>BMAU01018747.1:0-740583 GCA_019973935.1 Trichonephila clavipes
TAATAAAAAGTAGCTAAAAGAAATTTTTCTTTGTTGATCTAAGTAGGAATAGACTTTAAAAATTTATATGACTTGTTTCAGATTTCTACAACATGTTTTATTTACTTCATCATATTTACCACTTGAAATGCATTAAATGTACACGATTAGCTACAGTCCAAATTGAATTTCCAAGAAAATATGATTAAATACCTTAAAAGGAATGGATTTAGTATGAAATAAATTATGTAGTCTTTATATAAAGAGATTCCACTGTGTAATTCAATAAATGAGATTCAACTGATTGCATTCTGATTACTTTGTAGTGTTCATGCATTACGTTTATACTATAATAAGAATCACTTTCGTGTACTCTGACAGGATTGAAAAACTCCTTCAAATAGCATTTTTTATGTAAAATAGAAGAATGCTGAAATTTTGAATTGTTATTGTTTAATGAAAAAGCATATTAAAGGATAAATCAAAATGGGTACTTACACGTATTATCGCAATTATCGCCAACGTTCAAGGTAACTCTCCAAGTTGGCAACCCCAATTTCGCATTTGACGCATGAGCTGAATTGGCAATCTCGTGCTTCGTTTCATATAATGTCGCCAATAAGTTGCGATAATGCGTAAGTACCTCAAAATGTTTTTATTTCGAAAATTTCACTGATGATTATTTTTTTCTACGTAATACTTATATGTATTTATGACAGTTAGAAACTTTATGGCAAATTAAAGAAAAATATTGTATAACAGCAGTACTTGAGAACCTTTTAATCTTTATAAATAGTCGAATTTCTCAATCCTTCTAACGATAAAAACCATATTTAAATAAACCACAAATTATTATATACAATATCTTAATGCTTTGTGCGCATTCAAAATCTATCATGACCTAAAATCTTCTCAAGAAACGATGGTTGTTGCAATCTTGTGATTAAAGACGCAAATTTCGTAGCGAGCGATGTCCAAATCAATTAATGGATTTATCACAATTCTACCTTCCACCGAAGACGTTATTACACATTAAATCGAATTGGTCCTTAAAGTTCTCATGCATGTATGTATTGGGAAAGTTAGGAATGTAACATGTCAACTCAAGTATCATTCTCATCTTCTGGCCAATACTCTAAATTACTATCCCCAATACTACTTGACAATTTAATTCAAACCAATCGTTCGCAAGGAATATAGCTCATTAAAAGCCACCATATGAGGATTTTATCGAAGAAAGTAACATCGTTTCTATCATTGGTTTCCTCATAAGATTTCATGAATAGATTACTATAAAACTGAATATTTAATCCATTTATCGTAAACTACTTTTTTAAAATTTCAGTGTACGAGGGGTGATTAATAAGTAAGGTCTCCAATAGTATAAAATAAGGTTACGACAAGGTAAAATAATAACATAGGTATCAGAATGAAGGAAATGTATTTCTCTTACATATTGTAAACTCATTTCTCTAGTTATCACTAACAGCTACACATTTGTTCAATCGTTCTATCTATTTCTTCATTCCGTTCTTGAAGAAAGATACTGGTTGGCTGCATATCCATTACGCGCACGGCTACCTGAACTTTAGCATCCGTTGAAAAACGTTGACCTTTCAACGTCTACTTCCATTTTGGGAAAAGTCCGACAGCCAAATCTGGGCGGGCTGTAAGAAGGTTGTGGAACCACTGTAAATTTCAGTTTTTTTTTTTTTCATGACGTCCTGTGTTTGTGCACTGCAATGTGATCTTGCATTGTCATGATGCCAGAGAAAGACGTTTTTTTCCAGTCTGATTCTGCGGTTGCATTGTTTGAGTGATCGTAATGTTGCACAGGACCTGTCGCAATTAACAGTCAATCCTTTAGTCAGAAATTCAGTTTAGAGCACACCACTTTGATCCCAAAAGATGGTGAGCATGACTTTTATTGCCGACATTTAAGTTTTGAATTTCTTGACACTCGGAGAACCAGGATGACGATTTTTCATGAATTGCCTCTTGTTTTCTGAGTCACAATGATGAATCCAGGATACCAAATTTTTGGCAGCCATGCGCAAATGGATATGGAGCCAACCAGAATCTTTCTTCATGGATAGAATGAAGAAATGGATATAACGATTGAACAAATTTTAGCTGTTAGTGATGACTATGTTGAGGAATGAGTTTACAATATGTAAGAGTAATAAATTTCCTTCATTCTGATACCTCTGCTATTATTTTACCTTGTCGGAAACTTATTTCATACTATTGGAAAGTTTATTTATCAATCATCTCTCATATCTATCATGAATAAGTCTAAGTAATTGTATTCGTAACATAATTAGATATTTTATGATGCATGTGACTAAGTAAAAGAAGTCAATAATCTTAATCAGCACTTATGATCACTTGTTTACAAACTATCGTGCAAGTTACGTAATTCCTTACTGGTCATAGCAATTTTAAAGTGTACCTCAATAGATTTAACTTGCGTCCTTTCAAACTTTGTGACTTGTATTGTTGGTGGGGGTCAAAGTGTGGAGCATTTTATCCTTTTTTGTTCTACACATTTAAGAGAAAATGCCTGAAAATCAAACTGCATGCTCTTAAAATCATTTGGATTCCTGACTTTTTTTTCAACTTGCTTCAAGTAAAGCTTCGTTCACACTATTTTGAATCTTCATTGATTTGATTTTGTAAATTTTTCATTTCTCTATTTTCGTACCTTTATTGTATTGGTTTTGTTTCGTAATTGTTTTTTATTTTGTAATTTGTATCGTTTTTTGTATTTCTGTTATTTTTGCCTTTGTAACTTATTTGTTTTTGTTACTTCGTTATTTCATATTTTTTGTTTTGTTACTTATTTTTTATTTTATTTATCTTATTTTGTTCCTTTTGCTTACTTCTGTAAACCCCGTGTGATACTTGTGGTGCACAGAAATTATTTTATCTTTCAACCGTAAAAAAAAAATCTAAATCAGCAGTTCTTAAACTGTGGTCTGTGGACCCTTGCGAATCCCCTGTTCCTTTCTAGGGTCCTTTCGAAAGTCTCACTTTCAATGTTAAGATTTCTCTCTTTTACAAAAACTGAAAAACATCGTGGAAAAATTGAAAGCTGTGCCATCCTAGACTACATCACCAAATTGCCCCCTATGAAAAAAACTCTACTAGAACATGTATTTTGATCAAGAATATTAAGAGGTCTCAGGGGTGTTAAATTTCTCTAGAGGGGTAAAAATATAAACAATTTTCAAACAGGTATAATTCTTTTGAATTTAAATCAAATAATTCGAATCTTTCACACATCCTTTACAAGGGATTGGGGCTTTAAAAAGTGCAAAATATTTGAAATATAATCATAATTTTAAAAATTATAAGCAAAGGAAAATTTTGTAGTAAATATTAAGTAATTTTTGCGTTGCGCAAGCTATTTCCTAAAATAGTAGCCTCTGATGTATAAAACTTTATAGAATTATAGAATGCATCATACTCTTTCAGCCCTACATCATTTAAGAATAATATATCTTTTGTATTTTAAAATATATGAAAAATATTGCAATTTTTTTAAAAAAAATTTGAAAATGTGTAATTATTTTATTTTTTAAAAAATATAATTTATTATTCTACTTATATAAAAATACTAAAGTGTAATAAGAATATACATTTAACTTTATAAATCAACTTATAGCTAGTTATTAAAGCTACTATTTTAGAAAATTGCATGCGCAACGTAAACTTAATATTTCTTGTAGAAATGTTTCTTTTTTCGTATGCTAATAATTTTTAAAACTATAATTAAATTTTAAACATTTTATACTTTTCTGAAGCCCCATTCCTTTATAAATAATGTGTAAAAGATTCGAGTTATTTAATTTAAATTTAAAAGTATTATACCTGTTTGAAAATTGTTTACATTTTCAGCCTTCTAGAGAAATTTAACATCCCACTCTTTAATGGTCCTTTTTTTTTCTACCGATGGTACATTAAAATATTTTTGAAGGACGAGACTGATTTAAGAAAAGGAGATTTAGTGAAGAAGGTAAAATTATTTTTGCTTTTTAAGATCCCTTTGAGGTTAGTGAAGACATGTTTACCACAACCCATGTATTCTATTGAAAGGCATTTATATTACCTTGTTTCCTTTTACTTCTCTCCACATTAACCCTTTATCTACCGCATTAAGATTTACTGCAGATTTTTTCATGCAATGTTTTTTTTTGGATCACTACGTTAAAAACTAAGGGATATACATAAACAATATACTCAAATTTGGGAAATTTGATCCGCTAGAGCTAATTAATTAATTAAAGATATTGACTGTAAAATTAATTATATGCAATGTCCACTTAAAATAAATAGTCAAATCGTTTTGTAAGATCTTTATTAACATACAATAAAAATAAGACAAATTTTGACATTAACTATTTTTTCGGGACAAAAATGATAATCTTCGCAATCCACTGAAAACGCCGTCAGCTGAAAAAGCAATTTCTGCTATAAAACTATTCACCTTCCCCGCTAAAATACTCATCATAGAACCCGTGCTGTGATATATTTTGTTAGAGCAGATTTTAAAGAAGATTTCTGCTAAATATCGTAAAAATATTCGTAAAAATGGTTATTGTATGTAATTTTTAAGTGAGTGGTACTTATACTTACCGTCGATAGATAAAAGGTTAAATTTCTAAAATATATTTTGTAAATACCTCAAACTTCCAAAGGAATAGTGAATTAGAAATATTTTGTATTCTTAAGTGATGATGATGAAAATAAGAATTTCAACATATTATTTCCAAAGAAACTTAGGAAAATAGAAATCAGTACATAGTTAACACAACCAATTTATGAAATATGTTTGGAAGTGCTACAATATGTAAAATAAGTAGCAAGTTAGACAGGCGAAAGTGTCTAATAAAGATATAATATTGGTGAATTTGATGCTAAGTATATTTACCACTGTTGTGACTTATCGTCCCCTGCGTGGGCGGAGCGTATCGGTCACTGCGCATCTTTGGTAAACACTTGTCTCACGAACCCGGCGCACCCTAGTGATCTTTCTCTATTTTCGACCCTCCTTCTTGTCATTCAATTTATCCTTTATTTCTTTTCCCGTCTAGATCACAGATTTTCACTATGTTTGGCGCAGTTCAGCCAGATTTGGCTCTTGCGCCAAAAAACCCCAAACTCACTCACTCGGTCACTGTGCTCAGACCCAGGCGGGGGGGTATCTCAACGAAACTCATATGTAGGAGATCTTGCCTGTGTGTTAATCGGGAACCTGGCTTCAGCGTGTTTGGTCACTGTTTATCTCGGATATTTTTTATTTCGAATCTTGGTCTCTTGGCTTCGGCTTTCTAATAGTGCCGTTGTTTACTAGAATATTTTCAGTCTAATATTTAACTTGAGGATTTAATTTTTGTAAAATTATTAAGTTTTTGTTTTATTCAAGTTTATTGTGTTACCATTAAATCAAGAAAAAGACAATATTGGATTCTAGAATTATTTCCCAGAAAAACACCCACACACGATACCAGTCAGTATCTACATAGCACAATACATATTCGTATTGATATTATAACCACGGCCTGGTAAAGGGTTAATTCTGTTTTTTTACTGTTTACAACTATATAACCATTATTACAACGTAATATTTTCAAAAAATAGTTGAGAAATATGTACAAAGATTAAGAACTATTTTCTTAAAGGAAAACAATGTTTAAAAAAAGTCCTTATAAGTAGCAGATGCAGTCTTAAGATTATTGAGGAACCTTTAAACCCCTCAGCCATGTGTTGGGCATCCTAGAGGGTTGCCTAAAATCTTTGGAATCCGCGATGTCAATCTGATACATAAAGAAGGCCATGGCGATCGAAAATTTAAGAAACGCTGATCTAAATGATGTTTCTAAAATACAGTGAACTACGTTTAACGCAAAAACGCTAAAGACGAATTGTTGGTTAACACGAAACAATACAACGATCCCGACAAAATATTATGTATTTGCATGCATGTTTTTTTCATAATGCGAAACGAAAATCGCTTAACACGAAAAGATTTCCCCCTTCTAAGAATAATGAACAAAATACGGAAAACACCAGAGATTTAAGAGGGGTGTAGAATGAAAGAATAGTGGTTTCGCACTACTTTTCTGTATTATTGAACTGTCCTATTATATCATTAGAAGACTTCGTTGCAGTTGATGATGATAAGGTTGTACAGCTACAATTATGGCAAAAAAAGACATTTTGGAGTTTCTCAAAGCTCAAAAAATATCATTGATGCAGATTCCGACGATGAAAATGAAATGAATAATCATCTCCTGTTCACACGTCTATCAAAATGAGGAACATCATGAAAAGTATGCGCAGTTATATAGACAAACAGTCTAATGGTGAAATGAATTACAAAATGGACGACATCGAACAATTTGTTGATGATTTGATGCTAAAAAAGACAATGCAAAGAAAAATATCAGATAATTTTCCAGAAACTCAATAAATGTTTTTTTTTCAAAAAACTTGAAACTTTTGCACTAACTTTCATTAAGTTCTTGTTAATTTTTTTGTTTCATTGATTTATGTTAAATACATGCTTATATAAGTATCTGTGTTAATAAAATATGATCTAACAAACTTAATATTTTTGAATATTTGATTTTTTTACTAAATCTTTTAAAACAAAATTATTTTAACACTAAAAATACTTCAATCCCCTCAATTTCGTGTTAAATGATTTTCACTGTAGATTAAATTCTTAGGATTTATTTTATTTAGAGAAATATGATAATTTACTCTATAAAAATATTGCAAAATATTTATAATATTCTTAATGATTTTCTTTTCTTTTCTGTATTTTTACAGTGTCATCAAGACTACACAGAAGCTTACAATGGCCTATTATCACATCGGAGCCATACAAAATTGGCTGAGTATTACGATATGCACAATGCATATGTGCAGCAATTGCACGCTGCTAACGGCATGTTAGAGCATTATAGTAAAGAGACATTACCTAAATTACTAGAGGTAAGGATACTTTATAGTTGTAGAAAAATGTCTCATGCGTAATATTTACTTTTACGAATTTCTTATGTTTTATTTATTATTTTTGGAAAGAATGAAAACTGTGTAAAACAGTAAAATTTTGCATTTAATAGGATTTTCATTAAGATATCTGACTATATACGTTCGGAACCGTGATTTTGCAAAAGGGGTATAAATGGATAATATTTATGATATTTAGTGTCACTTAGATTAGAAAATGTATATACAGTTGTTTTAAGAATATTATTACAATAAAAAATTATTTAAGTACAATATTTTGACAAAAAATGAGCATAGAATGACCCATTTTCAAAACATTCTCCTTTTGTGTAAAATGCCTCTATTATAATAATATTTTGCCTGCATATAGCTCAGACCTCTGTACAGAGGCTCAACTAGAATTTTTGAAATATATAACTTAGAAGTGGGTTTATTCATATTTTACGACAACAGAGGGGAGAAATTTTAAGAAAAAAACGCCAATAATTATTTCAGTTGGTGGTAACTCTGAAAATAATGTGAACTTTTCAAAAATTCTAGTTGAGCCTCTGTAGAGAGGTCTGAGCAGGCAAAATATTATTATAATAGAAGCATTTTTCACAAAAGGAGAACATTTTGAAAAAAGGTTATTCTAAGTACTTTTTGGCGAAATATTGTATTTAAATAATCTTTTTTGTCAAAATGTGTCCTTAAAACAATTTTATACATGTATTCTAATCTAAGTGGCACTAAATATCATGGAAGTTATCCTTTTATGCGCCTTTTTAAAAACACGGTTTCGAACGTAGTCGGATACCTTAAGCGCTTATGAAATAGTTTATAAAAATTAAAACTTTATGTCCCTTTATTTCTTTATTACACTTTATGAATTAATTTTAATTAATTTTGGAAAAAAATTGTACTATCATTAGCCTTATTCAATAGACTTCAAATGATCTGGTATTTTACAAATATAGCTTTATAAATATGAACACTATGTGAAGTAGCAACTAAACTCAGAAATGTTTCGGTCTTTATTCTTGCAAATATTTTTGAAAAGTCAAAGGCTGTTTCATTTTATGCACAATTTTTCAAAAGAATACTAATACTGCTAAAGCTAAGAATAAGATATTTTTGTGAAACATTTATACATTTCATTTTTAATATTACTTGCATTAAATTAATCAAAAACTTTTGATCTATATTAAAATTTTATATTAATATAATGTTAGAAATTGTATTAAATTAATTATTTTTTGCGTCCAAATAATTTATACTAATTGTATTTGAAAATGTTTGGTGATTTCCCATAGTAAATCTCATTCCATAAATCGAAAAAATACTTCCCATTTAATATAATGCAAACCCTTTAATTCAATATTCATTTATACTTGAATACGAAATACCGTCGAACCTCCATATAACGAATCTCTATATTGCGAATTTTTCTATGCAGCGAACTTTTTCCTGGAACCAAGAATATTTTACGTTTTTCTTCATAAAATAGCCTCCCTATAGTGAAGTGAATTTTCTATATAACGAACTTTTTCTTCGAACCAAAAATATTTTACGTTTTTCCTCGTAAAATAACCTCCCTATAGTGAAGTGAATTTTCTATATAACGAACTTTTTCCTGGAACCAAGAATATTTTACGTTTTTCTTCGTAAAATAACCTCCCTATAGTAAAGTGAATTTTCTATATAACGAACTTTTTCTTCGAACCAAGAATATTTTACGTTTTTCTTCGTAAAATAACCTCCCTATAGTGAAGTAAATTTTCTATATAACGAACTTTTTCCTGGAACCAAGAATATTTTACGTTTTTCTTCGTAAAATAACCTCCCTATAGTGAAGTGAATTTTCTATATAACGAACTTTTTCCTGGAACCAAGAATATTTTACGTTTTTCTTCGTAAAATAACCTCCCTATAGCGAAATGTATTTTCTATATAACGAAATTTTTTCTTGTGACTCACTTTTTTCTCCCTATATTTTAAGTATTTCTGGACATATTTCAAGTTATTCTCTCTTATAACACACATATTTTTGGGAGTCATAAAGGAAGTTTTGGTTCATGGCAAAGATGTTTGGCGTATTATGAAACAAAGCATTTTTTCAATAAAAAAACCCCTCAAACAAAATTAAGAGATTTTATGAGTAATTAAATTTAAGGACGCTTGGGGTTAATGTATGCTTAGAATCTCTCGTTATAAAATAATGTATGTTTTAAATTACTTGTATGCTTTAAATTAGAAAATGTTCTTAAAATTCATTAATTTTAATTTTAAATTATTTTCTTCATGTTGAAAATACAGCATATTCCTCGATATTCTTTTTTTTCTTTGAAGTTTTTCTTTCTTTCTTTCTTTTTTTGATGGGTAACATATATAAAATACATAAATATTAATTTACAAAAAGGTTTAAATAATAACTTTTTAACGTAATGTTTATGAATTCAAAATTTGTTTTATGTGGTTTATAACAGTGCTCCGCAACCTTTTTGTCACCACGGACCGGTCAACGCTTGTTAATTTTACCGCGGCCCGCTGAGGGGGAGGATGTTGAGTGTTTATATTTTAGAATGTTTTAATTTAATAATTTTAATTTAATTGTATTTAATTGTGACTTCTGAATAAAATACAGCTACACCAAAAAATGAATATTAAGCGATTTTCATAAAAAGTAGCCCAAACCTAAGAAAAATATACCGCAGCAAATAAAAGAGAAATAATTTATCTTGGGTGGATCGGTAGTATTTGATCCACGGACTGGTACCGGTCCGCGGACCGGGGATTGCGGAACGCTGGTTTATAAAGTTTATTAAAAGATGAACCTCTATAAAACGAATTTTTCATATAACGAACTTTTTTTCGGGATTTAGCGACTTCGTTATACAGAGTTCTGACTGTATATTTATCGGAATAACGTAAATGAGCAGTAGTGCACACAGGAATTTTTCAAAGGGGGGGTCTGGGGTCAAAAGTTCACCATTCTTGTATCATGCTCCTTTTGATTTTGTCGATTTTCGGGAACAAAATACAGTAAAAAACTAATTATTGAATAAATAATTAGCATTAATTAATATAATTAATCATTAATAACAAAGACTTAATAAAATTTTACGTACTATACATTTAGAATTATAATCAATCAGGAAAAAACAAGAGCTTTGGAGGGGTCCCCCCCTTGTGTGCGCGTTTACTATAATTTTGCACTATAAAAGCAACAGGAGGACTATTGGCGACGCTCCTTAAAATTCTGAAGCATGGTCAAGTGACAAAGATGACATCTAAGTTGGCATACCCTCTCTGAGCTTCCACACCATGCTAACTGGATGACTTTGAGCCTTGGCAGATTTAATGTGCATCAGCTTCCCTACAGGGCAGGTCTTTCGTTAACGATGATCATAAGGTTACTACGGCCATTTATGATAAATGTACTTATAGTTATTCTGTTATTTCTCATTTCAGGAGCTTGAAGATGTGTACACAGACTTAAGTGACACTATATCAGGAGCTATTTTCACTGCTGCTGACATGCTAGTCAGTAAAGTAAGTATAAGTGAAATCAACCTTTACATTTGTTCAGTTTACCAATTAGTTATGGTATTTAGTTGTTGTCGTGTCCTTCCCGAAGGGAAGAAAAGTATGTTGCCTGAGACAGGTTGGACTTCTTTACGATAGATGGCGACACCACCTCCACAATTTAGGCATGGAACTGGAGGGAAGGTAAATATTCTCCAGCCCCCTGCACTTGTGGTTTCTGCTGCGACCGCCCACAAGACTTTCAAATCCACTGATTTAACGAGAACGTACTCCGGGTCTACTCGGAGGGAATTTGGTGGAATCGAACCTAGGCCTTCCGGTCTGGAGTCCGACGCTCTAACCACTAGACTACCCATGGTATTTAGTTAATTGAAAATTATTCACATATAATTTTCAAAAATATCAAAAACTTATACTAAAATATTTGAATTACAAATATTATAATTTTAAAAGTATTTTTATAGTTTCTAATTATCGTATAAAGAACAGGAATGCATATTTGATTTAAGATGGAAAATATAACTAAAACAGCTTCATATTATTTATTTTCCCATTGATTTTCTGTATTGTTCAATTTAGGAAGAAATATTCAAATCTTTGTGGTTAGCTTTTGCAAAAAATGGCCATTAGCTGTTCTTAATAACCTGATTATAAAGTTCAAAAACTGTTTTTAAAATAATCAGATTTGAATTTTTTTTTTCTATTTACAAATATAGAACGAATTAAACTTGGAAAATGTCAACAGTTGTATCATAAATTTAGTATAATAAAAATGTAAATAAGCTTTTTGATTAAATAAATCCAATGAGAGAATTTTTATATTATATTTAAATTTTAAAAAATACTAAGATTTTTGAAAATTCGTTTGGAATTTAAAATTTTATATTGAACAATTTATGATCACTTTTAATTATTCAAAATCTTAAAGTTACTAAATATAAGTACGATTTCGAACAACAACTTTTAAAAATAGTTGTCTTTAAAATTTTTAAACATAATATTTATTTAATTCTACAGAAAAAGAATCAAAGGTAAAGTCAACATAAAAATTAAATCTTTACAAATTCAACAATTAGCTTGTACTATTTTGTTTTATTTTTGACTTTTTTATTACAAATTCAATAAGATTCCGATAAATTATACGTAGAATCCCATACAACTTAAAATGATAAATGAATAATTTTCAGAAAATAATGGTTTTACCTATCTAAATCATTTGATATAAAAAAAATTTAATATGGAGAAAACCTATTATATGAGTAATGTGTTTAAACAATATAATCAAAACAAAATTGTGATATATATACTTTTATAACTGCATAAAATTTATTTTTCGTAAGATGTAAAATTTCCAAAAGATTTTTAATTTACTTTAAAACTTGAGATATAGGTATTTGTTTTACTGATGGCAATACTTCTAACTTGTTCAATCGGGAAAATATTATTGAGATTTTTTAAACAATATCTTATATTAAATCCTTCTTGAATAGCAGAAAATTGATAGAAAATCCAAGAGGAAAAGGCTAAACTCTTATAAAACAGCAATAGGTAAAAATGGTGATTAATATGTTTTAGAATGTCCCATAAAATGAATGATGGACTAGAAAAATTCAGATATGATTTGAAATCAATTAAATTAATGGTCTGAAAAAATAACCAAGAAATATACTTATATACAAAGAAGGTAGTGAAATCGTTCCAAAACTTTCTTTTGTCTTGTAATCTTCAAACTTAGCTGTTATTTTAATGTTCTGCATATCGAACTAATCCTGTTATTCTACTTTTAGTCTAGGGAGCAAGGAAATCACTACGAAAATATTGCTTCTGCTGCACAAGCTGTTAAGACTCGATCAGACGTAACAAATTTTATTCGTTCTTTGAATGTTGAAAAGTTATCGCAACCCTGTACGAAGCATTTATATAATCCTCCTTACATGGAGAACGATCCTGCACAAATGGTAAGAAACAAAAAATAATTATTTTAACTTGCCACAGCAGAAGGATTTTAAACAATTAAAGTTTATTGCTTTCTTTTCAAATAAGAATATCTTTTTTTCATGTTTTTTTGTGGTTTAATTTGAATTAATGTTTTGTTAAAGCAGTATACTCAAGTATCAAATAACAAAGACGTTATCAGGGATACTTTACTTTCTAAATGTTTATATATTCCCCCTTGAGGTCTCTTGCAGTCTTAAACATGTACCACTTCCTATGAACTTAAACATGTACCACTTCCTATTATTCGACAAAGCAGTGTATATATTACCGTTAAAGTATAAAATCCGATGTTTCATAGAATAACTAGGTATTCTATGAAATAATTAGACGTCAGTTAAAGTATATAAAATTTTTAAATTCTTCGATTTAACTAGGTATTCTATAAAATAACGATTACTTGATCGTTAAACTATGAAATACAGCACTCTAAAGTTCTTTGAACGGATTCTAGTAGCTTTTAGTCAGTTTTGAACCGTTTATATGTGCTTTGTGTATGTGTACCCTTCATTCTGTTGCTTTTAAACGTAGAATTTAAACGGTGTATTTATGTTAGCATTGTACATTTCAGATTATTAACAAATATTTTTGCAACCTGCATTCAAGCTATGAATTCTGTGGGAATGGGCGATCAAACTATAAATAAGAAGAATTTAATGCAAGAGAGATTTGAATATTTATTAAATAAACATGGGACAAAGGAAAACAGCGCTGCGTTTACTCCTGAAAAATTATTAACTTTGATAGCAGAAGTAAAAGTGCTATAACAGCACAGAAAAAAAAGTACCATGTTACTATTAGTTACTCCAGCATAATAATATCCTTGAAGCTCTAGCAGAAAAGTTAATTGTGTGTACTAGAGGCTATACATATTTTTGTTCACCTTTATGTTTAATTAATGTTAGCAATATGAGCAATAATAAGTAATATCATATACTTTTCATTATTATTTATCAATTAATCATCCGCAATAGGGATAAAATGTATTTTTCGAGAAGTTTTAGCAATTTATATTCAATTAATTTATAAAATAGGTTTGAAATTGTGTATTTTCCACTTCAACGGTCCATAATTAGTTATTTCATAGACTAACTAGCTATTTCGTTGAATAACTAGGTAAAGTATGAAATTTTTCATCTATTACATACTTTAACTGGCATCTAGTTATTTCATGAAATGCGTAATTATTCCATAGAACAATTGAATTATACACTTTACCTATCTTATAGAGAAAATGAGTCCTCTTCCTATATTTGCTTTTTGCACTCTTGCTTTCCAAATACTTTTGAAAATGAAATTAAAAAGTTTTTCGAAATATTTCGATAAGGTAGTTCAGTAAAAGATTCGTGTGTATGTTTTCTTTAGTAATGAATTTAACTCAAAAATGAATTACAATAGTGAAATATTTTCCCTTCAAAATCTGATCATATTGATACGAAGTTCATTAAAAAATAAGAAATTTTCCACTTCTTTGTTGGCGTTAATATATTAAAGCACATGCTATCAGAAATTTAAGAAATGATTGAAAATAAAGTCAAATTATTCAAAAATTTAGGCACATTCCTTAGGGTGACATTTAGCTCGAGATTTTAAAACTATTTTTGCCTTGATAAAATTTAAACTTGGCACTTAGGAAGAGGGGGGGCAAACAAGCAAAGCTTTATGCAATACTCTTACTCAGCATTAAACCTGCAGAATAACTAAACATTTATCATACTCGATCTTTTCGTAAGAGATTCGTATCGTTACTGAATACATTTGATATTAATTTTAATTAAATAATTTAATTTCTTAAAGCTATAGACTTATGTAATTGGTATACCAGCATGAAGAAAAGTTAATATACCCTAACAGCATCTAATATGAGTGTAGAAATTATTTAAACAAGTTTTAGATGTAAGCTACACCAAAGTAAATATTAATAATTTACCGAATATGATAATTTGGTTAAGAATTTTGCTGAAGAATACTAAAGTAAACGAAACATTTATTTAAAAGAGGGGCTCTTTTGAAAAGTTTCAGAATATATTACGACAATAATACTTGGTATTCGGAGTGACCAGATGGGGCCTTTTGTACTTCATGTTCCTTTTCTCTACTCTAGAAACACTTCATTTCAAACAAGCAGATGTTTCCTTACTTTGATGTTAAGAAATTTTTATCTATTATATTACGACATTTTCCTAACCTTGCCATTCTGTTTTTAAGCATTCTACTAGTATTTTTTGTTCTTATTTTTTTTTATTCCTTGTTGGTTTCGGGACAATAATAGTAGAAAATTTCATAAATATCTAGCAAACCTTGCAGAGAATAATTTATATTAATATGACATGCAAATGAAATGCTCGTGTTTTCCTTTTAAAAAGAAAGCCTTATAACTCCATTGTATTACTTTTTGAATACATTTAGGAACCTGGTATGATGTTGAGAGATGAACTGGTCATTGACAGACTGTCACAGCTGCCAAATAGATCACAAACTTTGAAACAAGATGTTAGTGTATTGGAAGCTCAGATCAAGCAACTCCAGGAGGCTGTAGAATCCATGGAAAGATTGCAAAAAAGGTAATCTAAGACACTCTCGTGCGTGAGTGCATTCGTGTGCGTGCGCGTGTGCGCGTTTACATGTGTGTGTGTGATTTCTTGTAATTATGTATATATATATATATATATATATATATATATATATATATATCGACCTTTTGCCTGGGAATGGAAGTGCATGCAGAGGATAGAGGATACTGGATTGATGAGGAATCATTTTATATCAGATTACTTCACTTTTATTTAGTGTTTAGGCACTTGCACAAACGCAGGAATTAACAGAACACGTTGACAAATAAAGGTCGTGGCGTAAATTTCCCATGAAAATGGAAGCATTTATACAGAGAGGCAACCGGAAGTTCAAAAACTCACATTACTTCATAGGACGTCTCTTCTGATTGTTGGACGAATATCGTACGAGGTGATTACATAAGGAATTATTGAAAAAACGCTGAGTGCATTATTTTGTAATGTTAAAGTTACCATTACATCCCGTTAGGTGAGTAAGCTAACAGTTAATTATTTTCGCGAATGCCCTAGAGGGACCATTACAAATTAAGACGCTTTTAAGATTAAATTGATGTGAATTATTACACACACACACACACACACACACATATATATATATATATATATATATATATATATATATATATATATATATATATCCACACACATCTTTAACATCTTACACATTTAAAAATTTCTATATTTTTTGACAACCAACTAGCTCATAGCCTACCAAATTTGATTTTCATCTCTCTTGGCATCTATCTTTGCTGACTGGTTTAAAAGATACGTTCATGTATAATCTGGTTTTTCAACTCAGTGAATAGTAGCTTTCCGTTAATTTCAAGACTCTTGGCTCTCTTTAGTTAGAAGTTTTGCAAAAAAAAATTTTTGAAAAATTCTTTGCTTAAGTAAGGAATTTTCTGCTTTAAGATTTTAGGAGAATTTGTTGCAGAATAGTAGTCGGTGGTTTTACATACTTTCTGTGAGCTTTTATATATACTTTAAATTTTTATTAATTTTTTTTATTTATTTTATTTGGTTTTTCCTACCGAGTTGCAAAGGGAGAAGGTTGGAGCCTTCAAACTAGTTTAACCCCACTTATTCGGTCCTGAGTTCGAAATTGATTTCTGACTCGCTAAGTTCTTTTTTTGTCGTTCCTTTTTTGTATTTTTCTATAAAAATTCTATGCTTTTATATTTTTATTACGTTATTTTTTGTTATGTTCATTATCTATTATTTCTTGTTTTTTTATATATTATATAATTTTTTTCATATATGTACTTATATATAGTTGGAAACAAACATGTCTTTACAACATTTCGGATTCGATGGTTTTCAAAGTTATTTATACGAACTTCTATACTTATTAATGAAGCAAAATGCAAACGTTTTGTTAAACCCACAATAGTTTCTTAAAAATCATTTTACTATATTACCATAGCATTATCATGTTTCATTGCATTTAATTTTTTTAAATGAAGAGATGAAATATAACGCGACAGGGGTATTAATTTCCTTTATTAGGGTATATAATTGTGTCTTATTTATTTAATTTGCTTACATTATGCTAATATTATTTGAAATTCTTTTTTTAATTAAATAACTACAAATGAATCTTTAACAATTCTTCGAGATAATCAACCAAGGAAATCGAAGAAATCTGTTCATGTCAAAGTAGTAATAAAAAGTAAAAGAAAGAATTTGAAGCCACTTGAGACTTTTACTACTAACCTTAAAATTAATTTAAAAAGAAAATGAATAAAGTAATTCCTTTAACTTACCGAGTTACGTAAAAGCAGTATTTTCATGAAGAATTTAATCTAATGAACAACAGTAAAAAGAGTTTACGTTAAAATACAAAACATTAATCCGAAAGAGAAGAAAAAACTAAAAATAGCACTCTTAAATTTGTGGCAAATCTGAACAAATTTCCGGATACGAGAATAAATTTTATTTTTTCATGTAAGAAAAAGTTTGATAAGAGAAGAAAAGAAAAACTATTAATCTCTGCAGTAATTGAGAAAAAATTTTAAATCATTAAAAATTTTAAATTAAATTTCATTAATTTTTAAATCAATTGAAATTTAGCTGCCCCACACACTTTTTAAATTAAAACAGAAACAAAATAAGTGAAATTCAGATTCAAATAAAGCTAATAATGCAGTTCTTTTAATTTTAAAATAGATATAAATCTTAAGGGATTCGATAAACTTTTAATTACTTTTTTAATTGTGTTACACAGGAAGCTCAAATTACACTTTTTAAAAATAACTTTTATGAGCGGTTATTTTCATAGTCTTTTCACAAAAAAAAGAACTAAAAAATAAATGAAAAGTAAATGAGCTTAAAAATTTTGTATTAGAATTTAAATTACTTTTAAAATTTTTATAGTATTAAGGAATTTTTTAGAGTTTTTTTAAACCAATTACTCACATTATTTTGCAATAATTAAATTGAAACTTAATTTAATTAATAACATTATTCAATTATTTCGACACAAAGCATCTTAGAAATTTGTATAAAAAGTTCTGATTATCCTTTAATTCCTGTTTATTTCTTTTTTAGTAGTAGTTTGAACTTAATAGTTTCCTTAATTACATTTTTTTGTATCTAAATCCTTAAAAAATGTATTTTACTGACGGAAAGTAATTTTATACGGTTTGTTTACTCTACGCTGTTTTTTTTCTTTAAAAAAAATGTAATTAGCACGGTGTTTTTGTCACTTTTTTATCGAAGAATAAATGCTAAGAGATTCCAAAACTTTGTTATTTTTTCTGCTACTGGTTCAATTAATTCACAAAACACAATAGCAGTATTTTATCTAAATAACAATTAACTTTTTACAGGAGCTTGGAATCATGTTTATTTAATAAAGCAAATGAACTACAAGAAGATGTTAGCTTGAAAAAGTTTGACTTGCAAGTAGCTCATATTCATTTAGCAGCTGTGAAAGCTCAGGTAATGTTTTTCTTTATTTCTTTTAAACAATAAATGTCTTTGCGTTGCTAATTGAGGTACTTAATCACACAAATACATGCGTTATAATTAAGCTTAATAATTAATAATGTAGCAAATTCTCTCATTTCATAGTACATCACGTGGTATAAGGGTGGTATTATTCGAGACAACTTTGTGCCGGGCAACTTGTTTCCCCTTCTCACACTTTTAGTGTGAATAGGAGACAGAACTCCTTTTACACTCGAACACAAAGTTGACTGAAAAAAGAGTGTCAAATTCATTGGTACAATGATTGGCACTTCCCGAGGTAACTTTTTACCAGTCAACTTGTTTCCCATTTTCAAACTTCTAGTATGAAGAGGTGAGATAATTCATTTTGCACTCGGACACAAATTTGACTGAAAAGAGAGTGCCAAACTCATTGGTACAATGATTTGAACATCCTGAAGCAACTTTGTGCCAGTCAACTTGTTTCCCATTTTCAAACTTCTAGTATGAAGAGGGGGGATAATTCCTTTTACTCTCGGACATGAAGTTGACTGAAAAGAGAGTGTCAAACTCATTAGTACAATTATCGACACTTCCTGAGGCAACTTTATGCCAGTCAACTTGTATCCCCTTTTCAAACTTCTAGTATGAAGAGGAGAGAGAATTCCTTTTACACTCGGACACAAAGTTGACTGAAAAAGGAGTGTCAGACTCATTGGTACAACGATTGGCACTTTCTGAGTCAACTTTATTCAGTCAACTTGTATCCACTTTTCAAACTTCTAGTATGAAGAAGGGAGATAATTCCTTTCACACTCGGACACGAAGTTGACTGAAAAGAGAATTTCAAACTCATTGGTACAATGATCGGCACTTCCTAAGGCAACTTTATGCCAATCAACTTGTATTGCCTCTTCCCACTTCTAGTGTAAAGAGGGAAGAGAATTCCTTGTACACTCGAACACAAAGTTGACAGAAAAGGAGTGCCAAACTCATTGGTACAATGATTGAGTCTCAAGAAGCAATAAAAGTTTTCCGCATTTTTAATACAAAAGTAACCGCGTCTGAAGAGTGTAGCTTCTACAATGTCCTTTTTGTTGAGTTAACTAGTGGAGCGAAAAACGTGGTATATTCGAGAGAGTGCTTAAAGGAATACCCATCAAGGAGGGCCAGTTAACCACGTATGAAGGAACCAAAGCGATTTCTATTCAAAGGTAGCTTCTGATTGTCTGCTCATTCTGTTAAATACGGCACAAATTGACTCGTTTGAAAGGTCCTAATTGTTTTGAAAAATATGTTTTGAAAGTAGATTATAATTATCTTATCCGTCGGATCTCAGTGTAACGTATTATTTCTTCACTGTATTATTAATTTTTATAGCAAACCATTCAAAAAAGGGGAAGAAATTATTTTTTAAAATATGGCCAAAAAGATTTTCTTCAATTTCAATAACGAGAAAAATTCAAAATGTTTTGTATGTCAGATTCTATTAAATACTTTTAACACACGCAATACTTTTAGAAGAGAACTCCAATCTGAGATAAAAATAACATTCTAAAGATTGTTCCAATGTCTAAACTTGACCTAAATATAGTGCAAATAATTTTTTTTTCTTTTATGAAAAGTCGCTTCGTGTTGGATTTCCTTTTGGGTTGAATTTATCTCATAATTATCTCCCCTAACATTTAAACAAATTAGACTAATAATTCGTTATAATTTTCATCCATTTAAAGTAATAAAAGCTACTTTAAGTAAAGGTTAATTTAAATAATCACAGAATGAAGGCATAAAGTTAACATGCCTGGATAATTAACAAATATCGTATTTTTTATTACATGAAGGTAAAATATTTTTTTAACTTTTACCTTTGTTGGCTGTTTTATTGAAAAAACAAAATTCAAATTATTTTTGTTAAAATATAACTTATTGTTATTCATTTCTCTAATGAATGATTCATTGATATAACATCGATAATAACTAATTATGTAATATTAATAATTTTAATTGAGTTACTTCTAGTTCATTAATAACCAGCTTATATATGTCGCAGGAAAATGATGGAATTAGGAATTTCATCTAATCCCTAAGGGAGATTTTAAAATGACGTCTCTTGTGTGTGAAGGTCATTTCCCTGATAAAAGTAAGGGATTTGAACTAATCCTTGGCATGTTTCAGTGAAATGATGAAATAATATTGTCATGGGTTTAAAATAACAAATAAAATAACAAACATGGTGCATTATTAAACGTAGAAGTAAGTAATACAACAATAGTCAATGAAATACAAATCATTTATTCGAAACTAAACAAATAATTAGAAAATTAGGCTGGTATTTTTTAATGTGTAACATCTTTTCTCTTGGTTGCTAACTCACTAAAATATTAATCCCTATGTCAATCCTATTATGCCATTTTTTTAAAGATATGGGGTTGATATTTAGGGGATCAATAGTACTACCTGTATAGTTAGGAAGTACAAGGACTCGACTCCCCCAGGTGTCTCCCCCCCCCCTGGACAACATTTTGTCAATGCAAATCCTGACTAGTTCCGTTCATCATTTCACTGAAACAATCCAGCACTTGATTAAATCCCTTACTTTCATCATGGAAATGACCTTGAAGAGACGTTATTTTAATATCTCCCGTCAGTTGATCCTATCACTTAGGGATTTCCTGAAATCCCTAAATTCGTCATTTTCCTGCGACATGTATATATATATATATATATATATATTTGCATATATATATATATATATTTGCATATATATATATATATATATATATATATATATATATATATATATATTTGCATATATATATATATATATATATATATATATTTGCATATATATATATATATATATATATATATATATATATATATATTTGCATATATATATATATATATATATATATTTGCATATATATATATATATATATATATATATATTTGCATATATATATATATATATTTCTAGCTCATATACAACCAATTAATATTTCCAATTTGAGTGTGACATGTAATATACGTTACATTTAATTTCCTCACTTTTTTTCCAGCTGGATTTGTTTGCATCTGGTAAAGGAGAGCATTTACTGGAAGGTAACCACTTGAAAGAGAGAAAACAATCCACTGCCAGCACCGGAAGTGGTACAGCCAAAAACAAGTGGTTAAAAGCTTTCCTTAACTTGAAAACGGCAAGCACTACCAGTCTTACAGACAAGTAAATGATTTTCCTTGATGAGTTTTAATTTTAAAGCTCTTTTTTGTTTCAGAGCATGTCGTGGGATAAGCTATTTTTAACATTCAGAATGTTTTTATAAAGGCTTGGTTCGTATTTATATGATAAAAACAAATTGTTTATCTAAACATGTATTTTTCTTAAGAAGAGTCGGGAACCTCTCTCTATACTGACAATGTTAATTTAGCTGTTTTCGATGTACCTTTTCTCAAAATCTGTTATTTGCACATGCTTGAAATTTTTCATACAATTAAAGTATACCTTTCTCATTACACCGAAATGAGCTTTTAGCTAATTTTGAATTTTTTAAAAACATATAAAATATTTTATCAAACATTGCGAAATTTGAACCCTTTTTCACATAAAAAATTTGTAAAAAATAAATCTTTGAGTTTTTTTTTACAAAAAGCTCATTTCAGTATATATTATATATATATAGACATCATTATAAATCTATCATAAAAATTTACATACCTGTGAACAGCAGTTTCTCAGAAAAGGTACATCGAACATCAAAATTTACATTTTGAGATAAATTGATTTTAATGTATACAGTGAGACTTCTAATTGGATAGTAAATATAAAATAAAAGGCTCGATTTACAATAAAAGATAAATGTTTTGGTTTATATCAGAGGCTAAACTTTTCAGCAAAAACGAAGTACTTTGTTTATATTTTTCGCCATTCAAATGGGCGGGGCCCAGTTTCAACAATTATTTAATAATAAGTTATAAGGGTTTATAATTAGAGGTTATAACTAGGTTTATAACTAGAGGTTAAAGTAAGGTTTTTTTTAGAAAGGTTAAAATCTATTCAATTTGAAAATGTAAAAATCTCAAATTGTCAAAATATGATTTTAGTTTTCCAACACCCCTTAAGACTAGAACAGTTTCAGTATGCTTATTATCTAAATCATTTTATGCATGAAAACAATATGTTGTTACCATAATAGTGGCTATTCGGTTTAAACTTAATCATGCAATACATTCTTGGTTAATGTTGTAATTTCCGATGAATATTTTAAATCCAAATATAATAAATGGCCGGATTTTCAAGCTTTTGGCTTTTAAATTATGATAGTTTTATTTCGGTGCTTTCCATTTTACCGTCAACCAATTCCACAAATATAAAGACGGTGCCAAATGCCACGATATGCAGCCAATAGTGGAAAACTGTTTCCACGCTTGAACAAATAAAATCTTTGGCAATGTTTTTTGGTTAAGAGAAATTGGTTGAGGGTATAATACGTAAGTGCCCTTACTTTATAGTATTTTTTGTTATCAAATAAGTAGCTAGTTTGTAAATTAAACGCTCGCTCTTTTATTTCTAGAAATGATAATGACAAGAAAGGTGGTAAAAGTGGCTTGCGACCATTATCAGCTGCACCCGGAGCTCTAGACATAGCTCATGTCTTTCAAGAATACACTTATAAAAAAATTACTGCCTGTGATCATTGCAAAGAAATTCTCAGGGGTATGTTTGGATCTTTCAAAGTCGTATGATAATGGAGAGGAAACCTTTTTAAAATATCGCTTCATTATAACAGTAACTCTCATGTAAATCTGACATGCTCATTTCTTAATAGCTGGTATGGGTTTCATTAAGAAAATTTCATTTCACTGGATTGTTGTTTATTCAGATATTTAAACGTGTACACTTGAGTTGTTCTGTCGTTTGTTGCTAATCCTCCAGAGATTAAGTCAAACAAGATTCATTAGACCAGTGCTTTTCAAACTTTCAATGTTTGCGACCCAATATTCAATCGTAATTTTCATCACGACCCCCGCCCCTTCCATACAATAAAAATGTATCGAATTCAAAAATGCTATTCTTTGACGCTAAAGTCACAATACGACTTTAACCTCTTAAGTGCCATCGGCGTATATAAACCTCTCGTTCCTGCTTCGGATTTTTGTATATGTCTTTCCGAAGTACGATCTTTTTCTGTGCACTGCCATCCATAAAATTATTCCGAAGGCTTTGAAATGCATTAAAAGGACCCTGACAGTGTTAACGAAGTATTTACGTATTTCAGAGGATTTGCTTATTTATTACTTTTTTCTCCCCCATACATCACGTGGAAAGCGATAACATTGAGGAACGAATCTTTTAACTTTTAATCGGCAGTTAAAGGATTAATTATAAACCGCACAAATTATCAAGATGAGTGTTAATTTTTATGTATAATTTTATGTATGACCCCCGTGGGATCACTTGTAATTATTAAACTTCTTTTTAACTGACTGTTGTTAAATTAATTATAAAATACATTGTGCAGTATCGATACATTTATTAGTGTATTATATCAGATTAATTTTGTATTTCATTTTTTATTATGTGAGAATGTACTTTGTTTGTTTACTTTCATGAAATTAATATTTTTAAAAAATGATCTTTTGTTTTCGACTTTATAATATACTCGCCCCCCCTTGTAGAGTTATCACCCCCCAGAGTAGCGCGCCTCACTATTTGAGAGCCGCTACATTAGACCGCTGACTTAAAAAGTCGAGTACAACATACGAATTCTCTCATGTATTTATATATTTTCAACAAAGAACTATACAACCCAAGATATGTTCGGGAAAAGCCTGGTGATTCTGACACTTGAAGTAAACGGCAAAAATCTTTTTGTTCTCTGAAACAAGAGGCACTTGATGTGACCACTAGCAAGACGTGAGAGTGTAGAGCATCTGTCACACTTAAAGACAGGAGAACTTCGGTTAAAATAGAGAGGAACCCTACAGAGCTCCTCTGAAAGATTCAAGCTGCATTGTAATGGGTAGGGCTCTACATTGCCAGATAGAAAATTCCAGGACTCAACATGACTGAAAGAGCTGTTTTCATTTAGTTTTTGTTTCTCTAACTATTCAGATACATAGACGTTTTATTTTGTTGAGCGAATTTGCAGAGTTTATCGAAGTACTTGACCAGTCCAAACTGTCTACTACAGGGAAAAGGTTATAAATCTGCCTCAAAAAGAACATTTACCGACGAGCAACTGGACTTCACGCAATAATAATATGGGCCTCAAACACTCAGCTGGACTTGGTCTAATTTCTTCAGATCGGACTTAGAGGCATAACAATAAGTTAGAAAATCGTACTCGAGAATGGGTCAAATGAGAGACAAAAAGTTATATTTGTTGTTATAGTAACCAAAGAATTTTTATGTATATTAACAATTAAAACGAATAATTCCGAAATGTTTTACATATACACTAATTATAAGTTGGATTCATTGTTTTTAATACTATTTCTTTTATTCTCAATTTATATTTTAAAAAAGAAAATAGATGGTTATATCAACCATAAAAAGGTAGAAAAAGTATAAAAGAGATTTTGTTTATTATCCCCATACATGTATATTTTTCTTTAAAGCTTTTCAGAGCCCTTAAGATTTTAAAGGAAGCTTAATCGAAATCCTGAAATTAATTCTTTATGTTGTATATAAGCTGCTAGTTTTTCTCTATAAATGTTTTTTGAAATTTCATTCTGTTCAAGTTCTAATTTTAAAATATTGTGACATTGTGAAAATAAAATTAATTAGAGAAATTTTCTATATAACTCTCATGTTCTAAAAACATCATTTTTAAGTGCATTCGGTTTTACTTTTATCATATAAATAATGATTAATTTACATAGGACATTCAAGACAAGGAGTTCGGTGTAAGCTTTGTAAAATGAATGTCCATGCCGAATGCCAAGAGAAAGTGAAAGGAGCTTGCCAAGTAAGCCTTTTTTTTTTTTCTATTGGACTTCATTTGATTTTTTATTTTAAAATATTAACCTGACTCATAAATATCTAATGGATGTAATTTGTTCCAACAAATTTCTAACGAGAATATTTTTTGAGTCAATTTTTTGCAAATATATTATTAAAGAAGCATAAGCTACCAGTAATTTATTAAAATTTATGTGTGGCATTTTATTAAAATAAGAATTTTAATGATAAATTTTCAGTTATTCTAAATATTAAATAATGATATTTAAATGGAATTTATAAAAGGAAATGCGGATAACTCAAACAAACGATATTCGAGTAATAAATTATTCGTATTCAAAAGTTTTTGTGATTTACATTTTGCAATAAGTTTTATTTGGGGGCGCGACATTTAATTCTTCATATGCTCCACTAAATTATTATAAAATGCTCATTTATTATATTTTTAAAATGCATTCTATGTGTCCTTTTTGTGATCCCACAAAATTTTTAGAAGACTTACCTTGGTTTGGTTTTTTCACAGCAAAACATTGACTGTTAACGAACAATAAATTAAATTAAACCTTAAAGTTTTAACTTTGTGAATTGGATAAATAAAAGGGGAGTATGTTTGGTGTCAGTTCAAATATTCTTCTAGTCCCATGTCCATGTATTAGAATTAAAAGATTTTAGTTTCCAATAGGTTTCACGTAGATCTGGTACTGAAGCCCAAAGATTAAAACTTTTCTTTCAGTAAAATATTAAGTCTTTATCTTAATTTAAAGATACATAGACTTTAAATGAAATGTAATTAAAATTATTATTAAAAGCTAATCCTTCTTTTCTTATGCTCATTCAGGATTAGTTCTCCGAAAAATTAGAATTTATAATTCACTAACAAAAGGAATTTCATTTTTTTTTGAATAATTTAAAGAAGTAAAATTAAAAATGTGTCCTTCTAAAATAAAATATCAACTTAAAATATATAAGTGGCAAAAACAAAACTTTCCAAGACATTAGCGTTCGTGAAGTGGGCGAAATTTTGAAGAAAAAACAAAAATATTTTGCTAAATTTTGCATGAATAAAGGCAGAACCATGTAGCCAACGCTACTAAGTTTTCTTCTTTCGTAGCCTAAACCAAGACTGCTGAGGCGGCAGAAATCGACGTCGGAGATTGAAACCAAAATAGCTGTTCCTGAACCGGAAGAAGAAAGTATGTTGAATTAGATATCTTTAAAAAAATGTAAAAATGTGTTTTTTAAGGGAAGATAACTATATATTTATTTCAATTCTATGGGGTATGGTATTATTGTTTGATTCGTAAAGTGATAATTACTTGAACCACATTCCAAGGTTTCACTTTAAATTACAGTATTATTTTAATACATTTTTGAAATGACTATGTTGATGAAAATAAGGTTAAAAAGTTCTTTAAAAGTTGATTTTATTGAATAGTATCAGGAATCGTGACAAGATTCTATTTTAAGTCATCATCAAAATTGAGAGAACGCGTCTGCAAAGATCTTACAATTATTGTACGTAACTCTTATAACAATTTTCGAATGTTTAATTCGTACTTGCAAGAATTTCTGAATTTATATTTTTTAAAATGATGATTGAAATTAAAATACTGTTTAATAAAAAAGAGAAATAGAAAATTAAAGCATTAGATGAAAGAATTTGTTAGAAGATAAAAAAAAATAAATTTGTAGGATATTACAAAAACAATGTGTAAGATCTCAATCAACTAAATTAAAACTAATAAGAAGAAAAACTAAATCAATTTACAAATAAAACTATGCATGAAACAAATCCCTTTCAAAATGAAGCAAAAAATTTTAAATTCATAGACTTATGTGTAAAACACATTCGTTCTAATTATGAATAAATGTAAAACTTTACAATCTTATCAACCTCTGATCATTTGTTTTATAGATTCAAGCAACTCTTTCTATCATTTTTATTCTGATGTTATTTAACATCGATTATATATTTTAATTCCTTATATTCTTTCTCTTTAAGTACGTACTTCTAGTTTACATGTTATTTCTGCTTGTGTGTTATGACGTATTGAAGAATAGCAAAAATACTGAAAAAGCAATTCACTGTATTTACTTATTAATAAAAAGAATGCTCATAAAATTTTTCAGGATAAAACAGATTTCATAGCTGTATTTTTTAATTGTACGACAGAAATTCTGAAAGATCTGAATGAGAGGACAAAAAGGAAAAAAATGAAATCAAATACTTTTATTCGATTACGTTTATTCATTTAAAAAGTTGTGCCTTCTCTAAATATTAAAATTCCTACAAAATAAATTCACTTAATTCTTTTTTCACTTTCTAGCTGTTAAAATTAATGAAACTTAAAACTGTCGTTTTTTTAGAGAAAAATCTGTTGAATAAAAAATAAATGCATTAATCTCAGATATGTATTCCTACTATTAGAACAAAAAGTACCGTCTACAGACAAGGTATTTCTGGTTTTTATAAACTTTCGATCTTTTCAAAAAGATAAATTTAAGCTAAATCGAAATATTCTAACCCAGATAAAAGTTTTTTTTAATGAAGGCCAAAGCAATGAAAAGAATTCAACCAAAAGTCGGATTTCAAAGAAACGATTAAATTAAAGTTGAAATTTCATGAATAAAGAACTAGATAATAATTGTATCCCGTAACTTTTCCTTTGAAATACACTGATATAAGGTAGAGGAAAAGTATTGAATATTTATAAACAGCGACGGTGGTGATCAAATGGTTTTTCTCCTAATTACAAAATTCTTCTATTTTCACATTCAGATTATATATATATATATATATTAGTACTAAGAAACATACCTTCAGAATGGAGGAATTAATTTTTTACTGAAAAGATGAGCTTTACAGTAAAATAAAATTGTAAAGATGTATGTACCCAAGCCATATCTTTATTCGGTATCTACGTATTACACTGTCCAGTGCCGGTTTATCCATTGGGCGCTTGGAGTGGGCGCCAAGGGGCCTAAAAGGCCTGGATAAGCCGGACTTGACCATATTTTCTGGTTATAAATTTCGATCCTCTAGTGCCAAGGGGACCTGTAGGTCTTCTGCGCCCAGGACTGAAATGAGCTTAAAACGGCACTGATACCGTCAACCAATTCGTCAAATGAAAAGACGTCGCTCAATGCCATGATATGCAGCCAATAGTGGAAAACTGTTCCCACTTTTGCACGAACGCAATAACCTTTTTCGCTTGTACGTTGATATAATTTTGCAACGTCTTTTGATTTGGCAAAATGGGTTGACAGTATAAGTACCTCTTATTGAGAGAATTATAAGTACCATTTCTCATCAATACACAATTAATAATTTATTTTAAAAATTCATTTCCTGCAAATTTCCTCTATAGTTCTATGGAATACTTTGCACTTATATATTTTCATTGCTTATTTAATAAATTTCTATAGATATTTCGCTTCTTATTTAAATGTTTTAACTTTCATTTGTTCTTTGTTTTGCATTTGTTTCTTCCTTGTGTATAAAGAATATCGGGTAAAAAAAATACTTTATCTTTCGTTATATTCTTTCATTGTGCCTTAAAAATCTTGAAATTTCTGTGCTCAAGTGAATGTTTTAATCTGTTTATTTAAAATAGGAAATTTTGCTGGATAAAGAGTTTATTATCCTCTATAAACTGATTATGAATTATTTTTTTAATTTTTCAGCTTTTTCCTGATTATTTTAGTTCAGTGGTGTTCGTTTTATATGTGCTTGAATGTTATGTTCTATTTCCGCTTGATTCATTGATGTGAGCTTTACTAATAAATAGAGTGTGAGCATGTTTGTTTGTCGTTATTTTTAGTATGTGTGTGAACAGTTTTATTTATGTTTTACTGTGTCTTGTAGTATTGGAATGGCTTTGCTTTTGTTTTATTTTACCTTAACGCTCTTTGTATTTACTCTTTGTACATTATTATCCTTTATTAATTCAATCCAAAAACACATATGTATATCGGAGACAATCTAATTCAAATCCACAACATACCGCTTTTTGCTCTTACTAATTTCCCCAAGAATTCATCGCAAACATGCAATACAAAATGAAAGAAAAAAATGAAGTCGAAAAGAACTTATTTGAAGTTTGGAAGATGGAAAGGACCTGAACATAGAAAATGAGACGAGTCATTTTACGTTGAGGAACTTAGAACAAACTGAAAAGAATATAAGAAACATCACAGCAATGACACTGAGATCTGAGTATTAGAAATTTAGTCCTGGTGGAAACACTGGATAAATATAAGACACATATTGCTCTCCAGGAAATTGAGAAATCTATTATTGCAGCCCTAAGAAGGTTTTGAAGAAAATGATGTTAAAAAGTTTCGTACAAGCAACTTATCAGGTAGGTTTTAATATGGGTTAAAATATTATTAAATTCGTTTGTAAATAACCCTCTTATGTATTAATTTGTGTTTTATATAGGAAATGCAATGTGTTTTAGATAAACTGTAACAGTTTAAAAGCTCATGTTAAATTATGTAAGCTTTTCTCAATACTTTTTCTTTTAATTCGCCCATGCTTTTTTAGCAGTGTGGTGTTTCACTTTTATTAACACTAGAACGTCTATTCGCTGTTAATTTGATACCGGGGGCTGTTCAATTTGTTCTCCATTCCGCACTTTTGCAGGAAATTTGAAAATTTTTCGAGACTTTTAATTACTTTTCATGTAACTGCACAGTAAAATTTTTGTACTTCTAGGTTAATTAGGAGAAAATTTACAACTAAATATACCTAGAACCTCCGCTAGTGTCATTTCAACACCAAGGCAATTTATCCTCATAAATAGCTATCGTTCATCATTACTATTAGTAAAACAAACTTCCCAAAGTGTACTATCGCGCATTTATTTGACCTTGAATGCAGTGTTATTGGGTTAACAGCGGAAACGAATTTATTTTTCTAAAATTGTTGTTCTAAGTGCTTCGTTACATAGCATTTTGGTTATCTGCTCATAAAAAAATTCATTCGATCTTCGAACCTTTTGTAGAGCAGACATCCTGAAACGATGGCTCGTAGAAAAGGTCTAAGCCCTGGTGAAATTCCTAATTTATTGCGAGAGATTTCTGAGAATGAATCAGATGGTGGTGAGCTGTCTTGCTCTAGTTTAGATTGCGATGAAGACATTAGATTGAGGGAAAGTGACTGCGAAGAATCTGAAAAAAGTACAGATAGAATTGATAATATTCCAGTAAATCCTGATATATATTTCGCTAGGGATGACACCGAATGGATACCGCATAATAGTAATGTTTTTGTCAGATTTGCGACAAAGCAGCGGTCCAACAAGCTTCGTGAAACACAATGTCAACGTCATTTTTTTATGATATGAAGGGTCATAAAATATGTTAATTACATGAAAAAAGTCTTAAAACTAAACCCTACTAAACAATAGCCCTGCAATTATTTAGTTAAAACAATTATTTTATACATTTTATCTCGCGATGTCGAAATGACACCGGTAGACGTTTAAGGTTAATCGAAATTCCAGACGTTCCAGTGTTAATGCTATGCAACTTGAATTAAGCTATATTTTGCATATGCAGCATATAACTCAGTTATGCAAAAACTGCACTACTTAAAGCATTTCTAAGAAATGAATTTTTCCAACCAGCTAACTCAGTGTTTTCGAGTGACTTACTATAAGTGAATATATAACCCATTCACTAATCAGTACTTGGTTGATTTTAACAGTTAACCATTTGATCACCTCAGCAATATTCTTAACTATAACTAATTATTTATTTCACGTTTAGTTTATAATATATTTCATACATTATAATTATCATATGTTGTCTTATAATATGTTTCACATACTTATGTTGAGCTATATTTCTTCAAAATGCATTTTTTTTTATTTTATGTGTATTCAGGTTTTAAAAATTATATCACTTTTTATATCGATGTCTATTTCATACTTCTTTTTTTTAAAATTTTTTGCCTTGATAAATTACTACGAAATGAGCTAGCTTCAGACATTTCAAATATTATTTTAATACTCAGCAGAATATAAATATTTCTTTAAATTTTAATGATAATTTTTTAGTCGAGTGTCATTTCTAGTTAATAAATTACACAAACTGAAAGAGAAAATACATATTTATTTTAAAAAGTGTTTTAAAGACTTAACTTATTCTGCTTTAATAATTACAGCTGTGAAACAAAATTTTCATTCCTCGTTTTCCTTCATGTACAAGTATTTAATTTCTAATCGATGAATGAGCTTAAAACAGTTGTGAAGAATTTTTATATCAGTGTTTCAAAATCTGGGAACAACCTGTAACCATCCATTAGCTTTCTGACAAATCCCTCATATATCTTTACCAAATAACTGATTTCTGTATGTCCAATGCAAGTTTTGAAAAAATTTTAATTTATCTAAAGGAAAAATATTTATCAATTTTCTAATTATTAGAAACAATTTAAATAAGGCCTTACATATGAGCAAATTAAATTAATAACCTGATATCATCTTTCAACTAATCATTTTCCGTTCAACAAATAATAAAACTATTGCTAGATCATTAAGACTTTTTTTTCACTTTCCTCCGAAAGTGAATTAGAAATAGGTGTTGCAGTATTTTTATAAACCATTTTTTTCTGTCATTTATTTTACAAAATCTGAAGAAAAGCCACTTGATTGTTGAACACTTAAGGAGTATAGTTCTCCTTGAACGCTATAAAATTAAAATCAAATACTGTTGTACAAACGTAATGCTACAGATTAAATTTATCAATTGATTTTCCTGTAGTTTGATTTCAATATGTTGAACAAATAAAGGATGTATGATAGATAACTACCACGCCTTTGGTTGTCATTCCCATTACTCACAGAAATCATATGCGACGTTTGGTCTTAATAAATATTCTGCTTTTTTTAGACGAAAAATCGTATTAAATCATTTGTTAAGCAATAAATATAAACTAATTTATTAGAGAGTGGTCGGAAAGTAAGTTTTCTCTGACGACTGTGGTCAGCGTTGTGTAGAAAATTCAAAACGTAGAATGAGACATTAAAGATAAGACATAACTTTATTTTTCCACATAAGTACCAAGTACATTGATACATTTGTCATACCGCTTGATAAGCTTCAAAAACCCTCGAGGAAAACTCAGGGCTTTGCATACGAAAGAAGCGTTTAGTTTTGAGTGAACTTTTTGGAAGTTGGAACCAGGGTGTCACAGCGTCTACGCGGTATCGTGACACCCTGATTGAAATTGAAAGAGGTTATTTAGAAAAAGAGGCCTGAGTTTCTTAGATCTGGCGTTCTGTTCTTGGAAGACAATGCGAGACCACACTCGGCGATGACAATGCAAAACTATAATGCAACTCTTGGCTAGGAGCGCCTACACCATCCTCCAGTCCTGATCTCCCACCAAAACACTTTCATCTGTTTCTGGCTTTGAAGAAGAATCTCGCCTGAAGGTGCTTTGGAAGCAATGCTGAAGTCAAACAAGCTTCAAACGCATGTCAAACAAACGCTTCTTCCGTATGCAAAGCCCTGAATTTTTCCTGGAGAGGTTTGTCAAGCTTATCAGGCGGTATGACAGATGTCACAATGTACTTGGTACTTATGTCGAAAAATAAAGTTATGTCTTATCTTTAATGTCTCATTCTATGTTTTGACTTCTAAAAATCAACCCTGACCACAATCGAAAAATTTCCGACTCACACTCGTATGTATTTGAATAAGGCAGCATTTTCAAAATTTTAATTTATGCAGATTTACATATGAGTAAAATTTTGCAAAACTGTCGGAAATTCTTGTTCCAAAACTTAAAACTCTTTCAGGCAATCATACCCGGCAGCTTCGAGAATTTTCTCGTTCCTTGCCCCTTCTCTTTAAAGAGTTTATTAATTCCAGATACACTAAACGTTTCATGGATTTATGTTTGTTTATTCTTCCGTCTTACATAGAAAGCAATCAGCAAGGAGGTGTTGATCCAATTTACCAACTCCTCAAACAGGCTGGCGATTTAGGAGGTGCGCCTAAAAAAGAACGAGGAGACAAAGATTATTCTCTTTGCGCTTCGCCAAGAGACCAGGGCAGTAACAGCTCCAGCCTCACCTCACTGCAACAGCAACGCTGGACAAGGTCCAATGCATCCTCTTCTGCCTCGTCATCCTCCTCTTACCTCCTCACTGTGTCCAGCAGTCAGGGTGACCACGCTTCCACGTCAGGTGAATAACTATCTTGATAAAACAGGAAACGACAAATTGTTGATAATGCTGTTACATGATTTGAAGTTGAACAATTTACTCTGCCCTTATTGTGTTGACAGTACTAATGTACTGAAGTACTAAGTGTTTAGTACGTTATATATATAAACTTAAAAAAACGTTTAGTGATGATACGAGGAAGAAAAAGGAAACTTTTTTTTTCTCGTACAATATTTATTAATTCAATTACATTGGAGCTCGTTATATATATGTCTCTTTTACCTTAAAAATACCCACCTAAATATTTTCCCTTTTTTTTTTGTTTAATGTTCCTTTTAGTTTTCCCCAAAAACAATTGCATCCATAGTACTAAATTAAAATGTGTTCAGTGAATTGTGAAATAAATAATTACATCTCAGGCAGAATTTAAATTATGTTTTATTTTTAAATATTACCACACGTAGAGAATAAAAAAATTCATTGCTGAAATGTATATTAGATGAGCTTAAATAAATGCAAGCTCATAAAACAGACAAGTATAAAAGATCGTTATGTGGCTTGTACGTGTTTCCCTGCGCTATTAAATGTGAATTCTTCATGAAAATTCACAGGCTTATGAAGTTAGAATAATTATGTTAATTGTTAGTTTTGTCTGAAAAAGTATTGAGTGTGTAATTGCATTGTGCAGTGTTTTTCGATGTCGTAAGTAAAAATAATATTAAGAAAACTACAGCCATTTTTTTACTTTAAGCCGCGTTGCGATAATTTAATTGTATAATTAATTTATTTTATGTGATAATTTAATTAATTATTATTTTTTGCTAATTTAATTAACTTGTTTAAAAACCTTATAAGAAATAATTTTACTATACTGCTTATTAGCTAAATTCTCAAAAGAAGGCTTACAAGAAAAAATTCTAATTATCTTTCAAGATTTATTAAAATTTGTTGGTGGATTTACTTAAAATGAAAGTACAGGAAAAAGATGCTAAAAAATTTATTTCTTTTCTATCTCTTGATTAGAAAAAAAGTATTGAACTTTATTTTCTTATTATAATGTGTACATTTAATTTCTTTTATGCTCATTTTTGCTATTTTTTAAAAATGCATAAAGGGTATCAGAGAAAATTATGAAATTTACTAAAAGTATACCTTTCGCATAAATAAACTTAATATTTTCAATTCCTAAATCAAGCATATCATTGTAATTATTCTCGCATTATTTACATAATTTTTCTTCATGATTGTCAGAAATATAATTATTTTTATATAGAAAAACGAATAACTTTCTAACATTATAAAATGAAGTCTTAACAAATTTAGAGACATAATGTCTTAATATATTTTTAATAAATTGACTAAGTTATAAGCTAAGATTTACATAAATATTAATCTGTTTATTTAATTATTACGCTATTAAAACAAAAATATCCCTTAAAAATACATTTTTGTATCAGGAAATATATATATATATAGCAATTTTTAAAATAAATATTTTCCTATATTTCGTTAAAGCATTTATTTCAAAAAATATTAATAATTCCAATAATTTTATTACGTCTTTGATTCAGAAATGGCAGAAATTTTAATATTTTAACTTCTGAAAAACTGACAATCAGTAAAGAAAAAAGAAGTATTTTATTAGAAAGCTAAGTCACTTGTTGATCAAAGAGGCACTGTATAAGTATAACTATATGATGTTACAAAATAAATATTTTAGACAAATAGAAGAGTCATAAATGGTATGATTTGAGAATAACATATATGTGAATCAATCCTAGTAATTTAACAAACCACCCCAAAGTTCTTTCTTCGTTCATTTTTTTAAAGTTATGTGTGTTTATTCTGTTAAAGATGTCCTATATGTGCTTTTTGTCCTATATGTGTACTCTGTCATGATTTCATATTAATAAACTTCTATTCCTGCTTCTTGTATCCTCTGTCTGCTCTCTCTTTCTTCTACTATATCCTGCACCAACTTTATATCTCGCTCTTGCACTGTCTATCTCCAGCTCAAACCTTTACTTACCCCGCACAAATCTGTTGAGTTCTTTCACATAACTGTATTCTTATTAAATGTTATCGAATTGAGTATAAAAGATGATGCTGTATACCTCTATTTTTGTCTACGCGTTTTTTGTTTGTCTCAAAATATCTTTTTATTTACAATGATATATATAAAGGGTGTTTTTTTTAGAGATATAGAACTTTAAGTTGCAATAAAACAACGATGTATTATTCGATTGACATGAATTTTTTTATTCGAAAGATAATATTGTGGCATTACATTTTAAATATGATTTCTCGCATATGACTGCCACGGCTGGCTCGGATGTAGTCCAATCTGGACGTTCAATTTTCGATGACTTCATAAGCGAATTTTGTTTAGCGATGAAGCGCACTTCTGGTTGAATGGCTACGTCAACAAACAAAACTGCCGCATTTGGAGTGAAGCTAATCCACAAGTGTATGTCGAAACACCGTTACATCCAGAAAAACTGACTGTTTGGTACGCTTTATGGGCTGGTGGAATCATTGGTCCGTACTTCTTCAAAAACGATGAAGGCCACAACGTTACAGTCAATGGTGATCGGTATAGAGCCATGATTACTATTTTTTTCATTCCTGAATTGAACAATCATGATGTCCAGGAGCTGTGGTTCCAACAAGACGGCGCAACATGTCACACAGCTCGTGCCACAATCGAATTATTGAAAGACACGTTTGGTGACCACCTAATTTCACGTTTTGGACCTGTGAATTGGCCTCCAAGATCTTGTGATTTAACACCGCTAGACTATTTTCTGTGGGGCTATGTAAAGTCATTGGTCTATGCGGATAAGCCACAAACGCTTGACCATTTGGAAGACAACATTCTCCGTGTTATTGCCGATATACGGCCACAAATGTTGGAAAAAGTCTTCGAAAACTGGACGTCCAGATTGGACTACATCCGAGCCAGCCGTGGCAGTCATATGCCAGAAATCATATTTAAAATGTAATGACACAAGATTATCTTTCGAATAAAAAAAATTCATGTCAATCGAATAATACATCGTTGTTTTATTGCAATTTAAAGTTCTATACCTCTAAAAAAACACCCTTTATATATACCCAACTCTTTTTTACACGGTAGATACGTTCCTTTAAAAAACCATGCACTAAAAATCGAGTAAAAAAATATATGCGACATATGGCAAATTTTGGGATATGTTCCACATCTTTAAAAACCCGTGTAAGATGAAAAAATCTCTAAATATTTTCTCATAAAACCGTGCAAAAAAGTAATATAATAAAACTAATTTATATATTTATAAAACAAAAACAATTCATTTTTATTACAAAAAAATCAGAATTAGTATACAATGAAAATTCAGTCTGTAAGTACATACAACATATAAAAATGCAAACTGAAATTAGGAATAAAACTATTACTTAACAACTTTTCATCGCTACTTGATAACAAGCATGCATGTTTATTATGAACAGGATTTAAAAATGCTATAATCATTAGATGTGTCAGATATGTCTAGCATAACTCTCGGTTTTGATTCAAATGAAGAATTTCGTTCGTTATTAACGACCTCGGGTTTATTTTTTTTGTTACAAAATATATAGTTAGCGGCTGCTTTTTGGATTCTCAAGTTGCTTATATAATTCTTGATATCCTGATACACAAAACTTATGATTACGTTGAATATATAATGCACGCGCTATGTCAGGATCATAAGTAAGAAAACAAGTAACATAAAAAAAATTAAGTCAATTCCTACTTAGATCAACAAAGAAAAATTAAATATAAAACAAAATAAAATTGAATATATTTTATTAAATAGTTATAGACAGATAGTTAAAACAGAATCACAACATTAAGTGGTAATTCATTTTTATTAATTATCATCAACCTATCGTATTGTCATCCAAAACAATCGTATATATAAAATTTCAGTTCAACAGAATGCTTTAAAAAGTGAGAAAAAAACCTTTTCAAGTTTTGACACAAGTCGCCAACGTGGCTGTATTTGTAATTCTTTAAATAATTAGTTTTAATCAATTACTTTTTATAAATTACAATTAAATTATTGTATTGTCATCCAAAATAATCATGTATATCAAATTTCAGCTCATTTGAGAGCGTTAAAATGTATTTAATTAACGATTGAAAATTCCACCAAGATAAATAAATAGAGATTGTGAGCTAATAGTAGGAATTGAATAATGCTTCATACTTGAAGCGAATTTCAAACCCTTACTAATTAAATCAGTTGTTAACAGCTGAACTTCACTTTCGACTTAGTCATTATTATAAACGTCATAAATTCTATCAAATCGTCCTCATCCAAAGGGCACGAATCATCAGATTCTTTTAAGATTCGTGCTAGAACAAAAAAAATTCATGCAGAAATGAACAAATGAAATCAAATCGTTAAATTCGTGTACCGTGTTATCTCAAAATCGTGTAAAAAAAGAGTTGGATGTATATATATATATATATATATATATATATATATATATATATATATATATATATTAATAAATGCTTCACTACTATAGTATTACAATGGATTTTTGACAATGGACTTGAAAGAAAATTTAACTGTTATTTTCTTTTGAGGAATTCAAACATATTTTGTTTAACCTGCTTATTTTAGAGTTAATGTAGACTTATTCATAGAGTTAATGTAGATATATTCAGTCATTCTAGACTTATTCATACAGAAAATACACTTAAATCTGAAGCAGCTATTTTATTCAACAACGTATATTTCCTTGTATGAGTTTCATAGAAGAGGAGAATTTTTGAACCTTTTTTAAAGTTAGGTCCGCTGAAATACCGATCCCATAATGTTGGAAAAAACATAATTTAGGAAAAACAGTTTAACCCGTTCAGTACCGGGATCATATGTATACGATCATTTCAGGGAACACAGAAACATGTGTGAGATCGCGTTTTTCCGGTTCTGAGGCCCGTGATCACATTGTTGTGATCATAATTTGAAACGTATAGAATTTGGAATGATTATAAACTATAGATTTCGGCATATTTTATGTAAAATAATGATTTTATTTGAATTTTTAAATGTTTGGTTTAACAGGAACAATCGCTTGGTCTTGAAGGGGTTAAAAAAGGATACCTTTAGTCATGGACAATTTTTTAACTTATTGGGTAGTTTAAATGGAACTTTTATACTAAAAAGGAAAAATAATCACACAAACTCTTCAAAGGTGCCGCAAAGTTCTTAAAATTAGCAGTATTCATTGGTATGTCTGAATCCATGTGTTTATCATACGACGTGTTTTCCTCCAGGGCATAAAGCATAGGTCGACAATCACTCGCCGTGTATGTATTTCTCTTCGTGCGCATTTTCCAAACAAAAAAATGTACCAGAAAGTAAGACTAGGACAGATAGCGTGGAAGATAAGAAATGAATGGAAAAATGTGTTAGTTTCCGATAGAATTAACAAAAATAAAGCTATCGTGGTTGGTACCTAACCGTACGTCAATTTTATTGAAAAATATCTCCCCGTTTTACCCACTTGGCAACATATTTGAGAACTACAGAATTTTTTTGCAATTCGGCTTATATACGGGTTTTATATTTTGGGAAATTTTTGAAGAAAAAGCACTCTTATCTTACATATGCATCTGCTTATATTGGGAAATATACAGTACTTAAATTCTGAAGGCCCAGAGTTAGAGGGAAGAAATAACTTAAAATCTTGGTTAAAAATGAATGGAATACTTAAGCAATTTTACCAGGTTGAAACTAATTAACGAGGGAATTTAAGAATCATATTTTGTTTCAAAAGTAATCTTCTTTAAAATGTAGGATAGTTTAAATGATTCGACAATTGCTTCCAAGAAGGTCCTTCTTTAAGAAGGAATAAAGGGAATACAGCTCCCTTCAATTCTTCATAACATTTGCGTGGCTCATTTTAGGAATGAACGTGAGTTCTTTCAGAGAATTATAATCGATAGAAAATACAACCTCTGACAATAAAGTTCGGTGAATAAGCCTGTAACATTAACGTAGATGAAATATTAACGAAAGTTATTTTATGTCCTTCGAAACAGTCACCTCTTATAACTATGCACCACTGATATCTGCTATATATGTCCTGAAAACTTTGCAAAAAGTCTTCTTTTAGGATGGAGTTCAAAATCCTCGTCACGTTTCGTTGGATGTTAGGAATATCATCCATAATAATATTGTCAATATCGATAACGCGTTTTCCTCATCCCTAAATTCTGGGTAACGATTTGTCGCAACGAATTCACAGTTAATCTGCAGTTCATCAGCTATCATGAGCATAATTAATTGACGATCTTTAGGGATTAATTTCCTCACTTTCTCTCTCAATGTTTTGTCACTGAAGGAGGTCGCTAGACTTCCGCTACGGGGGATGTCAAAAACACATTATCTGCTTTTCGAAAACTGGTGAACTACTCGTACACACACTTCATAGACAGTGTTTGATCTTCATAAACACGTACCACCATCGCATAAGTTTCTTTTGGTGTCTTGCGAAGCTTAAAACAAAACTTAAAATTGATCTTTTGTTCGTTAATTTTCCTGTTCTCAGTTGAAAACCAATGTATTAACAAGCAAGTCTTACGAGGAACGTAAATGAGTCTCAACAGTGGTGGGGCAGATGGTCAACACCTGCCGCTACGCATGTGCAGCGTTTGGTTCCGACGGTGTTGCCAGATCGGCAGTTCTGACTTCTTTCACCGAACTTCATTGTTAGAGGTTGTAAAATGAAATCATACCTACAAAACGAAATGAATAAAAACAAGAAAGATTTTCATAATTTTCCAAGCTTCCGCATTTCTCAACTTTCAGGTAAGACGAATCTAATGAGAGAAAATTTTTACTATCCCTCAGAAGGTATAATAGATAAGCTTCGAATACACCTCCTACTAGAACAAATACTAAATCAATAATTATTCCACTTTGGGAAGATTTTACAGAGTAAAAATAATAGAATCCAGTACTAAGTTAACGTGCAAATCTTTATAGATATGAAAATATGCCATCACGATTAGTCATTTCTTTACAATTCATGTGATTTATTTCCTTCATTAAAATATTATGATTTTAGTTTACCATAAAAGAAAATTTTAATTCAATAACCATTTCAAATATTCCATTTTTCGTACAAATATACTGTTAAATATTCTGCAAAAGTGTGGCCTGAATACATTATTTTTTAATTCGCTGAAGCTTCATTTTTGTGCCATAATGATACATCTGGCAACTTATGGTTTTAGCCTTAACGTATCAAAATAAATGATGCAGAAGGTTGCATAAGGAATATTGAAAGGATGTTGACGCTCGCTAAATCTTAGGAGCATGGCGTGGAATTTTAAAAGGTCAGTAAAGCTCTTGACGTATTTCTCGTCATCTGAGAGTAAAACTACGATATCTATCGCCAATAATGCATAACAAGACAACACTATTTAAAGATAAAAGAAAAGTTCATAATTTTTTACTAAATTGACTAAATACATGCAAAAAAATACATGTTAATGATGGTATAAAGTTTTTCAAGATAATCTTTTATTCTTAATTCATTGTATAATTCAGATTAAATTAATTTATCTTAAAAATACCTCAACTACACTAAAAAACCATTTCCTGCTTCTAATGTTGCTTGAAGTGAAAGATATATCTCATATAATCTCATAAGATCATATCTCATATATCAAATATAATCTCATAAGATTATATTTTCATTAAAAGCTCTAATTTTATTTGAAATTTTGATTTATTTTAAAATTTTTTAAAATATTGTTTATTATAGTCTTCTATTTGATTGAAGGCAAGCATAGTACAGTGCATAAACCAGTTTATAAGAAATTCGATTTAGAGGTCAAATATAGATTTAGAACATTTAAAAGGCGCATGTGGGACGTATTTTTTTCCGTAGATAAGTTTTTGTGTGTATTTTTTTTAATATATTCTAATATGATACATAAAACATCTCTGATTTATCTTACTGTCATTTTGAATATAAATTCTTCTTATGTTCTAAGAATGTTAAAATACATTTATAAAAATAATCTTAAAATATATTTATAAAAATAATCTTAAACTATATTTATAAAAATAATCTTAAAATATATTTATAAAAATAATCTTAAAATATATTTATATAAAAATAATCTTAAAATATATTTATAAAATGTACGTATAAAATAACAGTTTTATTTATCGATATGTATTTGTTAGTTTGCAAACTTAATTAATAGTCAGAGTTTTTATGCTTGTGAGTACAAAATAGGGTAACCTTTTGTACCTAAAAAAATAATAGATCATTATATCTATATATATAAAGGAGAAAAGCGACTCACTCACTCACTGACTCACTGACTGACTAATCACGATATCTCTGGAACTATTAAACCTACAGACTTGAAATTTGGTACGTAGGTTCCCTTCATGGAGTAGACATCAGCTAAGAACGGATTTTGCGAAGTTCGAACCCCAAGGGGCGTTATAGATAATTATTTCCATTAATAAACTATTAGATGTACAGTCGTGAAACTTGGTACACAGATTTCTTTCATAAAGTAGAGGTTCCCTACATAATGATTTTTACGAAAATCGACCTCCAAGGGGCGTTGAGGGCGCTTATATAAGGGACATTATACATAATTATTTCCATTTTTAACCTATTAGACGTACAGTCTTGAAATTTGGTAAGCGGATCCCTTTCATAGAGTATCATAGAGTACAGAGCCGCTGCAAAATGGGTTTTGTCAAATTCGACTCCCAAGTGGCGTTGTAGAATATTAAGTGGCGTTATAGGCAATTAACTCCTTTTTTAAACTATTAGACGTAAAATCTTGAAATTGAGTAAGCAGATTCCATTCACTGAGTAGAGATCCGCTATAAGATGGGTTTTGTGAAAATCGTTTCTTAAGTGGCGTTGTGGGGGCTTAAAGGGCATTATAGATAATTATTTCCATTTTTAAACTATTAGACGTACAGTCTTGAAATTTGATAAGCGGATTCCTTTCATAGAGTACAGATCCGCTGCAAAATGGGTTTTGTCAAAATCGACTCCCAAGTGGCGTTGTAGAATATTAAGTGGCGTTATAGGCAATTAACTCCTTTCTTAAACTATTAGACGAAAAATCTCGAAATTTAGTAAGCTGATTCCATTCATTAAGTAGAGATCCGCTATAAGATGGGTTTTGTGAAAATCGTTTCCCAAGTGGCGTTGTGGAGAATTAAGGGGCTTATAGACAATTAACTCCTTTTTTAAACTATTAGACGTAAAATCTTGAAATTGAGTAAGCAGATTCCATTCACTGAGTAGAGATCTGCTATAAGATGGGTTTTGTGAATATCGTTTCCTAAGTGGCATTGTGGGGGTATAAGGGGCGTTATAGATAATTATTTCTATTTTTAAGCTATTAGACGTACAGTCTTGAAATTTGATTACCGGATTCCTTTCATAGAGTACAAATCCGCTACAAAATGGGTTTTGTGAAAATCGACCCCCAAGTGGCGTTTGGAGAATTAAGGGGCTTATAGGCAATTAACTCCTTTTTTAAACTATTAGACGTAAAATCTTGAAATTGAGTAAGTAGATTTCATTCACTGAGTAGAGATCTGCCATAAAATGGGTTTTGTGAAAATCGTTTCCTAAGTGGCGTTGCGGGGGCTTAAGGGGCGTTATAGATAATTATTTCCATTTTTAAACTATTAGACGTACAGTCTTAAAATTTGGTAAGCGATTTCCTATCATGGTGTAGAGATCCACTACAAAATAGTTTTGGGGAAAATTGATCCCCAAGGATCACTGAGGGGGATTAAGGGGCGTAATAGATAAATATTTCCGCTTTTCAACTAATAGAACCACCTGCTTGAAAATTAGAAGGTATGTTCCGTTCATGGAATAAAGTTCCTTTTACAAAGATTTATGCGAAAACGGACCCCCAAAGGAGTGGAGTTGCGAAGGATTAAGGCGTGTTATAGAAAAATTCCTGTTTTTGAATTAACTCATTTACTTGAAATTTGTTGAGCATTTTTCTTTAGTTGAATAGAGTTTCATCAAGAATGGATTTTACGGAAATCAACTCCAAGGGGAAGCGGGGAGAGTTATTGGGGCGTATTGATATACAAAATTCCCGTTTTTGAACTGCTAAGACTATAATAATAAAATTTGGTTTGCATGCTTCTTTTGTTGAATTGGAATCCGCTAAGTATGCTTTCAATGAGGTATTGATGATACAAATTCTGTTTTTGCTCTGTTAGATTTTGACTTGAAATTTAGCACGCAGGTTTATTTTATGGAGTAGAGGTCCACTGAAAGTTGCTTTGGTGGAAATCCACTTGATTGTTAGGTTAAGTGAGTGAAAACAATATTTCTCCTTCTATTTTAGATATAAATAGAAATTAGATATTATAATTTATGTTCTTTTTATATCAAGGGGCGAGAGTGTAACAGCTATAAATATATTTTTCAATACAATCGAATTCTTAGTACTTGATATCAATAATTAATATATATGTAAACAGTATACATATGTACAAAATCGTGAAATACCCAGTGAAGCGGGTGGGTAACGGCTAGTTTATATATATATATATATATATATATATATATATATATATATATATATATATATATATATATATATATATATATATATATATATATATATATATATATATATATATATATATATATATATATATATAATGATACTAATTCTATCGATTCGAGAGATTTTTAAAACAATGTTTTAAAATAAAGTAGTTTAAAATATTTACTTAAATATAATATATTATTAATTAGCGTTTTGTAATTTTTATTTTTGAAAAAAGCTTATGACGGACTTTTTTTTATTTATTTAACTGCTATAAACTTATGTAACGTAAATCTATGAACACCATTTTTGTCGGTATTAAGCAAAACTTTTATTTAAATTGCTCAAAAACCAACATTTTTTTTTTTACTTTTCCATATTTATTTTAATCTTTTATTTGAGTAATAATATTTATTTCCGTTATAATTTGAGTAATCTGAAAATAATTTAATTAAATTAATGTTTTAGAAAATGATTTATTAATCAAGGAAATCTTTTAAACCTTAATTTAAAAAGAAAAGATATTTAAAAATCTGAAAAGGAAAAAAAATTCAACTGTTATTATTGAACTTTAATAGAATTTCCATCCAAATTCATGAAAAAACAGAGAAGTAATATCCTGAAGTACCCACTTTATCTAAAATTTTTAATAGTACAATTATTATTTTACTGTATTGTAAAGTGATTTCAATAAAGAATAGTGTTGTACTTACCCGAGGTATTTATCGTATGACGTTATCAATTTAAAAACTAATATATTTATATATATACAATTTTTCCATAGAATCTAATAAGAATTTTTAAATTCTCTTTCAAGATGCAATTAACTTTCTCAATATACATAAGATATGTTCTGTAAATTTTGCATGTTTAAAAAAAGACTCATCAATCTCTTTGCAATTTTTTTATACAGATTTTTTTCTCTTGAACATGGTTTGAAATAAAAAACAATAAAAATAACCAATTATAAATCAAAGCAAAACAGGTGACGAGATGATTATAAAAAAATACCTTTCTTGTTTGAAACATATAAGATTCTACTTTTAATTCTATATGTTTCAGTCAATCATTATTGTAATTATCTGGTAAATCAGTGACTTCAAGAATCAAAGTTTTCTAACTTAAGCGATTTTTTCCTAAAAGTATTATTCTCATTATAATGGAATTAGCTCGTTATTAAGTAGAAAACAAGACTCCATTTCTCGGACAAAAAAATATTATTACAACTAATTTTTTACTCTTCCTTGGATGTAAAGGTCTAATCCTCACGTAATTGCAGTTACTTTCTGTTTAAAAAAATAGCGAGCAGATTTTAAAAAAAACCTGCTATTTAATTTATTGTTCTACACATCAATATAATAAAATTTTCATAAATCTTGAATTGATGGATTTAATGATACAATGGTGAAATATTCATGTCTCAGAAAAGAATACAGTAATGGCTCGACTCTTACGCTACCCCAACTTACGCGATTTTGGAGTTACGTGATTTTCAAATCTCGTCGATTCGTTTTTTTTTCCCCATCATTTAAACCATAGATTCCCAAATTTTTTTTTGTCTCATAGACCCCTTGCCATGTTTTTTGGTTTGGGGTAGACCCCTTCTAAAACCTAACAAATGGATTTTTGCAAATTTATCAACTTAAATGTCTTTTGGACAGCTCGTATAGAGCTATACTTACTTTAAAAGTATACTTTAAAAGTAAGTAAGCTATACTTACTTACTTTTATTTCTAACTGTAGTGTTTAAAACCCAAGACACAAATGTAAATTAATTATATTAAAACTTAATAAATACATAAAAAAATAACTATTACATAAAGTAACTGAGCAACAAACAAATGCTTTTAATGGGTCCATCCATTCTGGTCTTTTCAAAATTTCTTTTCTAAATTTTACTTAAAGATTTTCTTAGTGCCTATTCCGATCAGTTTCTCTTGTAATATGACATTTGTTTTTTCTTTCAATGTAACCGTATTAATTCATTGCCTAATGTGGTATTACCATAGTTAAAGCATTCTCGAACCTAGTTATAAAATTTGAATAAAGTGCATTCAATTGTTGAAAGTAGGTTAAAACATCTTTTTCCTGGCAGATTGTGCGTGACAAATTGAGAAACTAGAAAAATTCGGGACGTCCAACCTTATATTCTTTAACTGAATTCTGGCAAGAAACATCGAAATGACGGGCCTTGTAACTGCAAATTAACTTAATGAAATTTAGCAAATAAATCTGTTAAATAGGTTAATCTGGTTCTCCCCCCAACGCTTGATTAAATTTTATTTTAAAATTAATGTCATGATCTGGTTTAATGAGAGTCAATATCGTAGACCCCTATTTACACCTCAGGGACCCCCAAATTATTTTTTCGCTGACATGGACCCCTTGCAGGTTGTCATAGACCCCTGGGGTCTATATAGACCACTTTGGAAATCACTGATTTAAACTCAGGTGGAATTATTGCCAGAACCTGAAGAAATTGGTAATTTGATTGTAGAAGTTGTCAATTTTTCTAGGCAAATAAATTTAGAAATGGATAGTGATGACGTTCGAGAACTGTTAAATTTCCACAACCAGGAGCTGACAATGGATGAACTCATAGAAAGGCATGAGTAAGAGCAAGACATTGAAGAACTTGAATCTGCAGACCCTCAGTTCAATCAGAAGATCGAATGACGATTGGTAATTTGATAAGCCTCAGTCTAATTGAAAAAGGGTTACAAATTTTTAAAAATACATACTTAAACGGAGAGCATATTTTTTGAACAAAACAAAGAATAAAAAAATTATTTGCATGCTACTAGGAAATTTTTCGGGGGAAAAAATCTTTGATTCAGCATACTACTTATTAGATTTTATGAAACCTTCTAAACAGCAAAATAACTTTGGTTTGCAATTTTTCATTTGTGTTATTTAAAATTTTTTATTAAACATTTCTTTTCTAAATTATTATTTTCTTTTATCTCCGGCCTCAACTAAAAATAATTTACATGTATTTTTATGCGAAATTATACCCTGACTTATGCGAATTCGACTTACGCGGTTATCACTTAGTCCCGCCTATCACGTAAGTTCGGGGTATTACTGTATATTTATAGGCAGTACGCAGTTTACAAATTAATAAAAATACTTTCTAAATTAACTTTACATTTCCTGTGTGTTCATGAGACATGAATTTGTTTAGTCGAATTCATTCCATGCTTTCAGATATTTATTTTTAAGCCATTTACCTGAATAGAATATTTTTATTATCCTCTACAGTCTTCAGAGTCATCTGGAAAATTACTTAAAGCTTATTAATTAACCATTTAGATTTTCTGAGCAAAAGTGGGATGGCTCTCTTTTTCTCTGAGGACACATAAAAGATACTGTTCGGATTCCATGATCCATATTTTCAGGACATTGAATGTATACCAGACTCAGAATACTTAATTTTTCACAAAGTTTGTTGGTGGAATTTAATGGATAATTTAAACATTAAGCACCTAACGAGAGAAAACCGTATTAAATGTTTAAATAGCTTACAAAGTTTATACATGTAGTATGCCAGAAGTACAAGCTATATTGGGTATTTCAATGTTTTGACAAATATTTGAACAATTTTTGTAATAAATTTTCTCGTAAATCGTTATTTATTTATAAATATACTAGATTTTCTTTTTAAAGTTTGGCATTTTTAATACTGTGGAATAATTTACTAGTGCTCTTTTCTTTTAAAATTCAAAAGTTCAATCAATATGTTAAAGGGTTTTTACTACAAAAATATCTAAATATTTGTAAAAATCTTTTTTTAAAAAGTTTAATTCATAAAAGAGCAAAACATATCACTAGAATATTTTATTTGGTGTAAATAAAAAAACTTTAAGGGAATTACACTTTATAATAATCTGTACTATCGTTTCCATTGAAAAAAAAAGAAGGAAAATAATTTTGAATGAAAAATAATCATTTGGAATGAAATCATATATAATTATAATTGTAAGAGGATTATTACAAAAATGTTTAAGTAAAACTATTAGGATTTTCATATCCATAAAAAATGGATTAAGGAGTTTTTTTATTTTTAATTCTTTTAATTATCTAATTAGTTTGAATTCAATTCTTATTTATATACCCATATTCTCCTTTCTGAAAAATATTTAATATATGCTTTAAATCATCTCTTATACATTATTAATGATTTTTTCGACCTCATAACTTAAAATCAACAATATTCGGGGGGGGAAACAAATTTACGTAAAAATACGAATGATCTAAGTAGTAGAGAATCAAATAATTTCTTCTCTTAAATCAATTTCTAAAGGGTGTTTTTTTGAGAGGTATAGAACTTTAAATTGCAATAAAACAACGATGTATTATTCGATTGACATGAATTTTTTTTATTCGAAAGATAATCTTGTGGCATTACATTTTAAATATGATTTCTGGCATAGGACTGCCACGGCTAGCATAGGACTGCCACGGCTGGCATAGGACTGCCACGGCTGGCATAGGACTGCCACGGCTGGCTCGGATGTAGTCCAATTTTCGATGACACTTTTCCCGACATTTGTGGCCGTATATCGGCAATAACACGGCGAATGTTGTCTTCCAAATGGTCAAGCGTTTGTGGCTTATCCGCATAGACCAATGACTTTACATAGCCCCACAAAAAATAGTCTACCGGTGTTAAATCACGAGATCTTGGAGGCCAATTCACAGGTCCAAAACGTGAAATTAGGCGGTCACCAAACGTGTCTTTCAATAAATCGATTGTGGCACGAGCTGTGTGACATGTTGCGCCGTCTTGTTGGAACCACAGCTCCTGGACATCATGATTGTTCAATTCAGGAATGAAAAAGTTAGTAATCATGGCTCTATACCGATCACCATTGACTGTAACGTTGTGGCCTTCATCGTTTTTGGAGAAGGATTCCACCAGGCCATAAAGCGCACCAAACAGTCAGTTTTTCTGGATGTAACGGTGTTTCGACATACACTTGTGGATTAGCTTCACTTCAAATGCGGCAGTTTTGTTTGTTGACGTAGCCATTCAACCAGAAGTGCGCTTCATCGCTAAACAAAATTCGCTTATGAAAATCGACCATTATTTTCGAAATAAAATTGCATAATTTGAAAGCGTTGTTCAGGCGTGAGTCTATTCATGATGAATTGCCAAACCAAACTGAGAATAAATCACTTGACAGCTGTTAAATCGGTCGCCATCTTGGAAAGTAATGCCAACTTAAACTTCAATACCTGGAAAAAAAACACTCTGTACATTCTAAAAATTGATTATTCATGCTTACAACACTCAAGCAATAGCAAAACTAATTTATTTGTACTATTTATCAGTAGTAATTTATTTTTATTTATTTACTATTTAGCAATAGTAAAACTAATAATTTTATAAAACTCGGTATTTATAAAATTGTCATAAAATGAATAGCATTAATACTGATTTGTGATTTTAAAAAATACCGAGAAGGATTTTTCTAATTAAAAAAAAGGAATAGAGTTAGCTCTGTATAAAATGTTTTTCGCTGATAATCGTTATTTTTTATTTCATAACCGCATTACTGTTGGAAAATTTGAGCAACGTACAGAAAAAAAAATTAAAATAATTTAATTCTATTAAAAAGATAAAAGTCACAAAATAATCACAAACTTAAACGGTAACATTATAACATTTATTAAATATTAAAAAGTTATACAGAGAGAGAGAGAGATAAAATACTTGTGAACAATGTATCGTAAAACAAATGAACTACAACGTTATTAGTAATCATTATTACTCATAACTGTAGTGTGCGACAAATTTCTAGTATTTCTGCGGCATATTACAAGAATTATTATTAGCAGAAAAATTGCTATAATTCCTCGAAGATTAAATATTACTGTAAATATTTCAATATTATTATAATTAAATTGGTGATATGGTTAATGCTTATAGCAAGGAAAGGAGCAATTGACCATAGAATTCCATTGTACTCTTAATGAATATCATTATCTAAATGACAGACTTTATATATCACAACACTAAAGACTAGAAATTATAACGCGCCCTTCTTTATTGAAGAATCGAAAAAATATTGCTTTTGTTTACCATATAAGACACATCCAATCGTATCCTTAAAAGATATATTTATTGAGTGTTTTTTATATCATTCTGATTTTTATTTTTAGAATCTTCTGTTCATTTCAAGACATTTACATTTATTTTTAAAATTTTAAGCATTGTAGCTATTCATTCAAAAGTTTTTAAGATTTTAAAAAGCCCATTTTCAAATATCATCAACTCGGAAATTATGTGTTACTTTTTCTCTTTGTTGATATCAGAAATCATTGCCTGAAACACATTTCTCGACTGTTAATTTAAGGTATATAAATAAATGTTAAAAGAGTAATGATCACAATACTGTAAATATTAAATAGTAAATTAATATAAATAATTTATTTAGAATATCACACATATCATTATACCGGATGAATTGTATTTTTATTTACACGAATCACTCACTTATTCATTTATATGAAAAATACTGACTGAAATTAAAGTTTATTATACATACTACACACCACTTTAATATTTTTACAATGAGACTAACAGATTCCCACACATAATAATTGTATAGCTATCCAAGCCTTCATCAGAAAAAATATATATATAAATGCTAACTATACACTATCTATCAGGAAATAATAAGACATCTCAGACAGAAAGGGAACAGGATTTTTATTCACCATCTATAGTTGTAGGATCCTTCATGAGCGGCAGTTACAGCAACAATCCTCTGCGGCACTTTTTCAACAATCGTTGTACGATGGCAGTCAGTATTTTCTTCCACGTCTCTTGGAGAAGACAGTTACTTAACGATTTTGAATGGAGGGGACCTTCTTTCAATCAACATTCCTACTCCTTCTATAAGTGCTTGAAAGGATTAACGTCCAGATTTGGAGCCTTCTAGTTTAATTGTTGAACCTCGTTGTCATTAGTGCGAGCCATAATATACCTAGCAACATGACGGCTGAAATTCTCGTCCTGAAAACAACAACAGTCCATCCCGTAAAATTGCTACAACTCAGGAAGGTTATGGTTCTCCACAATGGAGTAGTAAATTTTTGCATTGTGTATGCCAGGTATTGCGACCATGGATTCCAGGTTATACCAATGAAAATAACCTTCCAGCATAACACCACGCCCTCGGAGCTTAATTGTTGACACAGCATATTCCCACAGGAGGCGTCTCCAGGAAAATGCCTATCTCAGATTTTACCATTTAATCGGAAGATTGTAATTCGTTGCTCCAGAGAACCTATTTTATTGTTCTACAGTTCATTGTCACGAAGTTAGCCGAGTCACGCTGTTGTACTCGGGATCAGAGGTACGCTTTTGATAACAGTACAACAAATGTTCTTATTGTATGGATGGTATTCACCGAAACAACAGTCGTTGATGTTTGTTGAAACTGCTAATCGATGTGAGCTGTTCGCAGGGGCGTAACGGAGAACATTAAGTTCTCTCTGCAAAGTAAGGCTTTGAGCCCCCTAGAATCCTGCCCCCCTCCTCTGATGATAGGGTTGCGGGGATGTACGTTACGCCACTAGCCATTGGTGGAGTGGGGTTCTTCCAGAAAGTTCTGGACAGCATGCTTTGGTCGTGAACGTTCATTATGGAGGTCTTTCGTGCCGGACCACATTTTGACAGACATCATTCACCTTCCATTTGCCATTTGCGAATCACGCAGGCCACCGTCAACTTACGGTATTTCAGATCGCTAAGTCATGTATATGCTTTGATTATTCTTACAATAACCGACCACGTGGGTTTTCCAAGTCAGAGAACTCCGACCTGCATGCCATAGTGCAGGCGAATAACAGCAACGTTGTTTATCACACAATATATTAATAAAGTCAAAAAGTTCCCGGAATGGTTCCCTACATTCACGCAGATGTTCGTTGGTGGGAAAATGAATACGGGAGTTGCGTGTGGCAACACTAATAAGGAAAACACACAGCCCTCTGGAATTCATTTCTTGTACGGTTGGCGTTAGCTACAGATCATTTCTGACAATGCGAATTTTTTATTCGTCGGATTTTGCCATGTCGTCTTGCAGCAGCGTGGAAATATCAAATACTGTGTTTTTCTCGAGAAATCACCTTCTGATATGCGCAAGATGCTAAAGAAAGCATACGGAAACAATTCCAGCACCATAGGATTTTTACCTCTTTCCATGGCTGAGGTAATCCAAAATGCGACGAAAGAACTGGAGGATTTCCCAAAAAATGGATTCCACATGAATGTTTTGAACAGTTATACGAACGCTGAAACAAGTGTGTGGATGCAGGAAGGCAGTAAGATTGATGGCCAAAAAGATTAAATTATTGTTCTATTTTTTAATAATTTGTTATTGAACTATTCCGGGAACTTTTCGACCGTACTGCATAACAGAGGTAATCATAACTTTTTGAAAAACATGAGATTATCTAAAATGCATAAATGTCCAATTTCTTGATGGTAAATAATCTAACAAACACATGGCTTATTTGTTTAATATGTTACAGAAATTAATGGATCCATTTCAGCAATTCATTAACTTATTTAAAATTCGCTTTCAGAGAGCTTAATATGCATAATGTTACTTTTATATCATTTGGAAGTATTATTTGGAAGTCGACTTTAATGGACTCTTAAATACTTTTACAGTCTTTTTTTTCAGTTTTCTTAAATGAGCTCTTTATCTTTGAAAAAGAATTTCCCTTCGGACCAATCATTAAATCCTTTTTTTTCCGTCTTTTGCTGGTTACGACTTGAGAGCGTAAAGATCCCCGCATACCCTTCCCCATATCAAAGAAGGTTCTAAGTTATTCTTGGAGGTTATTTTTTCAGCCATTACTGCAAATGGCTGATATCCCATATTTTCACTTAACGTCATGTGGAACAACAAATTCTCTTTAAGATGTTGGGTCTAACTAACTCCTATGCAAACCGTGTGCATCTGTATTTCTGATTTAAGGAAAGTGTCTTAAACTCTTTGGGGAGTGTATACTCAATTAGGATATGTTGAAATCTAGTGTTCAACTTACGAGTCACATTTTCGAATACAAACAGATGACCTTGATTTTGATATTTGGTTTCAACTACATAAATGTACTGATCCACAGACATCCGCTGTGCTACATGATAGACGATTGAAGTAGAAAAGAATTTCTTTTGGGACCAGTCATTACGGCTCTTACTCTTGTCCACTCCTACAGTAGAATCGTGCCTATGACAAACAATATTAAAAATTTAATTTTAGAATATTCTGATATCACAGTGTGCTTATACTCTTAGTGCTAAAATTTCAATTTGTTAGCTCGGAAGCTCTTACAGGCATTTTAAAATGTTCGTAAAACCAAATGCTGTACTTATTATTTGTTTACTATCCTGTTGTTTGTTTTCTTTCATGTGCACTTTTTGCTTTGTTTGAGCTTAGTTTTTTAAAGCGGTAGAAATGTAATTTAATAATACTTTTGCACACTCGTGCTCATTAAACGACGAAAACAAGATTTGATTTGACTTCTACAAATACTCGAATTCAAGTGTTCTCAGATTAAAATATAACACTTTGCATTAGCTTGGGCCATAAAAATTACTTTAATTCAAATGTTAAAAGTTTAAATTATAACATTTTTCGAATCTTGACCTTTCTATCTTAAGTTCATTTAAAAAATAAATACATTATAGCCATAGCATATCGACGGTCTAATTATCAGAATGCGTAACTCCATATGGGGTGCTAATTTGATATGGGAGTGCTACGCACCAAGTTGTTGTTTATGTTCGCCAAGATGGGAGATAACGTTACGATATGATTACTTTAATATTTTTATCGTGTGGTTCTTTTATTGTCATGGGGATAACGGCGCGATTACGGAATTGCGCCGAACAACGCTTGGCGCGTAGCACTCCTATTTCAAATTTAGTTCCTTTGTGGAGTTACGCCTTCTGATAATTAGGCCGACGATAAGTAAAACAAATCATATCCAAAACTTTTCTAAATAATAACGAACCAGTTGCCTTAAATAAAAAAAACGCATACAAAATCTAAAATGAGGGGAAAGCATTTAATAAACATTCAAAAATAGTTTTGCTCGTAAGTACTGAGTTTTGAGCCATAATGAACATTACTTAAACATTTTTCACTCTATTATACGTTAAACTAAAATATCTCGGAGTCTTATGAGCCTTATAAAAAGTGCAATGAGTCACAAATACAATTACTGTAGTTAAAAACATTTCTTGAAAAATCTCTTTATTCTCCTATATAAGCTGTTTGTAAATGTATATATGAGCCGTAGAAAAAAGGAAGCAACGAGTAAAACCTTTAATAACTTAGAAGAATATTATTTATTTTATCAAAATTTACAAAAATCAGAAAATATCAAAAAATGGACTTAACCGCATTGGCTTCTGAGAGGCTCATAAAAATGTCTTACAAGAATTAAGTGATATCTGTAAGGTAATTTAATGAACAAGATTTTTTCCCTCCAGTCACTGTCAGTAAAAAAGCTTAAAATTCAAAATCAAGCAATAAAATGGGGTATGAATACAGTAATTAAAAAATATCAAATTTTCCAAGATTTCTATTTTTTATAATGTTGGACCACCCAATTAAATACATTAATTATTTTACGTAAGTTCCACATTTCAATTAATTATTTTGCGTAAGTTTCACACTTCAATTAATTTTTTTGCGTAAGTTCCACTTTTTCACACAATTAATAATTTCACAAGATACTTGCACAAATATTGATGTAATGTGAAGGATTAAACTTGAATTTGATGAATTTAAGTTTTCTTTTTGAGTTTCGTCACAAGAAAATGAAAATGAAAATGTTTTATACTCGAAGAGAAACGAAATAAATTATTAAAATATTAATTAAAATATATTCATAGATTCATTATTTTAACTTCTGCAATGTTAACGAACCCACAAATTTCTAATACATTTTCAAAATTTAATTGGTAAGGTAGAAAATAAAGGTCTAAAAATAAAACATATCCTTAGCGAATAAATACTGAAACTATAAGAATGTGAATTTTTTTATATATTTTTATCTATTCTCATTAAATTATCACATTACTCTTTGCTATATAAGAGATTAAAAAAGAATTAAAATTCTTACACATTTCCTTTAAAACAATTCAAAATTATACTGAAATAATTGTTTTAAAGTTACTGTGTGTTTTTCTCAACCCCCAAATTGGCCGCGGTAGCCTAGTGGTCAAGGGAATGGACTCATGGCCGGCGTGTCATGAGTTCGAGCCTAGCACCATACCGCTGGAGACTCGCCTTGTAGGGAAGACATGCGCATTAAATCTATCCAGAGCTCAAACGTCCTCTCGTTGCTTTGGTGTGGTTGTTAGGAGAGGTGGAAGCCAGTTCAAGTGACGTCCTCGTCCCTTGACCATGGTTCAAAATTACGAGGTCCGTCACCAAAAAGCCTTCGAGTAGCTGAACAGTGAATATTCACTCATTCAACTCCCAAATTAAATTACAAAATTTTACCTTATTTTTCAAATAAGAACTATAATTAATCCTTATTGTTCAAACCATTTGATCTGCACATAATATTTATGCAGTTAATATAATGCTGAATATTTATTCAAAAATTTATTTGCAAAAAGTTAGGATGGTAAGGCAAACTAGCAAATAGTTAAAATGACGCATTAATTACAAAAAGTAATGCAGTCGTCTTCTTATTTGCTTTCATTTTTGTAAGCGAGCAGTATCATAATGACTATACAGTTCTAAGTACATTTAAAAAGGAATGAACCAAAATATTTTGATTGTGTAAATATATATATATATATATATATATATATATATATATATATATATATAGGGGTCTGTCAATTATAACCAGCCGGTATATATAATATAAATATATATTATATATTAATATATATATATATATATATATATATATATATATATATATATATTTAATGCATTTTAACATGCAATAGCTTGCCGAGTGTTGTAAGGGTGAGTGAGTGAATATTAACTTTGCATTGTTCAGCTACACGAGGGTTTTTGGTGACGAACCACGTAATTTTGAACCATGGTCAAGTGACGTGGACGACACCTGAACTGGCACCCTCTCTCCTAACTACCACACCAACGGGAGGAAGTTTGAACTCTCGACAGATTTAACGTGCATCTCTACCCTACACGACGGGTCTTCAGAGGTACTAGGCTGAAACTCATGACACGCCGGCCTCAAGCCCGTTACCTTGACCACTCGGCTACCGTGGCCTTAGTGTAGTAGGGAAGTGCTCCGCAACCTTTTTATCGCTGCGGACCGGTCAACGTTTGATAATTTTACCGCGGCCCGATGAGGGTGATACACGTTGATTGTTTATATTTTAGATTGTTTTGATTTAACAATTTTAATTTAGTCATCTATATAGCATGGAAATCAATATATATATCTGTATAAAAATGTTAATCATACTAAAACTTAATAAAATCTAAACTAAAAACTTGTCCTTTAAATCGAACTTATTAATCTTCTGTTATAAGTATTATATAATAGTATTCACATTTTTTAGAATAAATTTCAAAGTGTAATTATTTTAAGAAACAAGAACTTTTATATAGAAAGATATATCTTCCTCAATCAATAAGAAAATAATAAATTAAGAAAATGAAATAAAACACAGAGACAGCCAACTGAAAAGAAAACCATTAAGAGGACTTCCGATAATACTGCCAGAAAATAAATTAGGATTACATTGCCGAAGAAGAGAAAGACGGAAATCTAATCTTGTGCACTTACTAAATTGTATGATATCAGAAATGACATACCTAATACATTGTTTATTTATTTTGGCATCTCAAGAACTATTTATTTTGCGGTAGAATGGCTCACGTCGACTTATTCATTGTTATACTTTATGACTCTTGTAAATGAGTCTATATTCTGGAAAACCTATGACTGATGAGACATGGATAATAAAATGTATAATTTATTCAAGTCATTGCTAAAAAAAGCAATTTTTTTCTTAATTATGATTGTTGTATACATACACTGGTGTGCAAAAATTAAGGACGAAGTCGAAAAATTAGCATATCAGCTGAACGAAGAGGCAGAGCGGACAGAAAGACCAATCAGGAAATTAAGTAAGGTGATGTACGGTAGCACATGCGCAGATATGCAGGTAGACGTAATGGGGAGTGTCTGAGTAGTATAAAGCATGTTGTCGGTGTAAGATCAGTATTTCTGGCAAAGAGATTGCACGCCGTATAGCAGTTAAAATCACACCGAGTTGCTGCCTCAGCGAGAAATGGCGAATAATCAATCTGTTAGACGACATCTGGATGCTTTTACCCGAGGTCGAATCATTGGGAAGTTGGAGGAAGGCCGCAGTGTGACAAGTGTGGCTGCAAAGTTCGGAATTGCTCACAGCATCGTTTCACGACTTTGGAGACAATTTCAAACTACAGGAACAGCTATCCGGGGGTGCAGTAGTAGTCGTCCACGAGGAGCCACACCCGCAGATGACCGGTACATTGTCTTACAGGCCAGAAGAAACAGGCGGCAGACAGCGGGAGAAATCGCTAGTCACACGACATAGGCGACTGGACGACCGATATCGCGTTTTACCGTGGCCAGAAGACTGCACGGTGGTGGTCTGTTTGCACGACGCCCTGTACGGTGTGTACCTTTAACGCCTGCCCATCGGAGAAGGCGTTCTCTGTGGTGCCGGGAACACCGGAATTGGAGAAACAATGAATGGGGACGAGTACTCTTTACAGATGAGAGCAGATTCAGTTTGAGTAGCGATTCTCATCGCATACTCATCTGGAGAGAGCGGGGAAGCCGCAATCATCCCTCGAACATCATTGAAAGGGACAAGTATGGAAGTCGCGGTGTTCTCGTTTGGGGAGGCATCATGCTTGGTAGTCGTACAGACCTTCACATCTTCGACGCAGGTTCAGTCAGCGGGACCCGTTATTGTAACGAGATTCTTCTTCCATATGTGCGTCTTTTTAGAGGCGCTATGGGTCTGCAGTTCCTTTTCATGGACGACAATGCACCATGTCATCGCACAGTAGCTGCCGAACAGCTCTTAGAGAGTGAGGATACTGAACGTATGCATTGGCCGGCACGTTCTCCGGATCTCAATCCCATCGAGCATGTATGGGATTTTCTAGGCAGACGCTTGGCAGCTCGTACCTTACCACCAGTAACGATTCGGGAGCTTCGATTGGCGCTGCAAGACGAATGGGCAGCAATGCCTCAACCACTCATTGACACCCTCATTCTCATCATGGGCAGATGCTGTGAAACCTGCCTAGCAGTCAGGGGAGATCATATCCCCTACTAAAGACCGGATGTTTCTTGCTGGACACCCATCACATGGATGTTTCGGCCTTCAGTTGCATTGCGCTCCATGCTACTTTTTCAATCAAGCTTCTTTTTATCCCTCTGATTTCTCTTTTAGTAAGTGTTGCTTACATTACACATGTCCTTGCGTATTGGGGATCTTACGGTATTAAATGTGTTGATTTGGAAAGCTTTTGTACAAAGTTATGTTGAAAAAACCGTCTCGTCCTTAATTTTTGCTCACCAGTGTATATATATATATAGTATAATAAAATAAAAGTGAAAAAGTACTAGAATCCACAGTGCTAAAGAAGTAAGAAATTGGAATTCAGCAGACACAACAAATGCAGATACAAAAAATTCATTGGACTAAACTGGAGACCTATCATGATTGCTACAGCTGTCGCTGAATTAGGCCAGACAATTAGTGTTAAGCAATGCTTTGTGGATCCAACCTTCCCCGTGCAGCAGAAATTTTCGACATAATAGGGGAAAAACCCAAGTTGATAAGTATATATATATATATATATATATATGTATATAAAATCCTAAACATAAAAATACACAGATAGTTAGAACCTATATATATAAATCATATGTATGCATATAAAGTTTTAAAAACACACCCACAAAGTGCTCTTTAAAATAATCCGATTATCTTGAAACTTCGCAACCAAGCTCCTTTATTACAAATATTCAAATTTTTAAGGTCAGTGAATATTAACTTAACTCAAGAATCCCCTTCCTACTGCAGAACAAATATTGTATGAAACCTGAAACATTTTTGCTCGTCCTATCTTCTCTCGTTGTCTGCGTTGCAATTCTCTGGATACGAAGTAATACGGGACCAATATTGTCGAAGACCTTATTCCAAATTGGATGTAGTCGGAATGGTCATATGGCTGGTCATAAAGAGCAATAAGCTGCTAACTGCGTAGAGGGTGTGCTAATGTGTTAGCAGCGATGGATTCCTAAAGAAACTCATCGTTGAAAAAAGGTTCTGGAAGTTTAAGTTGTACGAATGTGAGAGATTCAAGACTGCATGATTTTTTTACGGGGTTTAACTACTCTGACGTTAGTATCCGCTATCCAACGTGTTATACCAGTCTTTTCCATACCAATTTCCGTATACTACTTGGCTGTGGTGAAGATGTCCTCTCGGCGACTTTTAAGACTGTTTTTTTCTTTTCAATATACAACTAAACCCACAACAGCAGCAATGTCTAGAGGTGTGTCGTACCTTATCACCATGGTTGCTTGCACGCTAGTATCCCGTATTGCATATCGATGTGTGTGAATCCTGCCTCAATCTTGGAGCAAATTATAATCAGGTCCATATGTAGAGGAGCCCAGGAACTATAGTCCCGGACTGCCTTTATTTTACAAAGGCGTATAGCTATTACTCCTAATGCAGTGCTTCTCAAACTGTGGGGCGCGCCCCCCTGGGAGGGCGCGATGACCTTACGAGCGGGGCGCGAGCATATCGAAAATAAAAGATTTAAAAAATAATTAGTTTACTGGAATGAATTAAAACAAAATACTTTCAGACATAATAAAAAATGCACTTTTACTCTGATATAATTTATAGGCGATATTAAGCCATCAAAAATAAAAACTTCTTCAATACCTAATTAGCTATCTTTGATCCTATAACCAAATAAAAAACTTTTATTTGATTTACTGTCATCCCGTGATGAGAGATTTTTATTACGCTTTTTTTATATAACCTAACATACTACTCTTTCAGAGAAAAAACAGATCCCGGACCCAGAATCGAAAAACTTTAGGAACATAAAAAATTCATCACTGTCATTATTTTTGAAATACTGCACATTATAGCTGTAATCTGTTTGACCTAATAAGTTATTGGTACAGTTAGTTATGACCCCTCTCTTACGTGTTCTCTGTTGCGCTTTTTACATGCAAAAAGAGTTTTATGATATTTGGAAAACCACGGAGAGCACACACACACTATCTCATGAAGGATTACTTGGCCAAGACATATTTTTATAAATATTCTCAATGTATAAAGCATAACGAAAAACGTTTCACACAATTTTTTAGCAGTAACATACATATTATCATAATGAATATACTTTTTACCCGGAAGTGGTCGCGCGGGACACACAGATTACGAAATCGTTAATTCTGGCAAAACTGTTTATTTATTACCAAAGAAAAATTGAAAAGTCCTTGAAAGTAGGTAAGTAAACTTTCTCTTAGCTAAATTATTCACTGGAATCATGATTTGTATCGTGTACAATAAAATAATTATAAAAAAAAAAGGATTGGGGTGACTCAATAAACCCGACCGTACCGAGTGCGCGCCTGCTCCCGGGTTAAAACATGTTGAAGTCTTTTCACTTTAAATATTAAAAATAATACAATTATTCTTCATCGATATTTTATATTATTGATCATTATTTAACATCAGTGGCACACACACAAGGGGGGTCCGGACCCCCAAAGCCCTTGATTTTTTTCCGATTGATTATAATTCTAAGTTTATAGTACGCAAAATTTAGTTAAGTATTTGTTATTAATGATTAATTTTATTAGTTAATGCTAATTATTTATTCAAGAATTAGTTTTTTACTGTGTTTTGTTCTCGAAAATCGACAAAATCAAAAGGAACCTGATACAAGATTGGTGAACTTTCGACCCCGGACCCCCTTGAAAAATTCCTGTGTGCGCTACTGTTTAACATCAATTATAAATGCTAATTCTGTGAGGCTTAAAATTACAATTCGCTTAAAACTAATTATAATTTGAGCAAAGATTTTAAAAAAATCATTTTACATTTTTGTAAACATTGTCGAGCACTTGGCTTTGCTTCCCTTACAATTCAGCTATCATATCAATAATGTTTTATTTCCTTATAAATGAACTCGAGCAAAGAGCGGGCACTTCAGCCGGTATACTTTTAATGTATCAGTGCTGCACAGAATATTTTATAACTAATTAATTAATACTAAATTAAGAACAAGTTTAATAAGTATTAATGGTGTCCATGAGCTTGTCTTGGAAAGCAAAGTTTTTATAAGGAATGCTTATTATTAGAAATTGACCCTCTGAGTTCTTTTTCTATATTTAGCAGATATCTATATTTTGTCTTCTAAGCAGCTACCGCATTTTGTAATATGTTCAATTTAAAAATTAGAGAAAGGAAAAATAATATAATAATTATCCTATTATTTTATTTATTTATTTATTTTGCTTAAAAGTAGTATACAAAATTTAATACTTATGTTACTAATTTGTATGGTTTATAATTAAGATCGCCTATTGTAACTTTAGCGTCAAAGTGCATTATTATTGCATTCAGTACATTTTTAATGTATAAGGGGGGCGCGAAAAAAATTGTGATCGAAAAGGGGGGCGCCAGTATTGAAAGTTTGAGAAGCACTGTCCTAATGTGATAGTGGAAGTGCAAGTCACTTCTAGTCATCCTGCGCTCAATTTTAACTGATTCATGATATATTGATGACACCCTGTGGTTAGTTTTGTTACCTTTCATTGCACCTCATTCTGGGACCATTTTCCAAAAGGATGAAGCCGAGTCCCACAGGGCTTGCGTATAGTTGAACTGTTTTTATGCAGTTAGCAAATTTCTTTGGCCAGTAAGAACCTCAAATTATTTGCTGGTATAACATGTTGTTGTCGTTTCTGATGCCACCTGATCGGCAAAGACCAGATAAAGCCCCACGAAATTCATCATGGCAAAGGGCTACGTGACGTCTGTCGTTAGCCGTAGCTTTGAGAACCATAAAGGTGACAGAACAATTTAGCTCGGTTTCAACCCAATTTTGAGGGAGAATACCCTGGGGGCGGTATAACATCTGGAAACATTACAGTTCATCAGGTTAGGGCACAAATAAATGCCATAAATTTAAAACAACGATTGACTGCAACGCGATGAGATAAGAAATCTTTATCATTTCATACTTCGACATGTACAAGCATGCATAGCATTTAGAGAGGGTTTCACCAATTACTGATTTTAACATTCAATATGCAATTGCTAGTCACGGATGGCGCCTACGGCTTTGCATTTTCAATCATTTCATTATCTGTGTAAAGGCTAATCATGCATTGAACTTCAATAAAACCAATCCTGATGCTTGGTGGGAGGGGGCACTAAAAATATACAGACAATTATTATACAGATATAAAGCAATATTTAAGCTGAAGTCATATGCTTTGTAGCTAAATAAGATATTAACATTGTAAAGGAATACAGTTTAATTTTTTAAAAAATATTCTAATGTTAATTATTATTTCAATTCATTGCTGGAAGTTCACCAAAGGATATTTTGAGTCTTATTTACCTCGCATAAGAAATCTTTTCTTTTTCAATATACATGTTTAAGTTAAAGGAAATTTAGACGAAAAATAACGTTTTTAACAAAAATTAATAGTTTAGGATTTACTTACTGTACAATTCAAGGCTTTTTGTAACTGTAATCTATTTTGACAGTCTACTTTTTCATGAGGTATGGTGAAAGCTGTATTAATGAAAATCATATTACTGTTGTCTTCATCCAAACGTTAAAATGCTTACGATTTTCATCAAAGTGAATATACTTAAGTTAATGCGAAATTTAAATTTTAAATTATTAAACTTCAGAATTATGTTAAAATCCATGTACGCATGCGTTCTTTTTTCTTCGACTTTCATATTCTGTTATTTTATTTTACTTTTTACAATTATTACCACACATTAAGGAATTTCTTTTAGTCTATTTTTGAGAAACTGATTATAATCATTAGCAAATTTCAAATAATTTTGTTCATACATCATCAACTTGTAATTGTTTTCAACTAAAATATTCACCGGACAAAGTTCTGCTAGTAAGCTCATTTTCAATATGATTTGATAGTTTATCAAAAAAAATTTCTGAAGTCATAAAGATAGAATCTCATTTTGAATTAGTATGTCTAGTTCTTCAGTCTGGACAAACATTGACTTTTATATATATATGTAACCTGCTTTTTGAACTTTATAATAATTATTTCATTACTTATACTACTTAGTATTTCTGAAGATTCAGTTAACTAGATTATTTGGTCATGTAAATCCTTTCAACAAACTTGTGTCGATGTCCAAAACTACGTGTAGGGTTTAATGGAGGTAATTAAATATAGGGTAGGAGTTTTTTTTTTTTTTGTAACCAGCTGTTAAACTCAATCTTGTAATAGGTTCTCTCCGTTATTTTAAAAGCAACAGTAATGTAATATACAGCTTATAAAAAAGACATTCTACACTTTTTGATGACATATATATGTCGTACTCCTATAATATTTTTGGCAAGTGTAACGATTACTTAATAATTGATCCATTTTTTATGACTGTTGACGTTTTATATTAGATGATATTGACGAGACAGTCCTTTGTGACATGAAGTCTATTTATTGAACATCTTGTGACACACAAACATACACATCTTAAACATAAAACAGGGAATGGACGACACAACATAGAACAAAGACGCAACGCGCTGCAGCCAGCTACATGATGAAAGACAAAGAACAGAAAAGGAAGAATTTCCAGAAATCTTGGTAATAAAAATGCTCAAATCACATGATTTGGATGAATGGTTAGATGTAATTCAAAATATTCCCTAGTAGGTAGCTAGTTATTATTTACGCAAGTGTCCTAATGGCCAGGGCCATTACAAATTAAAGCATGTTCAAAATTAAATTACTGGGGATTATTACATATATATAATGTTCACTCATAGGAACAGTAATTACTGTACATTCCAAATGAATTTATCATAGCTACTTCCTTTGTATTTAAACCTTTTGTTGTGATACTCAAATACACATGAACTATTAAAAAATTTGTCACAGTTTAACTTGTCACTTTTTCCTTAGGTGAGAAAGATAGCTTTAAAATATTTTTGTTCTTCATAAAGTGTTCTAGAAAAAATCAGCAAATTTTTATTTACGCTCTTTATTTCATATATCATTTTAGCCATTTTTAGTTTAGTAAATAAATTTAAGTTCTTATACTCATTTAAATATGGACAGTTTTACTTGCTACGCATAAACATCTATACAAGTTTCCAATTTTTACAATCCGTCTTTACGGCTCAAATTGGAAAATAAAATCATTGGAAAAATAAACTAAATCATGACCACGAAACTTACTATGTAGGATGTTATTAATAAGATGAGAAAACAGTAGCAAATTTTTGAAACAAATTGTTCTATTAAGATGTTATCATGAAAAGAGCCCTTATTATTAAAAAGTCACAAAATCAGCTCAACAGACAATATTCCATTATATTGCCAATAACCATATTCGGTAAGATCTGCGATAAATGAATCATCGATGAATATTTTCAGTACTTTCCAGAGTATTCATTCAAGTTAGACCGAGCACACAGCTTATTAGAAAAACAATGCTACTAACTAAAAATATTGTCAACGCACCACGTCTGTGAATTGTAAAAACTCCTTTTTATGTCTGTCTTACTAGAAATGATCTCTCCTCAGACAAGGTTATAACGGATAACAGATTCACAACAGGACTGCTCATTTGTTTGCCTCCAAGATTATTACCAACAATGAGAGAATTTCGAAATTCATTGCTAAAAGTAACTTTGTAATGGTCTCTCCGCGACGTCCATTGGTATAGAAGAGTCGAAAGGAAGATCAGCCATATTCAAAATAACTTCAATTTATTCTTAGTTATGAACAACAATACAAATTATGTTGACCAAGTTAAGAGATGCACCAAATACAAAATATGGAAAGCAATAGCGAGGTAGACGAGATACGAGAAGTCTTAGTAAATTGGATCCCTTACGTCCAAGCAATATATCTTCTACTTTCAAGCGACCTAATCTAATTTAATTACTAGTTGACAAATCGTCAGTCTTTAATTACTCGAATTACACTAATCAGCTATACAGTATTCACGCCTCATTTCACATTTAATCAATCACTGCTATGCATTAGAGGTCTAACCTCTCTCTCTTTCTAACTTGAAAGTTTAAGCTTTATATACAAGACTTAATTTACATACTCATATCCTCTTCTTCGGGGGAAGGTTTATAATATAATAATTTTTAAGGAGTCAATATTCCCCAAGAGGATTAGTATTTGAAAGAACGTGGATAAAACCGTCACAACTTATCTCTTAACTGACACTGCAACTTAGCTGAGATCATCCCCACCGACGTTCTGAAAGATTGGTAATAAATTTTCGAATGGACACCGAGTTTTAATTTGATATCAACGAGATGTATGTGATAATCAGTCTTTGATGTCTGGAGAATAGCAAACGCGGCATTGGGTAATTTTTTGAATTATATTACGGTAAACGCGATTTTACTGCAAATTATTCAAATTTGTTACTTATTTCTAAATTTGTATCACATAGAGCTTCTGTATGAATTCCGAATACATGTTTTTTTGGAACCATTGTTGTCAATATCAAGTAATTATCATCAAAATTACAACAGATAAAATCAGTGTTACTACCCCAAAGGTAAAAACTGTGACCTATCTCAAACTACAACCATTGTCAGTGCTTTCAGATGCACCTTTTTTTCATAATTCGTTGCTCTAACATGATATTTCATTTCAAATTACCCATGAGAGCGAATTTTAAGACTAGTAAAAGATTTTCACTTCTTTATTTTTATATGCATCGCAATTAAATCCAAATTTCATGTACATATAGGAACATGCAGAAAGATATTGTATTGTAGTATATCAACAGTATTTCTCTTTCTCTGTGTGTGTATATCTATACATATCATAAAACAATAGAATGATGACTATTAGTAAATTTATCTTAAAATCAGCATCTAGAATACATGACATTAAAAGGATAATTTATCGGGCCCAAAAGCAAAATTTTTATGTTTTCTAAAGCTGTCATAGACTTAGGGCTTGGATGTAGGGCTAAGCGTGTTTTATATGATCCTAACCTTCATTTCAGCTGGAGATTTTCACATAATGATACCAGAAAAATAATGAATGACTAAAAACCAAAATATTGAATATATTTCAATCCCAGAGCTTACACGTATATTCAAACAGTATGCTAATATATAAATAAGACAAATTAGAACGTACATTACTTATAAATAGAAATAGTAACGTATAGAAATCAACTTTTATACATAATATGAACACATATATTTATGTAATACATGTATATTTTCATGGATTTCTCTACATTCAAATACCTCCTTTCTCAAATTATAGAGGGCTCTTAATATCATGTAGTTCTTAAATGGAACATATTTCAAAAAAAAATTGTAGCATATTTTTTGTAGGACTCTAAAAATATTTTTAATATTATTTCTGTAATTTTAGCTTTTACTTCATATATTTGTAGTTAGTAATTATTTTAGTTAAAATAAAATTCTATACGTATTGGTAATACAAACTAATCAGCCTATTTTTTAAGCGTTGAATTTGTATTTGAAACATTGAATCGCGCGCGCACGCCTGCATAATCGAAGCATTTTGAGTTCTTCCTTAAGCATGCACCGTTTTATTAATGATGGATTTATAACTTCTATCCATTTTATATTCCATAGAATTTCGCTCAGTATTGCAAATAGAGAAGGAGAAAGTCGACTTTCGATAAAACTGGTTGAACTTCTTCGTTTTTATGAAGTGACCCTCAATCTGTAATGTTTATAACATTGCAACCTCTCTCTATTTTTTTTTTGAAACTTCATTACATTTTTGATCTTTTTAGTATTCAAAAACTCATTTCCCACTCTTTCCCTCTCAAATAGAGTATATTAAAAATTATCTGTACTTTATTCATACATTTCCAAATAATTATATGTTCTTATGATAAATTTAGCATATTGCTTTCAGTCAGCTGTTCATTTACTCTCCTTTCGTAATAATTTAGATTCTTCCCTATTGTTACTTTGTGTGTTTAAGTTTTTAAGGTTTATTCATTTCAGAATCTCTTTTTTAAAAAATCATTTACGTATCTTAAAGTGGTATTTATCGCAATTATTGAATTTCTCTGATTCTTAATAATTATTGTATTTTATTAACGTAGAATTGCTTACAGCCATCATTAAAAACTTGTTCGTATCTTTAATCATTGCTCGTACTGCATTTTATTGATCTCTTCAAAGAATACGTTGATTCTCTGCTTTGTCCAACCATATTTCTTAGCTTTATTTGTCCTTTAAAACCATAATTTATTTCCTTGCTTTGTTTGTCCTTTAAAACCATAAGTTATTTCCTAGCTTTATTTGTCCTTTAAGTCCTTCTTAGCTTTATTTTTTTGTTTATAAAGCCCCCTACAGCTTCGGTTGAAAATTTCCATTATTTCTTTTGTTGAAGATTTCTTTGTTTTGAAATTTTCTCTTCGTATATTCCTTTTTTTTAATGTTTCGACTTTTCAAAAAATATCGTTATTAATCTTTTTTTATTTAATTTATTTTGTGCGTATGCTAATTCCCTTGACTTAATATATCTGCACTTTTATGATTATTATTTTCTTTTTCTTTTCATACCGTCTCTCTATTTTTGTGCTCACGACTTCGACAAAACTTTTTAATTTTCTGTTAAATAACGTTTTTGAACCTCAAATTATTTTCCTCGCAACCAAATTATTATTATTTTATATATTTCCATTGTTTGCTTCATTTTAAATTATTTGCTTTTAATCTGAAGTAACTGAAGATAAATTAAATTTTTGCCTAAGCAATAAAGAAAATCTATAAATTCTTGGACAATTTTAATATTTCTTCCATTATAAGGTGAAATAGTTTATAAGATTTCTTTAAATGATCGCATTATATGTAATTGACTTTCAAATCATACTTAACTTGTAAAAAGTTAATAAGCATTAGGAAAATATTAATGAGCTTTGAAATTTCGAAAACGTTGCTTTCAGAAATTAATGGCAATCTTAATTATATTTTATTAAAACTAGATAAAATTGCACACGCTTTATACAGAAAAAAAATTTGATTAATTTGCTTTTTGAGTAAAAATATATATATATATATAAAACCAATAAATATTCACTGTTCTTTCTTATAAAATGAATGGAAAATATAAATAAATTTTACGAACACATTATTTTTATAAAGTAAAAAGTAACATTGTTATGTAAAATATAATGCTTTTACGTGGCAAAAAAACTTACGTTAATTAGCAAGTAAAATATAATAAAAAGTGGTACTTTACAATAAATTCAAATATTTTGCGTTTTATTAAACTAATTCAAATACTGTAATTAGAGAAACGTGTAACGCCTAGTAATTCATACCTGAAACACATCATTGTCACAAAATCGAAAAAATAAAGAGATTTATAGAATTCTTTTTTACTGAACATGAACCCGAAATCCTCTTCTATTTGAAATTCGAGTCAATCTTTCCATTTTAAAAATACACAAAGCGAAGCTTTTTAACTGACATATCATCGTCATCTGGCAAAAGCAAAAAATACAAAATCGGAAAACCGTTTCAACGATCGATGGAAGTAATGATCTAAGGATGGCAGAAATCGATGAAAATGAGAAGTAAATCTGTTGTGTTCGTTCATTTGAGAGTGCGAAACCTTTTCGATTTTTCATTCGCATTTGAGTTAAAAGATATCATTTGAGTTTAAATATGTTTTTACGGGATAATTTTTTTTCCAACTGTGCGATTTATTATTATAATTATCTTTATTATTCCTGTTCTTAAATTAGTCTTTGAGCTTTGGTTTAGATGACTTATTTTCTCATTCTTCTCTTGTTTTTCGATGAAGTAAATTATAATGCGGTAGATAAAGGATTAACCCTTTATCTACCGTATTATGATTTATTGCAGCTTTTTTTTCATGCAATATTTTTTTGAATCACTACATTTAAAATTAAGGGATATACATATACAAAATACTCAACTTTGGGTAATTTAATCCGTTAGAGCTAATTAATTAAAGATATTCAACTATAAAATTAATTATATACACAATTCACTTAAGGCTGTCTTCAGTAAAAGTACGAGAGTTTGAAATAAACGCGAAGCACGTTTCCAGACAGAAAAAATGCCTCGATTTCTATGGAAAGTTGCAGTAGTATAACTCGTAACTCTGTTAACAATATAGTGTTTTTAAAAATGCCAAAATATTCCATGAATACTTTCTTTTTTGTTATAATACGTGATGGCATATAACCCATTTAACAGTACGGTATAGGAGAAAAAGCGTGAAGCACATTTTCTACCAGAAAAAATGAATAAACTCGGTTAAAAACGGGATGTATAACAAAAAAAATTCTGCTCTCTGAAGGATAGGGAAGCCAGAATATCACATATTAATGTTTCATTTCTTTTATATCTGAAAAAATGTTTCAAATTCTGGTCCTATTCTGTAACTTTAACCGAAGACAGCCTTGAAATAAATAGTTAAATCGCTTTCTAAGGTCTTCATTAACATACAAAAAAAGGCACTTACCGTTTGACATTGACCACTTTTTCGGAACAAAAATGACAATCTTCACAATCCGATCAAAATATCAACTGGAAGCGCAACTTCTGCTATAAACCTATTCGCCTTCCCCACTTAAGTACTCTCATCATAGAACCCGCGTGCTGCCATATATCTTTGAAGAGCGGATTTAAAAGAATATTCCTGCTAAGTATTGTCAGAGTATACGTAAAAATGGTTATTCTATGCAACTTTAAAGTGAGTAGTACTTATAAGTACCCTCGGTAGTTAAAGGGTTAAAATAAAATAAAACATACAAATTTAAAATAATAGCCTTATGAGACATATTTAAAATCTGTTAACTACTTTTAGCTTAAATCTTTTTTTAAAATAGGGCACTCACATTTTCAAATGGAGAAGCAAAATATATTAAATTCTCCTTTCTATAGATTTCAATTTATCGTTTGGTTAATATATTTTTATTGTACGTAGACATAAATATCAAATAAAAGCACATCATACTTAATTTTAATAAAAAGCATAGGTGATTTATCTTTAATTTTATTGAAATAAGTGTGTTTTAATACGTGTTAAATAATATGTACATTATATACGTACAAAAATATATGTGTGTAAATAATGATGTATTTTCATTCCGATTTGCTTTTAAAAAGGATAATTTAATAGTTCCTAAAAACTATGCAAATTTTCTTCAATCAAAAACAGTGGTACAAAGTAATCATTTTTTTTTATTTTTGAACGTGAGTTATATACACTAGCCTTGAAAATTAGAAGTAGATTATACACCTGAGAATTCTTTTTTTATGGAACTATAATTTCTAAAACTATGTCCTTAAATGATAGTTAAAAAATAAACTTAGCCAAATCAAATTATTTCAAAAAATAATTAAAACTTATTTTTAATTTAACTATTCTTTGTTTTTAATAATTTATCCACATTGAAAATATTAGAATTTGTGATTTGTTTTAAGAAGAATTTTTTTTAAGATTATAAAGAATTTTCTCAGATAATCAGTCTTAAATTCTTCTCATAAAATAGAAAAGTTTTTTAGAAAAATTTAATGAACGCCCAGTCTTTTAGTGATATTCTCTTTGCGATGTATCTCCCCTTGGTCTCACTTTTTCAATAAAAACATTAAAAAATTATTCATTAATATCGATTGTTTTGCCTAATTTATGCAATTACAAGAAGTTAAATGGATATAATATACATGCGCGTGTGAACGCTTTGACCAAACACTTGAAATAGAGTTTTATAATTTATCTATACTAAATAAAAAGGCCATCATTAAGCCCAGTGGCTGAATGGCCGCGCTTCCATGCCACAGGAGACAAAGAATCCTTTGCAGTTGTTAACATATCTTGAGTTTTTTAAATCCAATTTCTGGTGTTCCCTTGTCATTTTACTCCATTTCCAAAACTTACCGAAATAATTTTCGTATCAATTCATAGACATAAACTTGTAAAATTGTTCCTAATGTCCCTTTTTTCAATTTTTAATAATACTCTTTAAATACCATCCTCTAAATTCTCGTTTAATATTTACAATACGAATAAATAAATTAATTGTTTGTGTAAAATTTTAATAAAGGAAAATATGAGTTTATGTTGAACATATGAATATAAATCGAATCAGTTTAATAATTCTAAACTGTAGAAAGGAATTGTAACGGTTTTTGTATCCATTAAATAGTTTGAATATAAATATTATGTCAGATTGCAATCTACAAAAGCTTGCAGCAAGCATGTGACCTTCTTTGCAATCTATTTAAAATCCAAGCCATTAAATCTATAAAAAATTAATAAATTTAATAAGTAGAAAGTCTGTTTTTAATATGAAAAAATTGTGAATTTTTTTCTATAAAAACTGTTGTATATTTCATAATACACTTATTACACTTATTTATTGAGAAGAATTTAAGCCGGTGTAAATAAAAATACAGTTACTTTATCATTAAAAATAAATATAATTCCCATTTAAAACTATGAGAATATAATTAAAAAACAATACTTTTTCGTGACTAAAAAATCTTTTACGTGCATAATTAAATTATTTTGATAATTTAAGTATGACAGTGATTAATATGCTGAAATTTCAAAATGCTTAAAAAGAGAGTTGATAACTAGTAATTTTGTACTTTTTACATTAATTAAACGAGAGAATATTGGCATTGTAATACAAATTATTCAAAGCTGTCTTATATATCTTAATTAATTAATCAATTTATTCTACGTATAATAAAACCACTTAAATCAGCTGCGCCGTCTGAAACTTATAGTAGTATCTGCTTTAAGAGTTAATTGTGTGATACTAATTCTCTCATAAAATATAACAAGAAATATTTTGGTTATTTTTAATCACCTTATATATAATATTTATTAAATTGATGAACATGAAACAATGTAGCGTTTCGTTTTATTTTTTTATCGAATATGCGTATATGTTTGTGTGTCCTGCTTCATTAACTGATCATCAAATCTGAGTTAAAACTGATAATTTTTTATTCGTTGTAACTCCTAGACATTTTTAGAAATTTAAATGCAGTGTATATTTGCTCTGGCAATAAAAACTTATGATAAGAAATCATATAACAAAAATTACGATTAACTTATTCGTGGAAGTTTTTGTTCATATATACTTATTATTTTTTATTTCTGCTGGGAAATTATTATTAATTTATGTACGTTCATATTTTTCGTTTCTTCTTACCATTCATTATATTGATAAAATTTCAGCCAACTTAACTTATATAAATGTTTGTTATATATGTATTATTTATCCCAGTAAAAAAAATTTTTTTTACTTCGTAATATAAAAAAAGCTTTTTTACAGAGAACTGGTAAGTATAATAAATGTATCACAATCATAAATATATTATTTTTAATAACAAGAATGAACTTAATGAGAATTTTTTTCCAATTACAGAGATTTGTGTGCACCATTATGTAATCTTAATAATCTAAAATTGTTTTAATATATCCTCGTTATTTGTTTGAAATTTAATTTACAAAGCTTAAAATTGACCATTTTTATCTGTTTTAATTTGCTTTTATTGTTGTAAAATATATTGAATTTAATGTTATTTTTATGTCGCAGGTAAGTAATTAATAAGTTTGGAACTTATCTAATCCCTTCTACTTCACGCATGTAGTGTTCTGTGGATGTTCAAAGTCTTCTTTCCTATCTCTAATGCTTTGTTGTTTGAGATAATTTGAAAAAATGTGCATTCTTGAATGAAATAGATGTTCCAACTCCAACAATACAAAATAAAAAAATATATAAATGAATGTTTTCAATCAAAAATTATTAATTTATAAAATTCATAAAAGATAATGCGATGAAAATATAGAAATCAATTATTGAAGGAATTTAATTTTGACAGAATGATGAATTTTAAAAATATCAAATATGAATTCACAATACAATTATTGAACGTATCGTGCAAATCCATCTGCAATATGAAAGCCATTAATACTGCATTTAAGGTATCTGACTACGTTCGGAACCGTGATTCTGTAAAAGCGTACAAGCGAATATTTTTTTTTATATTTAGTGCCACTTAGATTAGAATGCACTTAAAAAATTGTTTTTAAAGTATTATTAAGTAAAAAAATTATTTAAATCCAATATTTTGGCAAAAAATAAACTTAGTATTACCTTTTTTCAAAACATTCTCGTTTTATGAAAAAGGCTTCTATAATAATAATATTTTTATATATATCTAAGACTTCTCCAGAAAGCCTGAAATACGACTTTTGAAAAATTCACATTATTTTCCGAGTTACTTCCAATTGAAAACGTTATCAGTGCTTCTCTGTTAAAATTTCTCTATTCTGATGTATTAAAAAAATATGGATGAATTCACTTTTAAATTATATATTTCAAAAATCCTGGTTCAGGCTCGGTACAGAGATCTGAGCTATATATAGGCAAAATATTATTATTACAGAAGCATCTTTTATAAAAGAAGAATGTTTGGAAAATAAATAATTCTATGTCTATTCTAACTCTATAAATAATTCTATTTTTTTTGCCAGAATATTGCATTTAAATCATTTATAGTTGTAATAATATTCTTAAAACAATTTCATACGTGTATTCTAATCTAAGTGAGTCTAAATATTAAAAAAATATATCCGTTTGTATACGCATTTGAAAAATCATGGTTCCGAACGTTGTCGGATACCTTAAAAAATACTTAGGTCTGCGGAAACTAATATTATAAAAAAATAAATTTATAGAATAAATATGTTTCTCTTTTATTAAAAATGCTCAAAGTTGTTAATTACAATTAATTTAAAAGTAAATAATATTGTCCAAAAAACTAAAAAAAAATAAAACAAGATTTCTAAAAAAAATCGTGTTCATTTGACGAAAATATCTTATATGTGGGAAAATATTTGTTAAGTCACAATAGCCCAATATAAAAAACTGTCAACGTAAAACTGTTCTCTATCCTTAATGCAAAAGATTAAAACCAATAAAAACAACGCTATCAAAAAGTAAAGGAGGATACCACTAAACTTTAACAAAAATGACGTTTGTTTATCTTCACATACTGAAAAATACGAGTCCATGCTCGTGATAGTTTAAAACAGATGAGTGCTTCGAAATTAATATCGAATTTTGACTTAACTACCATAGATTATAAGCAACATATTTTAACATACTACTCATTTCTATTTCGACCGATCATATTTCGGGTATAAGATGTATTTCATATTTCAGCTTCTACTGTAATAATTAATAGAATTTTTGACTTTACGTACCATATTGGAAGATTACGTGTTTGTTAGATATTTCTAATTTTCTACGTAAACTGTTTCAAAATCTTAAATATGTTTGACTATGAGAACTTTTATAAGTATCCGAGCATTTTACTTGAAAATATGTTTCCAGTTCGGTTTGTGTTGTTAGGCATCAGCCTAAATCAGTCTTAAACTATTAAAGGTATCAGTAGTATGTTTTTAATTGGCCTAGTTATTTTCATAATCACATTAAGCCAAAAATACAGCAAAAGCTGACTTTGTCAAAATCATCCCTTTCCTAAAATGTAACTACAAAATTAACCTTAGATTTTTTCCAGTAACCCAAATATAGCTCTACCTTAAAGAAAATCTAATTAACCTCACCCAAATACCCTTTGATAAATATGTTTCAAAATATTCGTAACTATTTAATTTTTCTTACTTGATTTTTATTCCCAACATTGATTCAAATTTTAAGAAACATTTTAATTTCTCTAATGTATATGTTACGGTCAAAGTAATCGTTTTTTAGTAAATGTGATAAATAATGCACACTAATCACATTAACTGGTTATTATTAATAATTTCCAATGAAGCAGTCTGATTTTAATTAGGCATATAATTTATTGAAACTATATATCTAACATATAATTTTTATGTCTATGTTCTGGTATAATAAATCTGTTGTTGCTTATGCCACCTGATCGACTGTAACATCATCAGATCAAGGTCCACGAAATTCATCGCGGCTAAGGGCTAGATTCTTACGCCTGTCGTTAGCCTTAGCTACGAGCACCATGCAGGTGACAGTACGATTTTACTCTGTTCCACCCCAATTTTGAGGGAGAAGACAATGGTGGTGGTCAGGAGCCTTCCACCACCCTCACGAGAGGACTTGCAGCTCGACGGCTATTTAGAGTACTCCCATGCCGCAAAGGCATTATACATTTACAAACATCCCTGCCTACTCCGGGATTCGAACCTAGGCCCTACGGCACCGCAGTCAGCGTCACTAACTACTATATCGGCTAGGCGGCCTTCAGACTTGTAGACTTTAATTAAGTTAAGGTATTCGACTACCTTAAAATCGTGGATTTGGTCAAAAATAGAGAAAAACTTTTTTTTATGATTCGGACATATAAAGATTCAAATAAAGCATTACCATCTGAATTTAATCTTAAATTCTCTCGTCATTCTGTTTCGCCCCCCACCCTTGGCCAACTGCAATATGAATCTTGTAGATTATTTGAAAATTCTACTCCGTACAATAAATAATAGAAACTTTTTCATTTTGCTCTAGAACCGTGTGAGTTTCTCAACATTGCCAATTTTAACAATACCATATCTTGAAACTCGTTGATAGTCTTCTGGTGTTTTGCCATAACATTCTTCTCTTTGCTTTTCTTAACTTTCGCGACAAAGAACTTGTGTAAATACTGGTGGTTTCCCTCCCCCCTTTTTTTGATTTCAGCATATTTAAATTATTATTAAAACGGCACTTCATGTATGCTAGACTAGTTTCCATTGTACTTAAATTTCAGTAAAAAATTTGTGAAAATCTTAATAAAATAACTCAAACAACAAATAAAGTTACTTCAAACTGGCAACTACGTAAAAAGAGTCAAAACCTTCAAGCATAAGGTATACGCACAACAAATAAACACACACAAAGTGCGGGTGTTTACATTCAAAGTAAACAAGCAATTGACATCATCTAGTTGTTTGCACGGGAAATTACCATTACGCATGCGTATTGGAAATCTCTAGCCAAATGCACTGAAAATTATTGCATTGAACAAACTTCCTTGGTAATTACTAATTTTAACCGGTGAGAAATTCTGATAAATTATTCAGTTTAACTGGCTTAATTGATTATTATTAATAATAACTGACTGCTGTTTATAATAACTAATAAATCAGATAGAGGCCGTAACCATATAACAAAAGAAAATGAATATTCAATGCATTTCCCATCGAAAAATATCTCAATAAAAATTTATAACAACAATTTTTTACTTTTATTTTTTAAAAAAGCTTTTTAAATTTTGTCTAAAAAATTGAGTTCTAATTTCTGATTAAAAAATAATTTTCTTTCTCTTTAAATAACAGCCAGTGGTGGAAACAGAAGAATTGTATCAGGTATATTTACGTTTTCACTGATGAATTATGACATTTGAATGCACCTTTTTTTCACTCTCTTGACGTATCTGCAAAATATTTTCTTATCGCATGTTCCTTGTTTAAATATAGATGTTAAAGAAAAGTTGTAACATGTTAATTGTGTTGAACCTCTAAATGTTTTTGGGATAATATTAAATTAAATGTCTTAAACTAAGCTCCCACAAAGCATGTTAGTGTGTTTGTCTATGTGTGTTAAACTTTTACATTGCACGATTTGTGTCTATTTATTTTACTTTGTGTCTATTAAATTTTATCTAATATATATGAGTGTGTAATGCTATTTGTTAAATTAATGTATGTTCTTTTAGTATATAGAATTTAATCTATGTGGTTTTATTTTCTTTCTACTGAATAATATGTGTTAGACGTTTTGTGTTTTTTACCAGCATGCAAAACTTTTGGATGTAAAATTTGTGTATTATTCGTATATCAAATGATTAATTGCTTATACAAAGAAGTTATTGAGAGCTAATATTTGATCAAATGTTTAATGAATTCTTAATTTTAAAAAAATAAGTGAAGAGTGCACACAATTATTAAAAATCGTTTCTTAAATTAGTAATTAATATTGAAAGAGAACTTATTATATTGATGTATCTTCTTAAGGATGAGTAAAGGTACTTATCAGTATTTATTACTTATCCTTCAATTCCCTTGAAAAATGTTAAAAATTATTCAAACTTTTATGAATATTTACTGCTGTAACTAACAGATAAACTAATATCAAATTTTGCAGAATAAATTTTCTAAGCAATTGGTTGCATAAAAAATTACACGACATAACTCATCTTTAAGAAAAAATTTATCGATGAAAATACAGATACCATATTTATTTGAATCTAAGCCACAATCGATTCTAAGTCGCACCTCGAAATTCTCAATATGTTTTTGTGAAGAAATAAAAAGTGGTGTAAAATGGTTTATCAATATCAGATATAAACGAAATTTTAAAAATAATAATAATTAAAATGAAAACGTACAAGATGGGAATAATTAATTTAATTTACCAGTATTAAAATTTTTAAATACATACGTGAACCTTTATTTGTTCTGACCGTCAGTTTCATGTTCCCGATCCAACAAATTTTTCCGCCTTCGATTCTAAGCAGTAACCGATTTTCAGTAGCTTTAACATTGAGAAAAAAGTACGGCTTAGGTTCGAATAAATACGGTATATATATATTAAAAGAAAGTAGAAGAAAAAGCACAATTATATTTATATATATATAGTCGGACCTCCATTTAACGAAGTCGCTAAATCCCGAAAAATGTTCGTTATATGGAAAATTCGCTATGTAAAGGTACATCTTTTAATATACTTTATAAACCACATAAAACAAATTTTAAATTCTTCAACCCTATATATTAAAAAGAAAGTAATTATTCACTCATTTTTGTAAATTAATACCTATTTCTTTTATATATCTTACCCATCAAAAAAAAAGAAAGAAAGAAAGAAAAGCTGCAAGGAAAACAAGAAAAAGAATGTATTTTCGACATTAAGAAAATAATTTAATATTAAAATTAATGAATTTTAAGGAAATTTTCTAATTTAAAGCATACGAAGAATTTTAAACATGCATTATTTTATAACATTTATTTATCGAAAATGTTTCCAGTAAACTGGACAATGGGGGTTAAAGGTTGTACTTCTTTGAAGAAACGCCCAGAGTTCTATTGCTCTCGGCGAGTTAGACACCTAATAAAACCAGTTTAAAATTTATGACCACAATAAAATGCATTAAAAGAGAGAATAACTTGAAATGTCCAGAAATATTTCAAAAAATAGAGAGAGAAAAAATTGAATCACTAGAAAAAAAGTTCGTTATATAAAAAATGTACTTCGCTATTGGGAGGTTGTTTTACGAAGAAAATCGTGAAATGTTCTTGGTTCCTAGAAAAAGTTCATTACATAGAAAAATTCTCAATATGGAGGTTCTTAATATGGAGGTTTGACTGTATATATAATTAACCGTGTGAAACATCAAAGTTTTTGTATATTCTAAATATTTTTTGAAAGAATTTTAAAAGGAACATGTAATACTGCTAGAGAAGCAAAATCAATATCATTTGTGCAAGGTTTAACTTAACAGAAAACAGTACTTATACTTTATATATTTTTTTAAAAAAACTATTTAAAAGGGGAGTTTATTTTAATAATGCTGGGGGGAAGAAGTAACGCTTTAATGTATGTATTTAATGTTAATAAGTATAGAGAAAAGGAAGAGAGAATGAGTCCTTAATTACTGTAAATGTGTCAATAAGTAATGAAGTTTTTATTAAAAACATGAATAGAACTTTCATATAAAACTCAGTGCCGCAACAGCCCATGAGAGCCAATGCCTGCTGTACCCACCTCAGTATACGTGGCCTTGGGCAATCAGGTGCTTGAGGAGATGTCCCTGTCAGGCGGTCAGTCCCTCCCCCCCAGTGTTTAGTTCCTAAGCACAAGCTTGGTACTCATTTATCGACACCCTGAAGGGATGAAAGACTGAGTCGACCTTGCCCAGCCTCGGAGGCCATGGTAGCCGAGTGGTATAGGTATCGGATCGTGGCTTGTCTGGTCACGAGTTCGAGCCCAGTACCACTAATGACCCGCCGTGTAGGGCAGCGATGCACGTTAAATCTGTCGAGAGCTGAAACGTCCTCCTGTTGGTGTGGTGTGGTAGTTAGGAGAGGGGGTGCCAGCTCAGGTGTCGTCCACGTCACTTGACCATGGTTCAAAATTACGTGGTCCGTCGCCAAAAGCCCAGGGTAGCTGAACAGTGCGACGTTAATATTCAATCATTCAATCAAACCCAGCCTCGGATTCGAGCCTCAAACCAGCGGTGTGGAAGCGCTAAACGCTACTACTCAGGCACTGGGCTTAAAGCTATATTTTATTTATACTTAAAATTAGTGGTAAAAATATTACAACATATTACTACAAAATAATCTTTTTCCCACACACACACAGTTCACTTAACAGTATAAGTAAGCATATCACATAAGTGCATAAAACTCATTGTTGTTGTTGTTGTTCTCGTGTCCATGAATAAATGCAGTAGATTACACTAAATTCCGTCGAAAGTCTTGATCACTGCCTCTGCTATTCTGGGAGCATCAGGGCTGTACAGGAGCTCCCGCAAAGAGTCCCTCAGAGGGACCATTCCCATTTTTAGTAACTTATAAAACTCATTAGTTACAGCAATAAAGAATATTTAACAAGAAAACTAATTGTAATCCCGTTTAACGTACAGGAAACTGAAAATATTGGACGAAACGTTTTATTAAAATTGAATTAAATTTAAGAACATGCAAATTGTAGTTTTTAGTTATAAATTTAGAGTATTTTTAATTCTATTTATTTGTGTCCGCGAATGTGTGTGTTCTCTAGAAGCATGTATGTACAAAATCGATTTATGTTTGATTTATGTTTTAGTATTATTATTTATACACACAAATATATTCACTGTTCGGCAAACTAAAACATTAAACGTTCTCAGATTTTGAGTTCATTTCTTTTTAAATAATGTATTTTATACGATTAAATTTAATATGTTATCTCTCTCTTGACAGCACCCCACAGTCCTCAGAGGAAACGCTTGTCCCTTCGCATGAAGAGCTTCTCCTTGGACAGCCCAGAATCCAGCGAGCATGTTCACAGAAGGCAACATCATCAGTTGAGTCAGTCAACCACTTCGCACAGCAGCTCACACAATCAATGTAATGTATCGAATCACACTCGAGACCCCATGCAAACATTTATTAAGTTTTGAAAAACTGATAAAAGTACATGTACAAATATTATTATCAATCAAATCAAAAGCGAACTTATCACCCAGCAACTTCCAGCAATGAAAAATATAGATTGCATACTCTACATATATGAGGAACAGAAGTTTTCAGCATGTGTTAAGATATCCGACTACGTTCGGAACCGTGTTTATAAAAAGTCTCATAAATGGATAATTTTCATATTTAGTGTTACTTAGCTTAGAATACATGTATAAAATTGTTTTAAGGACATTTTGACAAAAAAAATTATTTAAAAACAATATTTTTGGCAAAAAATTAACTTAGAATAACCTTTTTTCAAAATGTTCTCCTTTTGTGAAAAATGCTTCTATTATAATAATATTTTGCCTGTATATAGCTCAGATCTCTGTACAGAGGCTCAACAATTATTTTTGGAAAATTTTCATTATTTTCAGAGTTACAACCATTTGAAATAATTATCGGCGTTTTTTTCGTAAAATTGCTCCCCTCTGTTGTCATAAGACATGTATAAACCCACTTCTAAGTTATATATTTCAAAAATTCTAGTTGAGCCTCTGTACAGAGATCTGACAGAGACAAACTATTATTATAATAGAGGCATTTTTCACAAAAGGAGAATATTTTGAAACCTGGTCATTCTATGTTCCTTTTTTGTCAAAATATTGTACTTAAGTAATTTTTTATTGTAATATTATTCTTAAAATAATTTTATATACACTTTCTAATCAAAGTGACACTAAATATCCTAAATATTATCCATTTATACGCTTTTGCAAAATCCCGGTTCCGAACGTAGTCGGATACCTTAAACATTCAAAATGGTACTGGAAAGTAACAAGAAGAAAAGACTTTTTAGAAAACAGACGAAGAAAAACGCAGTGAATTAGTTATACGAGCATAAGCAGCAAATCAATGTAGTTTTTCACACACACACACACACAATTCCTACTTATAGTTCACAATCTCCCTATCTTGTACAAATTTTCAATTGTTAAAATAAAAAAATTTTAAAGCGCTCAATTGAGCACGATCATCTTGGATGACACAATACGGTAATTTAATTATAATTAATGAAAAATAATTGATTAAAACTAATTATTCAAAGAATCACAGATACATCCACGTTGGCATCATTTTTGGCGACTTAGTGACCATTTTGGCGACTTCTGTCAAAACTTTAAAATGTTTTATTTCTTACATTTTAAAGCGTTCAATTGAACTGAAATTTTCTATACACTATTGTTTTGGTTGACAATACAATAATTTAACTATAATTAATTCAAATAAATTGATTGTAACTACATATTTCAAGAATTACAGATCACGTTGGCTTCATTTTTAGCGACTTGGGTCAAAACTTAAAAAGATTTTTTTCCCCTTATGTTTTAAAGCATTCAGTTGAACTGAAATTTTGTATACACGATTGTTTTGCATGACAGTGCTATACATTAATAAAAATTAATTGCCCCTTAATATTGTGATTCTTTCATATGTATATAAATGTTTATATATTGATTGTAATTATTTGATAAAAAAGTAACTAAAATATATTACTTATTATAGTCAGTTTCACATAAAAACAAAACAATTTCAACTAAAACATATCCCGGCAAGGACAACGGATTTGAACTCCAAACCTAACTCATGTCATACTGTTAGGCTGATAGGTCTAGTATAATAATGTATTTTTTAAATTATTAAGCATTTGTGGTTTGCTTACGTAAAAAGTCAGAAATTCCTCGAAAATGGTTACATCATGCAAAAGTAAAGTATTTTTTAATTAACATTATTTTAAAGCTTCAAAAGATATAGTGAAGGCTTGTGTAATTTTGAATCCTAGTTAGATTTACCTGAAAAATTATTCTACTTTGAGAACTAATTTGATTTATAATATATGAAGACACAGCAATGAGATATAATCCCCTACCTAAATTAAAGTTATATATAAAAATAATCTTTTATTACCTCAAGTTCATCAAGTAACTCATATTTAATTAATGGTAGGATCTAAAAGATAAAATTATTTCAGAAAGATTAGTTTCCATAAAACTGATTAACTGGATATACAATAATTGTATCCACACTGAATAAATCAAAATAATCCATTTCTAGCCATTCCCATTTCATTGTGACATTTCCAATTTCCAATGCCAGCAAAAAGGAATAGTTTCCATTTAGTCTTATTTACGATGTCTCTTTGAAACGCATAATTAAACTCATCTTACTCATTCAATCCCTTGATAAATACATTTCGTTTCAAATGAAAATTCGATTGAGAAAATGTCGATAATCGCCTTAGTTCCTAAAGGGATGAATATAAATTACATGGAGAAATACAATATCCCGAGTTTGTTCAAAATAAAATGTCAGTTTCGTAATCTCTAACTAAGGCAAGAGAAAAATATTATAAGCTATTATTCAAAGAATTTACTTCGAATAATATTTTAATTCTCGTTACAGATTAAATATTCTCTTTCAAACATGAATTGGATACAATTTTGTACTTAAGTCAACTATTATTTATAGCTGTAATTTCTTATAATGATTGAAGATACTTAATGAGGAATAAATCAGAAAATATTAAAAATTGATAGAAAATTTCCTAGATTGAATTCCACAATTCTTAAGAAACAGTTTTAAGTAAAGGAAAATACACTTAATCATAACTCAATAGTTTTTAAAGTAGTTTTCAAAATAGGGCAAAAGATAATATTTTCAAAAAAAAGAACAAAAATCTACAACCATGAGAGATAAAAAGGTCTAAAAAAAGATCAAATATTATTCAATATAAAAGTATTTTTATATGTTAAAATAGACTCATAATTGTTTATCTTATATCCACCAATTAACTGTAGCATTTCATGATAATATATCATACATACATTTAGAAATTCGTTCGAACTTGAATAGCTCAACAGAATGACGAACCATCTTAGAAGAGAAATGACAGATTTTGTTGAATCTCAAGAAATATTTTTTTCAAATAAAACCTACTATTTTTATTTACATCTCCTAAAAAAGCTTTTCTTTTCTTTTAGATAAAAAAATAAAACATTAAAATTTTTCCCTAAGTTTTACTTATAAATTTCTTACAAATAGTTGCATTGTGGCACTTTCTGCATTTACATTTAAATTATATGCTCTTTTTCAGAATTTCAAATCGTGTTTCCTTTAATTTAACCTCTTATTCAAAATTAATATCTTCTGAACCCTTTCAGGACTATGATCACATATATGTGATTACATAGTATCACACGTAAGATTGTGTTTTCCCCGTTCTGAGGCCCGTAATCATGATCTTAATTTGAAACTTGTGAAATTTGGAATGGTTATAAAGTAATGATTTGATATGAATTTTTAAATTGAGTTAGGCTTAACAGTACAAGTCGCCCGTTCCTGAAGAAGCTAAGTATTTCAAAACAAATATAGCTCACTTAAATACTTCAAAATAGCACTGAAATCATTGCCAAAATATCGAACATCTGAAATCTTTACTTTAAAATATCCCTTAATTTTTTTCAATGAAGCTAAAAAAAAGTTTCTACTTTTTCAGTAAATTGTAATAATAGTAAAATTGTGTTTTTTTATGATGAAACATGTCTGAACATGTCTAAAAATCTTATATATATATATATATATATATATATATATATATATATATATATATATATATATATATATACGTATATATATATATAAAGAAATAACTGTTTTCTTTATATATATATATATATATATATATATATATATATATATATATATATATATATATATATATATATATATAAGATTTTTAGACATATTTTATCAGAAAAATTTCGAATACCTTTGCTAAACAGATACTTTCTTTACAATTTAATAATACTTCTTTTTCAGCAAAATGGTGAAATATGCTGAAATAAATAATTCTTTGTTCTCTTTCAGTTGCACTATTTCTTTTTATCCCTTTTCACAATTTCGAACATTCTCCATCTGCACTCTGAACGAATTGCATGAAAATGATTTATCGTTTTGAATACTAACATGTTTTTAAGCTTTTATCTAATGTTTTAAATTGATGAATTTTATGCTATCAACCTGTCTGAACTGAACTCATTTTCTATTAAAAAAAGGAATGAACAAAATTGCTTGTTTTTTATGATGTGTTTATTATGAATATATATATTGTATTGCAATGTGATTCTTTGTACTAAGAGAACTTTTCAAAAAGGCGTTTCACACTTTGATTTAATTAATATGCTGTTTGTTTGTGAACTAATTGCTGCAAAGTACCAATATCTCTGAATCATCTCAAAGAAAATTGATTGAAGACTTTTGCTTAAATACAACGGATTTGTAAAAACTGAATTTGTTAACTGTTGTAATTTTTCCTTGATTTTCTTACATATCATTGTTAAAACAATATTATCTGATTTCCTATTCAACAGGGGTGGATAGAGAATTTTTTTTTTCAGAATTTCAAAACCTACCTTGCGGAAAAGATGCTGTATGGTATATAGATGAAGAGGAAGATAAAACAAAAATTAATTTTTCATTATATGTAATACTTAAAGCAGCGGTTATTAAACTGTGGTCCGCGTACCCCCGGAGATCCGCAGCGACTTTCGGGGGGGTCTCAGAAGGTCTCATTTCATGTTAAAATTTCCTTCTACAGATTCCGAAAACCTCGTAGAAAAATTGAAAGATGTGCCATCCTAAACTATATCATTAAATTGCCGCCGCAGAAAAAACTCTGCTAAAACATGGATTTCAATCAAGAGTATTAATTCAGAGAGGGATGTTCAAAATCTTGGGGGACCGCGATGTCAAGATAACACATAAAGAGGGGCCGCGGTGATTGAAAGCTTAAGAATCGCTGACTTAAAAGGTAATAGAGTTTAGGCATTTGAACTTTTTCATGGTATAAAGTCAAAAAGAATTTTTGTTAAATTGTAAATATTTATTGCGATGAGAAGACACATGTTATATATTTACATTTACCTCCCTTTTGGTAATTTACATGGTAGAAATTTTTTTAAATAAAAACCTACTGTCGAAATGACACTGAACGATAAAGCAGAAGATGGAAGATGGAATGCGGGAATCGATGGTGCTATGAAAGAGTTGGGTTACAATTCGCAATTACTATTCGCTTCAAATCAGTAATTATCGCTTTTGATTGCTCATATTATATAAAAATAGTTATTGTAAGTCGAAAATCATCTAGCCAAAACTAAGTATTTTTTTTCATTTGTTTCGAAAATTCGACCCTTTTGTGTCAATATTAAATTTTGATTTTTTTTCGTTCCTAATCTCCATATCATAGCACATCTTTTCGCATTTATAGGTTCCCATAAATAATATATTCTCTTCCTCCATATAACCGCGAACCACGTTATTTATTCTTGATCTAAAAACATATTTAAAAGCTGCTAATGGCCAGCATGCCATTTTTGTCTAATCAGATAGGACAAATCGGTTAAAATAACCTAATACGACTTCCATAACCTAATTTCGTTCCTCAGGGCCATATTGATCATAATAATGAAACATAAAACTTTATCAGGGATTAATTTCTTTTGTTGAAAGAAGAAAAAATGTTTAAGTTGAAAATCTTGTATTGTAAACGGTTTTCTGAGGTCCTGTATATATACGAGAAAAAAATTTCTCTTCAACTAATATAATATGGTCCGGTGTTTTTGAATAAATTTTAATGACTATGAAAAGTTTTGTTATTGTGATTAAAGGACGAAATTCAAAAGCATATTTAGGATTTTTTATGGGATCAATTTGTTGTAATTGTTCAATTTGTATGATGATGCAAAACATTATAATGTTTGTATTAATTATATGTCTGTACGATAAGAAAAAGGCACCCAATACGTATAAGACAATCAATGTCTAAATAATGTTCTTATAGCTCCACAGAGTCCAGTTTATGGAAGCCGACGGCATCTCTTGACCGCCAAGAATGTCCGAATGAGTTCCGTAGATCTCCCGGATGACAATGAAAAGTCTCTCAGTTCTGCATCAACATCGCCCTGTCCATCACCGGTCAGTATAATTCATCATTTTTATAACAGCTTAGACGTTGATTTAATCAAAATAATTTTGAGGGTAGGGAAACACTCACAAATATTTATTACGTTTTAGTTGCAGTTAAAATTTCAACTATGATTATAATTGTGACCAATGAGAAATAAAATAAAACAATACGAATTATAAAGCTCCTTAGATTAATGGATAAAAGTTAATCCCACGTTTTTTTAACTGTCTCTTTTAAATCAAAAATATATTTATTGGAGTAGAATAAAATATTTACCCCTAATGGGCTGCATATTACCAATTAAGCCTTTGCAGACACGGCAAGTCCCCAAATGTGAGATCCATTTCAGTGATAGCACCATCTAGAGGCGAATCTCGCTACTAAATTTGGACGTTTAAATTAATTTAATTCAAGCTCTCGTCGGATGCTGAACATTGCCGTGATTTAATTTTGCCGGGAGCGCCAGAACCAAATTGATACTCAAGGATCTTTTACACGCCACATAATTGAATGACATGCTTGCCTACGATTTTCGTATCCAGAAAAACCTATCGACTCCAGCCTGGGTCGAAACCCCAACCTTGGGCTTACGAAGCTGGCACGTTATCTCTAAGCCACAGGAGGTGACTGGAATAAAACATGTATTGAAAAATATATGAAAAAGGTTTTCGTAGATTGATTTTTTTTCTTCTTTCTATTTTCGAAAGCACACTTTTAAATGTTTTAAAAAAATTTTTAACAGGTTTCCATTTCTTCAAAAAATATTAAAAAGAACAAAAGTTACTGAAATTGGAAGGGTAACATAAAACAAGTAAAAACTTTATATTTTTTATTACATAGGCTTCAGTTTATTGTATTCAAATAAAGATTGTAGTTAAGATTGTAGAAGATAAGTTGTAATTGTGTAGAACTAATTACGAATTCAAAATAGTTTACAGACAATTCTTAACGCAGGACTCTTAATTATGCAAAAAAAATATTCAGATGCAATTAGTTTCGTGTAAATTATACTACTGTGCTTATAAGTCACAAAAGAATCTCATTAGTCAGAAGTTCTTATTTGGCTGCTGACATACAATAGATTCCAGAAGACTATCATATTCGTTATAAAAGCACTGAATTTTAAAATATTGCCATATAAATTAAATAACGAAACAAAAATATCATTAAATCCAATACACTACGTAAAATTTGTCCTTCTTTATTTGTTAGAAATTACATCTTTAAATTTTGTTTTAGCTTTGTAGATATTTATTACATATTTATATATATATTTATTATTTCTGCTTTTATATTGTATTTTTAGCGGAGATGCAAACTCTAAACTTACCAAAAAGTGACAATTCTTTCTCTGTATTGAATTTGTCAATTATTTTACTAGGATTTAAAAGTATTGTGTAAGGGACACAGAATAAACACATTCTTAAAATATACTGACTCAATATAAAAGCTCTAAAAATGGTTTCGCGATAAGTTCTTATAAAAACGAATTAATATATTTCCTTCTAATGCTATTAAAAAAGGATAATCATTTATTCACTTTTCTTCTCGATTAAATATTAAAACCATGAATCTCTGAAAGCATGAGTTTAATAATTACTAATAAAAACACAATATTGAATATATTCTGAAATTACTCAATCTCAGTTTCTTAAGCACATTAAGAAACAAATTCTCCGGAAATTAAAAAATATTTTACCTATACATTTCTGATAAACTTTTTAAACTTTTAACAAGTTTGAAACGTGTAAATAGTATTTATTACAACACTAAAATTATATCTATTGCCAAGATCACTAGAGATTAATGGTTGCCTGCACATGTTTACTTAACAGGCAATGAAAATACGGAGAAAGTGGAGAAAGAGGCTAGAAATCCGAATTACGACAACTTTGTCAATGTTACTTTATTAGACGCAAATCCTATCTCAAATTTCAAATTGAGAGAGATGTCAATTCCTGTAAATCATCAATTCTGTAATATAAATAGAGACCGCCTTATAACAAAGACCCTTGCTAGGCTAAGAACAGGTGATTACAGAAGAATGATGGTTGATAGGGATGGTAGAAGAACTTATAGAAATTGTGATAATAATTCTGATACCGAGCTAGAACCCGCTCATATTTTTGGTTGTCTAGCTTAGGGGTGGCCAACCCGTGGCCTGCGAGATTCTACACAACTATGAAAATCACGAATATTTCGTGCAATATTTTTATTTTTAGTACAATGTCTTGTAACAAATAAATTCTGTAATTGTTTCTATTTTATCACGTTGCCTCTCTGTTAATCCAATAAATGTTTGTGTAATAAGTGCAAATCTAATACAAGGATATATATTTTTATATACGTCCGTGGGATTATAATATTTTTCCGAAGTGACTCGCAAGGTCATTTGGATTCATCACCCCTAGTCTAGATATACTTGCTGCTCTACAAGAAATAGGACCAGAATAGGGCCTGTCTTCGTCAACAAACTCCTATGTGGATAATATTAAACAGATTGCCAAAACAGTCATCAGGGCTCATGGTACTGTCTGATTTGTCCCGTCATGGGCATGATATCATCATCATCAACACTAAAACGAAAAATTAATTATTAATGAGTTCATATTACTTTCTAATTTTTGAAACGGAAAAAACAATTAATTTAATTTAATTTTTTTGTAATAAAAATAATTTTTTAATGAAATTTGAGTAATTGGTTAATGTGAGATATTTGTTTATATTACTTACTGCATGTTTTAATAATAAAAAAAATGAGTATTTATCTTTATATATAAAAATCTTCCGTGCGTGTAAATGTGACTAAACTCCTCTTAAACGTCTGGATCGATTTTGATGTAATTTTTTGTGTGGGTTCAAGTGGATTCGAGAATGGTTTAAATTCACAATTCGATCCAATATCTCAATTAGTTAAAAAGATATTAATTAAAAAAATTAAAAATATTAAGCTCAATATTCATCTGCATTGTTGTAACAACGTTATTGTAATAAAAATGTCGCAAGTTGGCGTCGAAAATCAATTTTCAGCCAAATTGGTTCTTTATTGTTACAAAAATGCAGAGGAATCATACTTTTTAGCGTTTTCAATTAATATCTTTTCAAAAGGTCTTTATATATGTAATTCATCTGTGCATGTGCATGTGACTGACTCCTCCTAAACGGCTGGACCGATTTTGATGACACTTTTTGTTTGATTCAAGTGGATTTGAGAATGATTTAGATTCACACAATTCGGTCCAATATCGCAATTAGTTAAAAAGATATTAATTAAAAACCTTAAAACACACTTAATTGTTTTACCTCTGTGTGCTGTTTATTCTGTTAATGCGTGGCAAGAAAACAAAAAGAAAGAAGAGGGAAGAATTTTCCAATATTTTCGCCGTTTTTAAAATTGCAATCTAATTGTTCTATCAAAATCAGACAAAAAATAATTACAGTATTGGAAAGATTATTCATTTCATCACGATATGGCATATATTTTTATATACACTGATCAAAGTAATTAAAGGATATTGCGGTTTTAGGTGGATCTTGTTGCAGGGAAACTTTTTAGCTGATCGATACATGGTCGACAGACGTAGTAGGTTATATGAGAATAAAAATTGCACATGTTTGGCAGAAAAAAATGCATTTTATTGCGCATTTGTGTACAAAAGGAAAAAAACACAATTTGTGCATATGAGAAAAAAGAATAAGAAAAGGTGTTTTCTTCAAAGGAAATCATTTTCAGTAGGGGTTATGGTTTCCACGTACGGCCAGCAACGTTGAGCACCTTTGAGGCATGGAGTCAATGAGGCTATTAATCACGAGTTGGGGTATTCTGTCCCACTCTTCCAGAAGAACTCTTTCCAAATCTTGGAGAGTTTGTGGGGGTGGTTGGCGGCCAGCAACTCGTCTTCCTAGAGCGTTCCAAACGTGCTCTATTGGATTCATGTCTGGAGAACACGCTGGACATTCCATTCGTACGATTCCTTCCTCGAAAAGGAAATCCTCCACCAGGTTAGCACGATGTGGCCTGCAGTTATCGTCCATTAAAATGAAGTCATCTCCGATTGCTGCAGCGTAAGGGACTACAATAGGTCTGAAGATCTCATCCCTATATCGGCGAGCAGCCAGAGGTCCATCTCGAATGATGTAGAGGTCTGTGCGCAAGTCAATGGAGATGCCACCACACACCAACACTCCCCCACCGCCAAATCTGACACTTTCGTGCACGAACGCAGGATTATTCCTACTGCCACGGTCCCTCCTGATGAAAATACGCCTATTATCCGGATGAACAGAAAAACGGGACTCGTCAGAAAAAAGAACATTGCTCCATTCATTTCTCCTCCAGTTCACATGCTCTTTTGCCCACTCCCTGCGGTCGTGACGATGCCTTGATGTTAGTTTAACACATACCATCGGTCGGCGAGCATACAGACCTACACCATGGAGCCGGTTTCGGACAGTCTGAGTTGAAACCGTGGTGCCTGTAGCCGAGCGAAGGTGTTGTTGGAGAAGACTAGCGTTCATATTTCGGTGTCTCCGAGCCGTTAACACTAAATAACGATCTTCATTGGGCGTTGTTGCCCGTCTACGATCTTGTCCTTGTCTTCTGCCTGCAATTCCAGTCTCCAAAAAACAGTTCCAGATCCTGGAAATCACACTTTGTGACACTCCAATGGCTTGCGCTACTTCGGCTTGAGTTTGGCCCCCTTCTAACCTACCAACAGCTCTCCAAGCTTCTGAATCGGTTAAATGACTTCGCTGAGACATCGTACTCATCCAAACAAAGCAGTCACTGAATGTCGACCATTCTTCTCTTCATTTCAGTTGAAAGTCAAATTTCATTCGCTTCCGCTGAAGAAATTCTCAAAATTAGAATAGTCCACAGTTTGAAAATCAGAAAAATTTGCATTTGTGATTCTCTTCTTCCATTTTCGGCAAAAAAAATTTCGCTTATATCTTTATTTTATATAACAATATTCTTTAATTGTTTTGAGCAGTATATATAATTCTTCTGTGCGTATGTGACTGAACTCCTCTTAAACGGCTGGACCGATCTGCGTGATATCTTTGTGTTAATTCAAATGGATTCGAAAAAAATTTAGATTCACAATTCGATCCGACATCGCAATTAGTTAAAAATGCGCCAAAATTATGTAAGGGCGCGTGATTGTTCATAAAAAAATTGTGGACAATATTCTTGAAGCCACTATTTTGAGCGGCTAACTTCAAGGTTAAGTTGTACATCTACCACAGACCATATGATTCTTTCAGACTCACCTACCCATTCAAATGTTTGCAATTTCCATTTCACTTGGTATTTGCTATGACCATTAAAAAGTCACAAGGTCAAACAATGGCAATTTGGGGCTTAGATTAAGAAAAATCTTGCTTTTCACACGGCCAATTATATGTTACATGTCCAAGGTTTGGCAAACCATCGCATTTGCTTGTTTATACCCCCCAAGGATTAACCAAAATAATCGTACATTCAATTGCATTACGATAAATTTATTTGTCTTGCATTAAAAAAATAAACCTTCTATGAAAACAGTTCAAGTTTTATCTTTTTTACCCTTTAATCAAAACAAGTTTAAGTTTCTATTCAGAACAGGTTCTCTATATTCAACTTAGTTCATAGTAAATACATACTCACACGCAATCGATAGGTCGAATTATAGTAACTGTACATGTGATGATGTCAGGTATTGAAATAATTTTCTTTATAAAAAATTTCATCCAAACGGTCCAGATTGTTACAACTTATTCAAAAAAAGTTTGTAATTTTCGGATATAAGACGTCAGAACAACGCTTGTCGGGAAGGCTAGTAAAGAGTGTTTTTTTTTCAGGCATAGAAGTTTAAGTTGCCATTACTTTCCAAGATGGCGACCGATTTAACAGCTGTCAAGTGATTTATTCTCAGTTTGGTTTGGCAATTCATCAAAACGATCATCAAGCAAGGCGTAGATTCGTCGAATGGGCCCAAAACGAGATTGCCGTTGTTCCCGATTTTCATAAGCGAATTTTGTTTAGCGATGAAGAGCACTTCTGGTTGAATGGCTACGTCAACAAACAAAATTGTTGCATTTAGAGTGAAGCTAATCCACAGAAGTGTATGTCGAAGCACCGTTACATCCAGAAAAACTGACTGTTTGGTGCGCTTTATGGCCTGGTGGAATCCTTCTCCAAAAACGATGAAGGCCACAACATTACAGTCAATGGTGATCGGTATAGAGCCATGATTACTAACTTTTTCATTCCTGAATTGAACAATCATGATGTCCAGGAGCTGTGGTTCCAACAAGACGGCGTAACATGTCACACAGCTCGTGCCACAATCGATTTATTGAAAGACACGTTTGGTGACCGCCTAATTTCACGTTTTGGACCTGTGAATTGGCCTCCAAGATCTTGTGATTTAACACCGCTAGACTATTTTCTGTGGGGCTATGTAAAGTCATTGGTCTATGCGGATAAGCCACAAACGCTTGACCATTTGGAAGACAACATTCGCCGTGTTATTGCCGATATACGGCCACAAATGTTGGAAAAAGTCATCGAAAATTGGACGTCCAGATTGGACTATATCCGAGCCAGCCGTGGCAGTCATATGCCAGAAATCATATTGAAAATGTAATGCCACAAGATTATCTTTCGAATAAAAAAATTCATGTCAATCGAATAATACATCGTTATTTTATTGCAATTTAAATTTCTATACCTCTAAAAAAACACCCTTTATTACTATAAAAGATCAAAAACAGCATGTTATGTCAGAAATTGTAACTGTTTTACTTTATATTTGTGCAATCAGTCAGAATCTGTAAATGAGGTAATGTTAGATACTGATCCATATAATGCATTAAAATGATCCAACGTCAGTACAAAATATGTTTTCTAATGCAGTTCTATCCTCTAGAAGCCTCACCGCCTTTTACCGACTAATCTGTATGTGGTGCTGTACAATTTCCGAAGCCGTCATCCCGATGAAATTGATCTCAAGTAAGAGTTTTTTTATAACTGTTTTCATTGAGAAATTCTTTTCTAAAGGATTTCTTAGTAGAAGTAGCATTTTTTATCTTTATGCTTTTTTGCGCTTGTTTTTAGGGTTATTTTTATAATTTTGTTTATGTTTTTCATTTGGTTAAATTTGAAACAATAATTAGTTTGAATGGTCATCGGAGCACATGATCTCTAATGAGATCTTAATCCCCTATCTTCAGGTTATATTGAGCTTGAAAAGATAGAGATTGCCATGTTAGAGAGAGAGAGTAGGGTATTAAAATTAAAAATAAAGGTTAAAGATTTAAAATTAAAAGTTAAAAATTGAAACTGTGATTTTAGAAATTTAAAAATAATTGCTGGAGCTATCTGTGTTGAAAAACATTAGTGATTGTGCGAGAAAAATATTTAAAAAGTGTGGAGTCTGTGTTGTGTTCGTGACTGGCTCCGTTACCGGAGGCAAGCGAACGGACAAAATCTTTTGGTGCGCCGGGTCAACAAGCTCGGTAGCTGGGAGAACACAGCACCTTGCGGCTTCCGATTGACTGAGGAGCCACCGAAACGGTTAAGTACAATGAGTACGAACCGGATGTAAAGTTAAAAATTATATGGATGCATCCAATTTTAATTAACAATTAATATTATAAAAATATACACAAAATTACACTTAATTAAACTGTAATTTATTAATCATTTTTTATTTCACTAAAAAATTTATATAATGTTACTGAATGTATGGTGATTAAGTGAATTTGAAATAAAATACTAATACCTTTATGTATTCCAATATTATTGCATGGATCAATTAAAAGGATTTTAAAAAAGCATACAGCTTTGGGTAAAATACGAATCTATTTTTTCTTACGAATACACGAATTCATTTTTTTTAAAAAAACCACTCCACAGAAGTAACTCCTTTATAAATTTCTGCCCGTAAAATGTAAATAACGTAATCTCTTTATATAAAATGGAAAAAAGAAAAAATTTTCTGAAAATTTTCTTTAAAATCCCTTGCAAATTAATATAGTATCCAATATGGTAATTCTAATTTATGTATTTGTAAATAACCCCTTTTTTTTTTAAGTTTTACGTAGCAGAACTCATATTTATACTGGCTGCATTGTTGTACTAAATAATGTGCTAAATACTAATATTAAAAAATTGATGTATTGAATCCAATTACTCTAAAGGGCTAATGTATTGAATACTAACTAATAAACGAATGAACTATTGTTGAATTGATGAATTAATGGAATTAAATAACGTATTTTACATTGTTTATATATTGCAGAATTAATTATGTGTGCTTATTTTTTACTTTTAAACTTGAAATTAATTCATTTTTCACACAGAGCTGGATGTATTATCACAGTTACTGACACGAGTGATGCTGATTGGTGGCAGGTTTGTAACAACGTATTTCATTGGTTTATACTTTGTTTACTTATTTATTTGAATTAAAATTATAAATCTAATAACAGATAAATATAATTGCAGTTCGCAATCAATCACCCATTCCAAAGGTATATAAAGGATATTTCTCAAAAAACAAATATAACCTCTAACTTTTGTTTTAATTTTTTTTAAAAAAAAGTGCATATTAAAATCTTTAAAAAATATTTCAGTAGGTTTTAGATAGTTCCCAAAAAAATAAGCATCATTTACATGTATTACATTATCACATAATTACATGCTTTATTTATATGATAAATTAACAATTAGTTAATAATTAAAAATGTGTGTAACTAGTTATGAACTAGTTTTGAATTTTGTTTTGCGTAATTTACATAGTATATATAATCTTTCTCTCCAACCTCAGTATTCTATAATAATCCTAAATGCAATTTTATTGGAAAATAATAAGTTAAAAAAAATTAAAGCACAAATTCTACTAAGCATCTGAAAAAAAATCATAGAAGAACGATTTAAGTGCCATTCTTGAATTGTAGTTAAATCAATGTTTCTCAAACTGTGGGGCGCGCCCCGCTAGGGGTTGTTGAGAGAGAGCATGTTGAAAAATCGAAAACAAAAGATTATTTTAAAAAATTATAAAGAAACTGAAAGTAAACAAACTACATTCTGGCATAATAAAAAAAAATAAAAAAATACACATTTACACTGATATAACAAACTTGTAAATATATCAATACTGCGCTACGTATTTTATAATTAATTTAACAGCACTAAGTTAAGAACAAGCTTATTAATTACCAGTGCCCCCATGGGCTTGTCATGCAAAAAATTATAGGCAAAAATTAATACTTGTCTTAATCCCTTAAATATGGATTAAAAATTCCGGGATTCGTTCCCCAATTCCACTTTTTAACACGTAGGTGAGCCTATAGGGTGTATTGGGGAGGGGGGGAGAAAATTAATAAAAATAAGCAAATCCTCTGAAATAAGTAAATCCTTCGCAAACACTGACAAGTTCACTTTGTTGCATTCCAAAACCTTCGGAATAATTTTATGGATTGCAGTGCACAGAGAAGATTGTACTTTGGAAAAACGTATATATACGTCCGGGGCAATTAACGCACTGGTTGAGCGAGACGCTTATATACGCAGGCGGCACTAAAGAGGTTTAAGTCGTAATATAGGTTTAGCGTCAAAGTGTGTTATTATTGAATTAAATACATTGTTATTGTATGGGAGGGGGGTGCGATGAAAATTATGATCGAATATTGGGTCGCATATATTTAAAGTTTTGGAAGCACTGAGTTAAATAATTACATTATATTTTCACAATTTTTGTAAAACATTGTACCAATAATTTACTTCCATTTTTTTATATTACAGGGCAAATGTATGGGAAAGATCGGCTATTTCCCATCGAAATATGTAACTAAACTGCATCCGGGAGAGCAGCCTTTACAAGTCATGCATTCAGTCCATGTAAATGATGGGGAAAGTGGCCTGAAACTTTTGAGCGAACAAGTAAGATAGCATACCCTTCAAATTATCTCTCTTTTTGTTTCTGAACATAAAGTATCTCCTTCCGAAAGTTGCATAAAATAGCCAGAGCGATTATATTCAAATTTTATCATATTTTATTAAGATGTCTGTAGATATAAAAAATTATGATAATAATACGTAAAAAATAACATAATGCAGCTTAAACAAACTTATGCTCAATACTAAATACAAAACTTGACTTTCTTATCAGATCCACTTCCAGTGGATCCCGTCCCATGTCAACATTGCTGGGAACGAAATTGCGGACAGCTCAGCCTGGTGCAGGTGAAACTAAAACGCCTGCCGCTCCTCTTACTTATTTGGAACTATTTTCAAAGTATAAAGCAAAGAATAAGACCATTTGGATGATCCCACCGGTACATCCATGGTATCAGAGCAAATGCCCTGGATGCTCCTTGGTTCGGGGCAGCAGTAGACGAGATCAAACTGCGCTTATTCGTTTCCTTAGTGGTTATCTGATGTCATTGACTTTTGTCGATGGCATTAAACACTTCGAAATTTGCACTAAGTGTTCTTCTGCTCAGGCCTCCCCTGGCCACATTTTATCTTGTTTGGGGCTTACCAGGCAGGACTTGGCTCAAGATCCCCTATTGGTTTTGGACTTCTTCAGGGTGAAGGGACTCATGGACCTGATCTAGCTCTGCTGATCTAGGGGATGAGAAACAACAACAACTAAATACAAAGTGAAAATTGAATTACATGGAAAAATAAGTTTTAAGTAATTTATCACTATTTCAAAAATATCAGCACGAGAAGAAGGGACTTTGAAAGAATTGTGCAAATGAAATGAGATGTTAGCAATGGAGGGAGATGATCTTTGTTTTCTCTCGTGCGCGCGCTCGTGCGAGCAATATGTGTGCAGATGAATGGAGTTCCAAATTAACAGTAGCAGTTGATTAAATGTTTACAAACCGTTTTACCGATTACAATCCAGAGTGAAAGTAACTAAAAAGACCTCTGGATTCCATCTGACACATGTAGTTCAATTCAAGACCTCAAAAAATGTTCCCATATAGGAGATAAAATCAATTTATCTATCCTATATATACTAAAAGTTAATCGCATCTTTCACCATCACAAAGTACACTTTCAATGGATCCCGTCCCATATCAACATCTGCGGAAATGAATTGGCTGACACTCTTGCTAAGGAGGGACTAGATTATCCTGCCCCTTCCACCTCAGAGCTCACACATTTAAAATTATTCTCAAGGCAAAACCCCCCAAAATAAGTAAAAAAATGGTTAAAACCTCCGTTTCATAAATGGTATACAGTCTAAATACCAGGTCTTTCTTTATCTCTTCCTTGTGACATGAAGTCCAACACTTGTCTGTCTCAACTTGCCAACGGGCATTTAAAAAGTCTCACTTTTTCTGGAGACAATAAGAGGTTTCCTATTTTCTCTAAATGCCAGCTAAAACAAGTTCACCTCAGCACATCTTGGACTGGACTGGGAATCCTCCCATGATAGACGATTTCTAATATCGAACTTCATTATAGTCAACGGTTTCATTGATCTGGTCTGACTTCATCTGACTATACGCGAGATTAGTAACAACAACAGTAAAAAAAAGGTAACTTAGTTGGCAAAATACATATTACGAGATCATCCATTAGCAGCTATATTCTGAAAGTATTTAGCAATTTTGAATTAGTAAATTCTTCCTTCCTGCTCGCTACCTCAAAGTGTAGAGGATATACTGGGTGGAATGGGCGAAATACTTCTGGAGTACTTACTTCTAGCTGGGTCACTCTAGGCGTAAAGATCGTTTAATTATCCTTAGTTAAAGCACGTAGGCACTCAGGGCTAAGTCAGCCTTCTCTCTTTGGTGCCCCAGATCAATTTAAGCCGCTCTTTTCTCATTGTCATAAGATCTTTAGTTTCATGGAGGTGGTTTAACGTTGCTATATATATACCATTTGGAATTTGAAATAACAATAGGAAGTCCTGGTTTCTAAAAGGTCCATCTCATAAAATACAGAAAGTGCATTTTTTTTAAATTTATGACAGGTATTTAAGGAGATTGCTCGAATAATCTATAATACTTGGTTGCAGTGTGATAAAATTTCTGACAGCATTCCCTTACGTTTAATAACCTATCATAGATAACATTTTCATCTATCAATAGTTTATTAAGCATGATTAAATAAAAATTCATGCGAAATACCCCAATAAGTATTAATAGCTATTTATCTTACTTTATGGATGCATCCGACATCAACCCCATTAACGTAGAATGGGGTCACATCTAATAAAATTGTTATTGTAATATAAAATAAAATAATACAATATGGTATGCTTACACATACTCGTATTTGCTACAAAATTTTTCATGCATACCAGGCACGTCTAAAGACTTTTAAGGCCCTGAGCTTCTATGCAAATTTAAGCCCTGGGCCCCTGCTCAAATGTAGGCCCCACCTATGATCCTTAAAAGTAGCAGCATAGTTACAACCGTATCAGCCGTATCAGTGATACGGGGCCCCCAAGCTACAGGGGCCCAATATGTGTAAAAAATCGTTAAATGTTAAGAATCCGCAAAAAGGAGCCCCAAGGAATTTCGATACAGAGCCCACTCAGGACTAGCTACGCTAGTGCTTAAAAGTAAACAGTACATATACACTGCTCAAAACAATTAGGGGAGGAAGCAAAAAAGTGAAGAAAACCGTTTGAGGCAGCCACGTATTGGCATACAATGCATAGTACACGCGTATGAATGCGCAATACAGAAAAAAGGCGTAAAAAAACATTTGGAATTAAGCTTCAATTCTTTGAAAATATGGAAAAAACATGAAAAGATGATTTAGGGCAACAATTTGGTTACATGTAAACGATAAGAAAAGGTACTGTTTAGACATGATGCATGAGTTTTAATAGGGTGTGTGGTCTCCTCGAACAGCTAAGACTGCTGCACACCTGTTTGCCATGGATGCGATGAGGTTATCGATCAGACTTTGGGGAATACTGTTCCACTCCTCAAGAAATGCAATCTCCAAGTCTCGGACAGTAGCAGGCGGCCTTGGTCGTGCAGCAATGCGTCGGCCGAGGATGTCCAAAACATGCTCGATTGGATTCAGGTCAGGAGAGCACGCTGGCCATTCCATACGCTGTATTGTTTCAGCTTCAAGCATGTTCCCAGACGAGTTCTATGCGGTCGAGCATTATCATCCTGGAAAACAAAGGAATCTCCAATGGCTCCAGCGTAAGGGATGACATGAGGTCGAAGTATCTCGTCTGCATACCTTCGGCCCGTCAAAGTGCCATTCCGAATGATATGTAGGTCCGTACGTCCGCCTATGCTGATTCTACCCCATACCATCCAACCAACTCTTCTGTATTGTGACCTTTCACGAACGAATGCGGGGCTATTTCGAGTGCCCCTGTCCCTCCATACAAGAACACGTCGGGTGTCACACTCTAGACCGAATAGGGACTCGTCTGTAAACAGCACTTGGCTCCAATCATGTTGCTCCCAATCTCGATGTTCAGCAGCCCATCTTCTTCGGGCCGCACGGTGTCATGGGGTCAACGGAATGCAGACCATTGGCCTACGTGCATAGAGCCCTCCCTCATGAAGCCGATTGCGTACTGTTTGGCTGGACACCCTTCGTCCTGTTGCCAAGAGCAACTGTCTTTGAAGCTGCGTAGCATTCTCTGTTCTGTTTCGACGGGCTGTTAACTGTATATACCGGTCATCAGTTGATGTAGTGGCGCGTGGCCGACCTGCCCCTGGTCGACGTCTAACATGTCCTGTTTCTTGGAATCGATTCCACAGCCTTTCAACAACACTTCTGGTGACTCCAACAGCGTCCGCGACACTACGTTGTGTTTGCCCGGATTCCAGTCTGCCTATAACACGCCATGCCACGGATCCCGGTAAATCACGTTGTTGAGACATTCTCAAGTAACCTTGTCTCAAAAAAAATACTGCGCAATCGAATTTCACAGTTACGGCAGTAAAACAGACGTTTCTGCAACATCCCGATTTCTGCCCTTATCTCCTTTTTCTGGTTTTTGACGTCATGAACTTTGATTTGCATATAAAGTTTTCTTCTTCCGTTTCCTGGTAGGCTTTACATTATGGATGATTCATTTTATGTTACTTATTGGTATATATCTTTGCTTACTTTTGTTAAAATCATGTGCTCCCCTAATTGTTTTGAGCAGTGTAGTATACGTTGTCAAATACTCGTACAAACAGTAACCCAAAACAAATAAACGTGCATGACTCACAATTGTACAAACCAGCTCGACTTGAGGCTGCCTTTTCGAATGAATGAGTAATAATGGTCTATGGTGGTAAGTGTAGACCTATACATGGACAACGGTCATCATATAATAATGCAGTCTTGCTACTGTTACCAGTAGACATATAATCCAAACTTCCTAGTTTTTCGGAGAATACATCCGGAAATAACATTTGATCATAAAAGCTATTCGAATCTGACTCGGGAATGAGACGAGGCCCTGGGCCCAGTTGACCCATGATTTAAGACGTCCCAGATGCATGCATGCTCTCTATTACTCAGAATTTTAAAAATGTGCTAGTCAAATTGATTTGAATCAAGATTCATCTAAATAAATATACTGTGTAGAGATTTCTGCATACTGATGCATTTCACATCCCAGTAGAAAAAATTTCATTCCCCATCCGTGCCTATCTTGTCATTTTAAACGCAATTTTATTCGCATAGAATATTCATCAAATGTATTGATTCAACTGCATCCAAGTTCTAAAGCGTGCGTTGACTTTATAAGCCACTGAGGGGCCATTGTTTCAGCTACCAATCAATAAAACTTGATACTTTTAAATACCTTGTTTCACCAGTAATGAATTTAATTTTCAAAAATATTTCATAAGAGTGACAAATTTCTTTTATTATTCGTGTTAGATTAAAGTAATATTCATATACAAAAGTTAAGCATTTTATTACAAATCCAATGGAACAGGAAATCAAGAAATAACTGAAACATATTCAAATAATGAAGAACTTTACGACAGTTCTAAGGCTTCCGTGCATATCTCGAGACGCTGCTTCTTCGTAATTTGGGTTTCCTTTTAGAATATTTTTTGACAAACGATTTTTTCCCTTAAAACTTTTGCAGGAAACAACGGATTTCGTGAAAAATTTTGCTGAGTTCCCCAATTTCGCAGCAACCTTATAAAAGAAATTCTTCACTCCTTAAAGGATTGTCATGTGTAATTAGAGCAAGAAAACTAAATTCTATTCTTTGGTACACGAAATAAGTTTTGCTTATTACTTAAGTTTTATTAAAATAATAATTTATGTTTGAAGAAATTACAACACCATGAAAAGATCCACGAGGTTAAATATAAAGTGCGAAATGGGTAGAGGTAAGAAATATAAGAAAATTATCAAATTTATGAGAGCATCTAATAACACGGTATCTAGTTTTTGACTATGAAAGCAAGCAATTGTCCCATCCCGTACATGTTATCAGCAACGAAGGACAGAATCAGAACTATTGAAAGTGCGTAGGAAGGAAGAGCGTAAGAACACATATAACTTTTGCATATATTTTTCAATTCCTACTTTAGCTCATACTCTATATATTTGTTAATCTTGGAGGAATTTTCAATCGTTAATAAAATACATTTTAAAGCGCTCAATTGAGCTGAAATTTTATATACATGATTATTTTGGATGACAATACAATAATTTAATTATAATTAATAAAAATTAATTTTGATTAAAACTAATTATTTAAATAATTACAAATACAGCCACGTTGGCATAATTTTGGCGACTTAGCGACCATTTTGGCGACTTATGTCAAAACTTGAAAAGGTTTTTTTCTCACATTTCACAGCGCTCTCATTTGAGCTGAAATTACGATACTTTAATGGTAATTAATAAAAATTAATTACCTCTTAATGTTGTGATTCTGTCATATGTATATACATACTTATTTTAATTGTTACTATTTAATAAAAAGTAGCTAAAATAAAAATTTTCTTAGTTGATCTAAGTAAGAATTGACTTTAAAAAAATTTTTTTACATCTCTTGTTTTTATTTTATACTGAAATCACAAAATTGATTACTTTCTGTTCTTTTTTCAAACTAAGAGGAATCAGAATCTTTCTTAAGGTTTGCCGTTTTGCCTACTCAGCATATTCATATTTCAATAGTCTTCGAAAATAAGATCGTCATGTAGTTTTCAACATACCGTGAACATTGTAACATCAGAATGAGACAGAGATAAATTTAGATACAATTTCGATGTGTTGACTCTGTGTTTTGGCCTTGTTGATAGATGCTGTTTTCTGTAAGATGCTAAAAATACAGAAACGAGAGCACATGGTCGTCAGGGATATAACGGTTCACGGTAACATGAGCCTGTAAGGATCAATATCTCCTGCACCAGTAGTATAATTTCGTATTAATAAATCATTCACCCGCATAAAAATCCTCAAATGGGAATGCTATTATTTTTAAGGGCACATTACTAGCGAGACAGATCTGTTGAGACAAATATTATTAAACTCAACAAAGAAAAATATAATAAAATTATAGAACATTATAATTTGAAAAATAATTAATTTTAAAATGAATTTTATATTTAGGCATTTGCAATTTACTATATTTTGTATTTTATGTAATGAAACTGTATTTATATTTATATTTGTAAATCTGAAACAATTTCTTGTATCCTTCTTCAGATTACCCGATTGGCAACAGTCGGTATATTTTGATTAGACTTGTTGCAATGTTTTGGTGCTAGCTCAGCTAAGCCTAATGGAATAAACGTGCTCTTCGAATTCTTTGAACCAACTTTCTATTTTTTAAATGTTATAGAACCAAACGTTCATAACAAACTGGTGACCCGGAACAATTTTATTTAAATATTGCATAAAATTTAATCATAATTATAATCTGTTATAATGCTTAACGAAGATTCGAAGAATTTGGAAATGAGCGCCGTCAGCATAAAAATACCGCCGTTTTGGACTGACAGGCCAGAAATTTGGTTTTACCAAGTAGAGGCTCAGTTCCAGATATCAAGAATTTCTTTAGAAGAAACGAAATTCCATTATTTGGTATCGCAATTAGAACCAAAATACGTCGAGAATATTTGGGACATTGTCAATAGCAAAAGTGATACGAAGTACACGGACTCGAAAACAGATTACTCAGTCTGTTTAAAGAAAGTGAAAATCTTCGCATAAAACGACTGTTAACTGAATTGAACTTGGTGATATGAAGCCTAGTCAGCTGTTGCAGAAATTGAAAACTGTTGCAACGTCCGATATTTCGGATAATTTAATTAAAACTTTGTGGTTAGAAAAGCTTCCTGAGTCCATTAAAAATATTTTGGTTGTCAGTGATGAGAATTTAAGCAAATTGGCAGTAATGGCTGATAAAATATCTGATATGACTCCCAGAACAGAGATTTTTGCAACTGAAAATCTTTTAGACTGTGGTGAAGCAACGTCGTCAAGAGACCAGCTTCTTCTCAACAGAATTCAAAGCCTAGAGGAACAAATATGTCAACTCAGCATTCTCCACAAATCAAGAACGAAAGAACGCAATAGTTTTCATCCTAAATCCCGAAGTCGTTCTCGGAAACGTTTCGACCCCAAAGGAAAATATTGTTATTTTCACTTCCGTTTCGGTGCTCGATGCAAACCTGAAAAGTGCAGCCCGCCTTGTACATGGAATAGGAATACGGAAAACTTCAGTCTGCAGTAAATATTGCGACAAATTCTGCTGCAGAAGATTATAAAGCCTGTCGCAAATTTCGATTATTCGTCAAAGATCGAACGACAAATTTGCACTTCCTGGTAGATAGTGGAGCTGATTGTTCAATAATACCAGCCACATCTAAAAATAAACAACAATCGGATTACAAATTATTTGCAGCAACGGAACAGAAATTCCAACCTATGGAATTAAAGTGCTAAATATTGATTTGGGATTACGTCGAGAATTTTTATTTCCGTTTATAATTGCCAAAGTTAGTAAAGGAATCTTGGGAGCCGATTTTTTAAATAAATTTAACTTGTTAATTGACATCCGAAACAAGCAGTTAATAGATGGAATAACTAACCTTCATGTTACAGGTGAGATTTCTTCTATTTTGCAAGAAAATAAAATTAACATAATGGATAAAACATCAAAATTTTCTAATATATTATTACAATTTCCAGATTTAATGAAACCAAATTTATTAATTACTAATACAAAACATGATGTTAAACACTATATTGCTACTAAAGGCCCACCGGTTTACTCAAAAGCTCGTCAATTGGATTCTAAAAAATTAGAAATAGCCAAGCAAGAATTTAAATTTATGTTAGATAATGATATCCTTCGACCATCTAAATCTCCATGGGCAAGCCCACTACATCTTGTGAATAAAAAAGATGGAAGTGTTAGACCATGTGGCGATTATCGACGTTTAAATGCTCAAACCATTCCTGACCGTTATCCAATTCCACGTATTGAAGATTTTCACCATATTTTGAAGGGGAAAAGAATATTTTCTAAAATTGATCTCTTCAAAGCATATTTTCAAATACCAATTGCTGAAGAAGATAAGGAAAAGACAGCCATAATAACACCATTTGGCTTATTTGAGTTTAATGTTATGAGCTTTGGGTTAAGAAATGCACCATCTACTTTTCAGCGCTTTATCAATGAAGTTTTATTTGGACTAGAATTTGTTTTCCCATACCTCGATGACATTCTAGTAGCCTCCGAAACTGAAGAAGAACATAAAACTCATTTGAAACTTGTGTTTGATCTGTTACAAAAACATGGTCTTCGAGTGAATATCTCCAAGTCAACTTTGGGAGTAACTCATCTAGAATTTCTAGGATACTTGATTACACCAGAGGGATCTAAGCCACTTCCAGAGAAAGTAGATGCAATTTTGTCATACAAATTACCTGAAACAATTCGTGATTTGAGAACTTTCCTTGGACTCATTAACTTTTATAGAAGATATTTAAAAGATGCTGCTAAAAATCAAGCTATTCTTCACGAGTATTTAAAAGGTTCAAGAAAGAATGACAAGACAAAAATTCTTTGGACAGAAGAAGCTAAAGAAAATTTTGAAAAATGTAAACAAGATCTTGCAAATGCTACTTTATTAAGCTTTCCTGACCCTGATTTACAATTGGCTTTATTTACTGATGCTTCCAATTTTGCAATCGGATCAGTGTTACAGCAATTTGAAGCTGGAAATTGGAAACCGATTTCATTTTTTTTCTAAAAATTAACCGATGCACAGAAAAATTACAGTACCTATGATAGAGAATTATTAGGAATATATCTTTCTGTCAAAAAGTTTAAACATCTTCTCGAAGGACAAAATTTTGTTATTTACACAGATCACAAGCCAATTACATATGCCTTTCATCAAAAAAATGAAAAAGCTTCACCTAGACAGTTACGTCATCTACAATACATATCCCAATTTTCAACAAATATATGTCACATTAAAGGACAAGATAATTTAGTAGCAGATGCATTTTCAAGAATCGAAGCCATTACAGTAATCGACTATGATACTATAGCGGATAAACAAACCCAAGATGCAGAATTGCAACAGTTAATGAGGAGTAACTCTTCAGTAAAATTCAAATCATGTACATTACCATCAGGAAAAACACTCTGGTGTGATATTTCAACATCCAATATAAGACCCTACATTCCAAAACAGTTTCGGCAACAAATATTTCAACAAATTCATGGTTTTTCACACCCTGGGATTAGATCAACTATTAAATTAATGACTGAAAAATTTATCTGGCCAAATATGAAGCAAGAAATAAGAGAATGGGCAAGAACATGTATTCCCTGTCAAAAATGTAAAGTCCACAGACACACAAAATCAAAATTTGGAGAATATGAAGTACCTGATACAAGATTTAGTGTGATACACATTGACTTAATTGGTCCACTTCCACCATCGCAAGGCATGACATTTTGTATGACCTGTATAGACCGTTTTTCGTGTTGGATGGAAGCAGTTCCCTTGCCTGATTGTAAAGCAGAGACAGCTAGCAAAGCATTTTACGAACACTAGGTTTGCAGATTTGGAGTACCTGGGAAAATAGTTACAGATCAAGGAAGGCAATTTGAATATCAATTGTTTAGAAGTTTAGCTGCTATTTGTGGGGCTAAAGTAGCTCATGCAACTTCTTATCACCCTCAATGCAATGGGAAAGTGGAACGGTTGCATAGGACTTTGAAAGGGGCAATCAAAGCTCATAACAACATCAAATGGACAGAGACATTACCAACAATCTTATTAGGACTAAGAACTGCTCTAAGACCTGATACCAATCATACTATAGCTCAGATGGTTTATGGCTCTAATATCAGATTGCCAGGTGAATTTTTAAACCCACCCTCCATTCAAATTGATCCTGAAACATTTGTCCCTACATTGCAGACTTTTATGGACGACCTGAAGCCAACAAAATCTTCGCCTCCAAAAAATCAAAAGATTTTTGTTCATAAAGACTTAAAATCCTGCACTCATGTATTTGTGAGAGTTGATCGTGTAAGGAAAGCCCTGGAGCCACCATATGATGGTCCATTCCCAGTAAAAGAAAGATATGAAAAATATTTCACACTGACAATAAAAATAAACCTGTGAATATATCAGTGGATAGACTAAAACCAGCTTATTTGTTAATGACAGACTCTATTCCTGACAAAACAACAGTTCCTTGTAAGCAATCGGATGACACTAACCTCTTAACCGATGTTAAGCCCACTGTTTCAAGACATGGAAGATTGGTAAAGAAACCTGTAAGATTTCAGGACTGATATCTGCTGTAAATAACCTATATCTATCTCTAACTTATAACTATTTACTTATATCGAGTGTATGATATTTTGGTTTACTTAATTTTTACAAATATTTATAAATGTATGTCATTTCTCTAACATCAAACTAGTTATTATATATAATATTACTGTTTCTAAAAGTATGTAACATTTGTACAAATATTTAATTTTGTGTATTCATAATGTATTGTTTAAAAGGCATATTTAAGAAAAAAATTCTTGTTTAACATCTAACACTATTCCTGCCATACTTCTCAGTTCGTAACTCAGTTACTGGTAGGGGAGTAATGTTGAGACAAATATTATTAAACTCAACAAAGAAAAATATAATAAAATTATAGAACATTATAATTTGAAAAATAATTAATTTTAAAATGAATTTTATATTTAGGCATTTGCAATTTACTATATTTTGTATTTTATGTAATCAAACTGTATTTATATTTATATTTGTAAATCTGGAAACAATTTCTTGTATCCTTCTTCAGATTACCCGATTGGCAACAGTCGGTATATTTTGATTAGACTTGTTGCAATGTTTTGGTGCTAGCTCAGCTAAGCCTAATGGAATAAACGTGCTCTTCGAATTCTTTGAACCAACTTTCTATTTTTTAAATGTTATAGAACCAAACGTTCATAACAGATCAATCGCATTATGGGTTTCGTGCTGTTCTCCTATCCCGTGTCATGAGTATATACCAATGGTCTTCAAACTGTTTCAACTCATAGAACCCCTAGAACTTGAAAGTGTTTTCGTGGAACCCCTAAAACTAGAAAGTGTTTTTGTGGAAACCCTAGAACTAGGAAATGTTTTCGTGGACACACACGTCTTAAAGGAACACGTCTTATCTTTCCACATACATACTCAAGGTATACGTCTATGTTCGGAACCGTGATTTTGCAAAAGCGTGTAAATGGATAATATTTATGATATTTAGTGTCACTCAGATTAGAAAATGTACATAAAATTGTTTTAAGAATACTATTACAATAAAAAATTATTTAAGTACAATACTTTGACAGAAAATGAACATAGAATGACCAATTTTCAAAATATTCTCCTTTTGTGAAAAATGCTTCTATTATAATATTTTGCCTTTATATAATTCAGACCTCTGTACAGAGGCTCAACTAGAATTTTTGAAATATATAATTAGAAGTGGGTTTATCCATATTTTACGACAACAGAGGGGAGAAATTTAAAAAAAAAACGCCGATAATTATTTCAATTGGTAGTAATTCTGAAAATGTGAATTTTGCAAAAATCAAAGTTCAGACTCTCTGAAGAAGTCTTTACTTTATATAAGCAAAATATTATTATTTAAGAAGCCTTTTTTTATAAAAGGAGAACAGTTTGAAAAAAGGTTATTCTAAGTTAATTTTTTGCCAAAATAGTGTAGTTAAATAATTCTTTTTTGTCAAAATGCCCTTAAAACAATTTTATACATGTATTCTAATCTAAGTAACTCTAAATATCATAAAAATTATCCATTTATGCGCTTTTTTAAAATCCCGGTTCCGAACGTAGTCGGACACAACTTAAAGGAATATATCTCAAAATAATATTTAAAGTATATTATCATGTTATAAGTACTTTATATAAAGGCAAAGTAAAAGAAGTATTGTAGGTTTTTTAAAAACTCTTATCTAATTTTTAATATATATATAATTTACTCATTAACAATATTAATTTGTAATCCAAGTGTCAACTCCCTATGTACCACTGTGATATGTGCTAGCCTTTTTCCACACATATCTATTGAAATTATCTGCAGCCGCATTTCATATTCTGCTTTTTGATTTGTTTTTATACTGACTTTGTATTCACTCACGTTGAGAAATATGTTTCACTTAAACACAATGTTTTAATTGAATTAAAATGTTTTTAGCTGTGTGAGAAATACTGAGTATTTTTCGTGAATTTGCAACGTAAAATTTAGGAGCCGTTCTTACTTAAATTTAGATTTTAACACCGAATAAGTTCTTTCCTGTCCTTCATTATAGGTGTTATTTTTCCACAATTGCAAAATGGTGCATTTTCCATTTAAAAATTATTTAATTATGCAAAGCACTTCTTTAATTAACGAATATAAAATTATCTCGTGGAAGCCAAGAAAGTAAATAATAGAATATTCACAATCTAGTAGAAAGCATGTATAAAGATACAACATTTTAATATTCTTTTATTATATTATAACAAAAGTTTAAAAAACGTTGAAAAATAAAGTTTATTATATATAAATAAAAGTTTCAGTTTTTTTAATGAATAGGATGAGTTTTAGATACTTGTAATTATCCAAACTTCATAGAAATAATTTTGCATACATATGTTATAAGTCACTTTTCGATTTTTTTCGTTGTGACTCGTGGAGCCCCTGAGTATGCCTCGTGGAACCCCAAGGTTCCGTAGAACACAGTCTAAAGACCACTGGTATATATTAACGGGCAATATTTTTTCACATATCTAGGATCCAGGAGCACATTTTTCTGCCCATTTATTTTGAGCCCATGTGCTAATATTTGCATCATCAGATATGCCTTTGAGAGACAACGGTTTAAGTACTCCATAACAAGTAGATCCGTGCTCTTCAAACTGCGTTCCACGGAACCCTGAGGTTCCACCAGGCATACCCATCGGTTCCACGAGTCACAACGAAAAAATTGAAAAGGAGCATTAATGTGTATGCAAAATAGATTCACGTTCTGTATGAAGTTTGTATGATCACATGAATTTAAAGCTCATCCTTATCATTAAGAAACACAAAATTTTATTTATTCATAACTTCATATATACTACCTACTAGATTGTGAATTTTTTTTACCATCCCCGGTACCATGAGATAATTTTATATTCGTTAGTACACTCTGTATTGCAAAACTAAATAGTTTTCTAATAAAAAATGTACTTTTTGCATTTGCGGAAAAACCTACAATAAAGAAGAGAACTTATTGACATATCAACAGATTGGATGTTAAACATCTAAATTTAAGCAAGAACGGCTTTTAAATTTTAGGTTGCAAATTCATGTAAAATACACAGTATTTTTTCCCACAGCTGTAAGCATTTTAATACAATTCATAATAATGTTTATAAGTGAATAATATTTCTCAACGTGAGTAGCTACGAAAACAAAGTACAGAAACAAATTTAAAACAGAATATGTAATGCGATCGCAATTAATCTCAATAGACCAAGACTTCGACAGTCTGTGTGAAAAAATGCTAGCACATATCCTAATTACCAAACATAATGCATGAATAGGTGACTCTTGGATCACAGATTAATATTACTAATGAGTAAATTTTATTAAAAGTAGATTAAAAAAATTTTAATAATAAGGAAAATATTTTTAATTGACCTTACATAAAGTACCTATAACACGTGTTAATCTACTCTAAATATTATTTTAAAATATATTGTTGCGTTGATCGGAGCTCGAGGATTTTATGCAAATCAGTTTCAAAGGAAAAAAACAGTTATTTAAGAGCGATGAGAATTTGCCAAAATTCTAATCCTCTAAATACAGTATTCAGCAGCAATATTCACAGAATAAATCTCAGAAAGGTCTACACATCTTCAAAAGCACTTAGATACAATTAACATTGTCTAAAATGCACGTATGTAAAAGATTATTCACAAGCATAGCCGAGCTAATCGGTAATCACGGTCAAAGCAAGTTTACTAGTCGCTAGTCAAAATAATACTAACTGGTTTCGGCGAGCATCTCTCTATTTATAGCCCGGCGAAACCTTCGAGAAAAGTCAGCTTGCGTCATAGGTCGTGAAATTAGTGTATTCCTCCTCTAATTTCTAGAAGGGTCCCGAACTCGCCAGCATGGTCACCAAAGTCAGCAGCTTGGTCGCCTAAAATGATGCCAACTTGGCTATATCGCCAAGTTCCCATGAATCACCAATAGAGTAATATAAATGCATTACACCTCCAAAATTATTTACACAAAATTCGTAACAATATTCTTCTAAATGTGTGGAATTGGGTTCCAAGAAAACACCTTCCAGTTCTTGGGGTTCTATGAGTTGAAAAAGTGTGAAAATCACTGAAGATGATTCTGAATGAGATGGGGGAGGGGGCTTCTAACACTTGTCTGCGCACTTCAGCCAAATTACCGAATTATCTCTTGGTGCTCTTTCCTAAGGTTGCAATGCTAGCTAACGAACGGTAACACCACTCATCTATATTGTCCATAGCAGTTATCCCTTGCTTGAGTGTTTTTTTCGGAATCAACTTATATTTACCCATTACTCAGTGTCTTGAGAAAATTTTCCAAGATAAAAGGACCCACTCTTCCCCATCTGGCAATTTCCCTTGGTAAAATGTGCTTAAGGGGCTTAGTGCATAGTCTAATTTATATAAAAAAATTTGATTTAACGGTTTTCACAACTATTTTTATTTGCTCCCTATGTTTATATGTTATATAAAAACAGTTTTTATGCTTAAAATGCCTTAAAAAGCTATCCCTTTAATTTTCTTAAGCAAAATATAAAAATTCACAAAGGGATTTTCAAACGCTACTCCTATAATATTTGACGTACACACATGAAATTTGACTTGCAAGTATGTCGAACTATGTATCCTAAAAGTTGGTATAGATTTTGTGATAACATGATTTATATTCATAAAATATGTTTTTATGAATGCTTATTGAAATTCCTTAAAATTTGTATAAATTCTAAATTCAACTATTTTTTTTAAAAAAATAAGTATTGTTTTTGATTCAAAAATGCATACCAACTTTTGTTACATGTATTAATAGAAAAAATATAACTTTTGGCACAATAGATAAAATCCTTAGCATTTTAAATGAAGATAAACTACCGTAAAATCCGGCGTATAACGCGCACTTTTAACATCAAAAATAAAATCGAAATTTACGGGGGGTGTTATTTGTCCCTGGTATTAAAATGAGAACTTTAAAAATAAAAAAGAAAGAGATGAGCATAAAAAAATTAGACTTCTACATATTTCGAAATACTGTTTATTTAAAAGTGACATTCTTTTTTAACTTAAAAGGTTGCAGTTCTAAAAGCATACTATTTTTGCAAAAGCTTAAGAAAGTAACTCGAATAAATCGCTTCAAAACATAACAGCATTTTATACGCACATTTCAGTTTTCTTCGTAAAAATAGGGGGGTGCGTTATACGGTGAATATACCTAAAAATTAAAAATTGCATCCTGAAAGTCTGGAGGCGCGTTATACGCCTGGTTTTACGGTTGTTATTTTCACTCTGAGATAAACCGGTTTAAAAATTTTTATTTGCAATTGAAATGTGAATTAAAATAAACACAAAGGTTACTATAACTTAAGGGGTTTTTTTTAATTTATAACTTTCAACTTTTGAGAGGTTATGGAAAATTCTGTCAAAAATAATTCCGGCTAAAAGAAAAGAAAATGGTAAGTGGAATGCCACGCAAAAGAAGTGAAAATTCTTTGGCGATTTTGACCGTATAAATGCAGGAATACATCTAATTATATTTAACTGCTGAGGAAACTTATTTTAATCAAATAAAATTCGAACTTCATTTATTGTAAGAAAAAATAATACTTTTATTCAATTTTCTACATCATCATTTTCCAAAGGTTTGTGGTAACTGAAGTAGGATATGAAAATCCTCGATTGCAATTGATGAAGAAGGCGTGGTTCCTTATCTTGTTCCTTCTCTAGCATCAGTATTTATTGTCAAATTCAGTGTTCGTTTCAAGAATTCAATGAGTGGCTTTGCTTCTTCTGAAGCGAAATTATCATTAAAGTCTCCATTTAAGATAATCGGCTTTGTAGCATGCTTTAATGTCTTCTAAATTAGTTCCCGGTGAAATATTTTGTAAAATATTTTTGTGCTCAGTAACAGGCGTTCTCAAATCATCTCTAAAACATAATCTATAACAAATCGAATACCTGTGATCGAAAGGATTATCTACGAATCACTTTTGAAAATCTTTGCGAGCATTTTTATGGCATTTTCCTCTTTGTGCATTTGATTTAGGCATTCTGACTAGTATTAATAATAATTCAACGCAAATGAAAATTAAAAAAACAAATTAGCCACCGAACACATCACCATGTAGCCAACAATCTAAGAAAATATTTCAAAAAGGCATGCTTTTGCTTTTTTGACTGTTTTTTGTCAATTGAATCATATTGTGTCCCTGAACATCTTTTGTCCTGATCTTACAGAACCCTGATGATTACGACGTCTTTCGCATCAACACTTATAACTGTCGAAAAACTGCCTTGGCTATTCATAAAGCTACTAAAAGTGCAATATATACTGGAATTATTTCTGATTCAATTGCTCTTAAGCACGTGTATATATATTGGAGCATTTATATCTTAAAAGTAAAGTAGAATAATGTCATCATTTTATCGCTCATTACTCAATGAAATATTATAATGAAATTATATATATATATATATATATATATATATATATATATATATATATATATATATATATATATATATATATATATATATATATATCAAGTTAAGATTTTCGTATCATTTTGAAAATAATTTTTTTAATTTATATTGTTTCAGATTGTTATTCAAATAGGTGATGAAAAAGATGGTATAGTTATCATCAGAACTGGTACTAATGACAAGACATACCCATGTCCACTTAAATATCTCAAAGAAGTATGAAGAATACATTCTACTATGAGAAAAATACATTTCCATATTTACCCTCCTTGCTAAGATGTTAGCACATTCAATGGGAGATGCAACTACCTATATTGCTATGTGAAGATATATGAAATATTTATTTTCATGATCTGTATATTAATGCAGCATTACCTTCCCTTTGAAAGTTCAACATCGAGCTTATATTACTAGAGAATTTTTTCATACGACACAATTTAGAAAATTGTATTGAATTTATGAAACATAAAATTTCCCTCCGTCTAGGATTTAATTCTATCAATTTACAAATTACTATTCTGCATTTTCGTTTTTTTTTTCTGTACAAAAATCTATATAGAGTTATGTCGCTTATTAAGGGCTATTTATTAGTTAATAACTTTTGTATAAATTCAAACAATTAATAAATGAGATGTTAATTATTCAAATTGTTAAGTAAAAAAATATGTTTAAATAAAATTTTGTTTTGCTTTGTATTATAAAAATAAATTTGAATGTTATTGTTAGAAGCAATCATAGACCTAGACTATAATAAATTCAATAAATCACTTAGAGATCAATTTTAAGACCATTTATTAAGAATTTTAATCTAAACACTTGAGATTTTATCCATGTGATAAAAAAGGAAATATTTCTTCATTTGTTAACAAGAATAATTTTTTCTTAACTTCATAAGACACAAAGTTAATATGTGTTTTTATGCTCTCAAATTACCAAAGTAATACACTGGAAATTTTTTCATCTAATAAAAAAAGTAATAAATTTTCACTTTAAATAGAGATAGAATTTATATTTCGAGAGAAAAACAAGATTTTTACTTATAATTTTTACACATGTATTTGTATTAAATTAGTAAATCTTAATTATATTGTATCTGAAATCGTGGAGAACACAAAAATTTTTAACTTAATTGTACAATAACTTTTACAAACTCCACCATAACAAATAAAATCTCTAGTAATATAAACTCTTAACTCACTAACAGATTTATATCAGTATCACAAATGTACAGGCACTTATAATTTGTAGTTATTATGTTCAATGTTAATTATTCTGCTTTTATGTTCTTCCACTAGTATTTTTCACACTTGAAAATATGTAAGTCAATTTGAAGAATGTGCACTGGAAAATTTAATATGTTGGTTTATAAATGTTTGATAATCACAGTATAAAAATCCTTAATGTTGAAATAAATGTGACGTTTGCATTACCTATACAAAATGCATGTTGACATGCATTAAATTTATATGAACACCTATCTAAAAATGTTTTACAGGTAAAACTGAGTGTAAGTATTTAATTGTAATTATGTGGTTGAAAAAACGATTTGCATTAGAATTTTAAAAAAAGAAACACACACAAGTTTATTGTAACACATTTATCCTGAGTGAAAAATTAGTCTTCAATTGCAAATATTCTTCAGGACTATTTCACAAACATCATTAAATTATTTTTTTTTTTTTGAGATTTAGGAGACGCGTTGATATTTTATTGAAATTTTATTATATTGTTGTCCATTTTTATCGATATTATTATGCATTTTTTTGAAAGTTTTGCTTGGGTTTATATCAAATTTACTCAATTAAAAATATGCAAAAAACAATCAAAAATCGTCATCAGCTGGAAATTAATCAAAATGTTCTCGCGTTGCTGGATGAATTAAAAATGACAAATTGTTGTACAGTTATATTAAAAATGTAAAATATTAAATTTTTAAGATTTAGTTAAATAAATGAAAAATGATTTTAAGGTATCTTACTACTTACAACAACTTTTTTTAAAAAAAAAATAGAGATATGGCGATTTTTTGTGATTTTCAGATTTATTTAGTACATTTTAAGAAAAAAAGGCTAAAATTAAGAAGAGAAAAATAAATTATTAGTAATAAAATGGTTATAAATTGACAAGAAATTACATGAACGGGACCCGCTCTGTACAAATAGTAAATGAACAATTTTTCAATTTGCAATTTTGAAGTATTGCTTTGCTATTCCTTTTTGAAATGACCTTCAGGATAAGAGAGATATTTTAATTTTTACAAAAACTAGAGCACTTTATCTTAGCTATTATATGAAATTGCTTAAGAAAACAGTTATTATATATATATTGACATAAAGAACTGTACATTTTGTAATAAAAAAGTAACTGATAAATCAGAAGGTTTAAACACTTCTACTGTTATACAGAATATACACACAAAATTTCAGTTAATTATTCTTAAAACTTTTTAAGCAATCGCTGTCCCCGTTTAAGTTTTTCCAAAAAAAAAAGTACTCATTTCGAGTAAAACGCATTTTAAAGTTTGACATCTTAATTAAAGTTATGGCATCTGCTTTTACTAAAGCACTTGTAGTTCTTGTTCTAGTGGATGGAAAATTAAAAACTTGATATTTTTGCAAAGCTAATAAGAAGGTCTATAAAATAAAATCATTAAAAAAATTGGCAATTTTTCAAAAATATCACGACTTTAGGATAATTGGATACCTTAAAAGAAACATAATTAATAAATGGAAAAAAAGTTTGTCATTCTCATACTTATCTAACTGCAATACTTAATCAGATTGCCTTATATATTTTAATAAGGTAACTTCAACTTAGGTTAGTAATTTTGTTTAAGTTTCATTTAGGAAAAAAAGTACAAATGCACAACAATAATGAGATGGCTAGGGAAAAATTGTAGACTTTTAATTTACATTTACCCCAGAGCAAGGATTTTTAAAAAGTTCCAGAAAATGTTCAACTTATTTAATGATCCAAAAGTTATTTGAAAGTTGAAAATAATAACGCGTAATTTTAAAGGGTCCAATTACAAAAAGAAACTTCCGTTGTGACAGATACATAATTAGAATATCTTGTTCTTATATGAAGTTGATGATTATTGAAATTCTTACTAAATATTTAAATATGAATTGAGATAATTTGTTACGGTACCTATTTTTTAAAATATATTTTTGTACACAAATATTGATATGCAAGATTATTAACAAAATACATATAAAAATATTAATTATTAATCACTAATTATATAAAGTACATATCATGTAAGGCATTTATTAGACACACAATTTTAACATGATGTAATTTAAATGAATAAAACATTCACTCCGAAAAAAATTAAACTTTATACTATCTTAAGGCAGAGAAAAATGTATATTAATAAATTATAGAAGCTACATTTTTATTAAAGCTAATTGAAAAAATATTTTAATTCCTTAATCATAACTTAAAAAATAACAAAATAGAATCTTTTTATGTGATTATAGCTTGGCCACTTAACAATTTCTGAATTTATTTTGTAATGTCAAAATATTCAACTTAAATTAAAATTTAGAAATATTTAATGAATTTAAATATTTCTGTTCAAAATGAAGTTAAGCATATCATTTTATAGTAAAAATTATAAATTATTTAATCAGGTTTTACTAACAAATATTTTAAAGAAATATAAATTAGAAGATTATATATTATACTATTTACTATCGGACACGAAAACTTTTAAATTTCTACGAATTTCTTTAAATTTTACCTTTTAACAATAGGTTCTTATCCATTAAAAAAAATTTTATTGCTTTAAAACTAATTTCAAAAGCTTCAAGAAAGATTTCGATATTACTTGTTAAGTTACATAAAATTTCATACAGTTTGAGCTTGCGGCGACATCTTGTAAAATTAAATTGTAAATTTTGGCTTAACATAGTATAGAATTTTTTATATCTGTACAAATATCTTTTAAGCTATGAGAAAAAAATGTAAATAAATATGCATAATGCAAATAGATCACACAGAAAGTGACAAAATTATTTGAGTTCCTGTTTCATTTAAATGAAACAACTTGCAGATAAGTAATGAAATATGAGAACGCACTTCATATATTGTGCTTCAATTTCTCAGTTGAAAATTTAACATGTATTTGATAGAAATTTTTCAAAATATTACAATTTAAACTTCAATATAAAACTGTCAAATGATTTTAATGTAAAATTATTATTTTTAACGATATAATATTTTATTTTTTACAATATTTATTATAGTAAAGTTCTTTAATCGTATTGATCTCTCTCAATAAAAAAAAGAAAAAAGAAGCCATTTTTTTTTAATATTTTAATTTTAAAGAGCAATCACAAACTGATTAATTTTTTTAAATGATATGTCATTCATTGCAAACAGTGTCATTAACTGAGTGCCTATAAAAAGAAATAAAATAGTTAATAGAGAAACAATAAACTTTTTAGGTTAGAAAAATAACTTGAATTAGAAAAGAATTTAAATCCTTACATTAAAGATTTAGAGTATGCATCGCCATGCTTTAAGATGAGTTTTATATGAAAACAAAAGAAATGTATTTTCATAAACTCAAAAACTGTAGGTTAAAATTCAGGTTTGAGCAAAAACAGAGCAAAATATATAACTAAATTAGTAAAATGGAAAGTTAATATAGAAATATCTTCAAATAAATTACAATAGAACATTGAAAATACAACGAAATACTTTACTGAGAGATTATTTTCGTTAAAAAAAAACGTTGTCTTTTCAATACATTTATTTCTTCATTATTGAACACGATAATACATCTTTAATATTTATACAAGACAATATTTTTCTATGCAGAATGAGTAATTAATGTTAAGTGAGATAAAAATGTTATTTCCATAGTTTTCGCAAAAAACAGGTGCATTTAATTTTAGACATAGAACTAAATATATTTGAAACATGAAAAAGGCAAGGAAAATTTAAACTATACAAAAAAACCTATAAAAATTAATTTTTTTCGAATGGCAAGAAATGTATTTCGATAATTTCAATGGCAATTTAAACTAATCTTAGAAGCTTTGTACAGCTAATTTATTACTCCTACAAAAGTATTCCAGAAATGTCTTTATTAATCAGAAAAAAACAGAACAATATCAGCTTTTGTTGAAACAGAGAAAAAATTTGTTAAAAATAATGAATACTTGATATTTTATCAAAATAAAAGAAAGTTATGTTTAAAAAATTATGTAACAAATATTTAAATCTTCATCTTTCTTAAATATTGAATTCTAAATTTTTTTTAGTTTAACATAAATTATACAATAATCTGGTTTACAAGAATTTTTTTGCCACCCATATATTTTTCACCTAAAATAAATAATTAACCTAATAAATTCCTAAAATAAATAACCATTCAATCTCTTCTGGCTTTAAAAAATGTTGTACTATAAATTCCTTTATGATATGTTATATCTTTTACAATCGTAATTTTTTGACGGTAATATATATATAAAAGTACAAAGAACGTTTTAAAGCATGTCATTTCAGAACATACCTATAAATAATCTGAACATGTAATTTGTGAACACCAAAATTTAAATCTTTTAACATTCAAAGCTAAAGAGTTTTGAAATTAATGAATACCAAGAACTTTTTATAAATATTGCATTTTTACGAAAATACTAAAATATCATGTAGATACTTGTATATGGTAGTTTCTCACGAACACTAACTGAAATTCTAAGCTATTTTAGATGCTTAAATTGAAGGCTATCCTGAATGTAATCACTATTAAATGGAAATCACCTAAAAAAAATAACTTGTCTCGGTATAATTCCAGATATTTCACTGTATTATAATAGATGTAGAAATTGTAGTGGATGTATAAGTGTTGTAAACCTGTCGTCATTCATTGATGTTATTTATCCGATTCACTTGTTGAATGTTGGAAATTTAAAAAAAGAAGCGAGATTGATGAGAGAAAGTGGTTTCTAGGAAACCATAAAAAAAGGACAATCACTTATTAATCTACATTATATTCCATTAAGCTTTGTAAAATTGTTGTACTGTTATGTGTGTATGGAAATTTGAAGATGAATAATTAGATAAGTTATTTCAGTGTTCCAATAAAAGCGAGAAAAAAAACCTAATGTGTTATTTTATTCTGTTTACTTGGTACTTAACCGTTTCGGGGGGCCGTAAAAATTCAAAAAAAAAATCGCCAAATACCAGTAAAAGTTTGTTAATTGTGATGACTACCACACTATTTACGATTCTTATGGTGTATGTGCAGAAAGAAAGAGAGACAACTTTAAGAAAAACACCTTATTTTGCGTTTGGTGTTTAATTTGGTATGGGAAAAAAATTTAACCGTCGCCAACGGCACCTTGAAGCGGAAAGATATACTTTTATAAATGTTATGGTAAAACGCAAAATAAGTATATTCAAAAGAACAAATAATAAAGAGAGTTTTATTTTGAAATCTTCGGTTTTACAAAAATAGACCCTTTTTGAGGAGGAATTACTAAATTGCTTTATTTAATAAAAATAAAAAACTAACTTAATGTGATATTGTTTCTGATTACTATAAAAGTATCAAAAACAATTTTTTTTTTTTTTTTTTTTGCATACAGAAAGATATAGATACTAAATTAGAAATATGCAAACAAATTAAATGTTTTTCAAAAAAATCATTTTTTTTAAATTTTATTTTAAGCCTAGTCAAATTTTTCAACTTTCCTTCCACACATCCTAACAAATGCCTTCGATTGAGCCATAAATCAAAAATTCGATAAATCATTGAGATAAACATGAAGTTGATTTATATTCGTTGTTTCCCTGTCTCTATGAATTAAAAAGTTTAAAAAAATTGGATTTTAAAAGAAGTTTTGATGTTTCTTTATTATATCAAAGGAAAAGAATATAAAGGTAATTGTATTACATAATTAAAGTACAAAAACTTCCTTTTCTCTTTTTAGTAGTAATTTTATGAAGAATATAAGTTACGGGAAAAAGATAATAAATTGTTCAACTCCAATATATGTGTTCATATTCCTTATTCTCTATAAATATATACAACACTTTTACAATTGCAATGACGAATGGAATATTTATTCCTATAATTCGGAAACATAAATTGGTCGGTTAGGTCTAGAATATATATATATATATATATCGTTCTGAAGTTGCATGAAAGCTATAGATGATGTGGACCACGTGATTTCTTTAATCACCTTCAAATGGCGAGGATAACATCCCAGCCTATGTTTTGGTACTATACAATAAATAATGTTTTGACAGGTTACTATTGTTAAAGAATCTGAATAAAAGTTTCTATCACAAAGTATTGTTTAATTAAATTTGATAATACAAATGTTATTCAGTTTCATATTGTACAAAAGATAATTAGCTAAAGTAGGAAATTTTAAAATAGGAAAAGAAAACTTTTATTCGCGTATTTAACTCAGATATATTTGCGATTCAAAATGTACTCCCATTCGAAAGTAATAACATCATTTGTTGAACAAAATACGAAAACAAGTACATAATTCTTTTTATAATTATCTTATTTCTTTTAGTTTGTAAATTATTTCTACGTATTCGTTATTGTAAAATATTAAATTAATGTCCAATTGTTATTATTCATTTTTTTTAAAAAAAAATCACCTAGTGTTTTTTAAAAAAATAATAAACATTCAGAATAATTAATGTAACTTTAAAAAAAAACAGTGTGTGTGTGTGTAAAATTTTTATTGACAGACCATTTTAAACCTCTTTTTGGCTTAAAAAATAAACAATTCAACCAAAAAAAAACACTCATACGTTTTCCATGAACTTAATTTATATATATGAATCTAATAGCACTAACATCTGCTACGATGACAATAAAACTCAGACCTTCAAACGAACTACAAATGTCTCAACTGAGGCATCAAGAAATCGAATCCCCCCTATATTCTAAATAAAACAGAATTCTTTCTCTGGAATAACACGGGAAGAATTAACAGCATGCAGATGGACAGTAAAATATTATTGTATATCATGAGATTCTTTACGTATACTCGGTGTCTCGCTGGAAATGTTACTGATTGTTTATTTATGTCGCCCGTTGCAGCTATTCGAAAGCTATTGGCGATAAACTTCGCAATTTTGAACTATGATCAAGGAATGAGGACAACCATTGAACTAGCAATCCACTCTCCAAACTTCAATATCATCTTAACATGAGGACTAGAGCCTAAGCAGATTTATGTACATCAGCCCCTTTACACGGCAGCTCTTCAGTAGTACCAAAACTCGACAGAAGCACGCGGCTACCATGACGGCCACTGGAAATATTGAAGCGAAGAAAGAAAGAGTGTAACGTTGGCAACTGCTCCTCTAGAGAAGTAAAGTTTCAAACGTCCCTATGAAAGTTCATGGTATCCCTAATGGCTGTATTTCTGCATCAGTAAAACTTTGGCAAAAATACAGGAGACATTCAACTGGAATAAAGTAAAGAGTGTTTTTTTTCCAGGTATAGAAGTTTAAGTTGGCATTACTTTCCAAGATGGCGACCGATTTAACAGCTGTCAAGTGATTTATTCTCAGTTTGGTTTGGCAATTCATCATAAATAGACTCACACCTGAACAACGCTTTCAAATTGTGCAATTTTATTTCGAAAATAATGGGCGATTTTCATAAGCAAATTTTGTTTAGCGATGAAGCGCACTTCTGGTTGAATGGCTACGTCAACAAACAAAACTGCCGCATTTGGAATGAAGCTAATCCACAATTGTATGTCGAAACACCGTTACATCCACAAAAACTTACTGTTTGGTGCGCTTTATGGGCTGGTGGAATCATTGGTCCGTACTTCTTCAAAACCGATGAAGGCCACAACGTTACAGTCAATGGTGATCGGTATAGAGCCATGATTACTAACTTTTTCATTCCTGAATTGAACAATCATGATGTCCAGGAGCTGTGGTTCCAACAAGACGGCGCAACATGTCACACAGCTCGTGCCACAATCGATTTATTGAAAGACACGTTTGGTGACCGCCTAATTTTACGTTTTGGACCTGTGAATTGGCCTCCAAGATCTTGTGATTTAACACCGCTAGACTATTTTCTGTGGGGCTATGTAAAGTCATTGGTCTATGCGGATAAGCCACAAACGCTTGACCATTTGGAAGACAACATTCGCCGTGTTATTGCCGATATACGGCCACAAATGTAGGAAAAAGTCATCGAAAATTGGACGTCCAGATTGGACTACATCCGAGCCAGCCATGGCAGTCATATGCCAGAAATCATATTTAAAATGTAATGCCACAAGATTATCTTTCGAATAAAAAAATTCATGTCAATCGAATAATACATCGTTGTTTTATTGCAATTTAAAGTTCTATACCTCTAAAAAAAACACCCTTTATACGCACTGATATACAGAACAGTATGCAAGAATTGCCGTGCACTTGGTACCCGAAATGAAACAGCGAGAAGTGATCGATATACACTTTTTATTGTGGATTATTTCGCAAAGTGCCAGAATCTATACCAGTAAGAGCCAACTACAACTGAAATCTTGATAAAAGACTGGATTTATAGTGGTATAGAGTTTCTCCCATTTTAAATCCAAACCAAAGGACGAATTTCAATTCAATGTCATTCGAGAAGTTATGCATTTTTACGCCTCCAGACAACCTAGACAACTGTACAAAATGCAGTCGAGCGCTGTGGTTTTTAAACTTTCGATCACCGCCCCCCTTTATATAACAGGTTGACATCGCGGAACCCCCAAGATTTTGAACATAGTTCTCCAACTAATATTCTTGATCAAAAACAAGTTCTAGTTGAGTTTCTTCACTGGAGACTATTTAGTAACTTAGTCTAGTATGGCACATCTTTCAATTTTTCCACGAGGCCTTTCAGATTCTGTAAAAGAGAACCACTGGTTCTTAAACTGTAAAGAAAGATCCAACAGGATTATTTAAAATAACCTGTCCATATACGTCTTTTACAAATAAGACTGATTGGTATTTGAATATTTTTGTGCATCTCGTGGCGTAACAAAGAGATATACATGAGACGGCTGGTCGATCCTCTTCCGAGATAATACTGGGTCGAAATCAGCCTTTACCATGTGATTTTTCCTTAGGAAGAACGAGAGATCTCTAAAAGGCTAATTTTTAACAGAAAGAAACAATCTCTCAACAAGGCTTTTTCAGATTGAATAAATCAGCTCATACATGAATAGTAAATATAACTGTACAATGTTTCATGATAAAAACTAGTAGTAGTTTTAATAAAAAGAAAATACTTTAGATTTTTACATACTTGTAAATAAACTAGTACATACCTAAGTAAAAATATAACAATCTGTATGTATATATATTAGCATATTTTTTAAAACGGCCCTCCATCACATTATTAGGTACTGTGACCACCAATTTCAGTGACTTTTTCACTAACAACACCTTGCATAACTGTGATATTAATCACAATCACGTGAAGCAAAAACCTTTGCTGGTTTAGTTAAAAATGAGAAAGTTACATCAATTTAGTTTGAGAAAATTACATCACCTAAGATTCTCCATCGCAAGACGAATATTACATATAACCCCACAAGTTCTTTAAAAGATGCCCCATATAGTTAAGATTCCAAAATGATACAGCACTTGCTACTTTTCTATACAAAACAATTATCACCATTATTTTTTTTACAAAACGAATTTATTTTTAAAAATTCAATCTTAAGTGTGTAACTCAAATTAAGCTTTCTTTTTCAGTTGCAAGATGTGCTTCTGCCCATACTTTAGTAAATAAAAGAGTACTAAATAGTACAAATCTTAAAAAATGCCTTTCTTCCCTCCCTGTTAGATTTAAAGCATCTTGCAGATCTAAAAATAAACTTATCTTTAATGCATATTGGAATTCAGCCAACAATCAAGTATGGTGAATTGATCCTGGTGGATATCCCAAGACAATTAGTGTCAATGTGATAAATACTTTGCAAATCTCCAATATAAATTTAGTTTTTTTTTTTCAAGTAATATTTAAGAAATGTAATAGCTGGTTCAGTAAATACCTTTGTTATTCAATTTAGTGCTCTATTGCTCTATAATTATACCTCACAATACCCTTCCAAATAGCCCTAAATCTCTCAAAGATGTCTGGAGAACTTGAAGGTCTAAAACATAAAGTAAATGTCTTTACCAAAACTAATTCCATTATGTTATTCCAGCAAGCTAAGCTCACATTCAATTTTTCTATCTTATAAAGCACAGGCTTTATTTAAACAATCAGTGTTCATGCTCGTTATGTCAAAGCATATAGCTTTAACAAATTCTGTGTTATTCCACTCTTTCAGTAAAATATGTATAGCATTTGACATAATCATATAAATTTTGTAAAATTAAATGTTTCACTTAAAAAATTAATTTCACTTGGTAGTAAGATGATGAGTTAGGATTAATGTTTTGGTTTAGTGTTGATATTACCATTCATGTAAATAATTATCAGAAGTAATGTTACATATAATAAAATATTTTATAAATAATGATAATATACATATTTAAATATTATATACATAAACACTAAATTTAAACTATAAACTTCAGAGAAAAATTAAAAATTGTTGCATTCCCTATACTCCAGCTAATGTTGAATTGGGAGAGTCATTGAGCACCCTTTTTTAATCAGAATATGAAGCCAAAACTTTTGCAGCATTATACTATTATTGAGTCAAAAAGAATAAGGGGTGGGCCAACTGTAGCTCAAAAAAAATTTATTTTTGAACCACCATCCTAATATATATATATCAAAAAACAAACCATAAAAAAATGTAGAATGAGTTTAATGATATAAGCATGAAAAAACTAAAAATTATAAGTGGTTTTTTTTTATATATATAATTAAAAATATCTACACATGCACTGTCAGAACAAAAACAATTCAAAATCAAATAGATAAAAGTGTTAATAAAATATAATGAAAAAATATTAACAATTTAATATTTCTGATGTATTCCGTTGTAAGATTTGATACTAACAACCAATAATTTTCTTGTCAAAAAGACTCTTCCACATTTCTGAAGTTAAATGCTGCATAGTATATTATTTAGCATTTTAGCATTTAATTAACTCCATATTTACTTTTAAAGTATTTAAAAATATGTTCACCTAATATCAAATAAGCAATAGTTGCATATAACTCATATAATAATTTTAATCACTGTGAAAAGCCATTCAAATATTATAAAATAATTAAATGACTGCAGTATTAATAACAAATTTAGAAACATCATAAAATGAGTGTATATTGCAATATATATTAGAAACAAAGAAATGCATTTGCCTAAAAGATCAAATTAAAAATGCATAAAAGGTTTGAAGTTTTTAAGTAATTGAATTATTACTTTTAGTTATATATATTTCACATAAATTGAATTACATATAAAATATTGTGTAATTCAATTAAAAAACTCTTAAAATGCCACATTAAGGTAATAAAAAATATTTTGCTATTTTTTTATCACACAATTATAACAAAAAGAAAAATTTTACTGAAGTGTTTGGTTTTTAATTTCATATATATATAGAAAGAAAGAATTTTTTTTTAATTCCTTTTAGCTTACAGACAGTCACCAAGTTTATTATAAATATATAATAGTATTGAAACAGTTATTCCAATAATTATACTTTCTTAAAAATAAAACAAAATGTGAAAAAGAAATCAGATTTTATTATATAACACAATGTGGAGGGGGGGATTCAGTTGAACTACTTCAAGAGTATTTTCTTTAAATCATACTTTTAAACGCATACAAGACAGTGAAATTGAAATCAACTGATAATTCCAATCACTTAAAAAGATATGACAGTGAGAAAAGCCAGACAAGATGGCAAAGGATTTTAGAAATGGATAAAATGTTACAGTACATAGAAATTCATATTGTACAACAATTAAATAAATTTGAAGTAGCAAATAAATCTCTAAAACGATCATTACAGCATTTCTAGAAGCACAATATTTGAATTTATTGAAAATATAGATTAGTTATGAAAATATCCTCATATAAAAAAATATATACTGAAACTATACTATTCCTTTTGATGAACCTAATAAATATTAAAATCATTAGTAAATTTAGAAGTAATATTCCTATTTATGGATAAATATTTATAATAATATATTTACATAGATTATTAAAATAATAAATGTAACAATATACTGCATTGTCCCTCATAAAAGTTCTGGATGACGAAGTTTCATGTGACGGTTACATGATGCTCTTTGTGTGAAAGTATTTGAGCAAAACTGGCATACATATGGTCGTGTTCCTGTATGGATATTTACATGATCTATCAAAGAACGTTTTCGAGTAAAGCACTTTAAGCAATATTCACAACAGAATTTGTTAGATGAACTCAAAGTAGAAGTCGTGCGCTTGGTATTTTCAATTTTTTCCCCATCAAACAAATAATTTCTTGCTAGAAGTTCATGCTCAGGATATTGCTGAGAAGTACTTTCAAATGGAAATATACCTACAGAAATAAATGAAACTATCAGATTGATTTTTCCGAGCAATGAAGATTTTTTCCCTCAAACATTTCTAATATTTATATGAAGGAGAATAACTTATGCATGTAATTAAAATGCTAAACATATAATGCACAAAAATCTGATAGAGTTACTTAAATTAATTTATAATTTAAATATCTACTAATAGGAAAAAATCTTAACTTCATGAAACCAATTGATAAAGTCATTAGACAAGTATGGTTAAAAAGAACAGACACATTATTTGTCTTTTTTTACAATATACTTCATTAGGAATAAATAATAAGATTTTACACAGATAAAAATAAATTTATTAACTTTCAAAGAATTTCTAACACTACAACAAGAACAAATTAATTCTTTTATCAGCATTTAAGTAAAAATAAATTTGTTTATTAAAAAAGAAACCAAAGTTATATGCATGCAGTGTAAAAATATAATGCATATAAAAATTATTATTATTCAATTTTTAAGCCTGTCAAATATTATTTAATTAAATGCAAATTTTTAAGAAAAAATTCTATATTTAACAAAATTATTAGTCAGAAATAACAACAGAAACAAAAGCCTTCGGAATTAAAAACAAATATTTCAAGATTTTGCATTAAAAAGGTGCTTCTAGATTTGTGTGAGTATTTCTTTACATGCCTTTAATAAATGACAAAAAAAAATTGATTTCTATGTTTTTCAAGGGTCTTGTTCAAACTGTTAAAATTGGTTAATAGTTTTGTACAGAAAAAATTAATTTTTTTTTAAATATTTTTTCAAAAGTAAAAAATAATGTTTTGAAAGGCATTCAAATGAGTATAATCACATATTTATAATATTGAAATAGAAAAAAAAATCATTCCATTTTTTTAAAAAAAAAAAAACTATAAAAGTGAATAATGTTACAAAAAAATATCAATTATACAAAATAAATTTTACCTAATGATTATTTACAGGGAAATTAAGAAAAAGGAATGATATTCCTTTGGTTTGGTTTAAGTGGAAAAGAACCTGAATTTCAAAGCCAAAGCAAAACTTTTAACATCTTTACATTCGACTGAAAAAAACATGCAAATAATTTGAAGCAATATAAAATATACATACAAACTATGTGATAAATTTAAAATTGAAAAAAAATCACAGTAATTCATCATAAAATTAAATTATATGTGTTCCTGGGTAATAAAAAAATTTTACAATCTTTCAGGTGCACTAAAATTTTAAAATAAACGTTTCTTTTAATGGCGAAACAATTTTTTCTTAGGATATAAAAAGGAGGGTAAAATTTTTGTAAACCAGAAGAAAGTAAATAAAAATATTAATTTGTATTGTTATGCCTTTCTTTGAAAACTAATTTTGAAACAAGAAGAGCACCCATGTTAAAGGCTTTTTCTTATTCCCTAAGATGTAAATGTCTATCACAACACAAACTATCCAGTTAAAATAAATATGAGTTTGGTTTTTTCCCAATTGAAATTACTCCAAATGAATTTCGAAATAAAAAATTTCATTTTACAAATAATGAAAGAAGGTATATAAGCTATGAATAATACGTAGAAATATAATTCAAGACTCCAAAGCATTTTAACAATTGAACAATAATGCATTATGAAAATACAAATTCACAACATAACCTGTAATTTTTTTAACACTAAAACATAGATAAAACTATTCATTTACACCAATTTTAAGAAATCTAAAGATTCAAAATCTAAATGACATAGCAGAAAAACATTCCTTATTACATATTACTAGTTTCTTAATATGGATACATACATCTAATTTTGAATACAAACCAAAGATAGATAATTTATTTTTAAGATCATATAAAGCACAAAGATAAAATATAATTATATTAGATTTTATCATTTAATATCTTATCATCAATATATCATTAAATGTATCATTCCTAAATTTGTTAAAAGTATTAGTAACACTGTAACACATAGTTTAAATATTGCTATCAGAGGTATACTTATAAAAGGAAAACAGAAAATAAGGTTTATTTAATATGCATAAAATAAAAACTTAATATGATTACATATATTACACATACATACCACTTAAAAGAATTTAAACTTTGGTACATAGACTTGCATCTCTACTTAAAACAATCTCTACAACTGCCAGTACCAATAATGCTTTTGTTATCATGCAGATGAAATTCATACTTGAACTCACATGAAGAAATGCATATAATTAAATGATAACATCAAGCAAAGATACAAAGAATGCAATTTAATAAGTAACATACTAGTATTTTAAATATTGTGGCACATTTAACTTTATTTAAAATATTATTAAAAGTTACTAAGTATATAATCATTGAAAAAAGAAAATATTTAACAAATATATAGAAACTAATAAAATTAAATGACAGAATTTTTTTAATATTAATTTAAGATGCAAAAATATACATCATTTTTTTTGTAAAAATTCCATAAAATAATACAGTATCAAGTATTCACATGTTTTTTTAAGTTACTGCCCTTTTATATCTGCAGTCAATAAAACAATGTAGTAATTTGTTAAGTTGATTACATGTGAAAAATTGTAAACATTGGAGGAAAAAAAAGAATAACAAATTTTTTCCCACATGATAAAATATAAATACCACAACAAAAGCAAAAAGAACTGATTAATACAAAAAATAAAAAAAAAATCAAAATCAAAATGAGTCAAAATTTAATGTATTGCATAAAAATAAAACATTAAATATATTTTAAGCCTTTTTCTTATGATTTTTTTATTGTTAACTAAATACAATTTGAACACATTAAAACAATATGTTAGAAGTTTAATACCAATCCCTGTCCTGAATCTTTAGATCTTAAAAAATTAAGCTTTTGGTAATCACGAACAAACTCTGAATGAAAGGAAGATTTTCATCACAATACATGCAAACAGATTTTGCCTTGGAAAAAATTTTCATCAAAATATACTTCAAATAATGTTTTGAAAATTCAATCCATAATTGCAAACAACTAATCCAGTAGATTCTTGATTTCATAAGTATATATAAATTAAATATGAAAAAACCTCAAGAGAGCGATTAAATTTAAAATTATGTGCTTTATTTTTTGTTGGATACATTAAAAAAAAACAAATAATTGGGAATGAGAGCAAGACTACTCAGGGATTTAGCATGTAAAATAACACACTGAGCAAAAAGAAAGCACTAATAGAAAAATAAAAAAAAGTTTACTCTTCCTTATCAAAGTGTTAATTAACTACTCATTAAAATCAACAACTTTAAAAATGTCAGAAAACATCAAAAAATCTTTAACAATTTTAATATTCAATTTAAGAACAGTGCAATATAAAACAGTACCCCTGAATAAAAAGATAAATTTAATAAGAAATTTCTGATTAAACTCAAGTGAATTGCTAACTAATGATTTAATTCCTTGAATTAGAAATACAAATAGATCTTTGATACAACTAGACTCTAAATCCTAAACTTTGAATTTATTATCAATATATATATATATATATATTCATTCATATTTATTTACAATTTTGAAGAAATTTATTCTTCAGTTGATGATAAACAAGCATAGCATATTTAAATACTTCACATTAAACAACTGTTTCTAATTTATATTTCTTTCTTCCAGAAGGAATGTAATATTTCTCCAGTGCAGAGGAAAACCATTTGTTAAGTGTGCAATCAAATCTATATGTTAAAACCCTTGTGTTAATATTTCTTAAAGTTAATATTTTTAACTGTCAAAATATCATCAGTTATCTCATTGTTTGGTACAACAAAAAAGTGGAATGGGATCACAAGTAAAAAACATTTTTTAAAACACAAATTTCCATCAAAACATAACTTACTTTATTAAAAACTTTTTTTACTTTTTAAAGACAATAAAACAAGTTATATTACTTTAAAAAGTATTATTTTTAATTTTGGTGATTTATATAATAATAACTTAAAAATAAAACAGAAAATTTAAAAATAATAATACATAGGCTGATTATAAAGTCACCCATACATATTTTATTCCCATAATGCATTTATGTAACATCTGGATTTATATATGCCTGAAAAAGAAATCTTTTTAATCAGATATATAAAAGATTCTTAATACAGCAAAACTTTAACATAAAAAATAATTATGAATTAATTTCAGGCAATCAGCCTTTCATCAATTAGTAATTAAAATATTTATATGCTTTGATATAATATTTAAAACAATCAGTTTATAGTGAAAATATAAAATATTTGTTCAATTTTTTAAAAAGAACTAGTAATAAATATAAAAAAAGTTATTTACTTATTTTAATTAATATTAGGTTGGAATTCTATCATAAAGTTTTTAAAATATGCCTAAAATTAATCAAGTAAAAAATACTAGAGAGAAAAATACTCATTTTTTAATAGATTTTAATCTATCACTAAATACAACCTGATTTGAAATGATACACAACCAGTTTTGAATGGAAAATTAAGATAAATTTACCTTTATAAAAGAAAATTAAATAGGCTGATGACTGAACTTTACATCTTAAGATAAATTTCCTGAAAAATTACATTATTAGCAAATAAACTGATAATTTAATTTTTCCATCAATTTTAAGAAAAAAATCTTCATAATTTCTACACACAACAAATAAAATAAGAAATAAGTTTTGCAGATTAAGATAAGCAAATAAATTCATGTTACTATTCTTTTAGTTTACTTTTAATTTTATTAATTACAATTTTAAAGAACTTCAAAATTTATAATTGATGAAATCTTTGAATCAAAAATACCACTTTTTTACAAAAAAATAACTACAGTTTATGATTTGAAATTGAAGAGTTTATCTAGAATGAGATTTGAAAATTACATTGAAAAAAAAAACAAGAAACATCTAAAAAATAAAAACATTGATTAATTCTAAAAATTAAAAAAAAAAAACAACATACAAATCTTTATGAGAAAAAAATATATAAATTCCTGATTAGAATCAAAAATCAAACATCACACAAAGTTTTTTTAAAAAATGTATAGCAATATGTAAGTAAATGTTTCCCTTATTAAGTGAAAAAAAAAGTTAAAATAAAATAAAGGATTTTAAAAAAAGAAAAACTTTTTGTAAAAATATAAACAAACATTTAAAAAATGATTATGGTACTTAAAGGGAGAAAAAAATTCTTTATTCATTCAAGAAAAAACAAATCTCAGGCATTATAACAGCTATGATGAAATCACTTAGATTATTTAAAATATCAACTGTACATATATTTTCATATAATATACATATTTCCTTATTAAATAATGTTAATTAGTAAACAGGGAGTAGTGTTACACTCTAAGACAAAATCAGAAACGAAAGTTGATAAAATTTTATATTTGTTATAGCTCTAAATTTTAACTTGAAACAATGAAATCATACTTAACTTCAATTAAATCATTATTAAATATCTAATATATAAATTATTCTCTTAAAAATTTTTAGAAAAGAGAATAAAAATACTGAAGAGCTGAAAGTTTTATAAATAATTTATTCCTTTATCATAAATTTATTAGGCATATACAACTAGAATAAATAAATCAATGAAGTACAAAATATTTTATATATGCAAATATCATGAAAAATGTAATAACAAAGAATAATAGCCTGTAAATGAATACTTAAATACAAAAGAAGCAAAAATAAAAGGGAAATAGGAATAGACCTCAACATGCAAAAAAACAGGATAAATATGGGGGAAGGGGGTAGACAAAAGATAAGACAAAATTTTTTAATTTTTTGTTTAATTGATCAATTAGAAAAGTTAAATTTTATTAAAGGTAAAAAAAAATATGATGCTTTACCTGTCAACCATCAAATTTTGGGGGCTTTGATCACATGATTAATTAGTACATAGCTTATGAGATTGATACCCTTAGCATACCACCTAAGTCAAAATTGTTATAAATCATACCAAATTTAATTGTATTACAATAAAACCTTTATTTTTTACTAACTGAATCCCCAACTGAAGCAGATAACTTGCTGGCTTCCAAAAGTTCTGGATGACAAAGTTTCATGTGACGGTTACGTGATGCCCTTTGTGTGAAACTTTTTGTACAAAATTCACAGATGTATGGTCTTTCCCCAGTATGAATATTTAAATGATCTAATAAATATCGCTTTCGATAAAAGACTTTGGAACAAAATTCACAACAGAAATTTGATTGATTAGTATTCTCTGACACAGGTAAGGGCGGTTGGGTAATAGTCTGCCCTTCATCATAATCAAATCCATAACTTCTACTAAACAAGTCGTAGGATGGAAATAACTGAGAATCACTTTCACTTGTAAATAAATCTAAAAGAAAATAAATAAAATTCAGATTACAAAAAATTAAAAATAAATTATCAAATCTAAAGTTAAATATACATTTCAATATTAAAAAGTCTTCATTTATACAGCAATAAATAACACTTTTATTTGAAACTCATTAAAACTATTCCAAAAATATCATGACTTAGTTTAAATATAATAACTAAACAGGTAATTATACCTAATAATATTATATTATAAAGACAATATTTGGAAATACATGTAAAATTTCATAACACTATCTATTAAAAAAACTAAATCAAAAAATGAATCTGATAAAAATATTTTCATGCTTAATTATTAATTTTATAATCCCAAAAAGCATGCAAGAATAATTATATATAATAAAAACTGTTATATGTAAATTTAACAGTTTCTAAAAAAGGGAGGGAAAAAACAATCATGTAGAATAATTAAATCTGAAAAAAAAATCAGATTCATGTAACAAAATCAGGTTTTTGGCAAGATATTAAAAAATGAAAAATATGTTTCAAATATATTTTCAATATAATACAATCATAAATACTTTTTTACATTGTTTTGTAATTTTTAATTTACTACATATAAAACATGCTAAGTTAAATGTACATAAATCATGATTAAAATCTAAAATTCCTTTATGCACAAAAATATACAAAGTTTAACCCACATTGAAAAATACACTATAAAGTTTTAATAAAATTTTATTAATAATAAACATTTACTAATAATGCATATAATAAAAGTTAAATTTTTAAATTGATAGAATTCAACACATAATGATATCAAAATAAAAACAAATTATAGGAAGAAAAATATAACAGGAAGATTACATTTGATACACGCATAAAAATAATTCACTTTACAGAAATTTTATAAAATATTTGAACTCATAAAAAATATATTAGAATTTTAAAATCTGAACTTTTTTAAGTTTGTAACTACGTCCGAGACACTAAATGCACCATCTCAGCAGGACGTGTATACATGTGGGGTTAAGAGACTTATATACTTTGATTGTAATTATTGTAGGTATACTATATTTTACGTACTAGAGTAATTTTAATACGGATAATAAATGCTTTTTAATACAGAATTTTAATTGCTATATACAAATACATTAAAAATTTGTCATTGTTTGGATTTTTTAGGCCCAACTTTTTACTAATATAATATTTTGTTGGCATTTATTTGTGTTTCAAAAAATAAAATATATGCCTATATATTTTTCATGAAATTCATTTTCATACTGTAAAAAGCGTTGTACAAGTAATAACTAGACATAACTTTTTATATAAAACAAACTATAGTAAAAACATTGGGTATTTATGAGTTAGTCTGTCAATAAATAAATTGGAGAAGATTTTGAAGAACTATAACTAAAGTTTATTTACATGTATAACTCAATTTACTCCTTCACAACTTCTATTTTATAAAAATCTAGTCCAAGTTTAAATAAACAAAACATCTAACTACACTATTTAGACAGCTAGTCTGTTTTTGAATAAACATATTGTACCCATTAACCAACTCTTTCTCAGATTGAATGATCATGTAACTTTATAAATAATCCATTACATTCTTATCTTTGAAGATAAGACCAAAAATTTAACAATTTTACTCAAGATACTTGGGTATTAGCGTCACCACAGCCAAATTGGCACCACAGGAATCAAGCCATTTTCTACCAAAATCTGACTGGTTGGTATTTTTTCATTAAAGAACGTTATAATCTTTCTTGTTTTGATGTCAAAGTGTGATTTGCATGACACCAATTTTGCTGGGGTGATGCTAATACATAAGTACCTCACAAAAATATAAGAAGAAAAATAAGTTGACTTTAACAAGGTTATAATGTTCCAGCATGTGCAGGAACATTTTTTCATTACCAACAATTTATCATAACCTTTATGATGGTTTTGAATTTGAGAAAATGGTTGAGAGGCTAATGCATAAATACCAAATATTCTTTCACTATGCTTCAACTAAAATATAGTAAAAAATAAAACAAAATACCATAAAAATTCAGAAGCACACAATTTTTTTACAACGAAATTTTAGGTATTAAGGAAAATTCACAATATAGGATTATTATTCTGAGAAAAAAAAATTTTCATGTAACATGAAAAATTGAGTTTTTTAAATAAAACAAACATAAAAATATTCACAATTGACTTAAATAAATACCACTTTTCCATTCAAACACTACCACTATTACATTTTCTAAAGCATTTTTTTTTTTTGCATGAAATGACAAATCTAATTTAGATTGGCATATTTCTTAAAATTGATTTTATCAATTCTATAGGCCAGAAAACTAAGAAAAAATAAAGTAAAATAATGTATAGAAAGTTAATGCTCAGAACTGAGCTAAAAGTATTATGGAAACTAGACTAAATGCACAAATTTGATGTCAAAAATGTTATACAGCTTTTACAAAAAATTCTGAATGAGAAATACAATCAAAAGCTTATTTTATATAGTAATAAGGCATAGTAAAATTATACAGCAAATATTAAAAATGTGTGCATCACAATTGATTGAATATTAACGTCGCACTGTTCAGCTACACGAGGGCTTTTGTGTGCATCACAAAGTCCAGAACTAGATATGTTATGTATGAGAAATTTAAAAGGTAGTTTTTTTATGAAAGAATGAGATGAATATAAAAATCTGATACCTGTCCCAACTGATGCAAAATATATGTCAATTCTTCCAAAAACAAAACAAAACAAACATATCCAAAGCTAATTACTAAGTTAAGTAATTACGGGATTATTTTGATTTTATTGCTACTTTGAAAAAAGCTGTGATTAATAATCACATCAAAAGAAAACAGACTATAATGTTTACAAAAGGATTTACGTGATTTTCAATTGTACAAAGTATTAAAATTAACACTTTTCCCATTAAGATCATACTATACATTTTTGTTGCCATATTCTTCTCTCTCTGGCATATATTTTTACAGATGATAAATGGCTGACACTAGAAATGATTGACCACATAAGTAAGGGTTATAAAACTCTAAGAAAAGATGCCAAATTGAATTAATAACACTAATGAAGAAAATTTGCTAAAACAAAACAAACTGTATTAAGTTTTCAAGGGAAAGAACTAAAAATTTTAGAATTTCTAAGTACAATTTTCATTAAATAGTTAAGTTACTCAAAATATTTACTTTCTGTTACATTCTTCTCTTAGATTCAACTTTTTAGCCTTCCAATAATTTAAAATTAACAACATATAATTAATCAAAAACAAAGTTTTATTGATGTTATTTTACAGTTTCATAATAAGATAATTACTATGGTTCATATAATTGAACCATAATAATATGATAAGGAGGAGCATTACATAAATGTGGATCCTAAAAATATGGAATGTCTACTTAATGTACATCAATCTTTTGACAAAATAAAGCAAAATTTGCATCAGTTTCAATTTCTTGTAATTAAAAATTCTGGAATAAAAGGTAGGAAGAATTAAAATACATTTTAAAACTTCAATATTTCTAATGCTTATTCATTTGATTGATTGGAATAAATACCGTTTAAAATACACATAAAAATTGCTATGCCAAAATTAAATAAATTTAAAATGCATACTTCCTTAGAAAACAATAGAAAAAAACAAAAAGAAACAAAAATTTTCGAACACTATTCAACGAATCATTAATCATCTATTTATTTTATATTAAATATAATAATCAAACCAAAATTAATTATATGAAAATCAGTAAAAGAGCCTAGATAATATGACAAAGAAAATATTAAACACTTTAAAAAATTTTATGGCTATAAACAATACTATTATAACAAAATATTATAACTGAAATGTAAAAGAAAATTTTCGCAATATCAAAAATGAACACTTATTAAATATATATATATATTCATAGCAAATTTCACAATGAATACAAAATGTTTATTTATAATGCAACTAATTGTGTATTTTACAGCTGCGAACTATAAATTTTCTAAAAATTGGAATTAACAAAACACACATATTTTTATTATTCTTCATAAACCTTACAATTACGTATCAATACTAGTTTTCCAAAATTAGTGTGTTTATATTTACAATTTATGGACAGCAAGATTTTTTTCCTGGCGTGATTGCTGATTGGTCGGCGAAAGGTACTTTTCTTTCCAAGTTAAACTGGGTTGCATTTGTAATACCAAAAGTGAAACGAGCTTAAACCCAATGCTTAGCGATTTTTTATCTGAACTATTTATCCACTTTATTATAATTACATCAATTAATGATCGGCGAAGACTTTGCACTTATGGTTAAAATGATTAATTTGGAACTCTTGGACTGATTTGATTTTTTATTAATATCGAACTCTAAGGCAACACGAGGGTTATTGGCGATGTGTGTGTGCCTTTTATCGAGCAACGAGTTCAATGAGTGAGTGAGTGAATATTACCGTCACACTTTTCAGCTACTTAGGGACTTTTTGCAACGGACCTCGTAATTTTGAATCATGGTCAAGTGACGAGGACGACAACTGAGCTGGTACCACTCTCCTAACTAACAAATCCCTCCAACGGAAAGATATTGGAGCCCCGATGTATTTAACGTACATCAGTTCCTCTGTAACGTGGGTCTTCACCAGTACTAGACTCGAACTCATGACACGCCCCGGCCACAAGTCCGTTACTTTGACCACTAGTCTACCGCAGCCTCACGTTATTTGTGATTTGAGAAAAGAATGTCACCAAACTTTGATATCTCCATAAAAAGAAACTCCCTATTTAGCAGTGCCGATTAAAGTTTATTTCGAGTCCTGGGCGCAGAAGATCTGCAGGCAACCTGGACACTGGAAGATCGAAATTTATAACCAGAAAATCTAGCTAAGTCCAGCTGATCCGCGCCCTTCTGGGCTTCTCGGGGCCCCGGGCCCCTGGGTGCCCACCCCAGGTTCCCAGTGGATAACCCGATACTGCTATTTATAGTCTGCGCGAATTTTTCTCGAAAACTCCTCTTACGTCGTAGAACGTGAGATTAGTAGATTTCTCCAGTAATTTCCAGAAGCATCAATATGGTCTCTAAAAGTGATGCCAACTTGATTCTATCGCCAATATTTCGCCAAGTTTCCATTAGATCGGCATTGTGATGTAAGGAACGGCGTTGTTTGCGAATGTTACAATTTTAGCATAACATATTACAATAGAGAGAATTATATTAACGTATTACATATTCAAATATAAATTATTTACACTACGTTAAGCATTCATTACACAAAATTCGTAACAATATAGAAAAATACAAATACATTATTTTACTATAAATAAATAAAAAGGAAAACTTCAGTAACGTGGGCTGGGATTTTCCACCACCAAATCTTCTTTTCGAGCCGAAGGTGGATTGCCAAGGCATATCCTTGAAAGGAACCGGTTTGTAGCAACCATGTGTGTGTGAGCGATACAATTCTCCTCAGAAAATGACTCCGCGCAGTAATACACCGTATTCCTGACATTCGGCTTTTTTTTAATGCTGATGTTTTCTGAAAATTATTACCAGTGTAATTTAAGGGGTAGGTTAAACGATTTCTCGAATTCACATTTTTAACTTTTTTACCGCAAAATCAGATAAAAAAAACTTTGTGTATATGTCAAAAAAGTTAAATTTCACTGTGTTTTTTTTTCAAAGCAAAAAATTATTATTTAAATTCGAAGCTAAATTAAATTATTTTTACAAATACGAGACACATGTATCAAATTAAACATAGTTTTAATTTTTTGCCAGTATAAAGGAAAATAATTATGAAAAAATACACATTTTAGTATAATCAATGCAGAATATCTAGTCAACACATTGAGACAGAATCTAATCGAGAAATCTCATATCTTACTACCCTAAACCTCTATTTTTTTCTTTTATCTCTATCATTACCTTAATTTATAAAGGAGAAAACCACTGAGATTTTTCGAAATAATGAAATGATTTTCTGAATCTTCTTCCTTTATATTTATTCAGAGATGATTTATTTTTTACAACATAGATTATTCCATATTATTCTTTTTTTTTTTTTTTCAAAATAATAGTTACAAGGAGATTGTTACAATTTGGAAGGGAATATATTTTTACAGTGCAGTATTTTACACATTTTCTCTTTTTTATATATACAGATTTTCGAAAAAATAGTGATTTAGAAAAAACTGTTGATATTGTATGAGTTTGTGAATAGTATAAGAAAATTCATTTCTGCTCCAGATAAAAAAAAATGACCACGGTAACCTAGTAGGCAAAGTAATGAACTCGTGGCCAGCGTGTCATGAGTTCGAGCCCAGTACCGCAGAAGACCCGCAATGTAGGGGGGCGATGCACGAAAAACCTATTGATGCTCAAATATTTTCCTGTTGGTGTGGTGTGGAAGTTAGGAAAGGGGATGCCAGCTCAGGTGTCGTTCTCGTCACTTGACCAAGCTCAAAATTACTAGATCCGTCTCCAAAAGCCCTCGAGTAGCTGATTAGTGTGACATTAATATTTACTCACACACTCCAGATAATAAAGGTGTTGAAAATAAATCTCGAATTTTCAACATCACGACTCCTAGAATTCCTGGAAAGGGATGACTGTAAGTTGATATCTTATCTGCACCACTTTCTGAACAGGAAATTGATCAATCAAGAGTTCATTAGGGATATAAACATATTTATCTTAAATTAACATTTCATGCAGTATTTTTTATAACACTAATTATCACAATTCAAAACAAAAAAAACTCCAGAATTTGCTGTCTTTTTCAAATCCTACATAATTTTATTCTTTTTTTCTTACACTTATATATATATATATATATATATATATATATATATATATATATATATATATATATATATATATATATATATATATCTGTGTAAAATAATTATATCGATTTTTTTCCTAACCTGGATATAAGATGTAAAAATTCTTTTCGATGGAAATGAGTGATTTCCATTTTGTACACAATTTATATTTCAATATTCGAACCATATTCAACTACACTGCTCAAAACAATTAGGGGAGCAAGCAAAAAAGCGAAGAAAACCGTTTGAGATAGCCACGTATTGGCATACAATGCATAGTACACGCATATCAATGCACAATATAGAAAAAAGGCGTAAAAAAATTTGGAATTAAGCTTTAATTCTTTGAAAATATGGAAAAAACATGAAAAGATGACTTAGGGCAACAATTTGGTTACATGTAAACGATAAAAAAAGGTACTGTTTAGACATGATGCATGAGTTTTAATAGGGCGTGTGGTCTCCTCGAAAAGCTAAGACTGCTGCACACCTGTTTGCCATGGATGCGATGAGGTTATCGATCAGACTTTGGGGAATACTGTTCCACTCCTCAAGAAGTGCAATCTCCAAGTCTCGGACAGTAGCACGCGGCCTTGGTCACGCAGCAATGCGTTGTCCAAACATGTCCCAAACATGCTCGATTGGATTCAGGTCAGGAGAGCACGCTGGCCATTTCATACGCTGTATTGTTTCAGCTTCAAGCATGTTCTCCACCAGACGAGATCTATGCGGTCGGGCATTATCATCCTGGAAAACAAAGGAATCTCCAATGGCTCCAGCGTAAGGGATAACATGAGGTCGAAGTATCTTGTCTGCATACCTTCGGTCCGTCAAAGTGCCATTCCGAATGATATGCAGATCCATACGTCCGCCTATGCTGATTCCACCCCATACCATCCAACCAGCTCTTCTGTATTGTGACCTTTCACGAACGAATGCGGGGTTATTTCGAGTGCCCCTGTCCCTCCATACAAGAACACGTCGGGTGTCACACTCTAGACTGAATCGGGACTCGACTATAAACAGCACTTGGCTCCAATCATGTTGCTCCCAATCTCGATGTTCAGCAGCCCATCTTCTTCGGGCCACACGGTGGCGTGGGGTCAACGGAATGCAGACCATTGACCTACGTGCATAGAGCCCTCCCTCATGAAGCCGATTACGTACTGTTTGGCTGGACACCCTTCGTCCTGTTGCCAAGAGCAACTGTCTTTGCAGCTGCGTAGCATTCTCTGTTCTGTTTCGACGGGCTGTTAACTGTATATACCGGTCATCAGTTGATGTAGTGGAGCATGGCCGACCTGCCCCTGGTCGACGTCTAACATGTCCTGTTTCTTGGAATCGATTCCACAGCCTTGCAACAACACTTCTGGTGACTCCAACAGCGTCCGCGACACTACGTTGTGTTTGCCCGGATTCCAGTCTGCCTATAACACGCCATGCCATGGATTCCGGTAAATCACATTGTTGAGACATTCTCAAGTAATCTTGTCTCAAAAAAAAATATTGCACAATCGAATTTCACAGTTACGGCAATAAAACAGACGTTTTTGCAACATCCCGATTTCTGCCCTTATCTCCTTTTTCTGGTTTTTGACGTCATGAACTTTGATTTGAATATAAAGTTTTCTTCTTCCGTTTCCTGGTAGACTTTACATTATGGATGATTCATTTTATGTTACTTATTGGTATACATCTTTGCTTACTTTTGTTAAAATCATGTGCTCCCCTAATTGTTTTGAGCAGTGTACAATTATAGCAAAAATTATAATTGACATAGTTTAAATATCCATGTAAAAAGTGAAATTGAACTTGCATTGAGACAATGATTAAATAACAAAATTTATGTGCTCCTTAATCCATTGTCTTCTAATAAAAGTTGATAAACATTTAGAAACATGTAAATCTCAAAAACTTGAAAAATGATTTTAAAAATATTTTATTATTTCTAAAGGTTGAATATTATAACAACTGCAAAATTTTAAAATGAAAATGTTTAAAAAAAATGTGTTCAAGAAAGCACGTTTCCCCTTGCAAAACAAGAATGAACGTTTTCATCAACAAGTCTTAAGAGATTTTAGAGGTCATAGCCTATTTTTTAAAAATATGATAGCATTAATTTTAGATTTGTTCATGGACAATAGCAAATAAAAATATGATTAATAGAATTTTCTTGATTTTAGAACCTAAGACAAAAATTAGTAAAAGAAAATTATTAAAGCAAAATGAATTAATTGGTAAACTTATTATTTTAGAATATCATACATAGTAAAAGGTGTTTTTTTGAGAGGTATAGAACTTTAAATTGCAATAAAACAACGATGTATTATTCGATTGACATGAGTTTTTTTTATTCGAAAGATACTCTTGTGGCATTACATTTTAAATAGGATTTCTGGCATATGACTGCCACGGCTGGCTCGGATGTAGTCCAATCTGGACGTCCAATTTTCGATGACTTTTTCCAACATTTGTGGCCGTATATCGGCAATAACACGGCGAATGTTGTCTTCCAAATGGTCAAGCGTTTGTGGCTTATCCGCATAGACCAATGACTTTACATAGCCCACAAAAAATAGTCTAGCGGTGTTAAATCACAAGATCTTGGAGGCCAATTCACAGGTCCAAAACGTGAAATTAGGTGGTCACCAAACGTCTCTTTCAATAAATCGATTGTGGCACGAGCTGTGTGACATGTTGCGCCGTCTTGTTGGAACCACAGCTCCTGGACATCATGATTGTTCAATTCAGGAATGAAAAAGCTAGTAATCATGGCTCTATACCGATCACCATTGACTGTAACGTTGTGGCCTTCATCGTTTTTGAAGAAGGATTCCACCAGCCCATAAAGCGCACCAAACAGTCAGTTTTTCTGGATGTAACGGTGTTTCGACATACACTTGTGGATTAGCTTCACTCCAAATGCGGCAGTTTTGCTTGTTGACGTAGCCATTCAACCAGAAGTGCGCTTCATCGCTAAACAAAATTCGCTTATGAAAATCGACCATTATTTTCGAAATAAAATTGCACAATTTGAAAGCGTTGTTCACGCGTGAGTCTATTCATAATGAATTGCCAAACCAAACTGAGAATAAATCACTTGGCAGCTGTTAAATCGGTCGCCATCTTGGAAAGTAAAGCCAACTTAAACTTCTATACCTGGAGAAAAAGCACTCTGTATAATTTTTATAGCATATCGAATCGCGCGCGCGCGATTCTTTCATATAATACATCAAAGTATTAACGTATCAGAATAATAAAGTAAAGAATTTTGTGGATAATGAGAAAAATTTATAAAATTATCATGTATTTCTCTAAATTTGTAAAAAATAAAGATTAACTGGATTTTCTATTTCTCATACAAAATTCTGGTTTTTTTCTTTTGTCGTAATACTGCAGTTTTTACCTCAATCAGTAAAATTCTGTGAAATTCGAATTTCTTTTTTGTTTGATTATCACTGCTTAGAAATATCAGCAAAATTTTCAATTTTATTGTAAAAAAAATAAAAGCTGTTTGAAAATTTGTTAGCATTCAAAATAAGCCCAAAACTGACATTAAAAATTCATTTTTTATATGTTCTCTTTAATAAATGTAATTATAATTCGGACTATATTATGTTGCGGAAGAACCGCATTCCACCCTTTTTTTCTGACTCTTACTTCATGTTGCTCTAAATATGTGACGTAGCCAGATTTAACAGACGACAGCCACATTTGAATGATACTCGCTCTGTTTGGTGTTTTGGCACATTTTGAAGTGTCAGAAAAACCCGATTATTGAAGACTTCTCAAATAAAAATTAATTTATTTGCTTCGCTTTAATTTTTAAATTTTTAAAATTTTGTAAGGGCGCCCCCCTCTGGTGCCCTTCTCCTAGAGTATCAGCGTGAGCTAGAGGTGTAGGAATAAAGGAAGAACTAGAAGTTGCCATGATCTTAAAATGACTTTATTAAGATCTTAACTTAAACTTTTAACAGAATAGATAATAATATGATATGTGAGAGAATCTGCGGTGGCTAAACACACAATATATAATACCGAAATAACGTAACTCAGACCACTATGAACAACTAACTCGCCTAAGTTTGATTCCAATGTTATCACAGATCCGAATATTTAAATAGTCCCTCCTACCTTAAGGTCGAATGAAGTAGTGATCAATCTGATCCTAGTTGAAGTTGTGGTCTACTGGCGTGCAATGGTATGCACCTTGACTTAAGGGCTCTCTGTCTCGGGTAACTTCTGTTGGCTGTCACTTAACCTCTCAAAACCTCATCACACTTGAAATACGGACTATCATAACATTCCCCAAATGCCACCTAGCTTACTCTAAACTTCTGTTATTTAAAGGATTCCTAATTTGCATTTTCCATTCACGCTTTACTTCTTGAGTTGGTTGGAAAAGAGTTGTCATTCATTCTGGCCCCAAAGAACCGAAAAGGACTTGTTAATGAAATACGCGTGAGCCCTTCACAATTTAATTCCTCTTTTCTTTCGTTTTCATTCGATAATCAAGACTTTATACTTTAATGTGAATTAAATAACGAATTTAAGTTTATCTGAATAACCGTGTTCAATTCGGAGAAGCAAACTTATTTTCCATGATAATGTTAGGAAGCTCTTTTTTATTTTATAAAGTAAACTCTTTAATGAGGAATTATTATTTTGAAAGTTTTGTATGTATGAAAGTGGCGAAATCCAGCCAAACGTAATTATCTTTTAATAAACAATTGCCCTGAGAAAGACCAGTAAAGTTGTAGATTTCTCACAAACATTCCAAAATAAACTTGAATTCGGTTGCTTTTAATAACATTTGATTAAGGCCGACGTCCATTTTTCAAAACTTCTTTTATCCAACAGATGGCGTTGTTTGCAATTCGGATGACGTCAAAGCGATAATGTCTGTAAAAAGGTAACCCTTCTTTACTAAAGCAACGGGGTGTAGTTTAGAAATAATTGACAGATAGAGTCGGTTTCAGAACGCATGCGCAGTTTCAGATAGTTTTTTAGAATTCCGCGGAAATGGGTGTGCGCAGTCTTTTTTTTTTTTTTTTTTTAAATCCGTACAAATGTTTTGGGATATCCAAGAGTGAATGAACAAGTACGTTTACATCTTTTTGGGTATCATAAACAATGCCCATACGGTTAAGAATAAAGATGGAATTTAGAAAGGAATTTAATGTTTTGGAGGAAGGATTTGATAGACCTCCAGTTTTATTTTTGTAGGGATATCTTTTTTATTTATCTTAGCGTGTTTATTTCAATTTTTTTTGTTTGATAAGTATGCAATAAATTTCTTTCTGCTCATATCTTAGATATAAATTGTATTTGAAATTGCTATGTCAGAATACTCATCAGGGAAACAATCATTTTCAATTTGAGTCCTTCACAAGAAAATGTCACTTTTCTAAGAAAATAACCACTAGAGCAATTTTTTACAAATAATTTGTATATGTCTGTTTTCAAACACATCTATTTCTTGTTTTACAAATTAATGTTATTATTTCCGATACGCATGAAAACATGACAAAAATTTCACTAAATTACAGTCGTCGCTAAACCTGAAAAAAAGTTCGTTATTTGGAAAATTTCGTGAAATGGTGATTTATCTTTCAATATAGTTTAAAAACTACTTAAAACAATTATAAATAGTCTCATTCAAAAGAAGCTTTCACGATAGCAAAGTTTGCAAATCATTGCTTCTACACCAATACCATTTATTTCTATTGGCTGTATATCAAATGCGATATTTTTCCAGAACCTTGCGGCTATTTTTATTTGATCTACTTTGTTTGTGTGGATGGTAAAAAAAATGAAAACAACCGAAGAACTCTGGTCGCGACTATTTTTACTTAAAAATGAGTTAACTTGAGGCAGCTAACTAGGAGGTGTTGTCTAAGCGCATGTAATTTAGTCACATGTCACATGCTTAACCAATCACGGGTGAACATGCTTTTGTAAGAGATCTGAAATTTTTACTTTGGCCGTTCGTGCGATATTTTTGGTTAGATTGTTTATACCATTTCTTGTAAAAGTGAGTAATAATGATGAGAGGCTTATAATAGTACTAAAGTACTCTCATTTGTATGATTTAGCGAATAAAAACCGTAAAAATAACACCGATAAAAAACGATTTTTTAAACGAGTGAAAGAAATAGGTTTTATTTTAAACTCCACACTTTGCGTAACATAATTTTTTATACCGTAAATATTAAGACAGAAAAGGAATGTTGATTCAGATTGAATTTATTCAAATGTTTGCTTTTATGATTTCATTTTACGAGGAGATAGTTTAATCTGCTGGTTTCAATATTCCACTGTGCCGGTTGGGTGGCGTGGTTAGTTTGTCGCTGGCTTTCGGCACCCAAGGTTGCGGGTTCGACCCCAGTCCAAGTCGGTGGATTTTCATAATGCAGAAAATCGACAGCAGCCATGTCGTATGATTATACAGCATGTTAAAGATCCCTATTTGGCTTAGGTGCTCTCGGTAAAATTAAATCCTAGTACAGGCTTGCAATGTCAGAGCTCAGGTGCCTCCCTCTGGGGAGGAAACGGAGCATTAAAATTATTTGCGGCGATTGGTATCCGCCTTTTATATAGTGCTGCACTAAAAAGAGATACCAGCTTCCGGGGAATGTACTAGGTTTGAAATGATAAAACACAATAACAGCCCATTAGAAATAAAAACATTCAATTGTTTTACGTTGTAAACAATTGGAATTATAAGCAAAATTTAATTCTGTAAGTAATTAGTTATAATCATTCAATTTTTATTAATAATAGTTAAAGTATCGTATTGTCATCCAAAATAATTGTGTATACAAAATTTCAGCTCAATTTTGAGTGCTTTAAAATATAAGAAAAAAGCTTTTAATGTTATAACCCTGTGACGTCTTACGCGTCTTTTCTTTAACAAGTCCTTTGGGTTCTTTGGGCCAGAATTAATGGCAACTCTTTTCCAACCAAATCCAAGAAACGAGATGTGAAGAAGAGATGCAAATAAACGGACTTTAAATATAGGATCTTAGAGTAAGCGTGATGGCAATGTAAAGGAATGTTAGACAATTGATGTGCGTTGTGGTAGTTGATGATTATTACAGTTCGTAGTTCAAGATTGATTAAGTTCTACGTGTCGTGTATAAACATACTGTTGTTCGACTAAAAGTTAACCGTCAAGCTGCATCCTATTGCAGATAAAGACAAGTAGCATTACGGAATATTATAAGGTAGGATTGATTACACTTTATTAGAATTGAAGATTAGGTGGTTCGCTTATTGAGATTGGTCCGAATTAGATTTGACCATATTATAAATATATATGTATTGTGTGTTGCGTATTAAGTCATCGTAGATTCTCTCATATTAATTATTATAATTATATTTGTTAAAGGTTTAAGTTATATTAAGATAATGTTTGATCCAAGTTCTTTTGCTAACACTACACCTCTAGCTCACGCTGATACTTCGAGGGATGTACTTCCAAGGGGAGGTACATCACAACCCATCCATACTTATGAAGGAAGAAAGATTCAATCTGAGAACCTTCTGTTCCGAAAACGGTTATCTTAGCGTATTGATATAAACCAGTAATAGCCATCACGCGAAGACGATCGTTTTTGCGTGATCGCTATGATACTCATTTTCGGAACGTAAGATTCAATCTGGGAACCTTCCGTTCCGAAGACGAGCATCTTAGCGATCACGCCAAAACGATCGTCTTCGCGTTATGACTATTAGTGGTTTATATCGATATCACACTACCACACAATATAAATAGAAGAAAACCCATTAATTAATAATAAAAGCGTGAGAGGAAAGGCCTGCAAAATTAATTTGGCATTTCCTTAGAAACTTCTGGTAAGTTATATATAATTATTTTTTTTTCATTATATTTATCTCCAACATCGATTGAAGTAACATTGATGATAGGTCCAATGTTATTTCAATTGTGTTAGTAAATACAAACAAAATAATAATATAAAAACATTTTATATTTTCTTATATTTGGGTAGAAAATCTATAATACTAGTATCGAAAAAAAAATTGAAGCACTTTTTAGAAACAAAGTTTCTTAATAAGAATTGGTTTTCGCAACATAGAGTATCAAAAAACACTTTTTTATATACAGGGTGTTCATAATTAACGAAATTTGTGAGCAGTCTGTACCAAAAACTATGCAGCAGAATGGCATGAAAATTGGGTAATGGCAGAATGAAATGATGGGAATTTTATCGTGGAAAAAAACAATGGGTTTCAAAAATCACGACTAGATGTCTCTGTGCAATGTAAGCTCTTGGTATATGTAAATGTTCAAACCATAGTAATCCTGTCCGAGGGCAGAAACCCGCGGGATATAAAGATGCAAGAGGCGAACCGCAGTCATACTCATTTCCACGTCAAGGAACGTGACATTGAGTCTCCAGGAACGCGCTTTTATGATGAAATTGTTTTACCAAAACGGAGACTCTGACACCGCAGCTTTGCGGAAATTTCGGTCTTTGAAGGGGTTACCAAAAGGTAAACATGATTAGGATATTTGAAGTAATGGAAACATTGGGAATTCAGCCAGGAAGGGGACGAAAGTGTGTTGCAGCGCAGATAGTGAATGACGTTGTGACGCCAGTGGAGGAAGACAGATCTCAAACCATTGGCACTTATACACTTGTTTTCTGCGTATTGCAGCATCTGTTGACAAACCTCGTTCCACGGTTCATAAGATTCTTCAAAAGGTTTTACGCAACTATCCCTATAAACTGTCACTAGTGCAGCAGATGTTACCAGATTATCTGGATAATCAAACTGATGCGTTGCAGTTTTTTGCGTTAGTTGAGTTCCAGGATGAATTTACACGAACATTTTGTGGACAGACGAGGCACACTTTTATCTGGAAGATGTGGTTAACACGCAAATTTGCCGTATTTGGGATGGTGCAAACCCACATCAATTCCTACAAATTCCATTACACTCTTTTTATGTAATGGTTTAGTGCAGCTTTACAGCAACCTTCGTTGTTTGGTTCGTCGTTTTTTCGAAGAGAACAACTCCGCAAGGCCTCTGACAGGCACTGTTACCAGTCAACGATACGCGTCATTATTAGAACAATCCGTTATTTCGGCTCTTCAGGTAAGGTGATGTGATACAACCACAGTGTTTATGCAAGATGGTGCTCCTTTACACACCGCTTCTCGTGTCAAACAAATGTTTCACTGCCATTTCAATGACGACAGAGTCATCAACCGGCATTTTACTACAACTTGGATCCTTACGACTTTTGGTTGTAGGAATACCAAAAGATCATGGTACACCGCAATCCCATCACATATCTATCCGACCTTAAAGAAAGCATAGAATGCCATGGGCGTAACATTCCCCAGTTCATTGATTGATTGATTGATTGACTGAATATTAACGTCGCACTGTTCAGCTACACGAGGGCTTTTGGCGATGGACCATGTAATTTTGAACCATGGTCAAGTGACGTGGACGACATCTGAGCTGGCACCCCCCCTCCTCCTAACCCTCTCCTAACTACCACACCACACCAACGGGAGGACGTATCAGCTCTCGACAGATTTAGCGTGCATCGCTGCCCTAGACGGTGGGTCTTTAGAGGTATTGGGCTCGAACTCGTGACATGGTAAGCCACGATCCGATACCTATACCACTCGGCTACCACGGCCACTTAAGTATATCAAACTTTTCGCATTAGTGTGTGATGGATGTTTCTCTCTTTATTTATGTATTTAAAAATTATATTTTAGCATTTTATATAGCATTTTTTCCCCAGTTCATGCTGCTTTCAACAGTCGAACATGCGATTTTACGCTTCCAGATGGTAGCAGACAATGGTGGACAGCATATCGAATATGTTGTGTAAACTTTTGTATATTATTTATATGTTCTCAATAAAGCTATGATATGTCACTTAGGGGTGGTTTATGAAACTCGTTGTTTTTTCCCTCGATAAAATTCCCATCGTTTCATTCTGGACCAATTTCATTACCCAATTTTCATGCAATTCTACTGTAATGTTTTTGCTACAGACTATAGACACTCGGTATATGTCAGTATTAAAAACGACTATTTCCCAAAACTTCCTACACTGCTGGCCACGCAAAATGCAACACCCTGAAGGAAGCATGCAAAATATGTGAAATTTACATCATACGTTGGCAGTGATGAATTATGCAAATCATTAGCATTATAGCGTAGACGCACATCACGTCGACAGTAGTGTCACCCACAAGCACTGCATAAGGAGAGAAAAGATTATCGATTTGAAGTGAGACAATTGTTCTTTTCTTCGTGCTTTCTTTGAATAATTTGTTTACCTGTGTCTTGTGGGAGACATCGACCGTTTTTTGACCAAGTTTCTGAATTCAACCAAGGAAGAATAGTAACCTATAGGGATTGCGGATTATCCTTCCCAAACCAAGAAACTGTGATGCGTATCTGTAATCACTGGATGCAGGAGGAAACGACGGATCGACGGTGCCGATCGCACCCATCTCGTTGAGCCGCTTCCCGTGATAACAGGTGGATTGTGCGCATAGCAGTATTGGATCACGCAGCCAGATCACGAACCATAGCACAGCAGGTTCAGTCTGTTACACAGCATTTGGTGTCCGCTTGTACCATTCGGCGTTTACAACAGAGTGGAATGTCTACAAGACCTCCGTTGCTTCATTTACTCTTGACTGGAAACCACGGGTGTTTGTACCGCTAATGGTGCGATGAACGGCTAACATGGACAATGGAATGGAACGGGACTGTATTTACTGACAAATCCCACTTCTGCCTGCAACATTATGATGGTCAGATTCGATTTGGGAGATACTGTGGTCAGAGGCTAATGAAGTGTTGCGTTATGCATCACCACACAGGTCCTATACCCAGTATCATGGTTTAGGGTAGTATTGAATTTCAGTACTCCTCTAGTAAGCATTGCCTGTACACTGAACAGCTAGCGCTACATCTCTGAGGTGTTGGGAGACCGTGGTCCTCCCATACATTCAGCGATTACCAACAGGGTAATGCGTGATCACACGTGTCACAAAATGTTCAAGAGTTTTTCTTTACCCATCGAATTGAATTGCTTCCATGGCCTGTTTGTTTTTCCGATCTATCACCAACTTTAAACGTGTGGTCTATACTTTCACAACGACTGTCCTGGGATGCACCACTCTCTGCCATGCCAGTTCCCATTTGTCTATATGTGGAGGCTGCATAGACTGCTGTACTCCAAGGATATATCCAAAACCTCTTTGATTCTACGCCGAGGCGTGTGGCAGCAGTTATAGCCAACGATGGTGGCTACACTAGCTACTGATTTTGTCATCATCCGCACACCCAAGGCCGGATCTACGTATGGGCTAAATGGGCTGCAGCCAAGGGCCCCTGGGTTCTAGGGGGCCCCGTTTCCCTTTGAAGATAACAAACATAAAAAAGATGCTTACAATCAAAATAATAATAAAATAATAAACCAGTAAAAAATACAAATCAAAAATAAAATACCCAAAATACTATATCAAATTTATTTTTATTATCGAGAGCAAGAGCAATTTACTTTTGTTCTTCCACCCTACCATCGAATACGCGGAAATTAATAATTAATAGACAGAGGCTCTATCATAGAGAGGCGCTGACGAACATCAAGCATTTATACAAACGTAGTGGCACTATTTCTGTATCCATTTATTTTTGTGCAATGATAATTCTAAGTTACACTAATATACTGATTTGGTGCTGTGTCCTCTGCATAATACCTGCAAATAAAACATACTTAGGTACTTGTTTATTCAAGTTTCAAATAAAAAGTAAGCACCAATACACATTTCAAAATTATTTAAGTATGAAGATATTGAAGTCACATGAGTAAGTATTTTCTCTGTATTTTCAATTTTTCAAGAATTGAAAACGTCAGGATTTCCCATAAATATGTATGCTGTCTTAAAATTTGTGATGAGTAACTTAATTACTTCTATAACACGGAAAAAATAATCTTTTTATGTAGATTACGGAGATTTCCCGGGAATGTTATGGATAAATGTGAAGTAATTTTGATTTTCGCAATAAATTGTTTTTTTTATGTGTATAGGTAGTAACAGCAAACAAAATGGATGACGACGGAAAAACAATATTTATTAAAAATGGGGCAAATAATTCTAAAGTTTATTTTTATGAAGTCCCCTTTAAACTGATGGGCTAATAAATAATAATAATCATCGTTTTAGATTTTAGCGAGTATTGACAAGGAATTTTTTTAAAAAAATTAACTAGATACTTTTTTTCAATTATCTCAGAAATATACTACATTGTTTTGTAGGAAATTGGTTGAATATTTAAGTTTATTAAGCACAGTCGGTTGTGTTATCGTAATTTTATGACCTAAACTTTTTAATTTATTTTATGGAGAGAGAAAATCAAGTACTTAGTTAACAAAATAAATATTTCTGGAAGAAAATATAAAAGTGTAGCCGAAAAGCGAAAATTACTATTGAATCGAGAAAAAGAACAAATTAAATGTGTCAAATTTTTAACTTTGATTACAATGGAACAAAGTAACAAAAATATAACAAACGCAGATACATTAACAAGCGAAATGGAAATGAACTTATCCAAAGAAAACGGAGAAACACAACAAGCAAATATTAATGATGAAAATATGCAAAATCTCAATAACCAGCAGCCTTCTGAAGAAGATACTGTTGAGCCAGAGGACTTTAGTTATGACCCGACCGAAAAGTGTGAAGGAAGGAAGATTAGATCTTGGTACCTTCCGTTCCGTACGCAAGTATTTTATCAACCACGCCAAAACGCGGGATGCTTGATACTATAGATATCACACCGCCACAAGTGTTTAGAAAATGTTGGGTTTGAGTTTGAGAAATACATTGACGTGGGTTCGTGGCCAAATCTATTTTATCCTTTTACATGAAATGAGTTATTTTCAGATCCAAACAAGATTCTTATTTCAAGATCCAAACAATAGATATTCTGTTTCGGTAAGAGAATACAAAGAACGAAAGAGATCCTTTTTCAATAATCATTTAATTAAAAATGGCCAAGTGCTGGAAAGATCTTGGCTATGTTTTTTCAACTACTACTTGTAGTATTTTTGTTTGACCTGCAAACTTTTTTCTAAAACAAATTCTCAATGCACAGCCGATTTTTCTGTTTGAAAATACATAAACGTGATTAGAAACAGCTGTTTGGAAAATCATAAAAATTCTTTTAAACATAAAAATTCTATCTTAGTTTGGTTGACACAAAAAGAAAATAAGTCTGTTTTTTTCATAAACAGTTACAGGAGCAACTAAGAAAAGATGCAGAATATTATCACAATATCCTCAAAAGGGTTATTTAGGTAGTAACGTCTATAAGAAGTTTAGAAATTAGAGGTAGCGAGAAAGTTTTTTGGTTCTCCTCATATTGGTAATTTTATGGGTACCCTGGAATTGCTAGCAGAGTTCAACCCATTCAGTTGTGAACATGTTGAACAGTGAGAATTACGACCAAAATCGTTAATATCGTACTTATCAAAAACAATATATGAGCAAATAATTGAGATCATGGGCAAGCAAATCATTGAAACAATTACAACTCATATAAATGACATTGACACGAAGTACTATTCAATTGTGTGGATTCAACATCAGATTTGTCCCTCAATTACCAACTTGCTATTGTACTACGATATTATTTTCGGGGAAAAGTGTATGAAAGATGAGTATCATTAATTAAGATTAGTAGTCACACACTGGCTTATGCTGATTTAATTATCTACAAGAATTTTTAGAAACAAATGGACTGCTATTGGATAATTGTAGGGGACAGTCATTTGACAACGCTGCTAATATATACGGTCGATATAATGGTGTGCATGCTCTTCTAAAAGAAAAAAACTAAATCCACACATACACACACTCTCTTTCTCTCTCTCTAATTATGTGCCGTGTGCTGCACATTCTCTTAATCTGGTTTCTGCTGAATCAGTTAAGGTTGCAACTGAAATCGTGAGCTACTTTGGTTTATTGTAACAAGTACATGTTTTCTTTTCTGCTTCAAACTATAGGTGGGAACTTCTTAATCGTGAAATTAAACTGAAATTTACCTTAAAAAGTTTAAGTCAGACCAGATGGTCTTGTCACTACGATGCTGTTGAAGTCTTTAAAGATAATTATGGTAATATCATGGATATTCTTTAGACATTTAGTGATAATGAAAATGAGGAAATTGATTTTCGAAAAGAGGCAGTAAATTTATTTAATAAATTAACAGAACTCGAAATTGCCATTTTAATTATATTTTGGGAATAAATTTTAGAAAGATTTAATTCAGTTAACAAAAAATTACAGATACCTGGTTTGGACATCTGTGGAGGGAATAAGGTTATTATGTCATTAAAAAAACGTTTATAAGCTAAGTATGACATGAATCGGGTCAAAAACTAAAAGAGTATCAAGACGCAGCCAAAAAATTAAGTCCTAGAGTAGGAAAAGAATACAGCGATGTGTACAAGAGACGAGTTATTTCAAAATTTGCAGATAAATCCACAGAAAAATCTGCTTACGGGACAGAAAAATTTAGAAGAGATACGCTTATTGTTGAGTTAGATAAGCTAATCCTTGATTTAAAAGAAGAAGCCAAATATCTGCAGAATATAGTAAGAAATTTAAATTTTTGATGGATTTGCGCGATCACACATATAGTAAGGTGAACGTTGACCTGGAGAGTGTACGTGCTATTGATTACTATTCAGATGACGTAGACCAACATTTAATAAATGAAGGTGTTGAATTCAAAGCTTATCTAAAACAAACTGAGCTAGAGTCTTATACTTGTAGCAATATGTTCAATTTGATTTTTGAAAAGAAACTTGTTGACATTTTACCAAATTTGTATACCATTTTAAAGATTTTTCTAACGCACCATTTTACTAGTTGTAAAGCAGAGCATGCGTTCTCTAAAATGTCCTCTATAGAAAAACAAAAAAAGGACAACAATGACAAATACTAGGCTTAATATACTTCTTTCTATTAATACTGATCTCACTAAATACTTAAAATATGATGAGCAAATAATAGAATTTGCAGCACAAAAGTGAAGAAAAGTTTTTTTGAAAATTATGTAATTGTTTATAGCGTATTTAGATTGTATGAAATAAAAAAAAACCTTGAGTTTCATATGTTTTAAATTTTCTCGCACAATTTTTTTTGTAGGAAAATGTCAAAAATTTTAACAATTTAGGGCCCACTAAAATATTGTTAAATATTGTTAGCCCAGAGCCCCAAAAGGTCACGGTCAGGCCCTGCGCACACCACATGAGGCTGCAATTTTAATCGTTTGATCTTTGTACAACATGTCATCTGCCAAACAAATTTCGCTGTGATATCTCTGGTCCTTCTTCTAAGTGTTGCATTTTGTGTGGCCAGCAGTGTAGATGCTAAAACATATATTCTAGTGTTAATTTATTTAGCATGTTTTAATCCATTCAATGGAGATGAAATGTACATAAAAAAAGTGTATTACATATTTATACTCGCATGAAAATATTTTGCATTGTATTAGATTTTGTTATACTAATGTTTTGTAAAAAAAAATGCAATCTACTTTATAGTTTTATAATCAGAATTTTCGAGCGTGGATCTAAACTAGTGTTTTGTAACTCTATGTGTCAAGCGAGACTGTCAGATGTGCCACAAAGGTTTTTGACGAATAATTAAAAGTGCATGGGTTTTTTAACTTTGAAAATAGTGTTTATAATTACTTCAATTTACTAAAAAAGATCTTTTTTTTTATTTGGATCTCCGGCTTTAATTTGATATCATTTTTTGCTCAGTTGTAATTGACATAGATTTAAACTTCTTTCCTTAAAATCAAAAGATTTTTAAGATAACTCAATCTTTAAATTTCTTTGCTGTGTGTGTGTGTGTGTGAGAACTAATGAAAAATATTTCCTTTATTTAGCAATAATGGTCAAATACTTCACAGAATCGTTTACTAAATAATTTTTTTGAAGTGATAACTTCTTTAGACGTATTTTGCTGAATAGTGAACCTAAATTAAATGCCAGATTCGGATATATTACAATCCCTCGGTTTTTGTCGGCAATCGTGCTTGGCTCGGTGACGCGAGATTAGCTTAGAATTTAAAACTTTTTAAGCGTGTGTGTTTTTTAAATAAGAATTTCATGTACACTATTTCCTGAGGAGTTTTATTTTGTTTATTTAAATATTATTGAAACGCAGCCCACTGTTACTCAACTCCATTGAATGAACGAGTTAAGAGGCGTGCAAGCAAAAATAATTGGGAAAAAGAATATTCTTACATAGGAGATCGAAGATAAGAAAAATAGAAACATAGGATATACTTCTTGATTCAGTAGAAAGAGTATTTAAGCACAATAATATGTCAAAAGAATTAAAATCCAAAATTTTAACTAACGTAATTTACGGTAATGTTGCCAATACTTTGGTTTATATTAGTGAAGACAACTAAGAAATTACTAAAAAATAAAAGCATGAATTGTGAAAAAGTACGAACCTTCTCCTTTTGTTTGCATACAGAGTTTTAAGAAATGTAAACGCCTCCATGGAATAAGTTTCCCTAGACTTAGATAGTACAAGGCGGTATATAAACAGTACTTTCGTATTTACACAACGGCATTGGCGACATTATATGAAAGGGAGCACATGGTTGCCAATTCTGTGCGTACTACACATGGGAAATTAGAGTTGCCAACTTGGCGAGTTATCTTGAACGTTAGTATTGTTACGATAGTACGCAAATACCTTATATAAACATATTTATTGTATAAATACGAGCTACATAAGTAATTTACATATAAACAAATATTTTTAAATAACAAAAACTAATTGACATTTAAATCGTATGTACGCATATCTAAATATATAAAAATGCATAATTATTTAAACATTATCCTTTACTGAAAATGGATGGAATAAACAAATCCACCGATGAATGAGCACGAAAACGAGAACTACTTAATGCCCGCACATGAAAACGTCGTAAAAGAAAAGTAGTACATCCAAACAATTAGATTCTCTCTCTTGCCAAGAACAAATCAGAAGTTTTCACTTTTATTGTATGATTATAAGCACACGCACATTTTTTTTTGTAACATACATCTTTCACATTTTTTTTTATATTCAGATATGCCACCACCAACAAAGATTGATGCACTAGCTTAGACTAATTATGTTTACATATCCAATAGAAACATGGATCATTAGCAGTGTAGTGATGCCTGTTGAGAACTTAACTTAATTTGTGTTTTTAATTTAATTGCTTTCACAAAATAATGAATGTTATTTTCTTGTTTTGAATCTCTGTTATATTACAAAAATCCGATGTTTCCCACCAATACAGCAAATAAAAGTTGCTTTGAACATAAAATATTCCTTTTTAAATATTATGAATCAGTATTTGAAAGTATATTCTTAGTTTTGAAGCTGACTTCATAAGTAAGAGCCACAAAAATTTCTGAGCTAATTAATTCGCAGTTATAGAAATTTATATAAACCTCAGAGTTAAAAGCTAATTTTAAGCCAACGTTCATTGTAACTCGCCAAGTTGGTAACCTCGGTTTTGCATGTGTTGTACGTGCTGAAATAGCGACCATGTGCTTTGTTTCATATAATATCACCAATACAGTTGTGATAATACGCTAGTACTCGATCTATCCTTTTAAAATAATTGGTCTAACTATGGGTAATAAATTATCGAAAAGTTGTGGCATCTTGTTTCTGAGTCTGACAAGCGCATCTGTTCCATTAGGATAAATGTTCTTAATCAATTATTCCTTTTTTTTCCTGTGGAAAAATAGGTCAAACCTACCATTGTTTCTTGTTCTCACTTTTCAATACCAAAAAAATTTCAAAACATTTGTTTTTCTTGCGATACATACTTATACGTCACTAATCAGAATGAACTCAGTGAGGGTTTCAACAACAATCTTCCACGCCACTTAATGAGTAGAAATCCACCCAGTGTACAAAAACGCTTTGGTGTGAATCCAACAACGAAAAAAATATCTCCTTTCTACTCGGAATGCATTGAGTGACCGCCTTGGTGTGCATGGGCCTTAAAATGTTTTAAAGTATTTTTGAAAAAAAAAAAAAAAAAAAAAGGCAAACACTGGAATAATACGGATTAGTTTGTTTTATTATTGTGTAATCAATGATATTTATCATTTTATGATTTTTTAATATACTTAAATTACTTTTTCATTTATTTTGATTACAAATAATGTATAACTGGATTTATTCATTTGTTGCATTTTTGTTGCGAAAATTGGTTAAAAGATATAATTTGCAATAATTTCAAGACATTAAGCTAAAAATTTTAACTGACGTATTTTTAGCCAACAAAGTAACAATTTTGCATCTGGCATCGGTCAATGTTCGAAATCTGAAAACGTGTGCTTGAGAATCCTAAGCGGTAACGCGTAACAATTAAAAATGGGACCCAAATCCAAGAAAGGAGCTTCAGAAAAACGTAATTAAACTTTTAAAATCTTTTTGTTCGTTCATGTGTGTTTTTTTGGTTAAGTTATTTTTTGTACTATTGTTATCTATAAAACACAGTGTGATGGAAGTTATTGATTCTGACCTCGTGGGTACTGCAATACTTAAAATAAATATTTATGCGATTAAAATAACAGTAATTCTGTGTAAAGAATATTAATTATCTATCTCTTGTTGAAATATGAAATGTGTAAGGTATCACATTAGTTGAGAATATTAAATGCTAAGGTTTGTTTTTTAGGCTTAACTGTCGTTATCTGGAAAGTGTTAAGTTTTCGTGTAATTTCAAGCTTGTTATGTGTATTGGCAAAGAAAGATGTATAGCTTGTTAAATATTGAGAAATTAGCAAGGTAAAGCTAATTATTACGGTCATTGAATTTAATCATGTACAGGAATAAAATTTTTTCGTTGCATCTGGCAAATTTTTGTGTTCCAATCTAGAGTATTTATTGCTAAACTTCTGAAAATTAGTTTATTGTAAGTGAATCTACTTAGTACCTGTATAGAACACGTAAAAAGATAACATGTTCTGTTTGATAAGTTTTGATAGTTTGTGCGCGGGGAATATTGAAAGAGGAATGAAATGCTAATATGTACGTCAATACTGAGATACGTTAAGAGATTTTGATCTCCGTAATTAATTTTAGTAGATTATGGTTTGGACATCTAAGCAGGTCTTGTTCATTCTGTATTATTTTTAAATAGTTTCCTCACCTCTATTGATTTTATCTCTTTTCTTATGCTTGAAATCAGTGTACTTACCAATAGCCATATATAAGTTGGAATTTTTGGTGTAATCCTTTGACATTTGATATAAAAAGTAATGCCAGCAGCTCATTTTCTGTGTTGGACTTTTATACTAATAGATGTCAGTGACTAAGTTATCATTGAAAGTGTGGACTGAAATAGGATTTAACTAAATGATCTATGTTATGAGTGAATCCTAATATAATTCTTTGAGTTATATGGAGTTAAAATTCACAATAAATTCTTTTATCTTTAATTTTCATTACTTTAAATTACTCATTAGCGAGTCAATCATTTCATGTTATCAAACTGACACCTGAGGTAAAGGCCCACTGGGCCAAATGATCCAGTAAATAACCCTAGCTACAGAATTATTGGGGTTGGTTGAAATTTATTCGAAATTATGCCATGTTGCATTCTCAAGCATAGTGAAGATTTTTTTATGAAAAACTTCGTTAAAATTTTTTTTTAAGTTTGTATAAAGTCCAAGTTCAGGGTGGATTCTAGGAGGGCACACTTCTTGGTGCCAAAAATTTGGTGATAAAGTTTACAATATGGCAACCCTACCAAATTGTCTAGTTTTATGCCAAGTAAAATGGTGGCCCTAATACCAGTAGAGCACAAAATCGCCCCATTTCGGACAATGGCCATTTCCACTCCTCCTGATGTTGCTTGCACGTGGGACGGCCACCATTTTCATTTTATCACATTTTTCTTTTTTGAAGCTCGAATAGATATTTTAGCTTTTGAATGAAAGTGGTAACAAAGAAATGGTAGTTTTATGAATGAGTGAAAGATTAAAAATATTTCAGTACGGTTGTCTGAAATATGAAAATAATTTGAGAGAAATGGAGAGCACTATTTCATCAGCCTAAAGCATTCACATCAGGATTCCCCACTGTTGCATTTTAGAAGCGATGATTTTTCAGTTTTTCTTATAGAAGCAGTTTTAGAAATTGCGTTTTCTTAAAAACATGATGAATGGATTTTCTTTTGAGTAAAAGGTAAATAGTTTTTAGTATGAATGATTGATAGAATCTTGGTATGGATGTCCGAAATTCTTAAAGAATTTGCATTTAATTTCTTATTTTTGATTTGCTTCCTATGTTGTCCATTTTAGAAACCACGTTCGTTTTTTCGACATTTTTCGTCTCTTGACGCCGTTTTGAAAAACACATTTTTCACTCATTTGTGTCTCTGATGCCATTTTGAAAAATGTGGTTTCTTCCCTGGTGTCATTTGGCTTAAAATTTGTTGCCAAAAACAGCAGTGTACTGTTCTAGGATTTTACCCAAGTTCAATATCACAAATATTCTATGTCACTTCCTTTCATTTTCACTGTGAATGAACCATTAATAAAGCAGTTCTTGCTACAGATTTGTCAGCATGTTTCTGTCAATCAAATTAATTGCAGTGTAAATTCCTGATTTTAGTTCCAAAACCCCACATACTAAAGTTATGATGATCGTGGTGAAAATTGAATAATAACTCCATGATCAACCAAACTGAGTACCTCAACATTGAGGTAAGATGTAATGTCTTTGTAGTTGTGAGAAAATGTGCCATCGTGTTGAAAAATGCAACCTCCTGGTATTTTTTTCATTGATAATTGGCATAAGGAAAATCTGGAACATGTACAGGTAATTAATTCCTGTAAATCTTCTCGGTGAAAGAAAAATGGCCAAAGAACATTTGAGGAATTCACTCCTGTACAAAATACGCTTACAACTATCCCTTTCATATTTAAGGATGGCAAGAAAATTTCCCCTCTTCTCAAATTCTTACATTATATCTAATGTGCTTTATGAATAATCTTGGGATATTTTGTTACTAGTCTGACTTTAAACGGGTTGATTTCATTTAATATTTTGAAAGTTATAAAATTGCCTAACTAATTTGTATATACCTGTACATTAAAAATTTCCATAGTTCTGCTAACTGGGCATTGGCAATGGGCTTGACAAGGATTTTATTAAAACTGACAAGTAGTATGAAGCATTTATTTGTAATTATTTTATGTGTTTTTGTTATCTTCAACTTTGTTGGATTTGTGTTCAGCTAACCAGGCAGTACTGAAAACTAATTTTGTATGTAATTTTCTTCATTAAGTATGGTGTCATTAAATTTTAACTCTTTTGGGTTTTAGCTGCAAAAACTACAGCAACTGCCGAAAAAAAGGGAAAACCTAAAGGTAAAAAGAAGGAAAATGTTCCACCTGCACCTGAAGCTGCTGATGCTGCAACTCCTGCTGCTGATGCTGCAACTCCTGCAGCTAAGTCAGAGAAAGTTGGCCCTAAGAGTAAAGGTAAACATGGAGCTGGCAAAGCTAAAGCAAAGGCTTTAGCTGTCAAGAAGAAGGTAGTGAAGGGTGTTCATGGAACAAGAGTGAAAAAAATTAGAACTTCTGTTAGGTTCAGGACACCCAAGACCTTGAAGCTGATGAGAAATCCCAAGTATCCAAGGAAAAGTTGTCCTAAGAGACCTCGGTAAGTTTCTTTATTTTATTTCAATACTTTATTGAATACCACTTCTAACACATTGTTTTTAAAAATAAATTTCAGCTAATGAGTGACATTTTAAAGGAGGGTCAAACCTCATGTAACACTTTGCATCCAGAAATTCAAAATATCCTTTAAATGAGTGCACACCTTTTCAATAATTTTCTTCAGATGAAAAAATGATGTAAAAGAAAGAGTGAGTGTTTGAGAGAATCCAAGCGAGAACGAGATGGCATCAAGCAAAAACGACAATGGCAGCAAGGGAGGATGCGTAGTAAAAATTTATGTAAACAATACAGAAATCAAACATTTAAGATAAAAAATATAAGAGCAGCACTTGCTTTCTTACTGCTTATCTTTTCCGAGTGGAGGGTACAACGTAACAGATTTTAAAAAAGCCGTGAAGGTCTCATCGCTAAGTGAATGATCGTGTGAGTGCCTCCATATATATTCTCCGAGGTAATGGTCGAACAAACCTTCGACTTGGCTGTTACAATTTCGAAAAAAGCTCTTTCGTTCGTATAATCCCATTTGTTCATCATATTTAGGACATACATAACTCGAAGCAATCAATCCTTCCTTCATACACCATTCAATCAATTCTTTCTTACATTTCTCATTCAACATAGTAAAAAACTCTAAAGTGTATTCACCCACATATGCAGCCATACTTTCAGCCCAGTGCTCAACAACAAAATGAAATTCGAAATACCCGCCGACAAAATAAGAAAATTCTAGAAATAGTTAGGTTTACCATATCTAGTGTATCAAAGTAGGGTTACCAAGATGGCGCAATTATCGGCAACCAAAATAATTCGTGCCAAGGGTGTGGGCTCTCCTAGGCCGAACCCAACCCAATAATGCGAGAGGAAAAAATTGAGTTGCCTGTTTAAGTATGGTTTGCTTGTGTCATCTAATAAATTTCAAAGTGCTGCTTTATTTGTGAAAGTTTACGGAAAGCTTGCAGATATATTCTATCTTAAATCTTTGAGTTTGTATTTTAAATTTGAAGTCCCAAATTACAAAGCAATCATTTATTCAGTGGTTATTGCTTTGTTGTAGGCTTGGAAGTCAATTTCTAAGATGATTAACTTCTGTGCAATTTTTTTTTATTATTATAAAAGTATAATCACTGTAAAGTCAGTTTCTTGTCTTATTATACGTGACTAAAATTATCTTAATGTGTACAAGTGTTTATAAATAAAGTTGATACGAAAGTTTTCTATTAGTACATTTTGTTTTAAGAAATTTAAAAGAGATTTAAAGAGTTTTCTTTGAGAATTTGCTTATAATATTGATCCCATTGTTTTTTTATGCTTTGTCAATTTCAAAAGGTGACAGGTATGCTTTGTTTTTGCACTGCATAACTTTCGTAACTTAACTTGTTTCGTAATATTTTTCAAAATCATATTCAAGATGCATTTCAAGATTTTTCTCTTTTATTTAATGTTCATTTTGTTCTAGATTCATTAACGGAAATCAAATGAAATGCATATCATTTACTCATGACCCACAGTTATTTGTTTACTTCCTTTCATGTGCAATAATTTCAACAATTAAACATAATGAAGTCTTCCATGTTCTACACTTGATGACAATTTAGGTTTAACACATAATGATGTGTAAATTTTAAGCTGTTTCCTTAATTTTAGTGTTACTCCCAAGATTGAATTCAATAATCACTGTATATGGTGCGTAATTGGCTTAACCCTTTCGGGATAAAGAACCCAAACATGTGCATACCAGTAGGGCCAGAGATTTCTTTTTCCAGCTTCCTTGCAGGCTGGATGTTTTATTGTAGTTAAGGGTAAAAATTCGTGAAAGTATCGAAATATGAACTCGTTTAATATTTTGTAGATTATACGGATGACATGTACTTTAAATATTTTGTATTTATATTATTTACTTGGGTTACTTTTTATTTAAATATAATTTTTTAAACATTTTATTGCTAGTATTTATCATTTGATGAAACTTAACTTTATACATTTGAAAACTAAATGTTAAAATTCTTTTTAGTATGGAAAATTTTGAAACGGGGATCTACACGGTTCTTGCATTCATAAAACTCATTTGCTATTCTGGAAGTTTATTGTGCGAATTCGAACAAACGAAAACTAAATTCCCTATAGTTGATGACCATTATCATTAAATTCGCAATGAGCAGAACAATCAGAATACATTATTTGTCACTATCACTATTTAGTCTTAATTCTGAATCAGTTTTGTGTCATTTCTGCTATTCAAAGTTCAGTTAAACATTTTCAACACTTCAACCTTGTGACAGAAAATTTTGGCTACCAGATCTAATTATCCATTAAAAACTAGACTGCAAATCAAATCCAAATGCTCTAGCAAAAATTAAACTTATCTTTACTGTGAACAAAACACAATTGTCCTCATTTTTAAGAGCATTTGTAAAGCATTTGATTCAGAAACATTCAATGCTCTTTTTGTGGCTTTGTGACGTTGGCAATGAAAGGAGAAAAGCTCTCTTTGTCATGCATATGTGTTGCTTGGAAACTGCAAGTACTTCATGATGGTATGTATTTGTGAGTTGCCACAAAAGGGTTAACATGCCAATTTGTAAACGAGGAATTGGGTGGAAAATATAAAGCTCCCTTTTTACAAATGGTGTCCACTGCTGGGTGTATGATGTATTTGTTCAACCTTTTTAAGTGTTTAGAATTTGGAACTTTGTGCTTGGCATCAAAAACAATTGCTGAGGAAGTTGGTTTATTTGAAAAATTTTTATACTAGCAGCACTATGGAGTTTAAACTGTGTAATTGCTTGAAAAATTCTGTCGGATGTATTTATTCTTTTCAATGAATGTCTGCATTTCAAAAGTGTAATTTTGTCCTTTTTCTTAAATTAGATTGTATATAAACATTTTAAAAAATTGAATATTAATGTAAATTTTTTAATTTATAGATTTGATCAATGGTCTACTGTTAAATACCCTCTTACTACAGAATCTGCTATGAAGAAAATTGAGGACAACAATACTTTAGTTTTTATTGTTCATCTAAGAGCAAATAAATATCAAATTGAAACTGCAGTAAAAAAATTGTACAATATTGATGTACAAAAAGTAAATACTCTGATCAGGTAAGGATTTGAATATTTCTGTTCATTAAAGCAATTTCAAACTTAATCTTTATATACAATAAGTTTAATTTGTTGAAATGATCTATCATTTAGCTGTAGTAAAAATTTAATGCAATTTATTTGCATTAATGTAAACTGTGGCTGAAATGTTGATAAAATTATTTTTGTGAGTTCTTTTTAAGTTTAGCTACCAAAACTTTTTACTGAAAGTATTTGATTTCTTTATGTCAACCTTAAATCTAATATATATGTATATAATTTTTGTGGAAATGCTCATAAATGTTATATTTTATTTCTACATTGAATAAAATCCCAACATTATAAAAAAGTACTGTGCAGGATAAAGGAAGTTTGGGAAGCTTGTTTTCAACATCTGAAAGATGTTTGTACTAGGTGAATAAGAATAGTATTAGAAGTGTTAAATTACTGTGAGCATGCTAATCACTTTTGCTGTCCTAGAGTGATAGAAAAACTGTAATGCAGATTGCTTAAGGATCAGTTAAGTTTCTTTGTGTTATATGTACGATTTTCAACTGTCTTATAAACATGGCTGGTTGAGTAAAAAAACAAAGTGCAAGATAATAAGTGTAACAGAGAATTTTAAACTTGGTAAACCAAGAAATATGGCATGTGATTAGTAAAAGCGACAAAGCAGTGTTTTTTGTTCTGGGATAGTGGTATGTGAAACATCTGTAAAATGGCCTTTTGAAGCAAATCACCTTTTGTCGAAAAAAGTAAACCAGAACAAAAAGAATTACGGGTGCAATAAGACAAAAATAAACAGTCAATGTCTATGATTAAATGTTATCTAAAATTGTCAAATGAGCACTGCAAGCTAGTTGGCTGTTAATGTCATTGCTTCAGCGAAAAAAAAAACCTTTCAAGAGGTAGATAACTCCAATTCAGCATACGTTCTGCTAAAAGTAACATCTTACAATTCTAATAAAGTTATTTGTCATCTAATCTGCAGCAACAGTAGTCACACTAATGTTAATTTAATTTGAATTACATGTATAACTAAAACTTATACTACTATACACTGCAAAATGTATTTTTTTCGTAGTAAATTAATAGTTTTGAGTTGTCAGTATTTTTTTAATTTTCCCATTAATCACAAATTATTTGATGTGTGAACTCTGTAAACTCTTTCTTAAAAAATGGCAAGTTTTGTAAAGGTCTGTTCTGTCATTGAATGAATGTTTATAGGCTGTCATAAATATTCCAGAAACTTATATCCATGAGATTATGTCCAACAATATGCAAAGTTTGTCCTCAGCATTTTGACTGATAATCAAAAATATCATTAGGTAGAAATCTGCCAGAAACTTTTGGATAGTTGTAAAAATGATCAAGACTTTTTTTTTGACAGTATCACAGGTATAAAAATATGGATTTCTGAGTGACCCTGAATCAGAGGCACCTTGTCTCAGAAAGGTGTAAATCACAAGACATGCTCATATTTTTAACTTCAAAAGCATTATTCACCATAAGTATTACCTCCAACATCCACCTACCTATTCTTAAATTTTTTACATAGAAATACTCGAATAACAAAACCGGGATCCAGCGTATCAGTCCAGGCATCAGCAGTGATTGGAAACTTAACAGTAACAATGCAACAGCTCATGCATCTTTTTTTACCTGCTACATGACCAAAAGTAATGTGGCAACACTGCACTAACCACCTACAATTGTAGTATAGCTTGCCCGGATTTTGTTCCTTCTGCTTGAAATCTCTGCTGACAGGATTTTTCTGAGTGATTGATGGTTTTTAAAGTAATTCCTAAACAAGCAAATTGTAATTTGTTGTAACTAAAATGTATTGATTCAGGAGGATGCTATTTGGAAGAATATTGTGTTATACCAACTTGGGGTCAATACTTTTTGTCTCGCAGGACTTTCTGGGCAGATCTTGTACTCCTAATAAATTTTTAATTTATAAATAACAATCACATATTGGTTGTAAGGTAGTAATTTGAGAATTGAGAGATATTGATTTGCTTTAAATGAATTTTGAATATTTATACATGTGAATATATTTCAGACCTGATGGGCAGAAAAAAGCCTATGTGCGATTAGCTCCAGACTATGATGCATTAGATGTTGCCAACAAGGTAACATTTCTTTTTTTAAATATATAATTGAGTATATCAATTTAATCTTTTTTGTTTTTTCTTATTTCTTTATATAGTGAAAATTGTATTGTAGTAGATATTTAATGAAAGTACATTGGTGAAATAAAACAAATAGCTGGGGGGGGTCTAGTTTTATCAAGTATTGAATTTTTTTTATCGAATTTTTTAAAAAGCTTGATTCATTGACATTCATTCTTGTATTGTACATTCATTCTGAACCAATAAGATTTCTTAATTTTCCAAGGTGTAACATGAATTTTCCTCCTCTCCCTTAAAAAAATACAATTATGTCTATCCTAAGTTAAATAAATTTTAAATAATGAAAGATCATTAAAAATATTAATGTTAGCAACTTCTGATTTAAGTTTTACCTTTTTTTGCTTGTGTACCATTAAAATTCTAATTTTAAGTATGAGGCCCCAGTACAGGCGCAAGCAATATTCATGAATGAAATATTATTTGTAGATTATCAAAAGCTGTTAATTAAATAGTTGTAAGTGTATAAAAAAAATTGCAAATTTTGCTTGATAGGATTGTCACTCTTGCTTACAGTAATAGTACAAGGAATTATAAATGTTCCATTTCCAACAAAATATACGTACTTATTTCCAAGGTTATTAAATAGAGGAGTCTTGCTATGTAGATCTTCGTAGCAAATGGTTTGATATTAGCATATTAATATCTGGCTAAAATATTTTGAGTCAAGCAAAGAAGACCTCTAATGATTGTCAATGGTCTATAAATTATGTATCTTTTAATTTTCTCTTAACTTCATGATGTACATTAAAATTCACCTGTAATAAGTTAAATGTTATGTTATCTCTTATCTCTATCATGAAGGGGTGAACATAGAAATGAAATTTGTAAAAGCTTTTAAGACATCAAAGGTTAAAATATTCTATTTTTGGAAAAGAGCCCAGCACATCAGTTTTCAGTGCAGAAGTTACATTTATTTATGCAAACATAACTTGTTCAGTAAAGCTTAAAAACAAATTTGAAAGTCATTCACAACAATTCCAATTGCTTACTATAGAACAAAACCCAATGACTATTAGTAGTGCTTAAATAAATAGACAAAATTTGAACATAAATTTCAAGACTTTTCTATGATTAATTGTATTAAATTAATATTTTAAGAACCTTTTAGTTTATTGTAGGGACTCAAAATGAAATTTTTCCTTATGGTCCCCCTCAAATCTTCTAAAAACCACTCGGGAAATGCTGTTAATCTTTGTGTAATTAGTGTATTAAAATGTACTGTTTACTTCAACATTGGTAAAAAGTTAAATGAAACCCCTACTAAATCTTAATACTTATTAGCTAAGCAGTAAAAGTATACTATAAAACCTGCCAAGTAAGTTGTAACTTTGAAACTGCATTATAGGTGGTCCTTAAAATGCAGGTGACGATTAAAGTTATAGTTGACAATTAAAACTTTTCTCACAGTGAATATAAATACATCAACAAAATAAATTGTTATTGCCTCGAGTAGTATTATTTAACTAACCTATTTTCCCTGATCATTGTTTAAAAAACCCTATCATGTAGAACGACACATTAAACCTATTGACGTTTTGGTATAACATTTGGAAAGTGGGACATTCGGCCAGGATTCAAAATTACGGTCCTTGGTCGCCTTTGTGTTACTTCTAAGTTCAGTATTGATAAAAAAAATAATCATTTCTGGTTAAAATATTTAGAATTCAACTTTTTCAATTTTTAAAAAAATTTTTATTGTATTTCCTGAGTAATAGCATGTTTTGTTTAAAAGGAACATATATATTTACGGGAAATAAAATGATAAAGAATTAATAGTTGAAATTTTTATGTAAATTTTCTCATTTGTACTTTAAATGCTATATTGAAAAAAACTCAAATTTTTTTGTTGGAAGTAATTAAGATTAATATTTATTTTCAGTTGACAAAAATAATCTTAAAAATATATTGGCTAATTTTGGAATATTTTTATGTTATCAAATAAGTTTAAGTCATCCAATTTTTTTTGTGTTTCATCATGAATTTTTTTAATTATTGCTTTTTAATAATAATTTTCTTTTTCTTTTTAGATCGGAATTATATAAATGGATGGATTTGTATCAACTTAAATAATAAAAAAATAAATTCTGAAATGTTTTGTTTTTAATTGCTCTTTTAAGATAAGTTCTTCAATTTTTGTGTTAACTCTGCAGAATTATTGATATATTTGCCATTCTAGTGTATACTATTTCACTAAACTGAAGCAAAAAATTCTAATATATTTAAATTTTTAACTGAAGTTAAATCTAAAGTTTAGGATATTTTCAAGAATTATGTGGTACTCATTTTTCATGTACACACAAATTGAATGTTCATGTTAACTAAGGGAGAAACTAGGTAACACATTATGATTTTTGAGTAATTTATAAATTTTATGTTCTAAATAACTGGAGAAATTATACTTCTCTAAAATTTACTGTTAAAACCATTTTTACTTATCAAAAAGTTCTTGCTTTAAATTAATCTGTTTGCTTCACTTTTTAGTTGCATTTTTTAATTTTTTATTTACATTTTTAAATCATTTTATGTAATGTATAAAACAAGGAATTTATTTTTACTTGTGTTATTAAATTTAAAATTCTTCAATTTCATATTAATGAACAATACAGCATTTTTTTCTCCTGAAGTGCAATTTTTACCTGATAAAAGCTTCACGTAAGACCAGTTTGATTCTAATATCTTGAGATTTTTAAAAATTCGATTGATCTAAAATTAGAACAATTGTTGCATTATCTCCTCTAAACATTGAAAATGAAGTGACAGAAAAAAAAAAGTATTAAGACGTGTTTGAAAAACAGAAACTGAATTCTCATTTTTAAGATATTTTATGCATTTTAAAATCTATACTCGGATACATTAAATGACTATTATTTTTTAAGTTTTTGATATTAGTTATTTCAGTTTATCAGGATTAAGCAAAATTGAGTGCCCTAATTTAATACTTCAAGGAATTGATACATGATAATTTTTTGCTAGAAATGGTTGCACTATAAACATAATTTCAAACCGCCGTTACTCGAACTTCAATATTCTGATAACTACATATCTCTGTTAAAATTAATGAATGTCAGTTGCAATATTGGAATAACATTTCTTTCAGCTTAAAATACTCATGCTGGCAAAATTAATAGAGTGGGAGTTTAGTTTTGTTTCTGACAGAACTGGCTATACTAAAATGATTATTCACAATTGTAATGTCCTTACTGTTTTTATTTGATTAATTTTTTCGAGTTTCTCTTGCAACTTAAAAACATTCTGCACTTTTGAATTATTCTAGCTCTGGGAAAACGAGTGGACTGAATCACAAAACTTACAATTGAAACTCCAATGATTCTTTAACACTAAGCATACCATAACTGGTCAAGAGACCAGTTTTGCTGTGGTAGAAGTAGGTATGCATTAAAAGAGTTAGTATGTTTAGTGTTAAAGTATTGAAGAGTGTGTAAAAACTTAGAGAATTTTCCCAAATTTGACTTTTATTCATTCAATAAAATATTTGAAATCGACTTTCTCTTAAAACTACCTGTCATTTGCAGCTATTAAACATAAGGAAATTACATCTTCATGCCAGTGGTTTTTGGGGGGTTAAGCTGAGCTTTTATGCCCCCCCCTTAAGAATATTTATTGTACACATTAAAATAAATATTAAGACACTTTGTAGGAATTGTTAGATTTATATAGTTTTACTATTTTGAAATGAGTGAAGTTCTTTTTCCTAAGTTATTGTAATTCTTGGTGTTTGTTCTTAAAAACACTATTATTTCCCAATTAACTTTTGATGTGGCATAATAGCTTTTCTGTTAAAAGATTTATCTACCGATAATTGAAAAGATAAGTATCAATTCATTGCAATAATCTGTTGGAAATCGAGCAAAAAGCACAGCATCTACATCAGGGGTACCTTTTTTTCTGTTGGGCCGCATACATTTGTCAGTTATTTAACGCGGGTCGCAACGTGAGGTTAAATAGGGGGAAATGCTTTAAGACCAAGATAACATTGGAAATTTAAAATGTTGAAAATTGATCAAAATGCAATTTCTGTTTTTGCATTTTTTAAAATTATTTTATATATATTTTATTTTTGTCGCTAACACTAAATTAGAAGTATTTAAGAAACTTGCACAATTTCTTCATTATTAAACGGTTTCATGTTTACCAATAATATAACAAATTTCATAAGATGTCTTTGTTACCGCTGTGATATTACCACTGGCAAAACACTTTGTTGCTGTTGCAAAGATTATTCAAGAAAGCCTATTTCGAGAGAGATCTTCGAGGAAAAGTGTCAATGAATGATTCCTGTTTATTGGTATTTTTTAAATGCAGGACTTTTGAGACAAATCAAACAATTACTGATTCATGCTTGTTTTTCTCTACAAAATAATAAACCTAATCCTCTTGAAACTATATATTTTCTGCGAATATTGCTCATTTGCTAGATATGAAATAAAGTTAAAAAAAATAGTTCCCACCCATAAAATGGTCGCTACTCCACTGTTTGTAATCGCTAACCGTAACCGTTCCAAATAGAAAAAGAATATCAATTCGTACCCATACGACAGCAAAAAGCAAAATTGATATATTTCATTTCTTGACAGAATTTCCCACCAAATTTTTAATACGATGTTCTTAAGTAGTTTTCTCCGAATAGGCCATGACCGGGCCACTTAAAAAGTCTTGGTGGGTTGCAGATTGAATATCGCTGATCTATACTATCAAAAAATCGAAGGTAAACAAATGTATCTCGCTATCTATGCTTAATGCGTCTTTCTTCACACTAACTCGCCGAAGGTACCAAAAGACTGGGAATGATCAGAGAAAGCCGTTTTGATCATTTATATTCCGATATTGCAATTAAGTTAAAAGTATATTAATTAAAAACCTTAAAAAACGCGTAGTTGTTTTACTCCTGGGTGTTCTGCCAACCGGGAGGTGAGAATTTTTTTTTTTTTACCCCCGACGTTTTTAAAACACAATCTAATTTTTTCTATGAGACTCGGGCAAAAAATAACTACAGAATCGGAACAATCATTTTTTTTCGCCACAATACGGTATAATTTTTTTTACAAAATTGTATTTTCTACTTTTTACGATTTTTTCTAAAATGAGTCAAAATCCCAATTATGAAAATGATTTCTTAATCGCCTTGTTTGAATTTTCTTTCGCGTTAATGAAATTATATTCTATACCAGGGGTAGCCAACCGAAATGATTTTGCAGGCCACTTCTGAAAAACTATCTCGCGGGCCGTATATATGAAGCTTTATATCAGATTTGGAAACAAGAAAAACATTTATTGGAGTGAAAATTTGAAACGGAATGCATTATTACTATTTTCATTATTTTTCATGTATACATACAGATAATATAATGTTCAAAATTGATACTGTAATAATTTTACAGTTGCCATTTTCTTGAAAATTACGGTATTCCTTTTGAATTGATCTTTCGTTAACTCATCGTTGAAATTTGATTGTGACTGCCTCTTGCTTTTTGGGCACTCCAAACAGAAAAGGAGGAGGAAAAATGAAAGCCGCACAAACAGAATAATGTACCATCCATAGTATAGGATATGCATAATGTGCTGTTCGGAATTTCTCAAACTAATTTATTATAGTAAAATCAAATGCAACTGTTTGATAAAATATGAATCTTTTAATCTAAAGGACATCTCTCTTATCAAAAAGGATTTATTTTTAAAACAAGAATAGTTGACAGGCAAATACATTGTAGTTTTATAATATGCAAATTTCGCCTCAAATAAATTTCAAAATGACAAATTTAAAAAACCCTGACATTTAAAAATTTTTTTTAAAAAAAAGTGAGCGGGAGGCGCAGCTTACGTACTGGCGGGCCACGTATTGGACACTCCTGTTCTGTACTAAAGAGTTCATGATTTTCTTTTAGTATCGGTCATTTAAAAAATGTCAAAATCTATTTACGATTTTACAAAAAAAATACTCAATTTTAATTAAATATTTAATAAATTCGTTATTTATGAAAATCTCACGAAACTTTCTTTCCGTGTGTAGAACAAAAAATTGCTTAAAAATTACGGTTTTTAAAAATTTTGTCTTTCACACTGCGCGCGAGTTACCACACACACAATGTAGTATTTTTTCCCTTCATTTTTTTGTTTAAAAATTACCGTAGTTTGCAATCGATATTTAGAAATTTGAAGGCATCAACTTAAAATGAAGCCTTAAAAAAAAATTAAAACTTTAACAAAGAACGCAATTTTACAATAGCCAAGGGTTTCTAGGTGAAAACTGGCGCCAACTGACTATCCTTTCCCCTGTGCCCTTCACGCTTGATGAAAGGTTACTAGAAAAGATGCCTATTCAAATTTTTTATAACTTCATCTATAAAAATAAATGCATGAAACTTTTTTCCCGTGTATTGAACATTTCAAAAAACGCTCACAATTTTAATTCAACGTTTAATATAGTTGTGAAATTTTGTAATTATAAAAATTTCTACTTTTTGTCTTTTTTCAACGTACTATTTTTAAAGGTACATTTTCGTTTCCGGGGCTAAAAAGTTGCAAAGTGAGCTAGTGAATATTCAAGTCGCACTGTTTACCTACTCGAGAGCTTTTGGCGACGGACTTAGAAATTTTGTACCATTTTCAAGTGACGATGAGATTTGAGCTGGCAACCATCTCCCCTAACTACCGTACCACACCAACGCTAGGACGTTTAAGCTCTCGACAGATTCAACAAGCATCGCTTCTCTTAACAGCGGGTCTTCAGCGGTAGCCAACATTTTAAAAGGGCAGTAATAATTGTGGGAAATTACCACGAATTTTGTAATGACGTTAATATAGCAAACACCAGGAAGGGCTGATAGCGAGAGGGGAAGGAGAATTTCCATGACAATATGTTATGCATTCAAAACTGTTCGTTCAACGCCGGGTAAAATTAATCATTCTGACAGAGAAATGAGGCGAAGAAATTTCGAAACGGGGAATTTTAAGTTATGCACTCCGCAACAACCCGAGCCACGCTGGGCTAAGCGGAGGCGGGAAAAAAGCAAAATAATTTTGAAAAAGAATATTACAAGTGCTTATTTTGTGAAGGGAAGGCCCGGGCCATGCAGCTAGTGTGAACTTGAAATTTGAAGTATAGAAAAAAAATATTTTAAAATTTCTCAAAGTATTTATGAGAATTATATTTTCTATTTAGAAATATCTTCAAAATCCTCGTTTGAATCATTGTGTCATAGTTTAGCAGAGGAAGAAGATATTGGATTTCTTCCCAATATAGTGCTAAAATGTACAAACGTTGTCTAGATCAGCGGTCGCCAAACTTTTTTATTGCACGGACCAGTAAATTCTTAATTTAAATCCCACGGACCACAAGTAGGATTTTTTAAATGTTAAATGTATTTATAAAAAAAAAAATGTGATCTAAGAACACATGCAATGAACTTAATTAATAAATTGAAACTATTGTAACCAAATTATGAAAACTTTATTAATAAACCATAATAAAATAAACAAAAACTGTAAAAACAAAACAATTAAAAAATGGTTTAAGTATATCAATGATTGAATATTAACGTCGCACTGTTCAGCTACACCAGGGCTTTTGGCGACGGACCACAAAATTTTGAACCATGGTCAAATGACGTGGACGACACCTGAGCTGGCACCACCTCTCCTAACTACCACACCAACGGGAGGACGTTTCAGCTCTCGACAGATTTAGCGTGCATCGCTGCCCTAGACGGCGGGTCTTTAGTGGTACTGAACTCGAACCCGTGACAAAGCAAGCCACGATCCGATACCTATGCCACTCGGCTACCGCGGCCACTTAAGTATATCAAACTTTTAGCGTTAGTGTGTGATGGATGTTCCTGCTTAAGGGAACTTGGTACCTTTTGAACACACAACTCTCTTTATTTATGTATTTAAAAATTATATTTTAGCATTTTATATAATGTTTCTATTCAAGAAAATGATTCGAGATGAAATTTTTCACATATTATTCACACAATTTTTAAAATTTAAATTTTTTGAAGAAAATTTTAAAGTCCTGCTCCTGTAAATATTAATTTTTTGACCTGAAATTATTTCGTAATGTTCTTATAGATGTTCTAAACAACTTTAGGGATCGATTTTACATTAACTTAATTCGTTTTTGAGAAAAAAAATAAAATGTTGATATGCAGGCTAAAAATCAACAAAAAAGTCAATATCTATTACATTTTAATTTTTTTAAGAAAAAAAATATTCAGTTTACAGCAAAACGGATCCCTAATTTTATTATATAATTTATATATAGCACGCAGGGTGAGTGAGTGAAGATTAACGTCGCACTGTTCAGATACACGAGGGCTTTTGGCGACGGACCACGTAATTTTGAACCATGATCAAGTGACGTGGACGACACCTGAGATGACACCCCCTCTCCTAACTACCACACCAACGGGAGGACGTTTCAGCTCTCGACAGATTTAAAGTGCATCGCTGCCCTACACGGCGGGTCTTTAGTGGTACTGGGCTCGAACTCGTGACAAAGCAAGCCAGGGTCCGATACCTATACCACTCGGCTACCGCGGCCAGGTACTGGGCTCGAACTCGTGACAAAGCCAGCCACGATCCGATGCCTATACCACTCGGCTACCGCGGCCACACATAGCATGCAGGAAAAAATGGAAGTGATCGAAAAACACAAACTGAGAAAAACTAAAGTTTATAATTCTGAAAAAAATAATTATAAGTTAAATAAACTTAAAATACCACTTTAAGATATTAGTCATACACTTTTCTTTAAAATATAATTGCATTTTCATATTTTTTCAACCCATACATTTTTGTAAATTATCAATTTTTAGAGAGTATTAATTGCACAAGAAAAATGTTAAAAAAAAAAAAAATTTGTTTCTGTGTGTGTCACGCCAGAAAATTTAGTTTTTTCCCCTTCTTATAATATTGAAGTATTACATTTGTATGAAAAACATCAGGAATAAGAACTGAAATTATAAAATTATTAATATAAAATGTCTTAATTCAAAAATTTTACATGCACACATTTCCGGTAATATTCTGCTTTATATATTACACATTCTTTTTTCAATGTTATTATTTCTCTTGATAAAACATTTTTTTCTCAAAGGGGGCGTGGCTGAATTGCCTAATTTGTTTTCAAATGAAGTTTTATTTAACTTCTAATTTTCAGACATGCACAAGTGATATATCAATCGAAAGATAATACTTCAAAGAATAAGATTAAATAATATAAAAAACGATAGGACTGTCATTTTTGGGGTACCAAATCCTCTTAAAATGAAATAACTTTATGAATATTTGGATCCAATGTTGTTATTGCAAGACGGAGAACTGTATTTATTTCACAAGCCAAACCAGCCAGAAGATCGGTAACATGTTTTGATGGCTGTGACAGATGAAAAGGCCTTTTCACATAAATAAGTTGTGTAGAATTGAATCAGAATTTTCATCGGCTGTTCACTAAAAGGTTATTCACTTTCCATGGAAAGCCAAAACTGAGAGCTTGATAAGGATGAATGAAATTTAGATTTTAAAGTTTCATACCGGACGATTGGTCGATGAGGCTTTCTTTTAGATGTATGCATAAATTATCCTGAATTTTCGCTGCACAAGGATCTATTATCTACATATAACAATGCAGCTATAGCAGTACGACTTATTTACCGTGGCGTTATTCTATGAAGTAGCGTTTTTATAGCTTTTCACGTTTTGTTATGAATTGAATTATGTTTGAATGCATCTTAAAAATAACGTGATGAGTAAGTATATTCCACACATTTCTCTGGGGACCAACGAAATTTTCTCGCGGACCACCACTTTGGCGACCTCTGGTCCAGATGATAGATTTTCAACATCTAGAAAAGAAAAAAATGTATCTCAGATATTCAGCTTATTTTAGGAATACTACTAATTGAAAGAGATCTATTAGTATGTGTCATGTGATGTTTGTGTCGATGTTTAAAATTCAAGAAGGATACTAGTTTCGAAGGAAGATACAACAAGAATGTTGCTTTAACTTATTTTGGTAAGTACTGCATCTTTGGAAAAATTGAGCTGAACGATCTGGAGTGAAGTTATGGAATGTCTTGTACTAGGTACTTAGCAACCTTGAAGTTATACATTGTTAAACATGTTGCAGCTTTATTACAGACACAGGTAAAAAATATACTTGTTGAAATTATTATTCAAAGAAATGAAAGTTGTGTTCTCAATAGAAAATTAAAATTGATCTCAAGTTTATTACCTGAATCTTCTGGTTTTATCTTGTTCGGAATTTGATGGAGTGTAGCACATCTTGGAGTTCACTTTCTACTTTTGATAGCTGAAGTATTTATTTTATTCTAAAATACATTCGAAAGATACATATGTTTTTAATTGTATGATCGAAATTTATTGGAGGGAAGAAGTTTCCAAGCCAACAGCGGTAATATATCTTTCTGTTTTTACTTTTGAATTCTTGATATGTTTTGCTTAAAGCAAATTTAAATGATTTAATATTTGGCCAGAAATTAACTCATTACGAAACATACGTCTGAGAAATCTTTCATCACCTTGTATGTATGAATGATTTAAGCTTAAACTCATGTGAACAATCGATGAGTAAAGCAGATGCAAATTAAACTGAACAAAATTTCAGTTACTTCAGAACATCATAATTCGATGAAATTTAAACTTTTTCAAGAAAAGAGCACCAGATTGAATGTGTATACATATATATTTGTTTGGAAGGAATTTTTTGATATACGTTTGAAATTGGAACCAATTTTGAAGATATAAATAAAAAAAAAGATTTTTTTACTGTGATATTACAATTTATACATATGTGTAAACATACGCGTTGGTCTTGCTTCATTTATTTTCTACGACATTTTTCTTTTACTGCAAAGGGACTGTGGTCACTCAGTGATGATGGTCACGAACGCGTGACTGGCGCTGTCGAGTCGCGGGTGTAAATCCTGATGCCCCACTAGACCCGCTAGATTTGATGCACTTTAAATCTATTGTGGCTCAAAGTCTCGCGTTGGCATGATGTGGAAGTTAAGAGAGTGAGATACCAACTCAGATGTCGTCTTTACGAGGTACATCGCCAATAATCTTCGCCTTGCCTTTTGAGAACGTCGCTAGTAAATCCACTCATTCACGATATCTTTAAAAAAGTGTTTCATTGCGAAAATTAACCTTTTAATAATTTAATTGATTTGGTCTTTTCCTCCTCCTTCAAAGACTTTTGTGAAAATCGTATGTATTTTACGAGAAGAAGCGAACATGAGTTATCTTGGAAAAATTTGTTCAAATAGTTAACTAAACAGTCATTGATTCTGAAGGTTAATCAATGTACAGGGTGTCCCGAAACTTGACGATAATCGGGCACGAAGTTAATGGTGGGATCATGTTTGTTCTGGAAAAATTGTAAAAAAAAATTCCCTAGCACTTGGTTTAGTGAGGATGAGCACATTTTTGAAAGTGTGGAAAATTGACACCCTCCTTCACATTTGCTACTGTGATCACAAATTTCACAATTTTACGATGATTTTTTTCACTAACGGCATCTTACATAGCCTTGCTAGAAATCAGTCACAAGTCGGGTAAAAAAAATTACTGGTTAAAAGTTAAGTTGTTTGTGTGAATCGGGGTTTGAGAAAAGGATGTCATCTAACTTTGACTCTCCATAAAAAGAAAACTATCACACACAACCCCAAGTAATTTCTTAAAAGTTGGCCCACTCAGTTGCGATTGCAAAATGGTACAACGCTTATTCTGTTCTATCTCTAACAATCATAGAGGATTTTTTTTATTTTCGAAACATCTTCATTTTAAGGTATCCGACCACGTGTTCGGAACCGTGATTTTGCAAAAGCGTGTAAATGGATAATATTTATATTTAATGTCACTTAGATTAGAAAATGTATATAAAATTATTTTAAGAATATTATTGCAATAAAAAATTATTTAAGTACAATATTTTGGCAAAAAAGAAACATAGAATGACTAATTTTCAAAATATTCTCCTTTTGTGAAAAAGGCTTCTATTACAATAATATTTTGCCTGTATATAGCTCAGACCTCTGTACAGAGGTTCAACTAGAATTTTTGAAATATATAACTTAGAAGTGGGTTTATCCATATATTTATGACAACAGGGGGAGCAATTTTAAGAAAAAAAAAACGCCGATAATTATTTCAATGGATGGTAACTCTGAAAATAATGTGAATTTTTCAAAAATCCTAGTTCAGACTTTCTGGAGAGGTCTTTACTTTATATAAGCAAAATATTATTATTTTAGAAGCATTTTTTTATAAAAGGAGAACATTTTGAAAAAAGATTATTCTAAGTTAATTTTTTGCCAAAATATTGTATTTAAAAAAATTTTTTTTTGTCAAAATGTTCTTAAAACAATTTTATACATATATTCTAATCTAAGTGACACTAAATATCATGAAAATTATCCATTTGTGCGCTTTTTTAAAATTACGGTTCCGAATGTAGTCGAATACCTTAAAAACACCTCTGTTGGAACCCTTCGTCATATTATTAGGTGCTATGACTGTGAAATTACACAATTTTGTGATGATTTTTTTTCACTAACGTGATCCTTCATAGTCTTGCTATTAACTGTCACAAATGGAGCAGAACCCTTTGCTGGTTTAGTTAAAATGAACGTAGTTTGAGAAAAGGATGTCACACCTAAATTTGGCGCTCCATATGAAGAGAAATATTACATATTGCTCTAAGCAAGTTATTGCAAAAGATTAACCATTTACTGACGATTCCAAAATGGTGCAAGACTTGACACTTTTCTATCCACAACAGTCATTGCCATTTTTTCTTTTTACATTTTAAAAAGTTTTGCAGAAAAATGTTGGTGTAAAATAGTCAAAATCATCAATTCATGAACAAAATATTGTGTTGGCTGAGAAATCCACATGAGACAATTGGAAAACCCGCATTTAATGAGTGAAGACCGTCCCAATAGCAATTTAGAATCAACATGTGGACCGGAAAGATTAACGAAAAAATAACTGTACCGTTTGTGTTTGCTAAAATTTTAAATGGAGAGTCAAATACTTGAATTTTCTCTGAAACAATTTGTGAGATCTGGAAGATGTGCTACTCAGCATCTACAGGGACATGTGCGCACAACAAGAAAGATACCCAGCGTATTATGCGCGTCTCATATGAGAGTATTTAGACATGGAATGTATCTGAAATTGGATTGGAGGTCATGGTGCAATTTCATGGCCAGCTCATTTACTAAATTTAAACCCAGCCTATTTCTTTCACCGGGGTTGTATAAAAGAAAAAGTGTATTTAAAACCAATCGAAAATGTGACCGAAATGCGACAAGAGATTGTTAAAGCAGTGGAGGAAATAAACTTACTCCCTACTCATCAAGCGATCACTTTTGTAAAGGTACAGAGTCTGCATTCGTTTATATAAAACAGGAGTACTCAACCTTTTTCTGCTGGGCCGCATACATATCTCAGCTATTTCACGCGGGCCGCATAAATATGTTAGTTATTTCACGCGGGTGGCAACATGAGGATAAATGTGAGGGGGGGAATGCTTTAAGACCAACATAATATTGAAAATTTAAAATATGGATTAGAAGCGTTTAAGAAATACTTCTTCACACTTTCTACATCTGTAAACGGCTTCATACGATTACCAATAAAACAGAGTGTTTTTTTTTCCAGGTATAGAAGTTTAAGTTGGCATTACTTTCCAAGATGGCGACCGATTTAACAGCTGTCAAGTGATTTATTCTCAGTTTGGTTTGGCAATTCATCATGAATAGACTCACGCCTGAACAACGCTTTCAAATTGTGCAATTTTATTTCGAAAATAATGGTCGCGCGCGCGCGCGATTTTGATAAGCGAATTTTGTTTAGCGATGAAGCGCACTTCTGGTTGAGTGGCTACGTCAACAAACAAAACTGCCGCATTTGGAGTGAAGCTAATCCACAAGTGTATGTCGAAGCACCGTTACATCCAGAAAAACTGACTGTTTGGTCCGCTTTATGGCCTGGTGGAATCCTTCTCCAAAAACGATGAAGGCCACAACGTTGCAGTCAATGGTGATCGGTATAGAGCCATGATTACTAACTTTTTCGTTTCTGAATTGAACAATCATGATGTCCAGGAGCTGTGGTTCCAACAAGACGGCGCAACATGTCACACAGCTCGTGCCACAATCGATTTATTGAAAGACACGTTGGGTGACCACCTAATTTCACGTTTTGGACCTGTGAATTGGCCTCCAAGATCTTGTGATTTAACACCGCTAGACTATTTTTTGTGGGGCTATATAAAGTCATTGGCCTATGTGGATAAGCCACAAACGCTTGACCATTTGGAAGACAACATTCGCCGTGTTATTGCCGATATACGGCCAAAAATGTTGGAAAAAGTCATCGAAAATTGGACGTCCAGATTGGACTACATCCGAGCCAGGCGTGGCAGTCCTATACCAGAAATCATATTTAAAATTTAATGCCACAAGATTATCTATCGAATAAAAAAAATTCATGTCAATCGAATAATACATCGTTGTTTTATTGCAATTTAAAGTTCTATACCTCTAAAAAAAAACACCCTTTATAACAAACTTCATTGGATGTCTTTGTTACCTCTGGAATATTACCAATGAAAAAACATTCTTTGTTACTGTTGCAAAGATTATTCAAGAAAGCCTATTTTTATCATCGCTTGAAAGAGATCTTCGAGGAAAAGTGTCATTGAGAATGATTCCTGTTTATTGGTATTTTTTAAATACAGCACTTTAGTGACAAATCAAAGTAGTACTTATTCATGTTTGTTTTTCACTACAAAATAGTCAACCTCCCAATCGTCTTGAAATTATCTATTTTCTTCGAATATTTTTGTTTACAAGATATGAAAAATAGTTAAAAATGAGTTCCACCGATAAAATGGTCGCTACTCCACTGCTGTCTGTTATCACTAACCGTAAACGTTCCAAATAGAAAAAGAATGTCATTTGCTACCCGTACGACACCGACAACAAAAAGCAAAACTGATACATTTGATTTTTTGACAAAGAATTTTCCGCCAAATTTTTAATACGTTTTTAAATAAGTAAATTTCTCCCATCAACGGATGATGCCCGGGCCTCATAAAAAAGGCTCGGTGGGCCGTAGGTTCAGTATCGCTGGTTTAGAATCAGTGGTGTAGCTATTTCTGATTGGACCCCGTATCAAATCTCCTTCCGGGCCCTTTTTTAGAAAAGAAAACCCTGTTACTGTATTGTAGTTATACGTGTTGGGGCCCCTGTAGCTTGGGGGCCCAGTATCATTGATACGGTGGTAGCGACGCCCCTGTTTAGAAGGTAAACTCTTCAAACATTTACTTCATTAAAGTGTTCCTTTTTTTTTACTATTTATTTTTGAATTTATTGCCAATTTGAGTTACGCACTGAAAATTCAATATTTTTAAATGAAGTATTTTCATAAAGGAAAAAAAATTGTTATCACAGTTATGGATAGAAGAGTGTCAAATATTGTACCATTTTGGAATCGTCACTAAAAAGTTCATCTTTTGAAATAACTTGCTTAGAGAAGTATGCAAGGTACCATCATTTTCTCAAATCGGCTCAAATTGCTTTGTAAGAGGCTCGCGCATCTCTCTCGGGCACCTAGATGTGTGTGTGGGGGAGGGAAAAACACTCGACGTGATCCAACCAATGTATTTATTTCCACACAAAGAACAGACACAATTTCAACTAATAATAGTAAGAGAACGTCTCAATGTTAACCGTGAAAGTGGAACAATGACAGTAAAACGCTAACGATTTGGAGACTATCAAACTCAATCTTTATCTTAATAAAGGGTCAAACCTATCATTCGATTCAATCTAATATCAATGCAATCTTAGTGAACAATCGTCACTTTAAAGTATCTTCCTAATAGAAATCAAATCACTATAATTCAAATATTATACCTTCAGTAGCAATCTCACCTGGCTCAAGTATATCTTTTCTTCTCCAAGCCAAAGAACCCTGCCTATTTATAGTAAGTTAATTTAAATATCACAATTCTCTTCTTCCGAAGGGTTGGTTGTGAATAATGCGAATTGATAGCCCGAAGATTTCCCAAGAGGATTAGTTGGAAAAACGCGTTTTGATCCGTCCCAACTTTTAACCGAACCAGCAAAGGGTTTTGCTCCATTTGTGACTGATCAATAGTACGACTATGAAAGATAATGTTAATGAAAGAAATCTATGTAAAATTGAGGAATTTGCGGTCACACTACTTAATGGAAGGTATCAACAAAGTTGTTTTTTAAATGAAGATGTTTTGAAAATTAAAAAAAAGACTGATTGTTACGCATAGAAAAGAACAAGCGTTGTTCTATTTTAGAGTCTTAACTAAATGGGTGAACTTTTGAGACACTTGCCTGGGGTTGTGTGTATAATAGTTTTTTTTAGTGACATCCTTTTCTCAAACTACAAATAACGTGAGACTGCGGTAGCCTAGTGATAAAAATAATCGACTTGTGGCAGGCGTATTATGAGTTCAAGCCATGTACCGCTGAAGACCCGTCGTGCAGAAGGGGCTGATGCACGTTAAATATGTCGGGGTTCAAATGTCTTTTCTTTGGAGTGGCGTGGAAGTTAAGGGCTGCGGTAGCCCAGTGGTAAAGGAATCGGATCATGGTTGGCATGTCATGAGTTCGAGCCCAATACCACTAAAGACCCGCCGTGAAGGACAGCGATACACGTTAAATCTGTCGAGAGCTGAAACGTCCTCCCGTTGGTGTTGATTGATTGATTGATTGATTAAATATTAACGTCGCACTGTTCAGCTACACGAGGGCTTTTGGCGACGGACCACGTAATTTTGAACCATGGTCAAGTGACGTGGACGACACCTGAGCTGGCACCCCCTCTCCTAACTACCACACCACACCAACTGGAGGACGTTTCAGCTCGACAGATTTAACGTGCATCGCTGCCCTACACGGCGGGTCTTTAGTGGTACCGTGATGGCCACGATCCGATACCTATACCACTCGGCTACCGCGGCCGTCCCGTTGGTGTGGTGTGGTAGCTAGGAGAGGGGGGCTAGCTCAGGTGTCGTCCACGTCACTTGACCATGGTTCAAAATTATGTGGTCCGTCGCCAAAAGCCCTCGTATTGGTTTATAGGGCGACATTAATTAACACTCAACACTCACTCTAAAAATATAGTTATTGTATATAGTGTGAAATATTACATATGTATTCTATTGTAAAAAAAAAGAAAATAAAAAAAAAGGACAGCCTGAAATTTATTTTTTCTATTTATCTGTTGTGATCGTAAGTCGAGTGAGACCAGAAAGGACAGTGACGTAACGCAGAATATTAGTGCCCCAAGCTGGATCTTACAAAGGATTGCAAAACCATAAGAGAGTGAGGGAAATAACATAGGTTTTGCCCTCCCCCCACACGCTGCGGGGGTGTACGTTACACCACTGAAAAGGAGTAAGAATAATTTATATTAAAACTGAGTATTTGACTTTTAGAAATCATTCCATACTTCTTAAGTTTTGTCAATGTGTTTTTACAATTATTATTTCTGTGTAAGACATGGGTATCAATCTCAAAGGCTAACTTGGGTCAAACAAATAAGATTTAACTTTAGGTAGGCCGTAAAAAAATAAACATTCAAAGAAACGTATAGTTATTTTGAATAATACATTATTTTAAGTACATATAAAAAGAACAAGGAAAGAAAAATTGTATTTAAGTCAAGATACTTAAGATCTCTTCTCTGAAATCTTCCTTATTTCAGGAGGGATTTGTTCGCAGTGATTACTTTCAAAACTGACCCAAAGACCCGTCGTGTAGGGAAGCGATGCACGTTAAATCTGTCGAGATTTCAGAAATCCTCCCGTCGGTGTAGTGTGGTAGTTAGGAGACGGAGTGTCAGCTCAGGTGTCGTCCTTGTCACTTGACCATGGTTCAAAATTACGACGTCCGTCTTCAAAATCTCTTGTGTAACTGAACAGTTAATATTCTCTTACTCAAAACTGACCCATGGTGAACGTCATTAATATTATTTCCGATAAGTACTTTCAAATATAGAAATAGTTTCATATGCGAATTTTTGAGTATTTTCAAACCCCTGGCTGGCAACAAAGTTAGAAACCCAACTTTTGACATATTTTAGATATTATTTATACTTAAATATTGCATTTATCTAATTATGGTACACTCAAAATAAATTTACACATTATTTAATAATAGCAAATGAATAACAGTATAATTAAAAAAAAGGTTTAACGAATTTTACTTATCTTATTTTTTTTCTGCGTTGGTTTGGTATTTTGTTACATATTATTGTGCTCCGATATATTAGCCGGGGCGCAAAAATTTTTATTGCGCCCCTTGATACCCCTGGTGTAAGACTTCTTGAATGTCAACAATTAATAGTTGTGTATTACGTCATTACTATCAGAAACTACTACTACTATATTAATTTATTCGAAATTGCATGATAACGATGACTATCAAAATTTCTATTGGAATAAAAAAAGAAGTATCAAAACGTACATCTTAAGATTGAAAATCCACAACCTGCGTATTTTAGTTTGGTTTCACCTTTTTTGGACGTCTATAAATAGTAAACAATTTTTTACCAGAGAAATATTGGATTTTATTGTATCGTGCTGCCATCTGTTAACTGAAAGCATTTCTGAATCAAAATATGATTGCGAAACGTTAAGTTTAATCCTTTTGATAATTTGTTCCCCGCCAATAGATAAAAAGAGAACTGAACTGTAAGTTATCTCGTTCGAAGGACTTTTCCTTTTTTAGTTATAATATCCAGTGATAGTATTGCATCTCACTTTTTCACACACAAGTTTTCTCAAGACGCGACATTTGGCTGATTCGAATGAAGCACATTATACGAAGTTAGTAATAATGGTTTCCGTTATAGAAAGGCTTATCACGGTCCCTTTGGGTATGTGTTTATTATATTTATGTAATGGCTATTACATCTTTTTCAAAAATTATTTCAAATTATACTTTAGTATAAATATTTGGTTTTTTTTTCACTTGAAACAAAGTACATTTCAAGTACTTTGCGCTTTATCTTACTTTTAAGAAAACTTGGTACCCTTTGAGCAACTTTCTTTATTTATGTATTTAAAAATTATATTTTAGAATTTATACAATGTTTCTATTTAAGAAAATGATACGAGATGAATTTTTTCACATATTATTCACACAATTTTAAAATTTTAAATTCCTTGAAGAAAATTTTAAAATCCTACTCCTTTTGTAAAAATTAATTTTTTGACCTGAGGTTTTTTTATAATATTCTTATGGATGTTCTAAACAACTTTAGGGATCGATTTTACAATAACTTTATTCGTTTTCGAGAAAAAAATAAAATGTTGATATACAGGCTAAAAATCAACGAAAAAGCCAACATGTCTTACATTTTATTTTTTTAAAAAAATGTATTCAGTTTATAGCAAAACGGATCCCTAATTTTATTGCATGCCTTATTTTTAACACGGAGGGAAAAAAATGGAAGTGATTGGTAAAAAATTGTCGAAGGAGTATGCACTAAGGTTTCGAAAAAAACCACTTTAAAGTTTATAATTCTGAAAAAAAAATTATTATAAGCTTAATTAAACTTAAAATACCACTTTAAGATATTAGTTATACATTTTTCTTTAAAATAATTGCATTCTCTTATTTTTTCAACCCACACATTTTTATAAATGATCAACTTTTAGAGAGTACTAATTGCACAAGAACATTCAAGAAAAACGTTAAAAAATTCTTTTTCTGTTACGACAGAAATTTTAGCTGTTTTTCTTCTTATAATATTAAAGTATTACATTTGTATGAAAAATATATCCGGAATAAGAACTGAAATTATAAAATTATTAATATAAAATGCCTTAATTTAAAAATTTTACATGTGCACACATTTTCACACACACACACACAAATGATTGTATGTATTGCCTCGGAAATATCCTGCTTTATATATTACGCATTCTTTTTTAATGTTAGTATTTCTCTTTATAAAATAGATTTTTTTATCAAAACACTTTTTTTAGCTTTTTTTTCTAAAATGGGGCGTGGCTGTATTGCCTAATTTGTTTTCAAATGAAGTTTTATTTAACTTCTAACTTTCCGACATGCACAAGTGATATATCAATCGAAAGATAATAATGCAAAGAATAAGATTAAATGAAAAAAAAAAAAAAACAATAAGTCTGTGATTTTTGGGGTACCAAATCCTCTTAAAAACATATTTAAGTTTTACTGGAGTGTTAATCTAAAACATTTAAATTTTGCTCGGACTTTTTCAATTTTAATTCTCAATTATATTTTGTAAATATTTGATTTTATTATTAACATGTGGGAAATATTTGTAGAATTGAAAAGTAATAAAATTAAGTTTACTGTGCATTTCATAATTTTTTTTATTCATCAGGATTAAATTTACGGCTATTTTTTTTTATTTTAAGAGATAAATATAAAAGAATATTGAAAAAATCTTAAAAGTACATACATAAAATGCCATAGTCATGCCATAGTAAATGCCAAATACGTCTCTGTGTTTTAATGATACCTTTTAGATTGACACATAGCATTTAAAAAGTATATCCAGTAGAAGTTCCATTACACAATTTCAAAAATATCAAAGCAGCGTGATATAGTGAGAATACATATTATAGTAAATAAATTATGACGTTCTGCAAGTTCTTATTTTTGTCAGCACAACGAAATATGTTAAAGGCGGAAACGCTTAAGACGAAATAATTCAATGGTTTCGATAAACTTTATGCATTTCTTTCTGTTAACACGAAACAAAAATTGCTTAAAACGAAGATTCCCTTCTGGGAAGGAACAAAATATGGAAAACACGAGAGGGGCGTGAAAAAAAAGGGAGGTGTTCGAGTTTAATCCTTTTGATAATTTGTTCCCCGCCAATAGATAAAAAGAGAACTGAACTGTAAGTTATCTCGTTCGAAGGACTTTTCTTTTTTTAGTTCTATTATCCAGTGATAGTATTGCATCTCACTTTTCATTCCTTAAGTTTTCTCAAGACGCGACATTTGGCTGATTCGAATGAAGCACATTATTTGAAGTTAGAAATAATGGTTTCCGTTATAGAAAGGCTTATCACGGCCCCACTAGGTATGTATTTATTATATTTATGTAATGGCTATTACATTTTTTTAAAAAAATTATTGCACAAATTATATTTTAATATAAATATCTGTTTTTTTCACTTGAAACAAAGTACATTTGAAGTACTTTGCGCTTTATATTACTTTTTTTAAAAAAATATTTAAGTTTTACTGGAGTGTTAAGGCGACTTGGTACCCTAAAAATCACAAACCTATCGTTTTTTTTAATTTTCATTTAATCTTATTCTTTGCATTATTATCTTTCGATTGATATATCACTTGTGCATGTCGGAAAGTTAGAAGTTGAATAAAACTTCATTTGAAAACAAATTATAGGCAATTCAGCCACACCCCCTTTTTAGAAAAAAAAGTTAAAAAATGCGTTATGATAAAAAAAAATCTATTTTATAGATAGAAATAATAACTATAAAAAAGAATGTGTAGTATTAAAAGCAGAATATTTCCGAGACAATACAATAATGTAATTTTTCTTCCTTGTGAAATGTGTGAATGTAAAATTTTTAAATTAAGGCATTTTATATTAATAATTTTATAATTTCAGTTCTTATTCCTGATATATTTTTTATACAAATGTAATACTTTAATATTATAAGAAGAAAAACATCTAAAATTTCTGTCGTGACAGAAAAAAATTTTTTTTAAAAGTTTTTCTTGAGTTTTCTTGTGCAATTAGTACTCTCTAAAAGTTGATCATTTATAAAAATGTGTGGGTTGAAAACATATGAAAATGCAATTATTTTAAAGAAAAACGTATAAGTAATATCTTAAAGTGGTATTTTGAGTTTAATTAAGCTTATAATAATTATTTTTTCAGAATTATAAACTTTAAAGGGGTTTTTCTCAGTTTGTGTTTTTTGAAACCTTAGTGCATTCAAAATGCTACTCCTTCGACAATTATTTACCAATCACTTCAATTTTTTTCCTGCGTGTCAAAAATAAAGCATGTAATAAAATTAGGGATCCGTTTTGCTATAAACTGAATACTTTATTTTAAAAAAATAAAATGTAAGACATGTTGGCTTTTTCGTTGATTTTTAGCCTGTATATCAACATTTTATTTTTTTTCTCGAAAACGAATGAAGTTATTCTAAAATCGATCCCTAAAGTTGTTAAGAACATCCATAAGAATATTATCAAAAAATTTCAGGTCAAAAATTAATTTTTACAAAAGGAGTAGGATTTTAAAATTTTCCCAATTTTTTCTTCAAAAAAATTAAATTTTTAAAATTGTGTGAATAATATGAAAATTTTCATCTGGTAACATTTTCTTGAATAGAAACATTGTATAAAATGTTAAAATGTAATTTTTAAATACGTAAATAAAGAAGTTTGCTCAAAGGGTGCCAAGTCCTCTTAATCTAAAACATTTAAATTTAACTTGGATTTTATTTTTTCAACTTTAATTCTTAATTGTATTTTGTAAATATTTGATTTTATTATTAACACGTGGGAAATATTTGTAGAATTGAAAAGTAATAAAATTAAGTTTACTGTGCATTTCATAATTTTTTTTATTCATCAGGATTAAATTTACGGCTATTTTTTTTATTTTAAGAGGTAAATATAAAAGAATATTGAAAAACTCTTAAAAGTACCTACATAAAATGCCATAGTATAATACGTCTCTGTGTTTTAATGTTACCTTTTAGATTGACACATAACATTTAAAAAGTATATCCAATAGAGGTTCCATTACACAATTTCAAAAATTTCAAAGCAGCGTGATATAGTGAGAAAACATATTGTGGTAAATAAATTATGACGTTCTACAAGTTCTTATTTTTGTCAGCACAGCGAAATATGTTAAAGGCGGAAACGCTTAAGAAGAAATAATACAAAGATTTCGATAAACTTTATGCATTTCTTTCTCTTAACACGAAACAAAAATTGCTTAACACGAAGGTTCCCTTCTGGGAATGAACAAAATACGGAAAACAACAGAGGGGCGTGAAAAAAAAGGGAGGTGTTTTTTTTCGCATTATTTATTTATTTATTTTTGTAATATTGGACTGTCCTACTGTATCTTAGGAAGAATTTCTTGCAGTAGATGATGATAATATGTATGCAGCTCCAATTATGACAGACATTTTGCAATCTGTTATCGCAAAAAATATCATTGATACAGATCTCGACCGCGAAAACGAAATGAATAATGCAGCTCCTGTTCCCACGTCATCCGAAATGAGGAACTTCATGAAAAAATTATGCGCAGTCATATATATATAAAGGGTGTTTCTTTGAGAGGTATAGAACTTTAAATTGCAATAAAACAACGATGTATTATTCGATTGACATGAATTTTTTTTTATTCGAAAGATAATCTTGTGGCATTACATTTTAAATATGATTTCTGGCATATTACTGCCACGGCGTCCGATTTTCGATGACGTTTTCCAACATTTGTGGCCGTATATCGGCAATAACACGGCGAATGTTGTCTTTCAAATGGTCAAGCATTTGTGGCTTATCCGCATAGACCAATGACTTTACATAGCCCCACAAAAAATAGTCTAGCGGTGTTAAATCACAAGATCTTGGAGGCCAATTCACAGGTCCAAAACGTGAAATTAGGCGGTCACCAAACGTGTCTTTCAATAAATCGATTGTGGCACGAGCTGTGTGACATGTTGCGCCGTCTTGTTGAACCACAGCTCCTGGACATCATATTGTTCAATTCAGGAATGAAAAAATTAGTAATCATGGCTCTCTACCGATCACCATTGACTGTAACGTTGTGGCCTTCATCGTTTTTGAAGAAGGATTCCACCAGCCCGTAAAGCGCACCAAACAGTCAGTTTTTCTGGATGTAACGGTGTTTCGACATACACTTGTGGATTAGCTTCACTCCAAATGCGGCAGTTTTGTTTGTTGACGTAGCCATTCAACCAGAAGTGCGCTTCATCGCTAAACAAAATTCGCTTATCAAAATCGCGCGCGACCATTATTTTCGAAATAAAGTTGCACAATTTGAAAGCGTTGTTCAGACGTGAGTCTATTCATGATGAATTGCCAAACCAAACTGAGAATAAATCACTTGACAGCTGTTAAATCGGTCGCCATCTTGGAAAGTAATGCCAACTTAAACTTCTATACCTGGAAAAAACACTCTGTATATATATATATATATAATAAACTGCGAACAATTTATAGATAATTTGATGTTAACAAAGACAACGTAAAAAATGCTTCGAATTATTTACCAAAAACTCAATAAATATTTTGTTTTTCAAAATACTTCTGAAAATTTTGTGTTAAATTTCATTAAGTTCTTGTGAATGTTTTTGTTTCATTGATTTTTATTTAAGTCATGCATATGTACAAATCTATATAAATAAAATGTACTCTAACAAACTTTATTTTGTTAATTTTTTTTTTTTTTTTTGCAAATTAAAAAATATTGCAAAAAAAGAAAAAGAAAAAAAGAAACATGTACACGAAAAGCTGAAATGAGGCATGGATATAAAACAAGTTATCATCAAGGTCATATTAGCTGTTCTTCTGGAAACAATGTAAACTGTGTGTTGCTGTATTTTCTTTTACACGAGAATTTTTTTAAAGATTTGGTTGCATAATGCGTTTTTTTTTTGGTAGGTCTGTTCTTTTCGGAAGAAAAGAGATGTATAATTTGTAGTCACGGATATAATATGGTTTTCTAATGTTTGATTCGTTTTTCTTAAGTTATAGAAAGAAGCTCTTTTTTCCCCACACAGTAATGGAGGTTATTTTTATAAACCATAGCCCTTTATGTACCGACGGTACTTATAAGTACCACCAACTTTAAAATTACATATAATAACCATTTTTATGAATACTTTGACGATACTTAAGCAGGAATATTCTCTTAAATCTACTCTCCCAAGATACATGGCAGCACGGGTTGTATGATGATTATTTTAGCGGGGAAGGCGAACAGTTTTAGAGCGGAAATTGCGTTTTCAGCGGAATTGCGAAGATTAACTATTTTTTCGGGGCAAAAAGGATAATGTCAAAACTTAAGTGTCTTATTTTTTTGTATTTTAATGAAGACCTTAGAAAACGATTTGACTATTTTAAGGGAACAGTGTATATAATTAATTTTACAGTTGAATATCTTTAATTACTTCATTAGCTCTAACGGATTAAATTTCCCAAAGTTGAGTATTTTGTTTGTGTATATCCCTTAATTTTCGATGTAGTGATCCAAAAAAATTTATGAAAAAAAACTGCAGTAAATCATAATTCTTTACATAAAGGGCTAGATTCTTGCAAGTTAACTCTGAAAATCCTCTAAGGTCATGGTCCCCCTAGTTCGTGATCAACTATGTTTCGGTAGAGTTGTGGGTTTGATCGTTAAAGACCTGTCACGTAGCAGGACTGATACACGTTAATTCAGTCTCGGCTCTAAGTCTTCGCGTTGACGTGGTGTGGAATTTTGAATTATAGCGTACCAACTCAGATGTCTATGTAACTTGATCGCAGTCTGTTACTAATCAATCAGAAAGCTGGAATAGGATAAACTTGTTAAATTTATTGGAAGTGGAAGACAAAATTGATTCGATTAAAAATGAATAAACTCCTTAGTCCACTTCTATTTTTTCAATTCCTACTATTATGTATAACTCACAATCTCTATATTTATTTATTTATTTTGGTGGAATTTTCAATCGTTAATAAAATACATTTTAATGCGCTCAATTCAACTGAACGACGATTATTTTGGATGACAATACAATAATTTAATTATAATTAATAAAAATTAAGTGATTAAAACTAAATATTTAAAGAATTACAAATACAGTCACGTTGGCATCTTTTTTGGCTACTAGCGACCATTTTGGCGACTTGTGTCTTGAAAAGGTTTTTTTCCTCACGTTTTAAAGCATTCAGTTGAACTGAATTTTTATTTACAGTCACTCAAAAAAGTATTGGGACACTTGGCATGCGTAACTTTAAAGCCATTTATAAAAATATTTATCACATTAAAACAAACAAAATGAATCAAGAAATATTTTAACATTTGGTATACAGTATATAAGGAAAATTTTATTAGTATTATAGAATTATAATTTGATCTAGCTTTTCAAATATAATTCAAAGGCACATTGGAGTCAAAAAAGTGTTGGAACACTTTTGAAATTCGAAATTTAACAAATATACAGCGCATCAATATAATTTAATTTCACAACACTTTTTTTAGACTAGAAGTTTAACAGATAAGATTATTTATAGAAAAAAAGGCAAGAAACCAAGATATATCGGTTGGTGTGCGAAATCTCATAAGTCATTGGAAATCAGAGAAATCAGTTCACTGTATAGGAAAATTTTTGAAATTGAGTAAGTCTACTTTTTTAACATCATTGACAGGTTCAAGAAAACAAATAGTGTTGACAAAAAGCAAAGATCAGGGCGTCCAAAGATATTTAATGAACGTGGAGACAGATGGATTGCGAGACAAGTACGCATTAATCCAAGAACTAGTGCAGTAAAAATGACTTCGAAATGTAAAAGTAGGTTTGGAAAATCTGCAAATCCTGAAACTGTCAGAAATGTTTTTAAAAAACCCATAAGTATCCTGGCAGAGTACCTCAAAGAAAGCCCTACATGAGCAAAGCAAATAGACAAGCTAGGTTGGCATTTGCTAAAATGTATGTAAGGCACACAACAAAATTTTGGGAAAATGTTATTTTTGATGATGAAAGCAAATATAACATTTTCGGATCGGATGGCAAACAAAAAGTTTGGCGGAAATTAAATACAGCAATGCATGTCAAAAATTTACGGCCTACTATCAAATATGAAGGGAGTAACCAAATTGTCTGGGGCTGCATGGCAAGTTCTGGTGTCGGGAACTTACATTTTATTGATGGTTTAATGAATAAATATGTCTATATATCTTGACATTCTCCAGCGAAATTTAAGGCAAAGTGCGAGCAGGCTGGGAATCTCAGGACATTTTAAATTGTACCAAGATAATGATCCGAAACATACTGCAGATATTTGCAAGTTATGGGTCCTCTACCACTGTCCTAGTGTTATTAAGACTCTTGCGCAAAATCCAGACCTTAATCCCATCGAACATGTGTGGTATTATTTGCAGCAAAATTATATGATCATCAAATTTCTAACAAACAGGATTTAAGAAAATATTTGGTCGGAGAGAGAGAGAGAGAGAGAGAGTGGACCAAAATCGATAGATCGTTTTGCAAAAAATTGTTTGAATCCATGCCAAATAAACCCCGAGAGGTCATATCAAGCAAGGGGGGTGGGGAGCTAACAAGATATGAATTTATAAGTTTGAATTGCTTTTCTTAATTTATTGGAGAGTGTCCCAATACTTTTTTGAGCACGTTTTTTAACTCGATTTCTTTAATTATCAATTTTAACCATAATTGCATTGACGTATAAATTTTGTTCAAATTATTATTATTTGTATTTACTAAAATAACATTTACTTCTTTTTTTTGTTTCATTTGTATGTTTAAGTAAAATATTACGATAAAAATCTATGAACTGGTAGTGTGTCCCAATACTTTTTTGAGTGACTGTATATACACGATTGTTTTGGATGACCATACGATACTTTAATGATAATAAATAAAAATGAATTACCACTTAATGTTGTGATTCTGTCCTATGTATATACACAGTTGTATTGATTGTAACTATATAATAAAAAGTAGCTAAAATAAAATTTTTCTTTGTTAATCTAAGTAGGAATTGACTTAAAAAAATTGTTTTTATATTACTGGTTAAATGGTAAGGTTAAGATAGGGAAAATGACTAATAACTACCTCGATTTTTTAACAAACTAACCTTAGACCTTTCTCTATTCATGATGCTGTTTTTCTTACTGTAGTGAAGTTTTCGCGTTATAAATACTACTAGTTTGTTAACAGTTCTACAGCTTTGGTGACAGCTCCTTTTAACTTCTATACAAGAAAATTACTGATTGATGAATGAATTAAGTAAAAAGAAATCATAGTTATGATGAATAAAATTAATTAAATATGATGGTAATATGTCATCATAAAAGACGTTAAGAGTGAGTGAGTGAGTGAGTGAATATTATCGTCGTACTGTTCAACTACACGTGGGCTTTTGGTGATGGACCTCGTAATTTTGAACCATGGTCAAGTGACGAGGACAATACCTGAGCTAGCACACCCTCTTCTAACTACTCCACCACACCAACAGGAGGACGTTTGAGCTCTTGACAGATTTAACGTACGTTGAGCCCCTACACAGTGGGTCTTCAGCGGCACTAGACTCATGACGTGCCTGCCGCAAGTTCGTTACCTGGACCACTAGGCCTGGGATCGCCAAACTTTTTGACCTCACGGACCAGTAAATTCATAATTTAAATCCCGTGGACCACTAATAGGATTTTTTAAGTGTAAAATATATTTATAAAAAATTGATCTAAGAACGCATATAAAATGTACCTAGTTAATAAAATGAAACTACTAATTGTAACCAAATTATGAAAGCTTTATAAAAAAACCATAATAAAACAAACAAAAAGTGTAAAAACAAAATAATTAAAAAGTGATTTAAGTATACCAAAATTTAGCATGATACATTCCTAGTGTGATGGATGTTCCTGCTTACTTGAAATAAAATTACGGATATTTTCGGATCCATTGTTGTTGCTACAATACGGAGAACTGCATTCATTTTAAGCTGAGATCGGTACCGTGTTTTGATGGCTGTGAGAGGTGAAAAGGCCTTTTAACATAAATAAGTTGTGGAGAATTGAATCAGAATTTTCACCGCCTGTTCACTATGAAAAGGGCATTCACTTTTTATGGAAAACCAAAACTGAGATCTTGAAAAGGATGAATGAAATTTAAATTTGAGAGTTTCGTCGGACGATAAGTGGATGAGGCTTTCTTTTAGATGCATGCTTAAATTATTATCGTCTGAATTTTCTCTGCAAACGGATCTATTATCCACATATTTACATGTTTGGGATTTTCATTTTGTGGGTAATAACGAGCAAAAGATTCTGTAAATGATTCCAAGTGCTTTTTAACTAGGGTTACTACTTATGGCTAACATCAGGGTTGCGGTAGCCTAGTGGTCAAGGTATTGGATAAGGGCAGGCATATCATGAGTTCGAGCCCAGTACCACTAAAGATGCGCCGTGTAGGGCAGCACTGCACGTTAAATCTGTCTGGAGCTGAAACGTCCACCCATTGGTGTGGTGTGGTAGTTAAGAGATGAGGGGTATCATCCACGTCACTTGACCATGGTTCAAAATTACGTGGTCCGTCGCCGAAAGCCCTCGGGTAGCTGAACAGTGCGACGTTAATATTCACTCACTCACTCCGGCTAACATCTTTTTCCTTCGTGTATTCAAAAAAATTAGTAAACATTTGCAGATCGTCTTCAACCAACCGAGTTTTTTACAGTAATGTTTGCTTTTGAAACGCATCCATTTTACTTCGTAGTGTGAACACGTCCTTAAGTAGTCCTTGCAAGGATATGTTTAGTTCATTTAACAGGAAAAAAAATATTTGCCAAGTATGCAAGCTTTGTTAGCTATTCATGGTTGGGCAAGAATTTTTGAAATATTTCGGATTATTTTGTTCCTCTGGAAAAATAAGTTGACTTCTTCTCGTAAAACATAATCTAACGTGATGTGAGTAAGTATATTCCACATTTTTCTGAGGTCCAGCGAAATTTTCTCGCGGATCAACACTTTGGCGACCTCTGCACTAGACTACCATGGCCAAAAGATATTAAGAATTATTTGAATAATTTTACACAATGGCAACGCACTTTCAGTGTTCATTTTTTGTTTGTTCTTAGCGCTGTTTATTTGGTGGAATTAACTTATTTGTGTTGGGTGGATGGCAAATGCGAATCTCGTAAATCAAAAGAAAGACCTCCATATAACATAATATGAGCGCAGATAGATTAAATATGCCATGGGTTAAAAATTTTCACATCAGCATGGTTTGGAAGAAAAGAATGAATGGTTAGTTCTCGGGTATTGATCTCATCATTCTATCATACTTCAAAAATTTAAAAAAGGCGTTTTAATTGTGTAGAAAGCGAAATTTTGAATTAGAAATATGTAGTTGGATGTGTTTTAAATTTTATAAGTTTATGTACAGATTGTGTGTTTTTTCTTTTAAACGAATATTATTTAAGAAAACGTAATAGAGATTAGAAAACGTATATTAGAAAACGTCCACGATTATTTTTGCAATCTTGATTTTTATCAAATGGTGAGTGCAACACCTAGGGAGTGAGTGTATTTCGTATTCAAAACTTTTCCGTTCATGCAATAACAGAGCTTTGAAATTCATTTTAATTAGCGTGCAGTAGCCTTACAATTCTTTATTTATCATTTTTTTCACATAAAATTGGGATTTCAATGCATATTTTCGATATTTTGATAACATTCTAAGCGTGATTAAAGAGTAATGTTTAGTAGCAGGTTTTATTTTGTTAGATTACAATTGAATGACTGAAGTGCGGAAGGTTAAAACATTTATTGGAGAGAAGTAATTGAAGTCAAAGAACAATTCAAAGTTAAAATTTAAAAAATGTTTTTTAACGCTACTTGGTAGAAATAGTGTTAAAATAGTTAAACTGTTATTGTAACGTAAAATACCAAATTCTCTACCAAGATCTTTACATTGTAAAAATGTCTAACAAATACCAAGACAATGTAAAAATCATACTTTCTTTTTTATTATAAATAAACAGAATTTGAAATCAGAAACTTCTTTTTCCTAGAATTCGTCTACTGGATTAAATGGATTGCAGTTTATGTTACAATACGTCTTCATAATGCTTTCCATAAAAAAAGATTCGATCTTTACGATGGAAATGTATTAGGAGATCCTGTTAAATTGGGATACATCGTACCACAATTAGAAAATGACTTGGAGTCTCCCTTTCCAGAATCTCACTTAAAAGAGGTTAGTATTTATTATGAAAAATCAATTGTGTAAAATATAGAATAATTATTTTTATAATAGCATTGTTATGCTTCTAAATGTTTTACCCTCATTTCCTAGATTTTACATTTTTAATACCCTATGATAGCTTTTACAAATCAAAATATGATTGAAGCGAAAACTGCTTTAGAGTATATCCGACTACTTGCGACAACCCTTTTTTTTTTTTTTTTTTTTTAAATGAAGATATGAAGATTTTTTTGTGGTTTTTAGATTTATGAAGTACATTTTAAGAAAAAAAGGCTAAAATTTAGAAGAGAAAAAGAAATTATTAGTACTAAAATGGGTAAAAATTGACAAAAAGTTACATAAACGGGGCCCGCTCTGTACAAATAGTAAATGAACCAGTTCTCACTTTTTCAAATTTGATGCATCACTTTGCTATTCCTTTTTGAAATGACCTTCAGGATAAGAGATATTTTAATTTTTTCAAAAACTAGAGCTCTTTATCTTAGTTATATGAAATTGCTTACAAAAACGGTAATTATATTCTCATAAAGAACTGTAAATTTTGTAATAAAACAGTGATTGATAAATCTGAAGGTTAAAACACTTCTACTATTATACAGAACGTACACAAAAAGTTTTAGCAGATTATTTTTAAAACTTTTTGAGTGATCTTCGTCGCCCCGTTTGAGCTTACCGAAAAAAAAACCCCAACACATTCGAGTAAAACGCGTTTTAAAGTTTGACATCTTATGTATGTTACGACATCTGCTTTTACTAAAACACTTGTAATTTTTGTTCTAGTGAATGGAAAATAAAAAACTTGGTATTTTTATAAAGCTAATAAGATTTCCTATAAAATAAAATCATAAAAAATTGCCAATTTTTACAAAAATCATGATTTTAGGGTAGTCGGATACTTTAAGATAAAAAATATTAGTCTTAGCTCATGTTTTTTTTTTTCAATATGTATTTTTTTATATAACAGGTATTTAATTACTCATCAAAAACTTCAATATAAAATCTAAATCAGCATGCTTAGGAGAAAAGCTTATACTTGAAAGAGAATGAGACAGATAATGGTTAGGTATCAATGAAGATAAAAAATTTTCAATGAGGAAGTTGATAAGAAGCATTGTAAAATGCATGAATCTAAGTTTATCTCTGTGATTAATGTGAACACATTACGTATGCAAAAAATGCGTATTCAGAGTCTAGATAAATTTGCATTTCATGACCATTTCTACGCCTACATTTTTTTATTTTGTTAATCGAAGCTTGTTATGGTTAATAAGTTATTGGATGTTATAGTTTAAATAGTAAGTTATAGTATGATAACTCCCCAAGAATTAAGAAGACTATTTTATTTAAAGTAAAATTCCTTATATAAATGCTTGTATGTATTCAAAAATAAAGAGATTAGTGTTAAAATACATTTTTAGTGGAAATATGGTTTTCGAAAAACACAATATAAGAGCTTGAGAGGTAAATTTAATTCAAATTTAATCGAACGAAAAAACAACAATGTTCTGCACTATGGATTATAATCTTTGAGACATTAAAGCAAGAAAAGTAACTTATAGGATTTAATTAATCATAAAGTTTCTGGAAAAGAGATTGTTGCAAATCACTGCAGAGTAAGACATTTTACGACTTTAAAATTTCAAAACTATTTAAAAATCTTAAATTCATAAAATTTTAGCCTAAGAATGTATGTATAGTGGAAAACGTTAATTTTTTTTCATTTTTAATGCTATACGTATGATGCTTCTGTGTGATATAAATAAGAATTTAAAAAGGCATCTATATTTTTATTTGTATCAATATCGAGTTGAAAGATGGTGCTTCACATAAATCTTGAGAGCCTAAACCTTAAATAATTAGACATAGAAAACGTTATGTTATCAATTCCTTAAGACTCTGATAACGATATTTATATGTGGGAATATCGATATATCAATAATTACACACACACACACTTTTTCCATCGAAAAGCTCCGATTAGCTTGCGCAAACTAAAATTTAATTCTTGAAATATTGGTTTCTTACAGTGATTCATTTGGAAAAAGAATCTGAATTCTGCTATAAATAACGAATAAATAAACAAATATTACAGCAAAGATGTATCGTGGCGTGTGTGTCATATGTGATTTGCGCACAACGATGCGCCGTAATTTGAGAGAAAGGTAGAAGTCGTTTATTGATTGTAAAAATTAATATACAATATGTACTATACTGTTCGAATTCATTGGGACAAATGGGAAAAAAAGCGATTTTTTTCTATAAAACCTTAGCTTTTTATCATTACGTACCTTAAATAGACTGAAAAATCTGCATATAAGTACGAAGTATGTCTTCCTTTAGCAGAAATGACCTTTTCAACACGTCTTGGCATGGACTTGATTAGAGTTGCCCTCATGTTATTGATTTCATAATCTTTTTTAGAAACACACTAGTATAGCCCTTTGTATCGTTTGCTCTGTTGTCGTGCGATTCATGTTAGCGAAACTATTCTTGAGAATATATCATCAGTTTTGAATCAATGGAATTTCCGGTCCAATCGAACAGTGTTATTTTCCCGCATAAAGTATGAACCAATTTCGAATTGTGACAACGGGTCAAATTATGTTGAAAAGTTCCATCAAATGTTTCCATGAATGGAATAATTCTACTACATGATATTTCTATATATTTGACAGAATTCATCGTGCTTTTAAGAGGAACTAGTTTTCCAGGACCATTTGTTGTGAAAAAAAACCTTCGAACATCTGTTTAGAAGGGTGTTTTGCATTCTGTTGGATATGATCTGGTATGAAACAAAAATATAAAAATAGGAACTTGACGTTTTTTGGCAATTTTTTTCAAATTTTTTTAAAAAAATTAATTAGTTTATACACCAGAAAACTGATTAACTTAAAAGAACTTGGATCCCACAAGTGGGACACAAATAATAATCCTGTGAAGTTTAATTCGAAAGCTAAGCCTTAAAGTAAACCAAGAATTGCTATATGCATTAATTAACTGTAAAAATAATCAAGTTTTTGCGCTAATCGGAAAAAAACTTCGAGATGCCCGTGATTATTTATAGTTTCAGAACTAAATTTCGTGCATCTAAGCTTTTTCGTCTTCGATGCTACGCCTTCCATATACACAATAATTTCTTATTCTATTAAAGCGCTCTGTCACAAAAAATATATGCACCCAGAAGGAGACGATCTGCTATCACAAAACTTAACCATGTTTGTAGCATGTGAAGAGATAAGCAAATGTTTACAAGTTTAGAAGAACAGATTGTTTTGTTAAAAAGATATGGCATAAAAAGGTTACAAATCAGTATGTAGTATATCTACCTCCGGTAAATATGCAAGCCGAGATATGGCGTGCCATCGAATCAATGAGATCACCTATGGTCTATTGCTTCAGATCATGTCTTAATCTTTTCAACTGGGCAGTTTATTCACTAGTGTTCCGGGACGCTAGTTGCTTTCCAAGCACGTCCCTGACGTACTTTATTGGCGAGAGATTTGGTGACCTGGCAGGCCACTGAGTTATGTCATATTCTCAAAGGCATTGTTAGGAGAGTCGCTTAGTTTGTGGACAAGCGTTGTCTTGCTGATAAATTGCACCTGAGCAACTTGATAGCATAGGCAGTCCAATTGGGGATAATTTTGTCTTTGTAACTGCGGGACGACAAATTTCGTGAAGGACTACTAGAGGTGATGGTATGTCCCAACAAATCGCTCCCCATACTGCCACACCTTGTGTAATCACCGTATACGCCTCGATAACAAATACTGGAACGGACCTGGCTGTTTCCACACGCGCATACGATGGTCATCAGCATTGAGACTAAAGCAGGATTCATTGCTGAAGATCACATCCCTTCAGTCGGTCACTATCCGACTTGCCCGAGGTTGGAAAAATTCCAATCGACACTGCCTGTGATGTAGGGCCAGTAGTAGTCGTCATCTTCTTTCACCTGCGTCGATCAGTCTCCAAATGGTTTCTCTTGATGCCACTGGATTTCTGGAAGGTGCTTAATGGCGTAGAACCGATCCTAGTTTCTAAAGCAGCTTTTTGGGGGGAAGGGAAGAGAAGAACTAATCAATGAAATTATGGTCAAATATACAGCGCATGAAATCTACTCTCGCTTATGGGCATTATGTAAAACTTGTATATTTGAAAATCTGCTAAACAGTCTATTGCCTCTTAATGTCGAATTAATGTGCAAATTATCAGACATCGCTTAACTTTAAAAATCTTAATTTGAAATTTTGTTTACCGCGCAATTATCATACTACTGAAAATGAAATAAAAATTTTGTAAATATATATACAATTTGGCTGTTCTCTTGATACAAGATAATTATGTTTAAATTACTAAAAATATTCAAAATGAAATTATTTATATGTAAACATTCTAATATTTATTTTCTTTTTTTACGAAACTGAATTTGAGAAGGGAAAAGGTTAAAAAAAACGAATGAAAAGGAACGTTAAAGATTTAAATTTACACTCGTTACATTTTAGGAAGATTTCAGTACTTTTATTCTTTATTTATTTTGTCTTTTGAAGTCAACCGACGAAGTCACTTTCTACGGAGTGAATTCTAAATCAGAATGCTTACTTGCTCGCATATCAAGAGGGTGCAATCAAATGGCCGATGCATGGATCTATCTTAAATTGAGCAATGGCAAGACGTACACACTTATGGAAACAATGGGTTTTCAGCAATCCGCAGATGGGAAGTGTGAAACATTCTCATGTGGAAAACTGCAAATGCATTACCTTTCTCCTATGAGACGATGGAGGATATTGTACTGTGGAATGCTGAAGTAGGTTTAATTATATTGTATTAAATATTTATCGCCTTTTTAAATATAGAAAATACTGTGCATACATAAAAAAGCTATCTTTCATCAGAAAATTATCTTCACAGGGAGATGGCAGAAAATAATAAAGATGTTGAAGAATCCATTTTTGTCAAATTTAATTTGATGTAAGTATATTATGTTCATTTCATTAATTTACTGAACAAATCTAGCTCATAACAGATAAAGAGAGAGGCAAGCAATTAATTATTTCGAAGAAGTTTTTGAAACTGTTGCTCAGACTTAACAATGTTAATTATCATATATAACTGGAAAAAGCTAGTAGGTGTAACCTATTTTCTTAGATTCCATAGGATACTAATAGTAAAAATATAACTGCAGAAAAAATTATTAATTTTCATTGTGAAAATAATACACACACAAAGAGTTTAGTTACCTGAATGTAAAATATGAGCTGTCTGTTTTTTTTAAGTTAAAAAAAGGAGCTTGTTTTTAAAAAAATGGGGAGATTTTTATGTTTTGGTTGAGACATTTAAACCTGGTGATTGGAAGTCTTGAACATAACCTAGAAAAAGGCGTAAAAGAAATCAAACTTAAATTTTAAAAAATAAATAGATTGAAAAAAGTAGATATAGTTTTCACTCTGAAATTCATTAAGAGATAATTTTAAGAAATGAAAATTTCAATTTTAAAGTTATTTTAATGCTTATATTTCGATATTTATCAAGTCTTTTGCATGTTTAAATACCTTATGTATAAATATGAAGAATGAATTATATATATGAACATGTGGCGATTTCCTCAACCACACATAGCAGCTAGCATTGACATAAAAGCGCTTAGTAATTAGCTCTCATGGGAATTCCTTTTCAGTTAGTTATTTAACTTGTAGAATGGCATGCGTGTTTGAACCGAGAGGTTGGTGGTTCAAATAATACTCTCAGGACATGTTCAACAGTAAGCACAGACTTTTGCTTGTTGTCCTCGTCGCTTGATTGTGTCTCAGAATTATGAGGTTTATCACCGATAACCTTCGCATTATTTCAAAGAACGGTTATTAATAAACAATCAACTAATCAACTGTGCTTTCCGAGAGAGGTATCTGCCACAAGCCAGTTAGAAAATTTTTCTGTAAGTTAATCTTTTACACTTAAGAGTAGTAATTTCTATAGTTTTCTTTTTATTTTATGCGTTAATTTTTGAAGCAATTTGGAAATTTCTGAATAAAATAATATCGGCATAATTTTTGTTGATAATATAGAATTTCTCCGTGGAAACGATTAAACTCCAATTGCCAGAAAAAATTTTACATGCAATAAAATTGTTAAGAGGAATTAAGAATATTCTTTTATAATACTTAAACAAGAGTAATATAAAAACTTTTTAAAAGTCAATTCCTACTGAGGTCAGCAAAGAAAAAAAAATTAGTTACTTTTTATTAAATAATTACAATTACTATAAATGTGTATATACATATGACAGAATCACAATATTAAGTGGCAAAATAGAAAAGGACTTTCCTTGCAATTTTCCATTTTCCTTTATATATATAGGGTGCTGTGGACTACTTTTTTGTTTGGTACTATTTATTCATTAATTAAACTTAATTATTCTAATAAAACGGTACAGTAAAAAGGAAACACATTCTCAGAAATTAGGTCATCCCAGGTGGGATTCGAATCCACGACCTTTGGATTAGAAGTCCAACGCGCGCGCGCGCTATCCATTGCGCTACAGGGACACGACGTACGATTTTCTTTTCTATATATGCTGTTGGACTGTTATTTTTGTTTGTAACTGTTTATTCATTTTTAAAATTTTAATTACTGAATTAATATTTGAAAAACCTGTATTAACATCAAGTGTCATTCACTACAAGTTTAAACAATGTATTAGAACTTTATTGGATGAATGAAAAGTATTTTATTAACGATTTAAAATTTGAATAAGATTTTATATATATATATATATAATGTCATGTGTATTGTAGTAGCGTTGGCCGGCGTTGGTTGTTGTCATATCTGGTTTATTGAAAACATCTTTAGAATTGAGTTTCATCTTTTATTTTGAAGCACACATAGCATAACTGGTCAATCACTTTATATTTTTACATCTATTCGTTAAAAACACGTAAGCAGATACGCATAACAGAAGCGACATCTTGACGGACACAGCACAAAGACACAGAGTTGCATTTATTTACATTTTTACATGATGAAAGCAAGCAGGCAAAGGGAGCGATCACACAAGGTTTTTGCTTTTATATCAACAGTGGTTATTACGTAATAATAGTTCTGATTGGCTATAGAATGGGCGGGACAGGGACTTCGGACTAGCCGATTACGATTAAGATTACAATGTTAATTTAAAACCAAAGAGTTAAAGTTGTTTTAAATATTAGTACAAAGAGTTAATAAAAAGGATACTAGAGGGAATTATCACACACGCACACACACACACACACACACACAGGGAGAGTGTGAACTAATAGTAGGAATTGAAGAACAAAATGTGTGTGTGTACAAGAATTTTTAAAAATGATAAAAATAAATTATAAACTTACAGATGACAGATAAGAATGAAAATTTACGCAATTAACGAAGATTAAATAAATTGTATTGAATGTTGCATTTTTCAGTAATGAAAAAAGTTTACATTCGGCTCATGCTCATAATTATGTATTTGGAAACTATTTTTTTTAAAAAAAAATAAATGACGTAAAATGTTATTTTTAAAGCCACTTACATTTTTAAGACAAGAGCCACTCGTTTTGGCTCATAAGCCACATTATCGGAAGGGAGTTTACCGGAGGGCTGCCCCTTTTAAAAATGATTGCATTCATTATAAAAAAATAATAAATATAAGTTAAATATAATAATGCAGTTTTATTCAATTTATTTATTGTGCTTTCAAGCAAGCACATTTAGGTTTAGAGTCAGTTTAATGCAGTGGCGAAACGAACAATATTAGGGTCCTCTGCAAAGTCAGGTTTTTAGCCCCAAGCCGGATCTTACGTACTTGATGTCAGTGAAGCTTTGGGCTCCCTAGAATCCTGCCTCCCCCAGTAATGAAGGGGTTGCGGGGTTTACGTTACACCAAGGGTATTCAACCCAAATGATTTTGCGGGCCACTTCGGAAAAACATTATAATCTCGCGGGCCGCACATAAAAATATGTACTTTTATATCAGATTTGTAAACAAAAATACATTTATTGGAGTAAAAATTTAAAACAGAATAAATTATTAATATTGTTCAATATTTTTCACGTATACCCCCACAGGCATAGATAATATAATGTTTTTATAATATAATAATGCAATGATCAAGTAATGTTGTTTAAAATATTAGTGTTGCTATTTTCTTGAAAATTACGGTGCTCCTTTTGAATTGATCTTTCGTTGCTCATTGTTGAAATTTGATTGTATTGTCATTCGCAACGATTAAGTATACATTGCCTTTTTATCTTAACCTTTTTGAATATTTTTTTAAAACTTTAAAAAAATCTGATTTCCTCTTGCTTTTTGGGCACTCCAAACAGAAAAGGAGGAGAAATGAAAGTCGCACACACAGAGAATCTTGTACCATCCATAGTAAAGGATATGTATAATGCAATTCGGAATTTATTAAAAAAGTAATTTATTATAGAATAATCAAATGTAACTGTTTGATAAAATATAAATCTATTTCAATCTAAAGGACATTTTTATTATCAAAAAGGATTTATTTTAAACAAGAGCAGGCAAATAAATTGTAGATTTATATATAAATTTTCCCTCCAATAAATTTCAAAATGAAAAAAATTTAAAAACCTGATATTTAAAATTTTTTAAAAAAGAGTCGTCGGTCCGCGTGTTGGACACCCATGCGTTGCACCTTTGCACAAATGTGTGTGTGCTCTATCATACTTTTCTACAATATTTTTAAAATATCATGTGTGAAATTGCTTGTTTAAACTCTCATTAAAACCTGAAAATTTATGCCAGCCAACTTGCTTGTATATTTACTCTTATCGATCTTCATGCAAGAAAAACTTTGTTCACAAATATATGTCGACTAAAATAGAAAGAACAATTTCCTCGAATATTCCTTTACACACATGGGAATTTTTCAGCTGCCAAAGATTTGGAAAAGTCAATATCATATCATTAAACATTTTCGTAACTCTATGATCTGACTTCAAGTCAATAAGTTCAAGCTGTAGCTCCTCAGGTGCTGTATCAATATCACTAGTAATAGAATAAGGGAGCAAATTGTGTGTGAGTGGGAATTTAGTGCTCAATTTTTCTTAAAATCCTGAAATTTTGTGACCTTGTCTTTCCAACTCACCAGATGAACCCTTAGTAGAAGCACTTTCAGGTACTTTGTTATCCTAGTAATAAAAAATAAAAGACAATTCTTTAATCGCGCATGGAAAAGAAACGTCGGTTCAAAGAGGATTTTCTGACTGTCTTGGCGGGCCGCTAGTTGCCCTCCCCTGAATTAAGTCATAAATACACAAATATAAAATTTTTTTAAAGTAAATTCCTCTACTTCGTTAGAAAAACGTACAGGCGCCATCTGTTGCAGCGAGTTGTAACTTCGACTGAAATAACGCAGAATAAATTTAAAATTAAAAAATAAAAATTAATTAATGAATTAATATTTGAAAAAACTGTATTAACATCGAATGCCATACACTGCAAGTTAAAAAATGCATTTGAACTTGAATGGACGAATAAGAAGTATTTTACTAACGGCTGAAATTTGAATAAGATTATATATATATAGGGAGAGAGTGAACTAATAGAGTAGGAATTGAATAACTGAAGAAAAAAAATATTAAGTTACATTTTTAAAACATTGCACCTTTTAACATATCGTTGCCACATAACATAAATTGAATTGATAATAAAATGGTAAAAGGGGGGAGGTTTTAAAAAGTACTCGATTACTAATTACTGCGGCACGTGAAAATTAGCTATTTCACTACGCATATGTTTATCACATTTCTCCTTTTTTTTCGCATATAGATGGGCTGCCTCATCGGACGTATACGATTGCACTTTAGATACCAATCCTGAAGGATTCGCTGAAGTTATGGCGAAATCATCATGGGAACTTCTTGCTGTACCACCAATAAAAAAGTAAATTTTCATTAATTCGATTAAGATTTAATGATTAGTTATTTGACATTTACATTTTGTTATATCTATAAAAAATGTATGTATATATGACCTCACTTCCCTCGAACACCATTCTACCGATCACTATGAAAATTGGCATGTATATGTATTTTTTTGTGGAGAAAGTTTTTGTGCTATCCTCTTTGTTGCAGCTACCTACCCGGTGGCGCTACAGTATATCAGCGTCTGCATCGTTCAATCAATCGCCAAGTTGCCAACTTGGTCGCCAAAAATGATGCCAACTTGGCTCTATTGCCAACATTTCGCTATGTTTCCATTGAATCTCCTTTATAATGTAAGGAACGGCGTTGCTTGCGAATATTACAATTTTAACATAAAATAAGTACAACAGAAATTAATAAAGTATTAATCATCCAGATATGAATTATTTACACTATTTAAGCATTCATTTCTCAAAATTTGTAATAGTGTGTTACTTTTTCTGAGCAGAGATTAGCTTAGGAAGGAATTTTCAAAAATGGACCTACAAGAAAGTTACGGGGCCTTATTAATATAAAAAAAAAAAATCCTTTTTATAAACTATTAGATCTACAGACTTAAAATTTAACATATGCTTTTTTTTGTTCAGCTGAAGTATGCAAAAGGCTTTTCTTTGTTTAATTTGCAATTCATGTAAAATTAATTCATTAACCCTTTATCTACCGCTTTATGATTTACAGCAAATTGTTTCATACAATATTTTTTTTTGAGTTACTGCATTGAAAATTAAGGGATATACATATAAAAAAAAATACTCAACTTTGGAAATTTTAATTCGTTAGAGCTAATTAATGAAATTGGTACTTTAAAGTACTGTCAGCACACAATGATCTAAAATATTCTCATAATACAAAAAGATCAAATGACTTTTTATAACGAAGTTTCAACTCTTAAAAATGCTAAATAAACATAGACCACCTACATTTTGTGGCACAAAAAATTTATTTTTGAAAGTTATCAAATTTTTAAAACTTACTTACTTTTTTACAATAATAAGTTTTACACATCAAATTAAATTTGATAAAACTGAAAAAAAAAACAGTTTTTCTTTTCATTAATACATAAAAATACATTGCATGTTGTGCATTTTGAGTAGGATTTCGTTTGGATGTTTCTTGATGCACAAAATTCACAACGACTCCGATTCGAAACAAAAGTTGTCAATGACATCCGCGATTTTCTAAGCGAATATCGTCAGAAACAGGCAAGTCCCCTTTTCTCATTTTGTTTGCACAAAACCCTTGCTCATTATTATTAGATTTGGATCTCCCTTTTGGTTTCGGTTGTGCTTTTGATTTTGTGAATAGTCCTTTGGTTGCACAACGTCTATATTCCAAAGAAGATATGTTTTCTCGCAACTCTTTATAAGCTACATATGAATTGACATGCCATTTCCAGCATAGCAAAGAAGAGTCTGTGCCACCATTTCTTGGATTTTTTGTTCTTATCATATAGTGCACGTAACATCTCAGTCTTATCAACACCACCCATGTGTTCATTGTAATCTTTTACAACGCTGCGACATCAATCTTAGTACCATTTTTGAGTTTCCTTCCACTACACATGTGTCATTTCCGTGATAGTTACAGAGAAAGTATACAGGTTGATTATCTTTCCATTTGAAAAAGTATATCCCTTGATTCGATATTTGATAGTCCAAGTCTCCTCTTTTGATCTTATTATCAATGAGCTTAAGTAACCCAGATCTATCATTATGAACTGTGCCAACAGCATATATGTTTTTTGTTTTAAATATTCAAATAATGGTATCGAAGAGAAATAATTGTTCATAATTGTGATTTTTACCGGATAGACTTTTAGTCATTTCATCAAGAACGTTACCACCCAGTCCAAACTCTTTCTTTGATATATCGATGTCAGTTTGTTTTCCTTGATAAACGTCAAACTTATATATATATATATATATATATATATATATATATATATATATATATATATATATATATATATATATATATATATATATATATATATATATATATATATATATATATCTGACATGTCTGCTTTACACCAGAGTTTGAGCCCACGTTTTATAGGTTTCTTTGGGTTGAACTGTTTCAGAGATGACCTGCCTTTGAAAAGAACTACACTTTTACCAATTGATTGAATTTGAGTGGCCAACCTGCATTTCTTAAAACTTTCATTCAACCGAGACAGGAATGGTCACAATTTGTACATTATATCTTTTTCATTTGGTAGTATAAATAAACTGTCATTCATATGAGTATTTGATAATATCTTATGGTATCGATTACGTGTCATAGTTTGTTGAACGACATTCACTGACGTATCTACAACCGAAGACCAGTATAGATGATTCTTAGGCAGTTTATGATGGCTGAATAAAAACTGTACGCCAATAAATCCATATATCTATTAACAGATTATTAATCCATATATCTATTACTAACCTAACTGAATTCTGCTTTTGAGTGATATAGAGGCTCGTTTGAAAAACATTTTCAATGATATCTTCATCAATGAATTGTAAAAAGAAATCTATTGGTGTAACCTAATACTCAAATATGGTATCTACAAACCTAGATTTTATGGGGGAAATTGGAACTTCGGTTTGGGCATCTTTTTTTTTCCATTGCCTAATCACTTTTGACTTATTGCATCCTGAAGTAGGAAATGCTGTGTTTTCTGAATATAAACTATTGCACCCTGGGTCTTGTTAAATTTCTTCATCGTCTTCAGAATATGACGAAAATTCCAGCAGATTATTTGCTAGAACTTCTTCATCTGAAGAATCATCTGTTGGTGAATCACTGCTTTCAGATGGTAGGCTGTCTAATAACTCCAAAGCCTCTTGAAGACTGGGCTTCTTTTTTCCAGACACTCTAAGAAAGGGGTAAGAAAACTAGCACCTAGAAAATATTCTAAGAAAACTAGCACCTAGAAAATATTCTAAGGAAACTAGCAGCTTGAAAACATTCTAAGAAAATTAGCACCTTGAAAACATTCTAAGAAAATTAGCACCTTGAAAACATTCTAAGAAAATTAGCACCTTGAAAACATTCTAAGAAAATTAGCACCTTGAAAACATTCTAAGAAAATTAGCACCTTGAAAACATTTTGTTATTGTTAAGTATTAGTTACGCACAAAGAAATTAAAATGCCAATTTTTTTTTATAAAGAATAGATATTTCATTGAATAGTGTGTAAAAAAAAAAAAAAAAAAACAAGCTCAGAATCAAAGCTCAAACATTTTTTAAAAATTTGAAATAAAGCAAAAGAAATATTAATGAGACTACAACGCAATAAAAAAAAACAATAAGCCTCACGGACGAAAAAAACAACTAAATTCTTGCTCTAACACTCAGTGTACTGTCGGTACTTGCAAGTACCACAAAATTATTCAACTGTAAAATTATTTAAATACACTGTTCCCTTAAAATAAATAGTCAAATCGACTACTAAGGTCTTCCTTAACATATACAAACAATAAGACACCTTTTGACATTAACTTTTTTAGAACAAAAAAGACAACCTCCACAATCTTATCAAAATGTCAGCTGAAAATACAGTTTTGGTTTTAAAACTATCCGTCTTCCTTGCTAAAATAATCATTATATAACCCGTGCTGCCGTCTATTCTGGAAGAAGGGAATTGAAAGAGTATTCCTGCTAAGCATCATCAGAATATACGTAAAAATGGTTATTTTATGTACTTTTAAAGTGAGTGGTATTTATAAGTACCGTCGGGGGGTAGATAAAGGGTTCAAAACTTTTTTATCCTTCAATTTGTATTGTTTAATTTTTCGATTCACCTTTGCGAAAAACGGGTATACCAGCTAGTATATTATAAATTAACAATTTCTTAAATTTTCATAAGTTATTAGAAGAAATTTTAAATTTAATATTTTTTTATTCCAGATTTTTAACACAATAGCTTCCGGGACGTCCTTTTAAAACTTTATATCTTAAGTTGAAAAAAATCAGATTTTTGTATCGAATTGTTCTATGATATTTTTGTGTTCGTACGAGTTTATATTTTGGTTTGATATACGTGAAATAATTGGAGTCATCTCCTTACGAAAACGAGACGATTTGACATATTTTAAGGCATATGTCTGCTGTGAGTGAAGCTGCTCCGCGTTGAGATGAAATATATAATCTTTTGCACTTGTTATTATTTTTTGTATGTAATAATAAAATTATATACACCTTTTGAAGGTGAGAATGTGTTTTAAACCAATGAATTTTATTTTATTGTTTCATTTTCATTTTAAGATTTAAGGACGCTTTAAATTTCTATGCTCAAACTGGAGTTACAAGTGGAACTATTTCAGTAAATGATGGACCTGAACATGAAATCTATCTATTCGGTGAAAAAATAAGAAATCTCGGTACGTTTCTATTTTAGTAGTCATTCTATGCTTTTTTTAAATCTTTTCTTCTGTATTCTGAAATTGTTTTTTTTTCATGGCAGGAAAAAGCAGAAGCATAGTTGGATGCAAGCTCAACACTATTTTAGGAAATGCACATGCGGTATTTATATATAGAATCTAATTAAAAAAAAGTAACATAATTTTAAATAAAAAATAAGAGCGCAGTATCACTCAAAGCAAGATCTTAAATATAGGGCAATAGGTTAAAAACCAGAATCACTTTTTCATTTAAAAAAGAGAGATATGCTTCAAAATTATATAAAATCATTCTTTAACTTAACTAATCTGTAGAAGCACAACACATTTTTATATTTTTATTTCTATTTGAGTTAATTTATTTTCTTTTTTGAACTATATTTTATATTTTTTTTTATATTTTAACATATAAAAGCTGCTTCTCTTTAAAATGAGAATTTTTTGTTTAAAGTTTAAAGATTCAGATTGCAAATGTGTTCGTATCTCATATTCACATAAAATTATGCGTTAACAGATTTCTTTTTTTACCTTTTTGGAAGAAAAAAAAGTCTATTGTAATTTATATTTTTTCAGATTACGTAAAATAACATCATAAGGGGGAATCTTAATATTATGTCTATTTTTCCATACAATGTTTCGCTTTGTCAATTTCTTTCCCCGAAACTGTCGTGGAACCTGCTTTTTATGCTGCTCGAGGGGAAGGTATTGCTCATTGTTTGAATTCCCGGGGGTATCTTAACGCATCATGGGTCGAGAATCCATCGAATCAAGCTCGAAATGATTACATTCAAGAATTAATACTAGGGTGAGTCGGAAAATAAGTTTCCCCTGTCGACTGTGATTAGAGTTGTGTATGAAAGTCAAAACATAGAACGTGACATTAAAGATAAGACATAACTTTATTTTTCCATATAAGTACTAAGTACATTGAGAGATTTGTCATACCGCTTGATAAGTATAAAAAACCCTTCAGGAAAACTCAGTGCTTTGCATATGGAAGAAGTATTTACTTTTGTGTGGACATTTTGGAGAATTGAACCATCAATGAATGCTTCGCGGTACTGTGACACTCTGTCGAAATTGAAAGAGGCGATTCGGAAAAAGTGTCTTGGGCTTCTCAAATCTGGCATTCTGTTGTTGGAAGACAATACGAGACCACACTCGGCGACGGCAACGCAAAACTATATTACAACTCTTGGTTGGGAGCACCTACACCAGGGATGGCGAACCATTGGCATGTGACACAATATTTTGGACACGTCAGCGATCAAAATGGTTTACATTTTATTTCAAAATAACAAACTTCACTATGAAGTATTACAAACAAACTCGAGTAATCGGTCACGGTGCGGTGCAGAGCACATCGTTTGTTATTGTCTTGCCTTGGTTACGTCTTGGTCTACAGTTGCTTATGATGCATAGCATAGTCAATTTCATTGGCACAACTGTATTTTAATGTTTATTTGTGTTATATTTACGATATTTAAGTGTTGTTTTACATGTCTAGTTCAGCAAAATAATAAAAAGGGTGAGATAATGTGTAACAGAGAATTTCAAGTATGGTGAATCCAGAAATACGGCATTAGTAAAGGCAACAAAGCAGTGTGTTTTTTATGTTCTGGAATTTTGGTATGCTGAACATCGTGAGTAAAACAGTATTTTGAGACAAATCGCAAATCCTCTTGTCAAAAAAGTGAACCACTGCAAAAATAATTAATTGCTTCAAAACCGATTGGCAGATTACACAATTGAGCATCATTCTCCTAAAAGTAACGTCTTACAATCCTAATATAAATTATTTGTCATCCAATCTGCAACAACGGAACTCACACTAATGTTACTTCAATTTGAATTATACGTATAACTAAAATATTTACAACTATACACTGCACACAAAAGGTATTTATTCGTAGTAAATAAAGAGTTTTTTTAGTTTTTAGTATTTAGTTTTATTATTTCCCAATAATCACATGTCAAAATTATTCGACGGCACGTCTATACCTCATTAAACACTTCTTTAGAAAAAATGGCACTTTGATTCATAAAAGTTCGCCATCCGCGGTACAATCCTGATCTCGCACGAAGTGACTTTCATCTGTTTCCGAAAGAAGAATCTCATCTGAAAGAAATGTTAAAGTCAAACAAGCCGTTAAATGCTTCTTCCTTATGCAAATCCCTGAGTTTTTCCTCTAGGGCTTTTTGGAGCTTATCAAGCAGTATGACAAATGTCTCAATGTACTGAGTACTTATGTGGAAAAATAAATGTATGTCTTATCTTGAATGTCTCGTTCTATGTTTCGACTTTTCATACTCAACTCTGACCACAGTCGACAGGGGAAACTTGTTTTCCGACTCACCCTCGTAATATTTTATTTTTTATTATTCCTAATATTTTATTTTTATTATTCAAACACTAAAAATTACTACGTGATATGCAGACCAGAAAAATTAAAGGGAGATAAGTAAATTTCTTTTCTTAACTGAGCGAGATGCAACCCCACGGTCCTGGCGAGTCAATACAGGGGGTATACTGAATTCCAAATGTGGTCATAGGATCCACTGACATGAATCAATGTGCGGCAATATCGTCCACAATTATCAAACACGCTGCCTGAAATCCATACTCTTTGTACATTATTTGGTAATGGTGTTCACTTACGTTCTGGCACTGTTTTAACTACAAGTATCGATTTGGTTGGACGGAAGAAAATCCGAGTTATAGAGGATAGACCTCGCAGGTACCCAATTTTTACAAAATGGTTATTAAAATTAATTTTTTTAAATAAGAATATTTATTTCCCATTTTCTAAAACTACTGATTCTGAGTTTTTAAATCACGAATTTATTCAAGGATAATCTGACATGCGTTCACTTATTAGAATATGTCCGGGGATCTCCTTTTCCTATTTTTAAAATACATGCACATGCAGTTATATGGTGCAATGAATATTCTGTGAGGGAATCGCATAGAAAAAATTTCGATTTCGATAACAATGATTACAAACTGGGTTTATATTTTTTCAAGTTATATAAAAACATACTGAAATTTATATATAATATTGCTATATTATTCTCGTGTGTCATTAATTCCCTTTAATGAAGCACAGTTTACAAACGAAGTGATAATAATTAATTATTAAATGAAAATTTGTTTCGAAAAGAGAAGAATATTTCAAGCTTCGAAATTTGGTAGCGAAGGCTGCTACTAGTTGGTACTACAACGAAATGGCTCTCACATTGGGGACTTGCCGTGTCTGCAAAGGCTTGATCACCAATATACAGCCCATTATAAATATATCACAATATAAACTTTTCCATTCTTTTTGTAGAATTATTGTGCAATGTCCTTTAAACGTACTATGAGACCGGATCTTAAGTTGGATAATGAAATGTTATTATTCGAATAAATGAAATACAATAAGCATTGTTCTGAATTATATAACAAACGTTATTTACTATATAATTATAAAGGGTGTTTTTTTGAGAGGTATAGAACTTTAAATTGCACTAAAACAACGATGTATTATTCGATTGACATGAATTTTTTTTATTCGAAAGATAATCTTGTGGCATTACATTTTAAATATGATTTCTGGCATATGACTGCCACGGCTGGCTCGAATAAAGTCCAATCTGGACGTCCAATTTTCGGAGACTTTTTCCAACATTTGTGGCCGTATATCGGCAATAACACGGAGAATGTTGTCTTCCAAATGGTCAAGCGTTTGTGGCTTATCCGCATAGACCAATAACTTTACATAGCCCCACAGAAAATAGTCTAGTGGTGTTAAATCACAAGATCTTGGAGGCCAATTCACAGGTCCAAAACGGGAAATTAGGCGGTCACCAAACGTGTCTTTCAATAAATCGATTGTGGCACGAGCTGTGTGACATGTTGCGCCGTCTTGTTGGAACCACAGCTCCTGGACATCATGATTGTTCAATTCAGGAATGAAAAAAATAGTAATCATGGCTCTATACCGATCACCATTGACTGTAACGTTGTGGCCTTCATCGTTTTTGAAGAAGGATTCCACCAGCCCATAAAGCGCACCAAACAATCAGTTTTTCTGGATGTAACGGTGTTTCGACATACACTTGTGGATTAGCTTCACTCCAAATGCGGCAGTTTTGTTTGTTGACGTAGCCATTCAACCGGAAGTGCACTTCATCGCTAAACAAAATTCGCTTATGAAAATCGGGAACAACGGCAATCTCGTTTTGGGCCCATTCGACGAATCTACGCCTTGCTTGATGATCGTTTTGATGAATTGCCAAACCAAACTGAGAATAAATCACTTGACAGCTGTTAAATCGGTCGCCATCTTGGAAAGTAATGCCAACTTAAACTTCTATACCTGAAAAAAAACCACTCTTTACTTCTACAAGTAAAAATAGAATAAAAATATGTAATGAAAGGAAAATATGTTAAAATTTTACTTGTTTATGTTTTAACGAATTTCTTTTTCGCGTTCACTAAATCACCTTACGCGTCTAATCACAAATATAGCTCAAACTGGAAAAATAATTAACGAAGAATCTAATAGCTGGAGGAAAACATATTTCCATAATTGTCGCAACTTTTCTTTAGGAAAAATCAGCCAGTTACACTGAGAATAGTTAAGAAAACGCTAGATTTGAAAGGAAAAGTTTGTTCTTGTATATAATTATGTTAATTATAGCGTTCTGTTACCAATATATAATATATAATATATATATATATATATATATATATATATATATATAGTGTGTGTTTGTGTAATATTTTCAAAATTTCATATATTTATTTTATTTTATCATATTTCAGAACGGGTTCACGTTCCATTTATCAACTGTTTCAGCTCCATATGCTTTTAATAAGTAAGAGTTTGTGATTTTTATAAAACTAATATATTCATCTAAAATTTTAAGTGATAATTTAAACATTCAATATATTGGAGAAATGATAATAATTACGCCCACTTTTCTCAAATACTAGTTTACCTTTTGGATTTGTTATTGAGTCAGATGGAGTAATGGCTACTCTAAAAAATTTGGATATAACTACCAAGAAACCATGCACAGCTGAAAAAAATGAAAATACCATTACAGCAAATTTTCTTGCAGGTATTCTTTTCACTTGTCATGCCATTTTAAAACATTGCGCATAACATTTATACATTCATACTTAATGTCTTACACTAGATAATAATGAACTTCATACTTCATACATATAAAAAAAAACAATTCGAAAGAGCACAGTAATAAGATAATATTAATAAAAGTGAACTATAAAATATGCAATAAAATTTCAGTTCTCTACAAATTATAATTATAACTTTTTCCAACCTATATGTTAATGTTTTTACAATATTTTAGTCATATTTCTATTAACAGTAATAAAAGAAAATTATTATATATTAAATTAGTTTTTTCCACTGTTAAATTAAGATTTTTATAGATTAGCAGTAGTTGTTTATATGTGTTAAAATTTGTTTGTTGCCTAAAATTTTAATCTTTATCTGTTACATGAAGTATAATATTTCAATAGTATTTTAGTTAAATGAATAATGCTCTGAAACATTTAGAAAACTAGATGCTTTAACTCTTTTTTTTTCTAGTTAATCTTCTAATGTATGGATGGATAATGTTTTCTAAAAAATATTTCTTTAAAAAAACTAATAGGTGGTTTCAAAGGAAATACAAGTTGTACTCTTTTAAAAAATACTGATTTATTGAAATAAATAAGAAATTAAAAAAAGTGTGCAGTTAGAAATTTTTATTTTAAAATAAATTAAAAAATTATCCCCTGTAAGTTAATTAGTAAAAGTACGTAGACATACACGCTCACACATTTTTACGAAAACAAATTCTATTTAGAAATAAAATTTCTGAAATAAATTTCATCACAAATTTGCTTAATGTATTTTTACAGAATGAAGAGCAAGCTTCATAATCCATGTATATAATTTATTTATGTATTTTTCTTTTTTAATTATTGTAAGTATTTTAGGTGAGCATTATGAATTGAAAGGAAAAGTATTGGATACTATCGTGCTTAACAGTAGTCAAGGATGGAGTGGACGTCTGGAGCTTTCCTTCATTGAGTTTGAAGTCAAAAATCAAAAAGGATATGGCTTAATTTTGACTGGGTAAGTTTAAACAAAGAATAGAATGACTTAAAATTTAATACGATTATTGTTAGCTCTTAAAAAAATAATAAAACATTTTAATGAGTTTTTTTTTTGAGATTTCATTTATTTAATTATTTAACCTTAGCATTATGTATAAATCGATATATGTTCAAGCAATTTTTTTATTTAAATGTTTGTGTCCGAGCATAGAAAAGTTTCTTATAATAAACTTTTTCATTTCTAAATAGCTAGTATATAGAGGGTTAGAAGAGGCTAATATAGAGGGCTAATGAATGAATGGATTTTAGATATTTATATTTTTGAAGATATTGCACTTAATGCGCACTATAAGTCATGCACAAAATTAAAGAGAAATAAAGATACTAGTTTTATTTTCTGTTATAAATAAATGTTCGATGTGTGACCCTTGTGTTACACGACAAGCATCTAATACAAGGGTGTCCTACACGCAGCCCACCGACTCTTAGAAAAATTTTAAATATCAGGTTTTTAAAGTTTTTTCATTTTGAAATTTATTTAAGGATATATATATATATATTTACGTAGATCTGGGTTCGTGGATTTTATGCAAAACAACCACAAAGAAAATAAACAGTTCCTTAAGAGCGATGTGAATTTATTATTGAAAATCCAATCCTTTCAATACAGGATTCAGCAGCAATATTCACAGGTTAATTATCCGAAGGTCTTCACACCTTCAACAGCAATCAGACACAATCACCAGTGTTTAAAAATACACGTAAGTAAAGATTATTCACAAGTACAGCCGAGCTAATCACTATTCAAACAATCCTCACTACTCGATGGCTTAATCAAGACTCATCACCGTACCGGCGAGCATCTTTTTATAGGCGCGACAGAAACTTCCAGAAATATAACCTCTCGTGTCATTGAACGTGACACTATTGGAGAGATCTATTACTTTCTAGAAGATTCCAGAGGGTTCCGAACTCGCCAACATGGTCGCCAATGACGTCAAATGGTCGCTAAAAATGATGCCAACTTGGCTCTACCGCCAAGATTTCGCCAAGTTCTCATTGAATCGCCATTATAACGTAAGGGGTGGCATTGCTTGTGAATAGTACAATTTTAACATGAAATAAATATAACATGGAGTAATATAAATGCATTAAACACTCAAATACAAATTATTTACACTATTGACACAAAATTCGTAACTATATATATGAATCTGCAATGCATTTGCTTGTTAACTGTTCTTGTTTTAAAATAAATCCTTTTTGATAATAGAAACGTCCTTTGGATTTAAATAAATTTATATTTTATCAAAGAGTTCCGTTTAGTTTCACTATAATAAATTACTTTTTTAATAAATCCTGGATTGCATTATGCATATCCTTTACTGTGGATGGTAAATGATTCTCTGTGTGTGCGATTTTCGTTTCTCCTCCTTTTCTGTTTGGAGGGCCCAAAAAGCAAGAGGTAATAACAGATGTTTTTTAAAGTTTAAAAAAATTGTTCTGGACGGTTAAGATAAAAGGCAATGTCTACTTAATCGTTTGAGAATGACAGCAGAATCAAATTTCAACAGTGAGTAACGAAAGATCAATTCAAAAGGAACTCCGTAATTTTCGAGAAAATGGCAACTAATATTTTAAATATTACTTGATCATTGCATTATTGTATTATATAAACATTATTATATATTATCTATGTCTGTATACATGAAAAATAATGAAAATAATAATTCATTTTGTTTTAAATTTTCACTCCTATAAATGTTTTTTTGTTTCCAAATCTGATATAAATGTACATATTTTTATGTGCGGCCCGCGAGATTATTATATTTTTCCGAAGTGGCTCGTAAGGTCATTTGGGTTGGACACTCCTGATCTAACACTATGTAAGTTCTATCCGCACATTTTGTTGTATCACACTGCATAAATGGTAACTAAATACTTTTTTAAGTTAATGTGTCCGGTACGGTTTGAAATTTAATCTTTTTTGTAAAATTTTTTTACCGTTTTCTGATGAGCTTCAAGTTTACGAAAGGTAATTTCATAGATTTCCATGGACTTTCAAATAAACTCTGCTTCGCCCTCTTCATCATTTTTTTCCAAGACGAATGGGCGACCACTGATTTTCATTTTCCACAAGCAACCTGCATCTTTAAAATGCTGATACTACAGCGGAATTTTATTGGAATTTTTGGTGCTTCCTTTCTGTAGGAATTTATGAACGTACGCTGCAGAGAAATATGCGGAAGAAAGTTTATATCTTTTTATAAGCAAACACTCTTCTCTGTTATTGTACACTACTGACTATTAAAGCTGTAATACTATGAAGACGCAATGAACGTCAAATTTGCATGAAAAGTACATCATGCGAGGATATGCCAATCATCAGATTTTCAGTGCAATTAAACACAGAGGATAGAAGTTGTAATATAAAGTCTGAATAAAAAGTAAAGATTGCATAATAGATTTTGATTCGAATGTTTCTTTAAATGGTCGTAAAAGGCAGTGTTACTCAACCTTTTTATCGCCGCGGACCGGTCAACTTCGGATAATTTTATCGCGGCCCGCTGAGGACATAGAATGTTTATATTTTAGATTGCTTTGATTTAATAATTTTATTTTAATTGTATTTAAACGTGCTTTCGGAATAAAATATAGCTACACTAAAAATGAATATAAAGTGATTTAACAAGGAATATAAAGTGATTTTCATTAAAAGTAGCCCAAACGCAAGAAAAATATACCGCAATTAATAAAATGGAAATAATTTAATGTTTTTTTGTGCGGACCAGTAGTATTTGATCCACAGACCGGTACTGGTCCACGGACCGGGGGTTGGAGACTACTGGTGTAAGGCCTAGTGTAAAAAGAAGTACTTGTCGGAAAAGAAGTAGCACGGTTTCTACCAGCGTGTCGAAATTCGACCTCGAAGGGAAGCATATCAAACATATGAATCATATACCAAGTTTGCAGTTTATCAATCCGGGATATTGCTGCTTTCGTTGGTCCTGATCCTACGAAATCCATATGAAAATCAGGTGGGGCAGATACATTATTCACAAGGCTATGTGGACACAACACGTACCATGAGTCTGGTACTTGGTTTGTTTACAGTCTCTCAATTAAAGTACCAAGAACTGTCAACATGAAGACCATTGCTGCAAATTCCCTTTGACACTTCGACAGAGAAAAGCATGCATATTGAATGACGATCAGGGACACTAAAGTGATATCACGTCATCTTTTTAGACTCCTAATTCTACGTACAACTTCAGGAAAGTGTATCCTTGTGTAGAGGTACCAAGGAGAACGAATACTTCCAGCTCGCATTTGTTATCTATATTGTCCCAGTATTTGGGAATGATGGTATTAGGGTACCACTGAGATCCAATTATATAGGGTGTCAATCATTTCAACTAAGGTACGCGATTCTGTTCTATCTTTGAGGTTTCTGTGACACTTCTTTGCAATGATGATGCCTGATCGTACGTTGTCTGTGTTGTCTTGAGTTATATAGATACAGAAGGTGTGACTCAAGGTGTTCTAGATTCCAAGATGTATCGTTATCTGTCTTTCAAGCTAAGTTCAATTCGATACTAGGTCAGATTGGAGATGTTTATTGTTACATGGTAGAGGGTATCTTTGTGGTAGCAATAAACATTCTACCAGAATTTGTACAGAATTCTGCAGACTACGTATCCCGAAGAAGTAATTTAATCATGTCATGCCATTTTCCCATTTTACAGTATGTGTACAATAAATAAGATTTCCCATACTAATTTTCTGATCTATGGTGTATTTTCAATAGCCACCAATAAACATAAGATAGTTTATTTGATAAAAGAATAAATTATAAATATTTTTTAGAACGCTAAATTTTATTCAAAGATATGATTAAAGATTAAAGTGTGAAAGATTAAAAAAAATCAAGACTAAAAACAAAATAATTAAGAATAAATCTCCCGCAATGAATAATACTTAAAATTTTTAGATACTGAATCCGATAACAATGAAAGTGTGTAAGAAATTACAATTAGTTTAAATGATTACTTGTAAACATTGTACACTTAGCAACACGAAGGGTTACTGGCGATGAATTTCGTAATTTTGAACCTCGGTCAAGTGATGATGATACTTGGGTTGGAATCCCAGTCTTTAAACTTTCAACGTGGGGACAACACGCAGATTTAATGTACATCTCTCAACCTATCCACAAGGAAGGTATTTGTAGTATCTGGACACGAACATATGACACGACAGAAACAACGCCGGCCACGAGTTCACGACGGTGACCACTCGATTATCGCTGCCAGTAAGCTGTGATCAGATTAGATGTAATCACTTTTAAGATACTGGAGCTATTTGTGTGTGTAGACATGACTAGAAGATGGGTGAATAAGTGATTTATACAGTTTTTTTATGAATATATTATAGCTACACTCTATAACTAAAAAAAAAAACGACGCACCAAGAAGGAGTGACTCGATTGCAATGTGAAATTTCATATGCGAAGACATTTATACCGAACATGCAACTGATTAAAATTTGGTGTCCAACGAAAATGAATAGTGGGAGCTACAGTGCATCGAAACTGTGCACTTAGCAGGTGTCTATAAGAAGCGATTTTCAATATGAATGTCAAAATTTCTGTTGTATTGCGATTTAGGATACCTTCGAACGACTGAAAAAAAATGATTGGCGCAGAATTCGAGCTCATTACGAGCAACTGTTCGAGTTTAAAAGAGGTCGTATCATTGGATTGAAATAGGCTGGTTAGGCAAATCGGAGAATGGCTAGTCGTATGGGTCAAAGCGATGCGGCCATTAGAAGATGCTGACAAGAATGGGTGGACAGTGGCAGATTTCAGTGTTATAATGGTGGCGGTCGACCTAGGGCCATAGTAGATCGGAGGACTGATTGATTGTCAGATCAACTGTCACAGAGCCTGATTCATCATTATCAACCATCAGACGTGCGACCCACACGTGAGTGTCTACCATGGCCATTCACAGACCTCTGATAGAGCGAAATTTACGCTCGTTCCAACCGCTACGCCACCTACCACTTACGCCTGCACACTATCGAGCCAGATTACGGTGGTGCTTGGCTAGATCAGGTTGAAATCATGCTGTCTGGGGACGTATAGTGTTTGGCGACGAATCTCGCTTCCAACTGTGTCCTGACGATCATCGAAGACGCGTCTGGAGACACCCAGGGTAGCGTGCTGATCCTGCTTTCACCGTTGCACGCCATACAGGTCCTTAACCAATAGTTATGGTCTGGGGTTCCATTTCTTTTTACAGCCGGACCTCTTTAATCGTCATTAGAGGCACACTTGCAGCACAGCAGTATGTCGACGACATTCTGAGAACTGTTTTACTACCGTCACTTTTACAGTACATTCACAGTAAAAATAAAAGAGATGAGCATAATTTTTTCTTTATGTATCAAAATACCATTTATTTAAAAGAAATGACTTGTTTTATTTGCTAAAAGAGTTGTAGTTCTAGAAGAAAACTATTTTGTCAAAAGTCTGGGATAATTTCACGAATAAATGACTTTAAAACATAAGAGCAATGTATACTAACATTTCAGATTTCTTCGTAAAAAAGGAGAGTGCGCGTTATACGGCGAATATACCTAAAAATTAAAAAAAAAAAGCTTGAAAGTATAGGTGCGCGTTATATATATGTCAGATTTTACGGTATATATATAGATATATTAAAAGAAAGTACACACACTTTATGAATCGACTCGGTGTCAATGATTTATGATCATTATTGAATTTTGGGAGCCATGTTAATACAGTCACATTTAAAAGGCAAGTTAATACAGTCACATTTAAAAGGCAAGTTAATACAGTCACATTTAAAAGGCGAGTTAATACAGTCACATTTAAAAGGCAAGTTAATACAGTCACATTTAAAAGGCAAGTTAATACAGTCACATTTAAAAGGCAAGTTAATACAGTCACATTTAAAAGGCTTTTTAAATGTATTTTATTCTGAAAAATACCCGGTTAATTACATTGTTTTGTGTTTTTATTGTACTTTCAGTTTTTAAATGAAAAATTGTGAGAGATACTAATGTGTAATTCAAACAACAAAGTTCCTTTTTGATTGTAAATAAAAAGTTTGAAAATATAACATAATGTAGAGTTTTTTAATCTGCTTACTCTAAAATTAAATAAAGGGACAAACAAAAATAAAGAAGTATCAACAGTTTAACGATAACTTTTTGAAAATAAATTATTATTTTTAAAAAAAAAACACAAAGTAAAATGTGTAATATTAGCATTCAACATAATACTGTGAAATTGAGATCAATAAAATGTTCTCGAAAATTAAATTAAGGATTGAAAAAATTCCACTTTATTTTCCTGATCTCAAAGTCATCCGAATTATCGTATAATGCACACATTTTATTACTAAACATAAAATAAATTTTCCATTAAATTGTATTTTAAAAGCCTCTTTTCTCAATTCCTTATAATATTTAGAAAATTAAAATGGTTGAATGAATATTACACATTTTCTAATATTAAGCAATAATTTTTTTTCTACTTCAGAAACAATTACGAAGAGCCAAAGCGACCCTCGAAGCTTTTGCCTTCTATACGATTTCCAGAAAGTAAGTAACATTTAATACAGATAACAGAAATTATTCTTGATGTTGGACTCATTTTTTTTAGTTTACTAACTATTCTAATTATTTAAGGATAAACAACATAAAATATTTCTTTCTTTTTTTTTTAACAAAAGAAATTAGGACAGACAAAATTTTATTATTTTTCCTTTATTTATTCAAACGTGTACATTGTGATTGAATATGTATCTTTATTTTAAACAAAAGTGGAAGAAAAAGTAGAGAGAGAAAGAGAAGTTCCACTGTTTGCTTCTTGTTATTTTGTTTAGTTTTCTATTTAAATGAGCCCCAAAAGTTCATTTTTTGATAAATTCTTAAGGGGAAAAAACTAATCTGAAATTCCTATGGCTGTGTACATATCTGTTCAATTGAAAATGGATTCGGAGATCTTGCCACATATATTTGTCTTTACTAGTCTTAACCAACTACCGTAGCCGCTGTTTGAGAGCGTTGTAAGATCGTCTTGTTGTTGAATTAATCATCACTCAAATTAACCGGATTTACCGTTTTGATTATTTTCTTCAAAGCACATCACTATATTTACAACTCTATTTGCAATTATAAATCGCATAGGGAACTACAGGCATCGTCCTCCATTTTCACGTTCGAGACCACCACTCCTCTTCTCTCCTTCCCGCTCAAAAGCCAAAACAGTTCACAGCAGTTCCCTCTTTCTAGTCTATCGGTAGCTAGGTGTCAAGCCTCCTAGTGCTATGTGCCTAGCGTGAAAATATATGTGTCACTTAAATCGAGCAATGACGAGTATACTCGTCAATCACAGAGTTAAAAAAAAGTGTTGCTGTTAAAATAATGGATCAAAAAGATGGGTTTATTTTATAAAATTGCTAATTTTTTTATTATTAAGGCTTATTGTACGGGGCTATAAAGTAATTTATATTGGTCACGGGTTCATGAGGCTGAAGGTCCTTCCGACCAGAGACGTCTTAAGGCATGGATCAACTGGACCCTGGTCCCAGTACCTTAGCCACATTGGGAACCTCATCTCGTTCTCGACTCAGCCTTAATAAGAACATGATTCGAATAATTTCAACGATCAAATGTTATTTCCGGTTGTGTTCTCCAAAACATTGGGAATTTCGGACGATATGGCAACTGGCTTCATGTGATGACCGTCGTCCATGTATAAATCTAGTCCTAACACCATACACCATCATTACTCAATCAGTCAAAAGGTGGTAGTCGGTTGAGATGGAAAGCGTGATTGTGAGTAGTGCACATTTATTTGTTTCGGGTTATTGTTTGTACTAGTATTTGAGAACGTTTGCTATGTACTTTCTTTTTTGAGGGTCATAGATGGGGCCTACATTTGTGTAGCGGCCCAGAGCTTCAAGATGTCTTATGATGCTTTTGCTTTCGACCGTAAGTTTTTATGGATATCTATGAACTTAAGTAACCGTCAAAATTCCCAGGCCGAGAGACCTAAACACATTCTTATTTGCTTCCTTTTTTACTCACAAAATATTTTCTACCTGTTTTGACACTTTGTAGTTTCTGGAGTATGTGCTGTAGGGTTGACCACAGTCCTCTTGCCAGAAAGCTTCCTTGCCATTCCCACTCCAATAAAATAGATGTTCTTTAGGCAGCACGTCATTGGGTCATTACTCTGTCAGCCAATGATTGTAACATCAAACAATTGTCACACCCGAAACCAATCGATTGCTAAGTAGCTTTCGGCCAACAGCTATCAATGAGCTCGCTTGATCGGCGTCACGCATTTGTTCATTGCTGACCATACCTTAAAGAACCCTATTACAAATCAACTTTCCGACTTTTGCCTTTGCCCCTTTTAGGCTAATATCTAAAACAATATTATCAAGGTTAGCTCTAGGGCCGGACAAACCGGACCCTTGCCCGGGGTGGCAAATTCTAAGGGCGGCATTTGGATTGAATTGGGAAAAAAAAATATTTTTTTTGTTGCAAAAAACTTGATATATTTTCTGAAAGACTATTGAGTGTGAATTTGGTATTTCCTTTATTGTATCTTACTTCCTTATTTTGTATTCTGTATGTTTAATGTCAGTTTTTTTTAATGTTGAAACTTAAGAGTTAAAGGCGTGAGTGAGTGTATGTTCATTCAGGAAATTTGACAAGTTTACACATCTTTCTCTATTACCGTTTTCCCATCCCGGAGTAGGGTCAGCACGGACATTCCTTTCACCCATACGACGTTCGGTGTCAACTATCCGAAAGGGGACAGGAGCAATAAGAGTTTTTTTTGTATATAAAGAGTTACAGGAAGTGTTTTATTTTAGTCTTGAATGTAGTTACTATAAGGTAAAATAAAATTTTTGTGATACCACCATCAGTAGACTCTTTTTAGAAAAAAATGGCATGTTGAAATGGGCGATATATACTTTCTTTTACATTTTACACGTTTGAATCAATAACAAGTAATTATGTCCTTAATTTTGTATTATTTTGTGTATGTATATAATATTGTAATGTTGCCTTTTTGTTCGCAAGAATTATTCGTTTTAAAAGTGTGTATCTATGTGAACATTTTTTTTTAATTATAATCTTTTGTTTTTGAGAGTGGGGCGGCATTTTCCATTTTAGTCCGGGGTTGCAAAACTGCTAGAGCCGGCCCTGATATTATCAATGCGGTATAAATAAATTTGTTGCGCGAACTTATACACCGTTTCAGCAGGTGCAGACGGGAACGCAAGTGTTCATCTTAAATTATTTATATTTTTTTACTTTTTACTCCTGCCTGGCCTCCAAATATTCTTAACTTGAAATTTGAGAATATGTGTTTCACTTTTCAACTTAAATAGCCAATTCAATTTAAATTTCAATACGTTTCACTCAAAAATTACAATTTAAATAGCCAATAGTCACTATTCATGCTTGACAAAAATAGGACACAAAATCCTGCAAGTTCTCCATACTCATCAATCCCAGTTAACTGGTTAAAATATAAAATAGGGGTAAAGACAGATGGTGTTTAAAAGTGATTTGTTGTTTTAAATTAAAAAATGTGCTGCATGCAGTTACAAAAATTAATTTAGTTTTCCAAATTAATTTTATAACTTTTAGTTTAAAGAATTAAATTTGAAAACTATGTATCATAAATTCAGAGGAAATTAAATTTAGTTGTTTTGATTTTATTTAATTCGGCAATAATTATTTTTTTATGTGTCTTAGAATACTTAATTTTTTATTTCATGTATTTTGTTTAAAAACATTAAATAAATTAACACAATTTAACAAATATTGAAAAAATTTCGATTCTAAGATTTTCAAAACCATATTTAACAACATCACGTCACTATTTTTCTTTCAAATGTAAATTCATCGGTAGAGGTTAGAAGGTGTTACATCCATTATTGAACTGAAATGTATACGAGTATATGAAAAACTAAAATAGCAGTAAATCCCTTAAAATCTATAATTATACTTTCCTGATAGTGGGTTCTGTTTATAAAATTTTGTAATGAGAACTTCAGAAATTTTATACTAAAACTTTTCAATTTCAAAATTAACTATTGTTTAAGTAATTTCTTAAGAAAAATTAGACACGGAAATTTTTATTAGAAATCAATTGTTAATATTATTAATTATTATTAATCAATTGTGCTATAATTATTATGTTCAATATTTAAACGGTTCTATCAAAAACAATTATGAATAACAGAAATCTAAATCTAAAAAATTATATTTATTTATACCATTCCACATATTCTTATCCTTAATGTATTGACTGTTGTGAAAATGACAATCTTTAATATCGTTTTATTTATTTTACAGTTGTTCCTTTCACGGTGAAATTCACTAATGATATATCACAACTTCGAGAAGTTTCTGGTGGAAAAGGATCATCTCTTGGAAAGTTGACACAACTGAGCAAAGACAATGATGTTTGTATACAATCATAAGAAAAAGAATATTTTGAGAATTTATTTTCTGTGTATAAAAATTTATTGAAGGGACCATTTTCACTTTTAAATCAGTGTATATTTAGAGAAATTCCATCATGATCAAAATCCATTTTTTAAGGGGATTTGGTACCTTAAAAGTAACCTTAATATAATGTTTTTTTGTATTTTATTATTATTAGTTACATTATTATCTTTTGATTGATGAAGACTTTTGTATGCCTAAAATTTAGAAATTGGAAAAAACTTTAATTGAAAAATGTAAACGAACAAATTAAGGAATTCGACCACGTCCCCTTTTTAGATAAAAAAAAAAGCTAAAAAAAGCTTGTGGATAAAGGAAAACTATTTTAAAAAAGGAAATGGTAACTAAAAAAGGTGTTACAAGTAAAATGTGATATTTTTGAAGTATTACATTAATGTAATTTTTTTTTCTTTTGAGATGTGCATGCAAAATTTTTTAATTAAGGCATTTTGTATTAATAATTTTATAATTTCTGTTCATTTTTATTATATGTTTTTCATAAAAAATATAATATTTGAATATTATGTGAAACAAAAAAAAAAAAAAACTTTAAAATTTCTGTTGTGACAAAAAAATTTTTTTTAAACATTTACTTTGAGTATTCTTATGCAATCAATATTCTCTAAAAAAGGATAATTTATAAAATATATGGGTTGAAATAATATGAAAATGCTATTATTTTTAATATAGCTAATATTTTATATTATATATATAGCTAATATTTTAAAGAGATATTTTTATTTTTATTTTTGTTTATAATAAGTGCTTTTTTGGAATTACAAACTTTAAATAGTTTTTCTCAGTTTGAGTTTTTTTCCATTCAAAATGCTTTTTTCCCACAATTATTTACCAATCACTTCCATTTTTTCCTTGTGTGCTATATATAATTCATTTAACAAAATTAGGGATCGACTTTGCTGTAAACTTCATGCTTCTTTTAAAAAAATTAAAATGTAGGAGATTTTTTGGATTTTTTGTTGAATTTTAACATATATATCAACATTTTATTTTTTTCCAAAACTAATTAAGTTATTATAAAATAGATCTCTAAAGTTGTTTAAAACATCCTTAAGAATATAAAAAAAATTCCCGGTCAAAAAATAATTAATTACAGAAAGAGTACAATATAAAAAAATTTCCAAATTTTCTTTAAAAAATTTTAATTTTTTAAAACTGTGTGAACACAATATTTGCAAAATTTCATCTCGTATCATTATCTTGAATAGAAATATTATATGAAATGTTAAAATATAATTTTTAAATATATAAATAAGTAAAAAAATTGTTCAAAAGGTGCCAAGTTCTCTTAAAATTGAATCAATTATCTTTTACTTCGAGATATGTTTTGCAAAATGTTGAATGAAACATTTTAAAAATACTTATTACGTTACTTACATCACACTCCTTTTAATTGCTGTATGACTATCATTTTCATTCAGAAATATCTTTTCGCAATTATCGTAAAAGGTCTATCTTCCATGGGAGGAATAATTAATATTATAGTATTATGATTGCTTTTTTTATAATAATTGCTATTAGTATTTTTAAGTAAATTTTCAGTTTTTTTCTCTTTTATTTTGAAAATGCCAGTGCTTTATTACTCATATATCAAAATTTTGGTCTCGAATGAAGTCTTGCACAAAACGAAAAAAAAGTTTTGTTGATTGGATTACTAACAATTTCCTTTTTATTTTTGCTTTATAGTTTTAAAGAACTTACTTTATTCTACATTTTTAGACTTTGACGAAAATGCTCAAAGATAGTTGTTTAATTTGGATTTAGATAATGTCGCATCGCTTAGGTACTATAAGGCATTGATATTGTTCTTGTAAATTTGCGAGAGAGAACTGCTGACGACTCCAATTATTTTAATATTGACTGATTTATTATTAGACAAGGATGAACAGATGGCTCCACCATGACAACTCTACATATAAACACAAAGAAATAGTATAATAAATTATTTAGAATTGTGCACAAAACGCACTCGTTATGAACAAGTTTCACAACGTTCCAGAAATGGCACTTTAGAACAGTTCCATTAGCAAGAATTCCAGACAGATAAAGTATTTTTCGCCAAAATTTGTCACCAAACTGGTAATCTTGGTCACATCTTCTATGGTTGTTTTATTTTATCTTTAAAGTTTACGCTGGGAAGTAAACTTCGCCTGTAAAACTCAATTTCACCCGCAAAAAAAGTTGCTTCAGGGAAAATAACATACTTGGCATGTTTTAACCCGTTATGTATCGCATTATGATTTACTGCAGTTTTTTTTCATGCAAATTTTTTTGCATGACTTCACTTCATTGAAAATTAAGGGATATACATAAACAAAATACTCAACTTTGGGAAATTTAATTAGTTAGAGCTAATCAATTAAAGATATTCAACTGTAAAATTAATTGTACACACTGTTTACTTAAAGTAAATAGTCAAATCATTTTCTAGGGTCTTCATTAACATACAAAAAAATAAGACACCTACCTTTTGACATTAACTATTTATTCGGAACAAAAATGACAATCATCGCAATCCGCTGAAAACGCCGTCAGCTAAAAACGCAATTTCTGCTATAAAACTGTTCGCCTTCCCCGCTAAATACTCATCATAGAACCAGTCCTGCTACACATCTTGGAAGAGTGGATTTAAAAGAATATTCCTGCCATGTATCGTCAGAGTATTCGTAAAAATGGTTATTCTATTTAATTTTAAAGTGAGTGATACTAATAAGTACCGTCGGTAGATAAAGGGTTAATCTATTAATTTTTGGTTATTTAGAATTTCAAACACCCTCAAATCCAATAAAGGCCCAGTGGTAGCGTATCGCGATTCCACACCACAAATTCGAGGTTTTATCCTCGGACTGGGCAAGGTCAATTCAGCCTTTCATCCCTCCTGCAGTGCTCGATAAATGAGTACCAAGCTTGTGCTTAGGGACTTGAACTCTGGGAGTCTCGCTTCAGACTGACCACCTGATCGGGACATCTGCTCATGCATCTCAGCGCCCAATGGTCACGTATACTGGGATGAGCATAGTAGGCCCTGGCCCTCATGGGCTGTTGTGCCATTGAGTTTGTTCTAATCCAATAGATATTATCTAAAGATTTTTACTTTCTAAAATGAGTGGAATTCATATAATTTCTTGGTATTTTACTGTCTTCATTTGTTAATGAAATAAAAACAGATGCAATGTTCTTTTCTTTGTAGTTTATTGTACCAAAAGGAATCGTAGTGACAACAGCAGCATATAATGAATTTTTAACACAGAATATTCTGGATGCCGTGAAGTATTTAGAGAATGTGGCATAGTAAGAAATCATCAAAATACGTTTTTTTATTTTTGTATTACTTGGCAATATAAGAAAAGAAATGAATGAATGTTCAGTTTCCTTTTTAATCTTTTATTGATCTTATTTCATTTCAGCGGGAACGAATCTGGTGATTTGAAAGAAGCATGTAATACGTAAGTTTTATTCCATCATTCTCTCTCTTTTTAATAAACCTTTAACAATTTGCCATTCTAATATTGTGAAAATAATAATATATATTCGAAAAACAATTTTTTAAGAATTCAAATATTTTGCGGTTTGAGTGGAATTAAGTAGCAATATTCATTACGTTGAATCATTTAATCTGATGCTCCATTTTATTTTTTAAAATTATGAAAAAGAACAGCATTAGTTAAGAACTTATTTAAACTAGATATCAACAAGAAAGACAATGTAGAATTTTATTTCAAGCGTTAAAAAAAAAAAGAAAAACTTTAGAGATTCCATAGTGGGCAGGATGTTCTTTCATCTATTGAACATAATGATAAACCTGCAGTACTGAAACAAAGAAAATTACTTAGTGAGCATGAAGTTGATCGGCTATGTTGTGCAATGCAAGATCTACACTTTGGTGTTCTGAGGTGTGGAACTCAAAATATTCGGACAAATAAGATTTGAATTCTTCCCAAAGTGCCGGAGGTGTCGTTGGATTGCAAAAATCAAACATTTTACTTTAGATGAAGTGTTTTCTGCTTAAATTTATTTAAAAAATTACCTTTAGTTTGATTTTTTGTTTTAATTTACGTATTTTAATGGTATTTTTAATACTTGGATGATCTTAATATATTAGGTTGGGGAAAAAGAAATCCATTATTTTTGCATGAAATTCAAAACTTTATTTAACATGTTTCGGATTGTGTCCAATTTGGGTCAAATATGCATCGTTTTGTTGTATATTTTTTTGCCATTTTAAAGGTAGTTTCATAATGCCTCTCTCATAGAAGTCTTGGTCCTTATTGGCAAAAAACTATTGTAATCTATTTTCACAATCATCTCTTGATCCCAATTACTTATCACTCAGGAAGTTTTGGAATGCGAGAAAAAGGCGATAATCACTTAGTACCAGGTACGGACTGTATGGTGGATGCATTAAAACTTCCCAACCAAGCTCCCAGAGTTTCTGGCGAGTCACTACAGACGTGTGTGGCCTGGCGTTATCCTGGTGGAACACACCTCTTCTGTTGGCCAATTCTGGCCGTTTGTGGCCAATCGCTACCTTCAAATGGTCCAGTTTTTGACCGTAGAGATATGACTTTAGTGTTTGGTCATACAGAAGCAACTCATAATAAATTATTCCTTTCCAGTCTCACTAAATACACAATAGAACCTTCCTGGCCGTTAGTGCTGGTTTGGCCACCGTTTGAGCTGCTTAACTGCGCTTTGACCAGGATCGTTTTCGCACAATATTGTATGTAACTCATTTCTCATCTCCAGTCACCATCCGCTTAAGAAATGGGTCGATTTCATGCCGTTTGGTCAAGGCTTCATAGATGGAAATTCGGTACATCATGTTTTTTGGTATTAATTTGTGTTCCCAAACATCGCTTCTTTTTGAATCCAACTTTGTGCAAAAGGTTTAAAATTGTTTTATGATCGATCCTTAGCTTCTGGGCGATGCTACAACTAACATGCCGGTGAATTTCGATTACTTTGGTTTTATCGACATTTTCGACGACGGGACTGCCTGTGCAAGGTGCATCTTTAACATCAAAAATGCCTGAACGGAATCGACGAAACCAAAATTGCACGTGATTATCTGTTACAGTATTGGTACCATGAATGCCATTCACAATTTCAGCCACCCGGCTTGCATTTTCGCCTTTATCAAAGAAAAACTGTAAAATGTACCAAATTTTCTTTTTGTTGACTTCTATTTTTAACACCCTGTAACTCACAACTGAATGGACCAAACAAAAAACAGCAAAATATTTTTTTAGTGTGAAATGTCACCTTGACAACGAGCATAAATTTGAAATTGTTCCATCGGTACTTCACGAGATATCGACACTACAGCCAACTACCAAAAAAATAATGGATTTCTTTTTCCCCAACCTAATATTTTATGGACTGAAGTAATCTGGGTGATAACTGTCAGATATGAGTCATTGTATCGTAGATGATTAAGTTCCAAATAAGTATATTTTTGTGTGTGAGTTAAGATGTTAGAAATTTTTTATCTGATGTGTAAGCTTTTCTTAAATGTAGTCGAATCCCGGTTTAACGAATTTCGCGATTTGAGGAATTTTTACTTTTACTCGATTAAAAGAAAGCAAAAAAAAACTTTTTAACGAATTTTATATTTATATATATATATATATATATATATATATATATATATATATATATATATATATATATAATATGTGTGTGTGTGTGTGTGTGTGTGTGTGTGTATAAACCTCGTATTAACAAATTACTTCAACAACCGAATTTTTTTATTTTGGATTAAAGAAATTAGGATTTATTTTCAAAGATTTGGAACAGAAAAAAACTTTTCTTGTGTTCATCGAATTTCGACGGGAATAAATGTTGCCAATTATAAGAATTTGCAGGTGCAGATGAGTCATGAGTGAACTTTTTGTGTACATTTTAAATAGGACAGGAAATTTCTTTCTTATATTATCGAATGTTACTAGTATTTTCAGCAGCCGAGTAAAAAGTGCGTGATTTTTAACATGCGATGTTTTTGTGTAGTTGGTTATTATAGAATTTCCATAAGGTAAGTGCAAAAAAAATTGTACTTTATTGGATCCCGATATTGCGAATAAGCCCGAATTAACGAATAAAATGTTCGCTACCAATAAATTCGTTAAATCGGAGTCCGACTGTAATTAGATTCTCAATTAATATTGAAGTAAATAAAAGAAATGTATATACATCTGGAATTAAAATTTTTCTCTTGATGTGTTTTAAATACGGTGAATTATTTGAAGAACCAGCTTAGGAAGTTTAAAGTAATTTGAATTAGTACGAAGTGTGCATATGATTTTAAATGGTGTAATTATATTTGCAAATTTTATCTACGTATATTTGTTAAGGTTCCATTTCATTCATTCGAGACATATTTAATAGGGTTTCGAGTATTGTCGAAAAAACACCCTTACCACTCCAAATTCGAAGGAGTATTACTGAAGATCTCATGAGTATTTTTAGAAAAGAAGCCAAATTTGCTGTCCGATCTTCTGCAACAGGTACTAATTAAAATTTAGATTATTTCATTAAATAATATCAACTATAAAAATTATGTTTTTTACTAATAAGATGTATCTGTATATGTAAAGATGAGGCTTTCTCATCAAACTACTGCTGCTTATTAGTTCATATTATTGTAGACTATATAAGTATACGAAGCCCAGTGGCTGAGTAAGTGTATCACACTTCCACACCACAGGTCTAGGGTTCAAATACCGTACTTAACAAGGTCGACTAAACCTTTTATCCCTTCAGTGGGTCGATAAATACCAAGCTTGCCTGGGTACTGAACTCTGGGCTTTCACGTCAGACTGACCACTTGACCAAAACATCTGCACATGCACCCCAGCGCCTAAGGTCATGCAAACTGAGATAAGTATAGTAGGCCTTGGCCCTCATGGAGTTCAGTCCAATGTAACTTTTACTCTTTGTTTTATTTATATGAGCCTAATAAAACGCACACATTTATAAATTGCCAGACTCGTAGAACCCTTTTAATTTTATTGTTTAGGTACTATTATAATTGTATTTATGCATGTACTGGTGTATATACTAAATAATACAAATTTTGTTGTTGCTTTAAGAAGATATTATGATGAATTATAGTAGGGAAAATAATTTTAAAAAATGTCTTTATAATTTAAAACATAAGTAAAATATTAAGTAATCTGGTAAACAAAATCCTCAAGTAATTATTCTAGTGTTAGTGTATGTATTAATAAAGATATTTATGTGAAGAGATCATGACATTTTATTGAATATTTTGAATGAAAAACCTACGTGGTGTAGTTTAGAATTTTCAATCTATTTACTTATGATATAATTATAATAGTAGAAAGAAAATTCATTCGATGTATATTTAGTAGGACCTTGTGTATTCATTTAACTGGCTTGTTAAAACAATTGTTTTAATAAGCTTTTTGGGGTCTTATAATTATTGTTAAAAAATTAGTAGAAATCGCATGTCTTCAAAGCATTAAAATGATTCGTTATGTGGATTTTTAATTTTAAAGATAACACTTTATATTCCTTTTGTGATATTTATTTAAACAATTTTATGAGTAAAAAAATTTTAATTAGAATTTACAGCTATGATTTTTTAAATACTTAGACAAGGAATAAAAGATTTGTTCTTTATATATATATATATATATATATATATATATATATATATATATATATATATATATATATATATATATATATATATTTAGGAGCTTCGTAGAAATTAAAAGACACTTTTTTAATTATTCAGGAGAAGACAGTGCAGCAATGTCGGCAGCTGGACAAATGGATACTTTCCTTGGAGTTCAAGGTCTTGATAAGGTATCAATATTTTACAAATCAAAATTTTAATTACAAAAAAATTAATTTAAATATTTGGAAATCCAGTCATAACTTTATTTGTATGAGCCATTCTAGATAGAGTGACTTTTTTTTCCTTTTGAGGTATTTGCTCTTTGCCATATTCATTCTTATCGAGAAAAATGAACTTGGGATCAAAATATGCATTCCATTTATGAATTATATCGAAAACGCGACTTATAACAAGAATAAATAAAAATTTATCACTAATATCCTATATTTTATTTAATAATTTGTTTACCTCTTTCCTCCCCCCGATAAATATTATTCATTCTTAAAACACTCTTATTGATATTTTTAAACAAGTTCTATTCATTTGCTTCTCTTGGAATCTTTTAGTAAGTCTTCAGGCATACATTCATTTATGCGTTAAATATCTTCATTGTCCAGAAAATCTTCCGACAGTCATTATGCTATAGGGCAAAGGATTGTCATCTATGAAATGTAATAAGTATCAGTAGCATTTTTATAAAGAGACATGCGAGAAAAAGAATCCAGTACGATAGAGGACACCAATGATTGAAACTCCCTGAAGAAGTGCAAGTCAGAACGGATACAAAGCATCATTTCTCGCCAAGCGAGAACTTACTTCCCTTGATATTAGAGGGTATATTGCGTATTCCGTGTTATCTTCTATGTATTCTTGTCCAGAATCACTAGTCATACTAAATCTGCTTTCAATCGTAAGGAGTACGCGAGCCTCTCTCTCTCTCTATTGCTGACCGAACTCTTGTGTTTCTGGTACCGTAGAAAACGCCACCTTTGATGAGTAGGAGTCAATGGCATGCTGCGTATTGGTCATTGTGCAAATAGACCTCCATTACGCAGTTTCCAGTTCACGGTAAAACGTGATATTGGTCATCCAGTAATCTGCTGAATGTCTCTTGCAACTTCTCCAGCTGTCAGTTTGCCTCTTCTCGCCTGTAAGACAGCATATCGAGCGTCTACCACCATGATGAGCAATTCGACGCCTCTTAAAGTAATGTACACATTGAAGTAGTTTTCGTAAATATGCCGAGCCTTAATCACCTGAATACTTTATATCTTACGACTTTAATCGAGTACGTCATGCTTGCATGTATACGTAAACCCTACCCTACTTGTCACTAGTTGGTATGAATGGTCTTACGGTGCGATCTGCGAGCTCACTCAACTGATATGTTAGTATATCAACTTCATCCTTACTTTTTTCCAACCATTGTATAAGATTAGTAACTTCATGACTGGTAATAGCAAATTCTAATCGTAATTCCTTCAAAGATCGGCATGTTGAGTAATGTGAATCATTTTACGTGAAGTATGCCTAAGTTTTAGAGCTATTTTGTAACTTTAATGTAGGCAACTCACACATTGACTACATAAATTTAAGAAACCTATTGACAAGAGTTCATTCAATTATTTTAGAATGTTGCTAATTAAAAACAAAGAATAAAAATCTGTTTGTTGTTAGCGACGGATATCACGTTAAAGGAGTCAGAGTTTTGCGTTCCCATTTTTTGTATTCACCTTCAAAAAAAAAAACTAATTCAGCTAATTTTGAGATAATTTGACTTGGTATTGTTAATTTTTACCAAATTGATTTTTTAAAAATAATTTTATTGTTAAAATTCTTTTTTTCCCTCCTATAGGTATTTTTGGCCGTAACTAAGTGTTGGGCATCTCAGTTTGGTTATATAGCTGTTGAATACAAAAGGTAAAATGTTCAAATTTCTTTTGATTTTAATTTTTATAGTAATTTAAAAGTAATTATAATAGAGGTTGTTAAAGATTTATTAAATAATAGCCGAATTGAATACAAATTTGAGAACGTGAATTTGTGTTCAAAATATTTTCTATATATTCTTCAAATCGAAATAGATTGTTATTTTAATAATTTCCTTTTGGTGCGTTGTTATTTGCCGAATAAATTTGGTTTTTATAATGGCTGTCCTTCATGTTGCATTTTGATAAAGGCATTGAAGTCTCTTAATCTTTACTGTGTGTACTATGGATACAAAATTTTGATTCCTTTGCATCCCCAAGCATTTTTTTTTATTCTTATTGGTTTAGTGTGTGTGTGTTTTGTTTTAGCAAACTCAATTTTGTATTTCATCATTTAGTCATATTTTGTCTTTTTCTTCATTTCTTTTTACACCCACTAGGAGCGATTAAGCTTAGCGCTTACGAGTGGTGGTCGATCTCGAATAAATTCTTTGAAGTTGACATGTATTCTGAAAGGATAACAAAACTTTGCAAAACTCAAGCACTTCGAGGTAATTGAAGTTCATTGTACTGACGCACACACACACGAGTGTTTTTGATTCCGTTGAAGTTTGCATTATGTTAGAGAAGTTAACTACCGCAGTCCTTAATTTGAAACTAATAAGTGAAATCCAATTAATAAGAATTAAATGTGTGCTTGGAAAGAAATTTAGCTGTAACAGGTGGAATTTCAAATTTATAGGCACGAAATTTTGTAAAATGTTGGGAAAATCCTTATCTACTTCAACAACACAACCAAAGAACAGTAAAACTTTACCTCAGCTGTATAAAGAAGACAGAAGTAGAAATGATGAACGCAGTGGCCGACCTTGATGGTTTATTCACATTCGTTTCAACTGATTAGCTGAAGGACAAAAATGAAAAAAATAAATAAATAAGGAAGTGTGTCAGAAAAGAATTTTACGCGAAATAAAACCACGCAGAAGCAAATTCCCCATTTTTTTTATCGAAGAAAGTTTAAATACTCCATAAATTGTCCAAACAAAAAGTACTTGAATTAACAGGGAACAAAATAATGGAGAAAGTTATTAGCGAATGACTAAAAGTTGTTCCTAAAATCTTTAAAAAGTAACAGCAGTAAATTCAAAATTTCATTTAAGTCAATCTTTTTTTTCTGTTATGGGCTGCATATTGGTATTTCTACCTTTGCAGACCCAGTACATTCCCCAGGAGTTGATATCACTTTTTATTGCGAAACTATTTAGGCGATACCAATTACCGCAAGCAATTTTGACGCCCAGTTCCTTACCCAGAGGGAGACACCTGAGCTCTGAAGATGCGAAAATTGTTCTTAGGAATTTGGTTTTGCCGAGAGCGTCTAAGTCAAACGGACACTCAAGGGATCTTTTTCATGCCGTATGATCAGATGACATGGCCGTTGTCGATTTTCTACATCAGGAAAATCCATCAACTTGGCCGGGGTTGAACCGCAACCTTGGTCAAGTCAAAAATTAAAATCTCCAATTTTTGAAATGAACCACCAAAAATCAACTTACGTGTATTATTTGAGATCTACATTTTTTTATAACGGTGTTAAAAAAACTGTGGGTGAACTCTTGTTTGTTTTTCTGCCGTATACTGTGAAATCTTAATAAGTAGAGTAACAAAAGCTTACCATTCATTTGGTAGCGTTAAAGAAAACCCCTGTTAAATCAGGAGGTATTTAATATCGAATACTTGGGCTCAGGGGCATTGCTACCGCCGTATAAGCCATATCAATGATATAGGACAAGGGATGGCGAACCAGTGGTTGGCACGTGACACAATGTTTTGGGAAGTCAGCGATCAAAACGGTTTGCATTTTATTTCAAAATAACAAAGTTCGCCATGAAGTGTTACAAACAAACTCGAGTAATCAGTCGCGGGCGGGGAGCACACTCGTTTATTATTGTCTTATCTCAGTCACGTCGTGGGCTACAATTGCTTACGATGAAAAATTTGTCTACGCATAGCATAGTCAATTTTGTCGACACAACTGTATTTTAAATTTTATTTGTGTTATATTTACGATTTTTGTTACTTAACTTGGCTAGTTCAGCAAAAGAACAAAAAGTGCAAGATAGTAAGTGTAGAGAATTTCAAACTTGGCTAATCTAGAAATATCGCATTTTTATTAAAGGCGACTAAGTGGTGTGTGTTTTATGTTCTGGAACAGTGGTATGCAGATTATCGTCGGTAAAACGGTATTTTGAAATGAATCACAAATTCTTATGTCGGAAAAGTGAACCACGGCAAAACTATTTAATTGCTAAGAAACCGTTTGGCAGATAACTCCAATTCAGCATTCATTTTACTAAAAGTAACATCTTATATAAACCTAATATAAGTAATTTGTCATCCAATCTGCAACATTAGAAATCACATTAATGTTACTTTATAATTTGAATTACATGCATAACTAAAACATTTACCACTGTACAATGCAAAAGGTATTTTTTCGTAGTAAATAAAGGGTTTTGAGTTATTAGTACTAAATTTTATTATTTTCCCAATAATCACAAGTCAAATTTTTTCGACACAGCACGCCTATATCTTAATAAATTAGTGCTTCTCAAACTTTCGATACTGGTGGCCCCCTTTTCAATCACAATTTTTATCGCCCCCCCCTTATACATTAATAATGTACTGAATGCAATAATAATGCACTTTGACGCTAAAGCAACAATCTTTATTATAAACCGTACAAATTCATGACATAAGTATTAAATTTTGTATGCGTTACTTTAAAGCAAAAAAAATATTAAGTAATAGGATAATTATTATGTTATTTTTTCTTTCTCTAATTTTTAAATTGGAACATATAGCAAAATGCGGTGGTTGCTTAGAAGACAAAATATAGATATCAGCTAAATATAGAAAAAGAACTCAGAAGGTCAATTTCTAATCATAAGCATTCCTTTGAAAAACTTTGCTCTGTAAGACAAGTCCATGGAAGTCGCTAATACTTATTAAACTTGTTCTTAATTTCGTATTAGTTAATTAGTTATAAAATACTCTGTGCAGCACTGATACATGAAAAGTATACCGGTTGAAATACCCGCTCTTTGCACGAGTTTCATTTATAAGAAAATAAAACATTATTGATATAATCGCTGAATTGTAAAGAGAATAAAGCCAAGTGCGCGACAATGTTTACAAAAATGTAAAATGATTTTTTTAAAATGATTGCTCAAATTATAATTAGTTTTAAGCCTCACAGAATTAGCATTTAGAATTGATGTTGAACAATGAACAATAATATAAAATTCCGATGAAGAATAATTGTGTTATTTTTAACATTTAAAGCGAAAAGACGTTAACATGTTTTAACCCTGGAGCAGGCGCGCACTCGATACTAATGGTCGAGCGGGGTTATTGAGTCACCCCAATCCTTTTCTTATAATTATTTTTATAGTACACAAAAAAATCATAATTCTAGTGAATAATTTAATTAAAAGAAAATATACTCACCTACTTTCAAGGACACAGAAAATATTTCGGAAAAAAAGTTATCACACCGGGAACTCAGTCAAAACAAGTACCTTAAGATCGTAAAAAAACGTTTGTCCTCCCAAAAAAGTGTGACAAATATATTTTAGTTCACGTTAAGACTGTCAAACAGGAGGATAGTGTGTCAGGGCCATTGGTAACAATTAAACAGTTTTGCCAGAATTACCGATTTCGTGCAGTCCGGATTAAAAGTGTATTCATTACAATATGGATGTTCTAAAAAATTTGTAAAATGTTTTTCATTATGCTTTATATGATTGAGAATACTCATAAAATAAATCTTGGCCTAGTAATTCTTCAAAGTGCTCTTTGTGCTTTTCCAAAAATCATAAAAATATTTTACAAGGTAAAAAGTGCAGCAGAAATAATTTATTTACAACTTCCCTAAATGGAAAAAACAAATACATAAGAGCAGGTACGTAAGTAACCGTACAAGTAAGTTCGAAGGTCAAACCACAGCAAATACATTCTGCTGCCTACAGCGGATGGCAATAATATATAACAGTGATGCATTTTTTTTCTTCCTAAAATTATTTTTGATTATGGGTCTGGGTTTTGTTTTTTTCTCTGAAAGAGTAGCATTTTAGGTTTGAATAGAAACGTAATAAAAAAAATCTCTCATCATGGGATTACAGCAAATCAAATAAAATGTTTTTTATTTGGTTATAGTATCAAAGACAGCTAATGAGGTTTTGAAGTAGATGCTTTTATTTTTATGACGTAATTCGCAGATGAATATATATAAATTATATTAGTGTAAATGTGTATTTTTTTTATTATGTCAAAGTATTTTGTTTTACTTCATTCCAGTAAATAATTTTTTTTAAATCTTTTATTTTCGATATTCTCGTGCCCCCTTGTAGGTTTATCGAGCTCCCCCCCCAGGGGGCGCGCCCCACAGTTTAAGAAACACTGTATTAAATCCTTCTTTAGAAAAAAATGGCACGTTTATCCATAAAGGTTCGCCATCCCTGATATAGGGCCTTCAAGCTACCAGGGCCCCAACATATGTAAGCAAAATAATCGTAATATGCTAAAGGGCGTCCAAGAAATTTTAATATAGGACGAGCTGCCTCTGTGCTCGTCCTCCCTGTATCTTCCCTGCTATTAAAAATATTAAATACAAACTTTAAGAAAGATAAATGTCTTATGCAGTGTTATGAATTACAGGACTTCCATCACTCACGATTCTGTAGTTACAAATTAAAATGTATTAAATATAGCGGTCATCTCACTCACGATTATAAAAACTGCAATAAAAAATCAACTAAATATGTTTTGTGGGAATTATCATACCCCGCAAACTATTCAGAATGTGTGTGCGTGGTTGCCTGAAAGAAATCTGAATATAAATCAAATAAGAGAAGCAGGCTGCTGTCAAAAATGTGTCGGGAGAGAGGTTAGACCAGGGGCACTCAACCTTTTTTCTTGCTGAGCCACATACCTATGATAAGTATTTTACGCGGGCCACAATATATGAGGATGATGGAGAAAAACTCTACAAAACCAAACCAATATTAGACAAGGTAACATTGATCAAAATAATAAAACTTTTTTTTTAGCTTTTACTTTAATACTATATTAACCTCTCTATTAAACACATAAAAAATATTTAGTTTTATCCATTTTGTGCTGAGTTGTGAGGTAATTTCGATTTCCTTTCATCGATGACTGAGCCCCTCATTTATATTCTACAGTAAAAAAAATATTGATAGCAAAAGTGATATATTTGATTGCTTGGTTGGTAGAATTCAGTGCTAAATTTTTAGTACATTGTTCTTAAATAACTGAATTTATTAATGCGGTAGGTCATGACTGCGCCAATCAGAAAAACTGGTGGATTACAAGTAGGCCGCAGGCTGAGCATCACTGGGTTAGACTCTCAAAAAATGAATAAATTCCAGAATCTAAGTCCAGATTTACAAAATAATTTATCTGAAACTGTCTAAAATGTAATAGGCACTAAAGCTACATTGGTGCGCAAAACTTATATATATAACATATTTTTACGATTTTTTAAAAAAACCGCTGAACCCTATTTAATGAATGAAGAAAAGATTCTTTTATTAATGACTAATCAAATTTGATCTCTCTCACTCTTTTATTTTATGCAAATTAAGGTAATTGATTGGATAAATATTTCAAGTACTACTCTAGGCGGTTTTAATTTTGTTTTTGAAGACTTATGATACTTAAAAAGAAACTTTTGTAAATAATTCCAGACTATATGTCTGTAGGGTAGATTACAACTGAGAGCGATTGGGAGATTGGAGGAAGGCCAGTCCCAAGCAGAGGTAGCAAGATGGCGCAATGTGTCCCGAAATATGTTTTCCAGATTATGGAACCTATTCCATTTGACATGAACAATATTCAGAAGGCCCCTAAGACCCACAGGACGATCGTCATTTGGTTTAACTGTAAGATGCAACAAGAGAGCTATTCTACTCGTAAATTAATTCTTCGTTCCTTTCGAATTTTATTGTTTACCAAAAGCTCAATCAGGCAAGGCCTTATGCCAGAAGACCAATGGTCTGCATCTAGGGATTGCAATACCGGAATATCGGTATTTTGAGCCATTTATGCAATTTTGCAATACCGGTATTCACAGGTTTAAGTACCGTTTTTTCGGTATTTACTAGAAATTTTTAAAATTGTCTCCACTATATGTTCAGGAATCGCTAACATAGCTAAATAGTATACGTTTTTGTTCTTATGTCTCCTGTGACGTCCCCCTCTCGAAACGAGTTTCACTCTTTCAGAACAATACTGGACTGAGTTTTGGTGCACGTGCAGCTGGGGTTCATTACCATTTATTTAGCGTCTGGACTATGGTGCCAGTGAAACTGGACATACAATAGTCTGGCCATACTACTGTGGACGAGATCGCTTCCGAGGCAGCTGACTGTCGCCTTACATATACAATGGCGAATTGTCATCAAAGGTGGTAAAATGGCGACAGTGAACCGAAAGAGCTTGGTATTCGGAGCCTGTGTCGGACACCTGCAGGTTTGTGAAGAAGCCAGGGGAGTGGACGATTGGCGGATTATGCGCCAATGGGCTCTAATGAGTTGAGGATCAGGGATCGACTCATTTGGGCCCACCAATGAGAAGGCGTGGAAGGTGAGAAATGGACTACCCCTGATGTTTTAAAAGGGGCTTGAAAAACGGAAGAAGGGGGAATGGAGGTAAAAGAAAGAGCTCGCGAAAAAGACGAGGGCTGGTCGTGTCGAAAAGCGGAAAAGGAGGATCTCGGAGTTTTGGATCGTGACGCTGACGATGAGACAATTAAATTCTAAATCTAATTACCCTGTAGGAGAAAAAATTAAAAGTAATTTTTTTACTCCTACAACCTTGCTGTGTTGATATTTTCGTACGCTACCTTCTCACGAGGTTACACTCCCTATCGGGCGAAATTAATTAGACTGAATATAAAGTTCCATCGTACAATTAAGAGAAGTGATAAAATATGTGAACCCATCCAAGGAGAAGGGGGAGGGGGTGCCAAAACTATCATTTTACAGCTCAGAGCAATACGGCACACGCGCAGGATTCGTAGTCTGATATTCGTATCTGTGGAAACAAGGTCATAGTTGTGAAGAAAAAGTGTAATATTTCGAAATTTTTTAAATTTGTGAGTTTGTTATCCACATTGTATTTGTATATCAAACTTTAGGATTAAAAATATTTTTCAGATTCATTATATGTATACTCATAAATAATATCCCATAAAAATGAAGAATAATAACTTTACAGAGCATAAAATATCATAAATTTATAATAGTATGTACAACAGACTGAATTGTAATGTTTACACTTTTTTTGTGATATAAATAAATAAGACGTTCCTTTAATTTTTTGTGATTATTAATATACTGTTATAATTTATAAGTTACCAATAATTTTTTTGTGTGATATTAACACTCTCTAATAACAATTGATAAATAAAACAAAAAGACCCCTATGTTTTCTTTCTTTTTCTAAAATTCCTACTACCGGTATCCCGGTATTAAGATCTAAAACTACCGAATACCGGTATTGAACTTTTGGTCCGATATTGCATTCCCTATCTGCATCCTATTTACTGCAGATTGTAGGAAATCCCGGTTGACACGATACAAACAACATACTTGGACAGTTATGAGTTTGTGTTCTCTTCACTTATGATTATTGAAGTGTTTATATATGTTGAGAACCAGGCATATATGGTATCATTTTTCCATCATAAAAGTGTATCATTATGGCGATGGTAGTGCTATGGTCCATACCAGTATGATGGTCATAAACAGCCAGTTGGATGGAAGCACCAAGTAGTACGTATTTCAAAGAGGCTCCTTAATTGCTCTGAAGCAGGGGTACTCAACCTTTTTTCCGCCGGGTCACATGCATATAACAACTATTTCACACGAGCCACAACATGAGGATTAATTGGGGGGGGGACGCTATAAGATCAAGGACATTTAAAATGCGGAAAATTGATCAAAATAATAAAACTCGTAATTTTGGATTTATTTTAAAACTATATTAAACTCTGTCAAACTCAACTCACAAAAAGTAGGTTTTATGCATTTCTTACCCAGTTGGGTTAATTACGATTTCCCTTCATCAATGATCCCAAACTCCTAGCTTGCATTCTACTGTCATGAAAACAAAGCTGCCATGTACTTTTATAATCTGATTTTTTCTTTTACAAAGTCTCGCTTATTATTATTTCAGATATTAATCTATCAAATGCCAGGTGGTAGCAAAGAGTTTCTACTGAATTATATATGGACTGAAATCAGTATTATTTATTTAAAATTAGTTCAGACTTGTTGTGCAGTTTTGTGTGTTTCAAATTTATTCAAATACTTTTTGATTTTACTAAAACAAAATATCTAATCAAAAAACTGAATTTATATCAAAGTATATCAGAAGCATTTAAGAAACATTCTAGCAATTTCTGTATCAATTCATATGTTTATCTTTAACGTTTTCATACATTTATCAATATACGAGTATTAAGACCGCTTGGATTACCCCTCCCTCCCAGGGCACCATTGGTATCAGTGCTCTCGTCCTGGAGGCTCTATGGCTCACGGTTTTACAAGACAGGATCAAACTCTTCTAGCCCGTTTTCGAAGTGGTCATCTTAAAACAATGAAATTTTCCGAAGGATGCAAGAGCTTTGAAATGTGCACGAACTGTTCTTCTGAGCCGGTCTAGCCTGCTCACATCCTCGAATGCCTTGGGCTCCCCAAGCAGGATTTAGCAGACGATCCCTTGCTGGTGTTGGATTTTTTGAAAGTGTACGATGTCATGGACCTGGTCTAGCATTGCTGACCAATGGGGGCGTGCAACAATAACAACATATACGAGTATATGTAATGCAACGTTTTGTGAGATGCTTTTGTTACCTTTGCATTTTGAGATATCACCATCGACAAAATATCTTGTTGCTGTTGTAAAGAATTCTTTTAAGAAACCCGATTTATCCCATCTTGAAAGAGATCCTTAAGAAAAAGAAGCATCGAAAGAAAGATTTATGCTCAGTAATATAGTGACAAACAAAATTATATATTTAAAATATAACAATTTCGTGACAAATCAAACAAGATGTCGATCCATCTTTGTTTTTCTCTACGAAATAGGTTATAAGACATGAAGCTTCTATCCGCTTGAAATACACTTAGGAACATTGAAAATAGCGACTCAAGAAGAAAGCATCGGATTGAAATGAAATTTAATACACATAATGACACAGATGAGAGATTCACTTGATCTCAAATACAAGACAATTAAACGAATACAGGGTGTGCAACGACACAAATACTGGGCAACTTCAATAGCGCGTTGGAACACCTCCAGCTGCAATACATGCCGCCACACGGTCTGGCATTGAGTTGATTAGACACCTTATGTTGTCCTGAGGCAGACGGGCCCACAAATCTTGGAACAGCCAACTCTAAATCATGTACAGAGTGACACGATGGCATCTGCCGTTTTAGCTGATCCCACACGTGCTCTACAGGGGACAAATCAGGGGAACGAGCCGGCCATGGAAGAGTCTGAAAATGACGTAGGAAGTCTTGAGCAACTCTTGCTGCATGTGGACGAGCATTATCTTGCTGGAAAATTGCCCCTGGGAGACCATTTAGGAAAGGTCCTACATGGGGTTGAAGAATATCATCAACGTAACGTTGGCCCGTTAAGGATCCACGCATCACAATTAAAGTGGACCGGCTATCATAGGCTATGCCCCCCCCAGACCATTACACCAGCTGTGCGGGCAGTGTGATGTAAAACAATGTGTTGGGAATTGTACCGCTCATCAGGGCGCCTCTACACCTGGACACGGTTATGTGTCCCCAAAACAAACTTTGATTCGTCACTATACACAACCTTTTTCCAATCTGTGACATTCCACATTGATCTGGCTTGGCACCACTGTAGACGCAGTTGCCGATGTTACTGTGTTAAAGGGAGTGCACGGAAAGGGCGCTTGGATTTAAGATTTGCTTCTGCAAGGTGTCTAGAAATTGTTTGTGGGACAAATGCTACGCCTACGTCTGCTCGTATCGTTGAACGAGTCACTGTGGGGTCCACAAGTACTTGCCGCGCGATCTTTCGATCCTCTCTCCTCGTGGTCTTCCTGGTCGCGCCAGACCCCGTTTTCCGCGCGTGGGTACCTTCTCGTGTCCACTGCTCCCAACAATTTCTAACGGCACACTCCGAACGATCCACCTGGCCAGCAACACGGCACGTCGACCAGCCTGCAGTTTTCATCCCGATGATCAGGCCTCTCTCAAACTCGCTTAACTGTGAGAAATGTCTTCTAGCACGTTTACCTGGCATGTTTCGCTTACCAAAGTCTTCCTATAATCGGCGGGTAATCGTCACGTTTATGAATCTTCGAATTTGCGCTGGCTTATATAGCACCCTCTTCCTGATTGTAGCGCCACCTCGGCGTGTATGAGCATGCGTATTGGCACAAAACTTGGATCATTTGCATATCACATTACGCTGAACTTATTTGCAAAGTTTCGCGATTGTACTCAGCTTCCTTCTTGGGTCGCTATTTTCAATGTTCCTGAGTGTACATGAGGGTTAACTAAAAATTAGTTCCTATGGTATCAACTACACTGTTATTTGTTATTACTAACCGTTACAATTACAAAAAAGTTATTTTGCAATTCGTACCAGCATGACATCGATAGTAAAATTGATATATTCGATTGCTTGATAGATAGAATTTCTCGCTAAATTTTTAAGGCATTTTTAGTTTGGCAAATTTTAGGCAAATTTGTTGGTTTGAAAGGGCTACTCAGAAAGGTCCTGTTAGCCGCTGGTTGAGTATCATTGCTCTAAAGCAGAGGTGGCCAACCCAAATGACCTCGCGGGCCACTTCGGAAGAACTTTACAATCCCGCCGACCGCATATAAAAATATATATCTTTATATTAGATTTGGATCCATTACAAACATTTGTTGGTGTGAAAATTTGAAACATACTGATATATTATTGTTTTCAATGTTTTTCATGTATACAAACATAGATAATATAATAATAATAATGCAATGATCAAATAACGTTTAATTTATTGAATTAGTGAGATATCTGTTTCTCAGTTCTTTCACTTAGTTTTTGCAAGTCGATCTCAATGCATGTGTATTTGTGTATCGTAATTGATGTTGCAGATTTTCGTGCGTTAAGTTTGAGCACGATTTATGTCTGATAAATTTCAATTTAGAAAAAAAAGCTTCGCAGTAACATAAGCAACGTGATAAAATAAAAACAGTTATAGGATTTATTTTATACGAAAAAAAAAGAACTCTAAAACAAAAAAATATTGTACAAAATAGTCGCATTTTGTAAAATTGTAAAGAATCTCGCAGGCAGCAAAATTATTCAAGGTGTGCCACATGCGGCCCCCGGGCCGCTGGTTGGACACCCCTGCTCTAAAGTATAGGGATGGGATCCTACAGATTTCTGTGAAGTTTTTCAGGGGGCAGTCAAATAAATAATTCAAACGAAAATGAGAGCATATGGATTATTCTCATTATGTTTGGATTGTAACTTCATTGCCCATTTCTTTCTAGGCGAAACGGACAGGTTTTGAATTCTCCAATGGCTGTTGTCATTCAAGAAATGGTGGCTTGTGATGTTTCTGGGGTTTTATTCACCCTTGATCCTGTGACTAGTAATCCATCTGTCATAACAATAACGGCCAATTATGGTTTAGGAGAGGTAATATGATGAATTCGATAATCGTTTTTGCAGTTTTTTTAATCATTGTATTTTTGTGTGTGTTAGATACCAAATTTTTTGAAGTATTTTCAGCATTTTATTTCAAATAATGTTGAATGTCTTTCATTTATTTTTATTCTGTACATCAGAACTAAAAATCATAAAACAGCTGAATAATATTTTAAAATTTGATGATTTCAGGGATTCTCATGATTTTAGAAGATATTTTTAATAGCTCTTACGGCTAGAAATACAATATAAGTTTAAATCACTTTACTGGAGTTCTTGTAGAAAATTCTTCACTCGATACATGACACATAATTTTCCCACATCGAATTAACTGATGATTAAACCTCATTTGAATGCACACAATCTCAGATAATTTATTTTACAAAATAAAGGATTAGATACATGGTTGCAACGTTGTTGATGAGATGATATCAGCAATAAATGGTTGTGAATCATTCCAATACTTTAACTTATTTTTATGTATAATTACGTGAAAAGTACGTAAATACCTTCATTAAAATTATTTTTTTAAAATTCAATTAAAGATGTGATATTCACCCTCTCTCTTGGGAGAATATCTTCGGAGTATCAATGTGAGCTAGAGGTGTAGGATTAACGGAAGAAGTAGAGGCATGCATAATCTTAATATATCTTTATTAAAATTTTCAACTTAAACTTCTAACAAATTAAATAATAATTAATGTGAAAGAATCTACGATGGCAAAATACTCAACACACAATTTATATATAGATAATAACGACTTAACCTAACTCGGACCACTATCAATAACTGAATCGCCTAAACTCAATTCTAATACAATCACTGATTCTAATATTAAATAGTCAATCCTACCTTGTTGCAGTCTGAAGTATCAATCACTAATATCATAAAGGCAATCTTGTATTTACTTGCGTGCACTGGTATGCACCTTGGTTCTCTATATCTTTATCACTTATAACTTCTATTCACCGCCACGTAACGTTATCCAAACTTGAACCACGAACTATATTAACATTCCTCTACTTGCCATCAACTGCCACAAGTTGCCAACGCACTTACTCTAACTTCTGATATTTAAAAGGTTCTTAATTTGCATCTTTCACACTTCACTTCTTGGATTTGGTTGGAAAAGAGCTGCCATTAATTATGGCAGAAGATTATTAAAGAACCCAAAGGACATGTTAAAGAAAAGACGCGTGAGCCCGTCACAAAGAAATCTATATATAAAAAAAATTTAAATCTGGAGAAAAGTGTTTATAACAATATGTGAACAGAGAATACTAGAAATATCTTGATATGTTTCTTAAAAGAATTATGTTCTATAAAAATAGAAAGAGTATCTTTTCTATTTGAATGACTTTTAAGAAGTTAGGGCAAAGAAAATTACGCAAAAATCTTCGTTGGATAATTGTTTAATTATAATTCTGGAAGAAAAACTTATCAGATTTTGCATGTTTGAAATCAACAATTTATGTTATGCATTTATTTTTTGTATCTTTAATTAAAGTATCCAAACACGTTGAAATGACCAAATTTAGTTAAAATGATATTTATTTTGTATTTCATCTTATTGAATAGTGCCATCTTTTGGATTTATAAAACATAATTTGTTTTATTTATGCGTTACCTAGAGGCCAAGTTACAATTAATTTTATAAAATTAGGAAAACGGAAGCGGGTCTTTAAATTGTTTGAAGTGGACCTTTAAATTGTTCACCTGTATGGTGCGTAATAATTGCAGTGTCATCTGTATGCTGCTCAAAACTACGGATAACGACAGGCGACACGTAGCCCTTTGCCATAATGAATTTTGTGGGCTCCATCAGGTGGCATCAGTAACAACGACAACAAATTGTTCAAAATCTATCATGGCGAATCTGAAAAATCTATTATGAATATATTTCTATAAAACTTTTTCAACCTACTATTTATGTTATTTTCAAGTGAATGTACTAAAATGTTTCTTATTGTATGAATATTTTTTTATTCATGTCCTATTATTTAAATAACGGTCTCGTAGAAGAATGTTACATTTCTTATAATATTTACTCGATGAGCTCTAAAATTTTTTAATTTTAATAAAACGTTAAAATTTTAGTACATTATCTAGAGAAATGTATCTAATTTGTGTTTTAGTAATATTTTTACTACTATAAGTTTACTCCTTTTCCCTCTAATTGCTTTAAAGGTTTTCAAAAATATTATCTAACATTTCACTTATAATTGCGATTTTTCGTAACATTTAAGTAATTTTTTTTAAAAAATGTAGTTAGTTAAATTTTAGTAATTATTGGTATTGAATCCTAAAAAAGCATTCATAATATTTTGGTAAGCTTTTCTTTTAAAAAAAGTACTCCGAACGTGTTCGGATACTTTAAAAATACAACATTAATATTACTTGATTGTGTATTTAAAGTTCATATCTTACAAGGAGAGGGCACGACTAAAGAAATTCATTTGGGGTCGAGACTTGGTCATTCATTTGGGGTCGAGACCCTGAGGTCGAGACCTCAGGGTGTTCAACCCTCAATGTAATTCGGCCGAATGGCCAGTCAATTTGGAGACAAAAGCCTTCGAAATTCATGCTTAACTTTTATACAATTAAATTTCAATTTCCTCCAACGATTTCGTAGCTTGGTTGATATATCGTCTGCATACTATGCGAGAGGTCTGGGTTCGATTCATTGGTCAATCTTTTATTAAATTTCATTTAATTATTTTTAAAATTAAATAAACTTATTTATGAAAGGTTTATTAAATATTAAATGATGTTTTATGTAATTATTTTGTATTTTATAAAGTAAAAACAATTAAATAAATTTATTACTTAAATTATTTATTAAAATTATTATTAATAAAAATATTTAAAATAATTATTAATTAAAATTATTAATAATTAAAATTATTTAAAATAATTATTGATTAAAATTAATTAACATAATTTATTTTTAAAATGATTATTTTTAAAATTAATTTATTTTTAAAATTAATTAACATAATTTATTTTTAAAATGATTAATTTATTTTTAAAATTAATTTATTTTTAAAATTAATTTATTTTTAAAATTAATTTATTTTTAAAATTAATTTATTTTTAAAATTAATTTATTTTTAAAATTAATTTATTATTAAAATTATTAATTTATTATTAAAATTATTAATTTATTATTAAAATTATTAATTTATTATTAAAATTATTAATTTATTATTAAAATTATTAATTTAATTGTTAAAATTATTAATTTTGTAAAAATAGTTTAAAAATAAACTTTTTAAAATTATTTAAATTTATTTAAAAAGGACTTATTAAATGTTTTATAAAATTATAAGATAATTAAATTATTAATATATAAAAAATACATATTTTTTATTATATTAATTATAAAATAATTAATTTAATATAATTTAATAATATACTTTATAAATTATTTTATCTATATTATTTTATTTATAGTATATTTTATTGCACGTCATAAAACTATTTGAAACTAATTTTTATGTATAATATCATTTAATATTCATTATATATTTTATATTATAAATATTATTTATTAATATAAAAATATATTTATATATAAAATTTAATATAAATATTTATATAGTTACAGTATTTTTTTACTTTTTAAAATACAAAATAATTACATAAAATATCTTTTAATATTTAATAAACCTTTCATAAATAAGTTTACTTAATTTTAAAAATAATTAAATGAAATGGAAAAAAAATTGACCGATAAATTGAACCCAGACCTCTCGCGTAGTTCCTCTGGCCATTCGGCGGAATTACATTAAATGTTGAACATCCTAAAGGATTACTACTATTACACCCCCCCCAAGTTTCGACCCCAAATGAATTTCCTTAGTCGTGCCTCCTCTTTGTTAGTTAATATGAGTTACACAATTATAACTTTCTAATGCATTTATAAACAAGCTGTAACACGTTTTACATACCGACGTTTCCAAAATGAGCAAATCGGATTTTATTGTTTATCTTCATTTTTTTTTTGTTTAAACTGAAAATTAATAAATTTGTCTTCTGCATTTTATACGGTACACGCTTGTTAAAAGAAAATTAAAATTGGAAATGTCTTTGAAACACGTCGTTTACTTACTATTTTAGACTGAAGTTCTTTTTTCTAAATTTTTACATTGAAAAACATTAATTATTTTTTAATCATTTTTTCTTTTCTGCTAAAATATACTTATTATAAATATGCACAATTTCTATTAGCATGATTTTTAAACATTAAAAGCTTGATAAAATTCATAGTGAAATAGAACAAACAACATTTTTTCCTGTTTTTTTTAGGATTGAACGCTTTGAATAAACTAACGGATCTTTTCAGCCATCTTTTTTTCATTCATTTTATTAGTATTTGTATTTATTAGTTTTTATTCAAAGAAATACTGTTTTTACCAAATGACTTGGCAATCGTTAATTGATTTAGTTATTGAAAAAATTATTTTTAATGTAATAACTTTTGAGATTACAAGTAATAAATCGGAATGACATGTAAATAAGTACAGTAAGTTTATTTAAAAAAAAGAGCTGGTAAATTTGTAAAAGGCAACAAATAAATTATTTTCTATGTATAAAAGAATATTTAATTAGATATTTTTATTTTACTGTGTAGTTAATTTGATCAATCTTTCAAATTTTTGTTACTCTTTGTTTCAATTTTAATTTTAATCATGGTTCTATTTAGAACACTATTAAAAAAAGATAAAACCAATTCCATATTTCCTTTGAAAATCAGATTGTTCAGATACTTTGGAAGTGGATATAGTTAATATAAAAATCTCTCTTACTGTAAGCAAATAAATACATTCGTTGTGTTTTCAGACAGTAGTGTCAGGAGCTGTTGAACCAGACACTGTTGTGCTTCGAAGAAAGGATAATGAAGTTTTGGAGTTGGATTCAGTTGCTGTGGGAAACAAGCATCAGAAAATGGTCATGCTAGGTATGTATCCTTAAATGCGAGAGAAAGTCAAAAAGTAAATGGACCTTTGCAATTTCTTTTCCCGAGATTTAACAACAGTGCTAATATACAGCGCTGAATCAAGGGTAGTCGGCAACCAACGACGTCTTAAGACTTCTTGACTCATTGGGCCCCTACGCAAAAGTAAGCACTGGGTCCCTACACAAATGTAGGCTCCATGACCGTTAAAGGCAGATAGTACACAACATACGTTGCCAAATACTTGTACAAATAAATGTGCATGACTTACAATCGCACAAACCGGCTGGATCGACTGCCGCCTTTTGACTGAATGAGTAATGATGGATGTAGTCCTAGGCCTATTCATAGATGACGGTCATGACATATAGCCAGTTGACTTATCATCCAAAATTTCCACTGTTTCGGAGAATACAATCGAAGATAACATTTGACCGTTGGAATTATTCGAATTCTGATCTTATTAATGCTGAATCGAGAGCGAGATGAGGCCCTGTCTCCGGGCCGCCCATACCTTAAGACGTCACTGTTGGCAACACTTCAATACAAAATGTTACTTGTTTTCCGTCGACGTTGGAGTGTAGCAGACCATTCAACATGGCAGCTCCATTGTCGATTTGCTCTAAGGAGGAAAGAGGACAGTGATTAGTTTTTTGTTTGCGAAAGGTGGGAAACCTGCGTTGGATACTAGCCATCCCTTCCATCGCTATACCCTCAACGACTTGCATATTGTCCTTAGTGGTTGACGTCGATGGACTGTCCAATCTTACTTCGTCACATAAAGTTTTTCCCCGTTTGAAGCACTCTATCCATTCATAGATCTTCCTTCGCAATAAGCAGCTGTCACCTTACAATGCTTGCATGCAGCGAATAATTTCTGCAAGTTTTACTCCTTTCGCACTAACTAATAGTGAATCTCTACGGTGCTGTCCTCCTTGCTGCAGATCGACAATGGATCTGCCGTATTGAACGGTCAGCTACAATCCAACGACTAAGAGGGAAGACGCGTGACATGTTCTACAGGAGTGTTGCCGTCTACCCTTCATTCAGCGCTGGATACTAGCGCTGTTGTTACACCTTGGAAAGAGAAATTGCGAAAGTCACTACTTTTTGACTTCCTCTTGTAATTAAATTCATACATCGTAGTTATCGTTTAATTTTTATTTTCAAATGAGTCCACGGTAGCCTAGTGGTTATGGGGACTTAAGATTATTAAATCTTAAAAAATTCATTTTTTTCTAATATATGTATGGAAAAAATATTTAAACTTTTCTGAATATTTTAAAATAAGTCTCACATGTATGTATGTAGTAATTCCGAACTTGATTTAAGGCATTTTGGTATGAAGGTGATCTTTTTTCAGGTTGTTGCAGTCGGGAAAAGAATGAGGAGGTTTAGTATTTTTAGATGACATTTATTTTACGCAAACATGGAATAATCAGTAACATATAAAGTAGGAAAGCACCATGTGCGGTTTACAGGGCCACCATAAAAATATTCATTTTTCGCTCTCAAGATCTCAACCTCTTATAGTTTGGGTTAATCAGGAGCTATTAGCAGTGGCGTAACGGTGGATATTAAAGTCACCCTCTGCAAAATCAGGTTTGGGGCACGAGCCGCATTTTACTAAGGACACGTACTTGGCGTCGAGCAGACCTTGGGCTCTCTAGAATCCTGGGTCTTTCCACAATGCAGGGGATGTACGTAGCATCACTGGCTATTAGGATCATATGATTTCCCGTAAAGGTTTTTCTGATCGGTCCGAATACTTGGATGATGCAAAATTACATGTTAAAAACGCTAACGTTTCAGTTTTGGGGAGATAAAGTCGGGGTTATTTCCCGTTGGGCGGGTAAAATAAAATTTAATTATCACAGGAATTCTTGGAGGGTCCAGGACTTATATAAATTAAAATCCCTCGAGAGAAAATTTAAGCGAATTATCACACACATACAAAATTAATAATAAGAACTTAGTCATTTGGAAATTATAAATAAAATATAGATAATTGTTTTTAATATACTCTATTTGAGAGAAAAATGAGTTTTGAATACTAAAGATTAAAATGGTCAGGAAGTTTCAAAAACAATAAAGTAATGGAGTCTACAATGTTATAAACATTACATATTGAGCACCACTTTATAAAAAAAAAGATAAATTTAATCAGTTTTATCGAAAGTCGGCTTTTTCCTTCTCTGTCTGTTATGCTGATTGAAATCACATGAAATATAAAATGGTTAAAAGTTATAAATCCATCATTAATAAAAAGGTTACATGTTTAAAAAAGATTTCGATATGCTTAGATTATTCACGAATCAAAGAAATATAAACCAATAATTGTCAGATTCAATGTTTCAAATACAAATTCAATGTTTAAAAATAAATGCTCATTAGTGGCATTATCAATAAGTGTAGAATTTTAATTTAACTAAAATAATTACAAACTAAAAAGATGAAGTAAAAACTAAAATTACAGGAATAATATTAAAAATATTTTTATATTTTAATGTCCTCCAAGGAAAAATTCTAGAATTTTTTTTTGAAATATGTTCTATTTAAGAGATACATGATATTAAAAGAGCCCTCTATAAGTTGAGAAAGGAGGTATCTGAATGTAGAGAAAATTCAAGAAAATAATAATATACATATAACATAAATATATGTGTTTATATTACGTATAAAAGTTGATGTTACTATTTGTTGTGTTACTATTTTCATTTATAAATAATATACGTTTTAATTTGTCTTATTTATCTATTAGCATACTGTTCGATTACAAAATTGCATCTTGTTTTAGAAACGCAAACGTTTAAATTTTTTGGTAGATAAAGTCGTGGTTATTTAACGTTAAGCGGATAAAATAGAAATTAATTATCACGGGAAGTCTTGGAGGGTCCAGGACTATTATGAATTAAAACCCCTAAACGAATTATCACCCCTCCCACGTGCTATATATATATGTATAAGAATAATAAAATTCTTATTCTTATAAAAAAATTTTTATGTATTAAGGGCTGTACTAAGTCAGCAACAATGTTTATAATACTGCAACATCCATATTTTAAAATTCCGTTTTCTGTTTTAGTTTCATTTAAATTTTATATTCGTTATCGTTCAAAGGATTTCTGCCTATACAGCAGAGAATAATACTCGTGAAACTATATAGTACATTTGTCAAATTCGAAAAATTCAAAAATTACAGTACAAAATATACCTTGCACTCTATATGTAAATGAAGGTTAAAAGACGGTTTTCTGTCATAAGACCCGTCGTGTAGAGTACTTGATGCATGTTAAATATATCTACGCTCAAAATCTTCTCTTTGATGTAACGTTTATGGTAAGAGTAGGATACTAGTGAGTTATCGACCTCGTCATCAAATCATCGAAATTACGAGGCATATTGACTATGGCTAGCAGACCTTAATGTGCTGCAAAAATAGACTCACAATACAATTGTAATAAAAAACAGTTTTTAAAGGCAATTTGCTCAAAATGGGTTTATCTCACAGATCATACGCAAGATGATGCTCTGCAAAAAAATCGTATTTTATAATAAGGAAATTCTTTTTAGAAGTTAATGTTTTTAATTAAATTATATATAGTTGATTAATATACTAATGTAAAAATTTAGTTAACATTATGGAATTTATTTATTCCCATTTACAGATTCTGGTGGAACATCTACTGTAGAATTAGATGAGAATTCCAAAACCCAAAGTTGCTTATCAAAAGAGTCTGCATTGCGCTTAGGAGAACTAGCAATAAAGGTAATAATATTCATTAAAAAATGCTTACATACCTTTAAAAAGGCCTTTTTTTCAGTAGTCGAATATAAAATAAAATTAATCGAATTTTCTCTGATATGAGTAAAAAATGAAGCCTTTCGAAATAAATTTCAGTTGTAAAAAGAAAATGAACAAAAGAAAATCTTTATATGGTTACGGATATATGAAACGTGTCTTATTGATATATACACCTAACTTTTTTTTTACTCAATTTTGAAATAACAAACATTTTTTGCCCGATTGTTTTATAAAGGCACAATTTTTCTTTAAGTTTAGTATTTAAATTAATTGCCAAATTTTTTCTGCTTACCTCCTAGGAAAGAGATCTATCCGACGAACAGTGGCGTAACGAAGAATACTAGGGCCCCCTGCAAAGTCAGATTTTGTACCCCAAGCACAAATGCTTACTTGGTGTTAGTCAGGTTTCGACCCCCCAACACTCACCCTCCCGCAATACGGGGGTGTACGTTACACCACTGTCAACGAAAACTGAATCTGTTCCTTTCTGTGTTCACATTTCTAAAATAATTAGTTACATTAGTATTGAAGACTGTTATTTTGAAGCTTATGCGTTAATTATTGTGTGATGCGATACTTTAGAAAAGCGCCATAGATCGTATATCTGCTGTAAATTTGTCTCTACAGTTAAAAATGGAACATGAAAAAGTTAGAATATGAAAAAAATATTACATGGAACTTTTCAAGGAACCATTGAAGTAAAATATGAATGTTAACCTAATCGAAAATAATTAAAAAAAAGAGACAAATGATTTAAGTGCGTAAAAATTATTGATTATTTTAAGTTTCCCATGTATTTGTATCAGTGGCGCAGCATAAGGGGAGGGGTCCTAGGGATCCGAATCCCTCCTTCCCAAAGTGCTTGATTTTTCTCCCGATTGATTATAATTCTAAGTATATAGTACGTAAAATTTAATTTTGTTATTACTGATTAATTTTATTAATTAATGCTAATTATTTATTCAATAATTAGTTTTTTACTGTTTTCCCCCGAAAATCGACAGAACCAAAGGGAGCATGATACAAGGATGGTGAAGGCCTCCTTTGAAAAATTCCTGTGTGTGCTACTGATTTGTATTGATGTTAGTTAGGGATTAGCTAGAACGCTTAGAATATAAGAAAAAGAAATCTTGCAGACTGAAAATATGTTTTTAATAATTGAAAGAAAAACTGAATTTCTGATTTGTTTTAGTATATAGAAGTAATATATAAAAGTGATTTAGATAGAGCCGCGAGAATTCATCTTAAATTTTTTTTTTGATTAAATATTTTTTACATTACTTTTAAACTAACCTTTCTTTTGCTTTTTTAGATCGAAAGATATTACAAGTGTTCCTGTGACATAGAATGGGGCATTTTAGACAAGAAAATTTACATTTTGCAAGTAAGAATGCTTTATCGCTCCATGCACATGTAAAAGGAAATTGAAAGATTTTATGCGGTTTTCTAAAGTAATTTTTAGATGAAGATGCAGTTTCACAGCACTAGAGAATACTAAATTCTGTGCGAGAAATGAAATGATTTTTAACAAACGCGAAGAAATAGTTTAAAACACCTTAATATTTTTTTTTTAAATTCGGATTATATATCATAGACCTTAACAACAAACAACAAATATCATTCACATCTTGAATTACACAGAATACACATATAAAAGAAGATACGTGTGTTTGACCTGAAATTCAAGAAGATAGATATTAAGTTAAATAAACAAACTACGAGAGAGCTTCATAATGTAAGTTATTGTCTTTATTGACGAATCCAGATTCAATCTCAGCAGTGATGGCAATTGTGTTCGAGTGTGGAGACACCATGGTGAACACCTCAATCCTGCCTTTGCTTTGCAGCGACACACCGCTCAAACAGCTGGTGTGATGGTAGGGAGTGCCATTGCCTTCAATACACGGTCACCCCTAGTATTGATCCGTGGCACCATGACAGCCCAGCGGTATATCCATGACATTCTGCAACCACATTTGTTACCACTCATACAACGGTTCCCAGGAGCCATTTTTCAACAAGACAATGCTCGGCCTCACACAGCAAGGGTGTCACAAGACTGTCTCTGCACTGTTTCTATCATTCCTTGTCCTGCCCGATCCCCAGATTTGTCTCCATTCGATCATATCCTGGATCATTTGGGACGGCGAGTTGGGCATCCCACGAGTTTGAACGAACTAGAAGCAAGGTTACAGCAAATATGAAACGAAATGTCTCAAGACATCATACAGAACTTGTATGCCTCAATGCCCGATCTTATCGCATCGTGCATTTGCGCTAGAGGGGGTTCAACAGAGTATTAAATCCTCCGTTCTTTTGCCTTTTTCTTTCAAATCAATGATCCTTTTTCTTTTCTAATAATTTACTTATGTCAAAGTAGTCATTGCGTATGTAAAATTTCGTTGCATTTTGACGACTCCTTCTTCCATTTTTAAACTATCAGACGTGTAGTCTTGAAATTTGGTACGCAGATTCTATTCATGAAGAAGAGATCCACTATGCGATGGGTTTGTGAAAATCTCTCCCTAAGTGGTGTTGTGGGGGCTAAAGGGACGTTATAAGTAATTATTTGCAATTTTAATCTATTAGACGTATGGTCTTGAAATTTGGTAAACAGATTCCTTTCATGGACTAGAGATCCACTACAAAATGGGTTTTGTTAAATCCCCTTAAGTGGAATTGCGGGGGATTAAGGGGCGTTATACATAATTTTATTTCCATTTTTAAATTATTAGACGCACAGTCAAAAATTTGGTAAGCAGATGCCTTTCATAGAAGAGATATCCGCAACAAAATGGGTTTTATGAAATTCGACCCCCAACTGGCCTTGCGGAGCATTAAGTGGCGTTATAGGTAATTATTTTCACTTTTAAGGGGAGTTTGAAACCTCTCTCTATATATATTGATAATGTTAAATTGGCTATTTTCGATGTACCTTTTCTTAAAATCTGTTTTATGTATATGTTTGAAATTTTTCATGCAATTTAAGTACACCTTTCTCATTATATTGAAATGAGCTTTTAGCTAATTTTGAATTTTTTAATAAATTATGAAATATTTTATCAAACATTTTTTGCGAAATTTGACTCATTTTTCACATAAAATTTTGTAAAAAATAAATTTTTCAGCTTTTTACAAAAAGCTCATTTCAGTATATATTAGCCATCATTATAAATATATCATAAAAAAACTTGTTTGTATGTTTGAAAAAGTAGTTTCTCAGAGAAGGTACATCGAACATCAAAATTTACATTTTGAGATAAATTGATTTTAATGTATACAGTGAGACTTCTAATCGGCTAGGAAATAGAAAAATAAAAGGTTCAATTTACAATAAAAGATACATATTTTGGTTTATACCAGACGTTCAACTTTTAAGCAAAAACGAAATACTTCGTTTACATTTCTCTCCATTCAAATGGGTGTTTCTCAATTTATTTAAAAGTAGGTTTTAAGGCGCTTCTAAATACATTAGAGATTTAAGTAAGGTACTTTTAGAAAGGTTAAAATCTATACAATTTGAAAATGTAAAAATTTCAAGTTGTCAGAAAAATATGGTTTTAGCTTTCCAACACTCCTTAAACTATTAGACGTACGGTCTTGAAATTTGGTAAGCAGATTCCTTTCATAGAGTAGAGAAGCGCTACAAAATAGGTTTAACTAAAATCGCCCCCAAGGGGCATTTCGAGGGATTAAGGGATGTAATATATAAATGTTTCCGTTAAAATATTAATCCTACCTGCTTGAAAATTGGTAGGCTTGTTCCTTTCATGGGATAGAGTTCTTCGAGCAAAGAGTTTTGTGAAAATCGAGTCTCAAGGAGGGTTGCGAGACATCAAGGGGAGTTCTAGAGAAAATTTTCTGTTTTTGAATTGTTGGCTCACAGACTTGAAGTTTGTAAAGCATGTTTTATTTGTTGACTAGGTATCCACTAAGAATGGATTTTAAGGAAATCGACTCCTGGAAGGAGCGGTCGCGTTACTGGGATGAAATGACAAAAAATTTTCCCTTTTCGAACTACTTGGACTATAATAACAAAACGTGGTTTGCCCGTTTCTTTCTCGTTGAATAGAAATCCGCTAAGAACGGTTCCTTCGGAAATCGACTCTCAACTTGGTTACGGGAAGTATTGATAGTGAAAATACCGTTTTTACCCAATTAGATTTAGACTTGAAATTTGTTCCGCATGTTTTTTTATGGAGTAGAGACCCACTGAAAATTGGTTTTGCGGAAATCGACTTGGCTAATGAGTTACGAGAGTGCAAAAAGTTATTCTACTTCATTTTTAGAGATTATTAGAAAATATTAGAAGTTCTGTCCTTTTTATATCAAGAGGGGAGAGTTACAGATATAAGTATATTTTTCAGTACAAACGAATTCTTAATGCTAGAACTTAGATATCAATAATATATATATATATATATATATATATATATATATATATATATATATATATATACATATACATATAAACTAGAAAAATTAATGCATCATGAAATACCCAGTGAAGCGAGTGGGTACCGGCTGGTATTTGTATATATCAGTTATACGCTGCTCAAAACAATTAAAGGATTTTGCAAATCTCATTTAAAAAAACGATATAAAGAAAAAAAATTTCTTTTTCACAAAATGAAAGAAAAAATCACAAATGCTAATTTTTCTCGTTTTCAAACTTCGGAGTATGCAAAGTTTGAGTTTGAAGTCAAAAATTACGCTTTAGTGGTAGCGAATAAAGTTTGGTGTTCAACTTAATGAAAGACAAAGAAGAAAATAATTATCGGTGTTTAGTAAATGCGTTATTTCAATAAGTGCCGATGTCTCAACGAAGTCATTTAACCGAATCCTTGGTGACCTTCAACCTTGGTGAGTTAATAATTGACGAAAAGGGAGCCAAACACAAGCTGAAGTTTCGGAAGCTACTGGAATTTTACAAGGTGTGATTTCCAGAATCTGGAAACGTTTTTGGAGCTTGGAAATACAGGCCAAAGATCAGGGTAAGATCGTAGACTTGCAACATCGTTCAACGAAGATCGATATTTATCGCAAATGTCTCGGATACACACAATTATGAATACCACTCTTTAACAACACCTTCGTTCCCATAACGGCACCACAATTTTGACACAAACTGTCCGCAACCGGCTCCTCCCAGTAGGTCCCTATGCTCGAGAACCAATTGTTGGCGCCTTCGAACGTAATTGGCGACTTCAGGGTTGCCAGAATAAAAATATGTAACGCGCCATTTTAATTATAAAAAAACTCTGATGAAACTGATCGAATGAACATGCAAGGTATGATGCTTTGGGCAGAGCGCTTTAAGCGATTTTTCTTATTAACCCTGTAAATAGTCTTTAAATGTTGGTGTGTGTGTAGTGTAGTGCTGTGAAGTTATGTTTAGTCATCAATAAACTTATTCGTATACCAAGGGCTCTTCAATTATCAGATACAACAAAAAATCAACGATACAGTCCTCTTGCTCTCCATTGAATTCTCGACGACACCAATGTTACGTCGCGTTAAGCGCTAAGGTACCGTTGTGCCCGCAGGGAGTAGGCAATAGTGAATGTGAACCGGAGGAGAAATGAATGGCACAATATTCTTTTCTCTGACAAGTCCCATTTTTCTGTTCATCCTGATAATGGGCGTATGTTCATCTGGAGGGAACGTGTCAGAAGGAACAATCCTATGTTTGTTCGTGCTCGGATGTGTCAGATTTGTAGGTGGGGGAGTGATGGTCTATACTAGCCTCTCCATTGAGGCATGCCGATCTTCACATCATTCGAGTTGGACCTCTGACCGGTCTCAGATAAAAGGATAAGATTCTCAAACCTATTGTAGTCCTTTACACTGCAGCAATTGGAGAAGATGACGTCATGTTACCGGACGACAATTGCAAGGCATATCGTGCTAATTTGGTGGATGATTTCCTTTTCGCGGAAGGAATCACACGAGTAAAATGGCCAGCATGTTCACCAGACAAGAACCCAATGCAGCATGTTTGGGACATTCTAGGCAGGTGAGTTGCTGACCGCCTACCAAACCCAAAAACTCTCTTAGAACTGGAAAGGGATCATCAGGAGGAGTTGGACAGAATACCTAGCTCCTCATTAAGAGAATCATTGACTCCATGCCCCAAAGGAATTCAACGAATATAGTTTCCCTCCAAGGAAACTATATTCCCTACTAAAAATGATTTTCTTTCAAGGAAACACCTTTTTTATTCGTTTTTCTCACAGACAGAAATTGTGTTTTTTTCCATTTTTGTAACCAAATACTCAATAAAATGTATTTTTTCTCATATAGCCTGTCATGTATCAATCATCAAAAAAAATTTCCTAGCCACAAAATTCATCAAGAACCTAAATATCCTTTAATTGTTTTTAGCACTTTTTTTATACAGGGTGTTGCCGAATTCGACGGACAAATTGAGAAGGGTTATTGTAGGCAGCATGGGATCGCAAAACATGCTTAATCGGAGTAATTTGCAAAAACAGTTATAAAGGGTGTGATGTCGAGTGGAATGAAATGGGGGCAATAAGAGGTATGGAATATACACACGTGAAAAATATTTACAATACGAAAAATGCATCACAGCGTGACGTCAGAAATGCAACGACAAGTGACTGTTGCAGGAATTGCTCGAAATTGCCGCCGTGTAGGTCATAGCACTGCCGACACCGACGGACGAAGGATTATCGGACGTTTTCAAACAAATCCTGGTGTGCTAGAGATGTAAGCTGAAGCTACGACTATCCATGCTGTGAAATCCTTCACTGTAGCCACCGGCGTCTCATACACAAGTGATTTCATTATTGGTAAATGTTATGAATTGTAAATATTATTGGTCCCGGAAGAAGAAATCCAAGGAATTGAGGTCCGGGGAAAGTTGAGGTCAAGCAATAGATTCACCGCTTCCAATCAACCTCCCGGGATATATAGTATGGAGGTGGTTGCACCCCGCAATTGAAAAATATGCTGTTGCACCATCGTGCATGAACCTCAAGTCCTGGTGCACAGTTGTCGGTACTCTCTGCAGTAACTCCGGGAGGGCGTGCTGTAGGAAGATGAGTTATTTCGCGCCATTGAAACATTTGGGCAGTATATGTGTATCCCCGCATTTGTTTGACCACCCCCCTCATTTGGATCATAGTCCTCCCAACGGCTACTGTTATCGCGATTATCTCCGACTAAACGTGGTTTGCGATCCCATGTTCTATGATGATTTGTCGTCCTCATGCTGCCTACTATCATCCCTCTGAATTTGTCTATCAAATTTGGCAACACCCAGTATATATGTGTATATGTGTGAGTTATATATGCATATTTGTGAACTATGTATAAGTTCTTCAATATATCAATTCCGTAAAATTATTTATTGGCAGTCTCGTCCAGTCACAACTGCAGCCGCAACAACAGACTACGAAATTAAACACGAATTTGATTCTCCACTCCAGTGTGAAAATCAGTATCTGACAGTTGCAAATGTTGGGTAAGGTTTTCTTCTTGAATATTTTTAAGTACTATGTTAATAACAAAAAACTACACATTAAAACACATTTTCACCTCGTACATATTCATGTGTATGAAACAATAGGGAAATGTCCAAATGTACTAATCCCTCAGGGGCTCACCTTTAGGTGAGTACGGGTGTCACAATCCCGAGGTACCCTAGTGATCTTTTCCTTTTCCCAAGGGGTTTTCTATCTTTGGTAAATACGGGTCTCACGAACCTGGGGTACCCTAGTGATCCTTCTCTATTTTCGACCCTCCTTCTTGTCATTCAATTTATCCTTTCTTTCTTTTCCCGTCAGGATCACAGATTTTCACAAATGTGTGGCGCAGTATAGCCAGATTTGGCTCTTGCGCCATAAAATCTGACCATTCATTCATTCCAAATGTACTAATCTCTCCTTCCCACTGTTTAAAAGACGGTAACTGAAGTAAGAGAGCTATTCCGATTTTGAATTTCATTACTCGGATTATATTGTTTCTAACTTATCTTGGGAAATGTATAAATTTTTGTAATGTGGTTTCCCACAGAAACGATTTCTTCGACCAACACTGTTTCATACTACCACCAGGTGATGAGCATTTAAAAACTAGTTTTGGTTAGTTTAACGCCCTCTATTCCCTCCGAAAATATTTTAAACAGTGAATAATGTTAATAATGGTTTTTAATAGGTATACGTAAAATAAATGTATTATTTTTAACTTCCGATAAAAAGCGATTCAGAACACTTTAAAAAAAATTGGGTTTTGATAGTTTCGCACTTTGTTTCTCTCAGATCTGTCATTTAAATTCCCAACACAATTGTTAATCTCATAAAGGTCTTTTTTTTACTCAACCCCTAGAACACAAATATCACATTCTCGTCCTAGTACATTAAAAGCATGACTTTTTCCGTTTAACTCAGATATGTTTCATTGAATTACGATCTAATAAACTGAAAATTTTATCTGCTACAATAAGCTCAAAGAAAAAATTAAAACCACTGCTTCGTGTTCTTAATACAGAAGCAGACGATAATACAACATTCGATTCTATAAAACTGAATCGGAGCGTGAATTATCGTTGTCAATATTCCAAAACAGTATTTTGTAACCGTTTGATGGAAACAACAGTAGCACCCTATTTAATTAAGAAGTTACAACGTCATTCTTCAATAATGTGTAAAAAGTCATTGTAAAATGGGATCATCTAGTTTCTTTTGAGTACTTTCGACTACAAGAACATAGAAAATGATATTCAAAGAATCCAGGATTATATAAAGTATATCGAATTGAATCGGATTATTGATATAAGAATGTATGAGAAAAATAACTCGTTTTTAAAGAATAAAATACCTGAATAAGATACCTTCATATCCTCTACCTTTTTATACAGAACGGTCTCAATTGGTTAAGTTACAGATATTTAACAATGATGGCCAAAATCTAGAGGCCAGCATACAACCCTTAAAGAGGATATCAACATTAAGAAAAGGATGATTTTTTGAATAAATGTGATATCACAACTGAAGATTTATGAAAATCTGTTTAATATTTGAAGATTAAATTATACACTCTGGCTGAGGATTTAAAAGTTTTGTGAATAATAACTTAGAAAAGATTTCAAAGTAATTATTTTGATATTCGAGATTTCCGCTTAGGTATTGTAAAATGTTTTTAATTAAATTAATTGGCATTCTGAGCTCGCACTCGAAAATACCTTGGAATATAACAACATTCTGTAAGTTCTTTAAACCATTTGAATTACATCAAGTTTTCATTAATGATATCTAAATGTTTTTTTCCGTTATTTTGAAAGACTTATTTCCTCATTATTTAATTCTTTTAGGGAAGTTATGCCTGGAGCGGTTTCAACTTTGGGACTCGAACTTGCTACAAAATATTTTAACAGTGTTATCCGAGTAATTTATTAGAATTATTTTATTTATCTGAAATTTTAAATATATATACAATCAAACTTAAGAATCGTAACTATATTGTTTTTTTCCCTTATTTCTTTTAGCGAACAATGACAACAGGTATGGTCGATAATCTCTTCGCAAACAAATACTTTTTAACTGGAATGTTTTCATTTTACAATCATTTGATGATGACTGCTGCAGAAGTAATTTTATTCGATAAAATCTTAATAATATATTATATTTTTGTTTAAAAATTTAGTTTTACTTATATCATTCCGCATTGTTTTAGCTGATAATTCAAAATGGGCTTGATACGATAAATTCGAAAGCTTTCATGATGAGTACATTTGGTAGAATTTTAGATGATCCAGAGTTATTTGAATATGCTAAGACAAAACTCAAAAAAGGTTTTAAGCCAACCTTCAAAATGGCACTGAAATATTATTGGGTAAGTTGAAAACTTATACGTTTCTTTTATATTTATTTATAATGTTTTGATCTTTGGAATTTTTTTATATTTTGTTAATGTTAGTTTTATATATTTAATATAAAGTAAAATATTAAATTATCTCCATTTATAATTTATATTCTTTTATCTCAATTTTTCAAATTTCTGTATTTCTATCTTTACAAATCCGATAAAAATATTTTTTTTTCAATTCCTACTATTAACTCACACTCTCTACTTATTTATTTATTTATCTTGGTGGAATTTTCAATCGCGTTAGTATAATACATTTTAAAGCGCTCAATTGAGCTGAAATTTTATATACATGATTATTTTGGATGACAATAGAATAATTTAATTATAATTAATACAAATTAATGGATTAAAACTAATTATTTAAAAAATTACAAATACAGCCATGTTGGCAACTTAGCGACCATTTTGGTGACTTGTGTCAAAACTTGAAAAGGTTTTTTTCTCACGTTTTAAAGCATTCAGTTGAACTGAAATTTTATATACACGATTGTTTTGGACGACAATACGATAATTTAATGAAAATTAATAAGAATTAATTACCACTTAATGCTGTGATTCTGTCATATGTATATACATATTTATATTAATTGTAACTATTTAATAAAAAGTAGCTGAAATTTTTTCTTTGATCTAAGTAGAAATTGACTTAAATTTTTTTTAATATTACTTGCTTTTGTTTTTTACTTTACATTTGTAAAGCACAAATTTCATAAAAATGCATTTATTGGCATTTTAATTATTTAGATTACTTTTTGTACCTTTGTTAAAGTTCAGTAATAATTTTGTAGCTCTTCGGTGTATAATGCAAACTTCAAGATGCAGAAAGGCAATCTTCCCTACTGCAGTGAGGTGTTAAAAGTCAGGAAAGCATCATGCAATCTCTAGTGTTGTCCTAATAACACTTACGTTTCATAACGAAGTTAGGTGCCCTGAGTCCTCGTTATTTTTATGATGTTAATTTAAAAATTTAAGAAAAACCTGACGTATTGTTTTTAACGAATATGTCTACACAGCAGAGAGGACACTTCACACAGTACCTATTCTGATTAAATCACAACGTGCATTTAAATGAAATTTGTTTTTAAATTTTTGTATTTTTTCGTTAAACGTTAAAAAGAACCCACCTCCATTTATACGCAATACTTTACATTTTTTAGGAATTAAAAAATACATGAAAACATACGAAACGTACGCGCTTATATAAAATTCTCAAAAAAAAATCAAATTCTTAAAATATGTTTTGTTATCAAATGGTTTTCTGAGTGGTTTGATCGTAAAACTACAATCATTGTAAAAAATGCTAATTACAGTCGGACCTCTAATTAACTAAGTCGCTAAATCCAGAAAAAAAAGTTCGTTATGGCGGAAATTCGTTACATAGAAATTAATCTTTTGGTATACTTTATAAACCACATAAAACATATTTCAAAATTATAAATATATTAATAAAAATTAATTATTAACACTTTTTGTAAATTAATATCTATTTATTTTACATATCTTACCTCAACAACAAATAATATAAAACATGTTTTTAAGTCAATTCCTACTTTGAATGGATGAATAGAAAGAGTTTTATTAACTTGAAAATTTGAACAGGATATATATATATAGGGAGAGAGTGAACTAATAGAGTAGGAATTGAAAAAAGAGCATGATTGCTGTTGTTGCACACCCCCATTGGCCAGCAGTTCTAGACCAGGTTCATGACTTCGTACACTCTAAAAAAATCCAACACCAGCAAGGGATCGTTAGCTAAATTCTGCTTGGTGAGCCCTAGGCATTCGAGGATGTGAGCCCAAAAGTCCTCGTGTAGCTGAACAGTGCGACGTTAATATTAACTCACTCACTCACTCACACTCGAGGATGGGAGCTGGCGAGGCAGGCTCAGAAGAACATTTCGTATACTCTTGGATCCTTCGGAAAATTTCATTGTTTTAAGGTGACCACTTCGAAAGCGGGCTAGAAGACTTTGTTCCTGTCTATTAAAACCGTGAGCCAGAGAGCCTCCAGAGATATTAATGGTGCTCTGGGGAGGCAATCCAATCGGTCTTATTCTGGTGTTTAGTTCTTGAGAAAATCTCCAAAAAGATGAGGGGTGCTGACGGCTCTGGGACCTCGGAAGCGTTAGCCTTGGCCAAAGTGTCCGTAATCTTATTTTTTTCTAAATCTGCGGGGGGATCCACTGCAGATGAATCTGATGCGATGTGGAAAGTCGTTTTAACTTGCTGAGTATTGACATTCCAACATTATCTCTCACACTTTGCCAATTGGACAAGTGCTGTTTTGCACTTCTTCTATCAGACAGTATCCAAATCTCTTTTCGATTTGGAAGAAATGCAAGAGAACTAAGGGCCTCATCAATGTCTATTAGCTCACTGCGAAAAACTGAGCAGCCGTCTGGATTTCTCTTCCGGATTCTTAAGGTATGGTCTTGCGATTTGATGTAAATTCCGCTGCCAGATCGATAATAATCGTCTCTACTACCATCCGTATAAACCTGAATGGCTTCAATTGGTAATCTCCAATGCTCTCTAGAGCTAGCTGCTTTAGATAGGCAGGAAGATCTGCTTGTTTAACCATGCATACCGGAAATTCTGGATGAAAAAAAGACACTGTCAAGATTTTATTAACGATTGAAAATTTGAACAAGATAAATATATAAATAAATATATATAGAGAGAGTAAGCTAAAAGTAGAAATTGAAAAGAAATCTACAAGGAAAACGAGGGGGAAAACATTGTTCAGAAATACACTGTATTACTCGTTTTCCTTAAATTAATGAATTTTAATGACATTTTGTAATTTTATGCTGGAAAGCAATTTTCTCTCAGCATATATTTTTTTTAAAAAACCAGTAACTTTAAACATATACTACCACATGCATCCTTAAATTTAATTACTGATAAAATCTGTTTGTCTTGTTTGAGTTTCTTTGTTTGAAAAATTACGCCAATTTTATTGCTCTAGGGGAGTTGAGCAGCTGATAAAACCGAATCAAGGCTATCGATCTCCATAAAATGTTTTGAAAGGGAAAATAATTTGAAATCCCTAGAAATATTCTAAAAATTGGGAGAAAAAATATCGAATTACAAGAGAATTCGTTAAGTAAAAAGTTTACATCGCTATTTGGAGGTTATTTTACGAAGAAAATTGTAAAATGTTTTTGGTTCCAGGGAAAAGCTCGTAAAATGGAAAATTTCGCAAAATAGAGGTTCGTAAAACTATAGTCCGACTGTATGCACACACACACAATTTAAAAAGATGAAATAAAAAAATTATTTTAAATTTTTTTTATCTATTTAATTTTTTTTTTGTAAATTTGATTTGAAAAATAAGATAGTAAGCCCTCATTTTCGATATTTTTGAGAATTCTATTGAATTTGAAAATACTCGATATTTATAATAAAAATACATTTTTAACTACTATTATATCGTTTCATAGCATTCAGAAAACTTAAATTTACTCATATAATTATTTCACAGCATTTTTAAGAATATTTCTCGAAACGTCATTTGAAAAGTTCTAATTAATATTTTGATGATCATGAGAGATATATTCATGTTCTTGCTTCAAATATTTAAAAATTAATAAAGGTATTAATTTCTTGAATGGTCGCGTATCGCACTTCCACACCACAAATCCGGGGTTCTATCCTCGGGCTGGGCAAGTTCGATCCAGCCTTTCATCCCTTCAGGGGGTTAATAAATGAGTACCAAGCTTGCTTGGGAACTAAATACTTGGAGTTTCACTTCAAACAGACCACCTGATCGGGACATCTGCTCATTCACATCAGTGTCCAATGGTCACATACACTGAGATGGGCACAGTAGGCCTTGGCCCTCATAAATTTTTGCACCACTGAGTTTAGTTTATTAATTTATTATTGAATTTTAGAATTTATATGAAAATTTTAAGTATTCACTTGCATATTACTTATTTTTAGAAATGTGTTAAGACTTATATGGTGTTGAGTTCACGCATAATTAAAAAGGTTTTTTTTTTAAATTATAATTTTTGTCTTAATATTTTTATTTTAGGATTTATTTACCTTTGACTTTGGTTTTAAAAATATCAGAAACAAGATCTACAATCATCCATTAAATTTCTTAAAACAGAAAACAGCTGAAGAAACTTTCACGGCAATATTAAAGTCTTGTTCTGATTTTGATGCGGTAAGTAATATATTTTGGAGAAACATCAAAATGTTTTTAAAAAAATACTATGTTTTGACTTATTTAACAGAGTTATTGATTATTCAGATTTCCAGAGATTGAAAGTTGAGGAAATTGATCGAACTGCAGTTCTTTACTTACAAGTTATAGTTGTATGGTTGTGACTTGGTCTGTTAATTATTAGTGTCCTTTGTGTTTAAGTTAACATCATCGGATAATATACACACACATTTATTAATCTCGAGAACGGCAAGACCCTCTGTGGTTCATAGCCTCGGAGTAACTGCTCGAAACTGAACCAGTAGGGTTGCCAGATACAATATAAAATATTTACAAAGAAATGCTACAGAGCCAGCCGCCACAGTTGTAAAAACTGCTGCATATACCAGATAATAGTATCAAATCAAATATAAAAAAGTTATATACAAAACAATACCTAGAGAATATATTTCGTCTTGCTAGGAGCAGTTGTTCTTTTCAACTAATTAACTAATATATTTTTTTATAGATTTGCAATTTCATAATTTTTCTTAACTGAACAAACTTTTCTTTTTCTTATTTTTTTAGCCCAATCTTTTTTACAAAGAGATGTGAATGTTAAATGCATTGTTATACAATCCACACATTTTACACTGTGTGTGTTCTCAATATGGACAAAACCAATTTTTTATTGACGAGGGCGATAGATGCTTTTTAAAAAGATCTTATCTCTTTCTCAATATATATGAGATAAAGATAAGATACGCGCGAGCGCATTCAGGAATTGTTCTGTGCCTTTCCAAAATCGATAATTGAGAATTTTATTTAACTTTCGACACATCACACTGGATACTTTAATTAATATTGTTCAGTGTTGAACAAATAATTCTTGTAACACCCACAACAACAAGTACATATTTGTCGCGAGAGGGCGCTAGTGTGTGTAAAACAGTGTATGTGTAGACAGAGTATGAGAGCGCATGGAGAACGCTCAAAAATAAAATTCCTTTTTTTTTTATCTTAGTCTCGCCATTTTGTGTGTGGTGTAATTAATCTTTTAGAGATTTTTAATTAATGTGTGTAAATGAATCGGTGCTAACTAAACAAATATTTTTCTATAAATACCTTCACGGGATATGTTGGCGCCTTCGAACGTAATTGGCGACTTCTGGGTTGCCGGAATAAAAATATGTAACGTGCCATTTTAATTATAAGCAGAACGCTGATGTAACTGATCGAATGAACATGCAAGGCATGATGCTTTGGGCAGAGCGCTTTAAGCGATTTTTCTTATTAACCCTGTAAATAGTCTTTAAATGTTGGTGTGTGTGTAGTGTAGTGCTGTGAAGTTATGTTTAGTCATCAATAAACATTCGTATACCAAGGTCTCTTCAATTATCAGATACAACATTAAATCAACGATACAGTCCTCTTGCTTTCCATTGAATTCTCTCGACGACAGTATATGAATTAAATAAAAATTTTAGAAAATATTTTCAGTTACATTTAAGGGAAACATTTGAGCAAAAATTTGTCTTTGGTAGATCGAAAGATTGCTTATATTATGAAATGACCGATTATTCCCTGAATTAGCATAATTTCTTGAGGTCATTTAAATAATATTTGCTTTTCTCGAAGAAATTAATCTTGAAATGACAGTAGCGTCAGAAGCCATTCATTAACATTCAGTAACAGAAATCTGGGTTCTTGTGTAGTTAACAATTTTCATCTGGTTTAAGAAAGTGGTATTCTTTGTCTAGTGTTTAACTGACAATTTACGAAAATAATGCTTGAGATTTTTACAAGTACGAGCAGAAAACGATCGATAAAAATGTCTCACACTTTAAAAAAACTTGAGAATTAGAGTACTTATGCATTTTTTTAAGGAAAAAAATAAAACTACGACTGAAGAAATTTCTTTGTAAAAAGTATAACATTAAAGACTTAGTGATACACAATTCAAAAAGAGAGTGTAAAGAACAATTTCAATTCTAAAATTCTGCGAGCTGCATCTACCCGATGCTCGGTGTTGGAGGAAGAAATTCAGTCTCGAGCCAGTCAATTAAAGTAACTTAGTTTATTCAGAACTACCGAGTGAGAGTGAGCACGTGATTGCTTCACCCTTTTTATATGCAGAACATAATGACGTCACACCTCTTCACAGTTACAAAAACGTGGCGCCATGCAGCTACTCATTCACACAAATCATTTTTATTCACAACATACTCCCCCCTTTGAGACTTGGGGAGAGTCTCAAACCTATAACAGTTATAATTCAAAAGATCAAGTCTCTTCGGTTCTTTAACCAATCTTCCAGAAGAAGTATATTTTTTTACAATTGCATCATTAGTATTCAAGACCTTTTCAGGTTTAGTACTTTTAACAGAAATTGATTTTCCAAGAGAACGTCTCAATAGTTCCTTGATAATGCGAACCAACCTTTCCTACCAGCCTCCCCACCATGCGGCGGTGGGTGGTATAAATTTCCAAACTATTTTTTGAGTTGATGTTTCTCTCGATATTTTATGCCAATCCAATTTCGCAAGGTCATTGAAAGCACCTCGGAAATTAATACCGTTATCACAGTAAATTATCCTGGGCCTCTCTCTCCCGCGCCGGGCAATGAAACGCCTAAGGGCTGGCAAAAAGGCATCAGAAGATAAAGCGTTTACTAATTCAAGATGTAGTGTGCGATAGATTGCGCAAGTAAACAATGTAATCCATACCTTTTCGCCAGTTTTTAAAAACAGGTCCAGCTAAGTCAATTCCTACAACTTCAAATATCGCGCAATCATTCACACGGTCTGGTGGTAAAGGTGATGGTCCGCTTGACAATGATTTCACTTTAAAACGAGCACAAATAAAACATTCATTCAAAATACTCTTAATAGTTTTTCTAGCTCTGATAATCCAGAACCTTTCTCTAATTAATGATTGCATTATTTGGATTCCTGCATGACAGTTCTTTTTGTGTATAGATCTAATCAAAAGTTTTGTAAATTCACATTTATCAGGTAACAATATAGGATACAAAAAAGAACTTTCATCATTTCGTTCAGTTATTTTAGATTTTACTCTTAAAATATTATCATTATCAATAAAAGTAATAACAAATTTTAAAGATTCAACATCAGGTAAATAATATGTCTGAGTTAAACGAATCAATTGTTTCTCAGAATTTTCAATTTCAGCAATAGAAAGTTCATGTTCCTTACATTTGTTATAGTCTTTGCGACAATTATTTACAAATCTTGAAATCCATGCAAATACTCTTATCATTTTATCATAATCAGACACATTAAATATAAGCAAGGGGGGTGCATCGTTTGTTAGATCAACATTCGCATTTTTAGTTTTCTTTCTCTCTACGTTAACTTCTTGAGGCTCGCAACTGATTTCACCATCTGGCCAATATTCCGAATTTTGTTTCAACCAGGAAGGGCCCCTCCCACCATCTAGAATTAAGCATTTGTCGCGGAGAACAACCACGAGATAGTAAATCCGCGATATTCATGTTTCCTGGAACATACTTCCATGACTGAATTTGAGTTAATTGTCTAATTTCCTTTACCCTATTAGCTACAAAAACCGACCAATTTCTATATTCTTTAATCCACCAAAGTGCTGTTGTGGAATCGGACCAAAGAGTAACTTTCAAGTCCGGCATATTAAGTGCTTTCAAAATAGAATTTAAAAAGTCGAGCACCTACACAACAAGCCATTAGTTCTAGACGCGGTATACTCAAAAGTTTGAGAGGAGCTACTCTAGACTTCGCTCTAACGAGAATTACGCTAACTCTAGAATCAACTATTGATCGAGCAAAGACGCATCCCGCATATGACCCTTGCTTGCATCAACAAATACATGTAATTCAGTAAAAATATCAATTTTCATACAACGTGGTACATTTACATCTTTCAAAATTTGAATTTCATTAAACCATTTCATAAATTTGTTTACAATATTCTGAGGTAGTTCCTGATCCCATGCCTTTTCATTTTCCATATTTCCTGCAATAGTAATTTTAGGGGCAATGTAGACGGCGCCAACATTCCAATGGGATCGAAAACTTTTTGCACCGTAGACAAAACTAATCGTTTCGTTATTTTCACTTCGCACGTTAATGAGTCGAAATTCGTGCAACATTTCAAAACATCATTATCCAAGTCCCAGATGATACCCAAAATAAAAGTTTCGCCTGAGTGTTTATCAACACTTTTACTTGCCACATTGCTCTCAAAAATACGTAAATTAAAACATCCTTCCGACATAATTAATTTAGTCTTCTCAATAAATATCTCTATTTCATCAGCACTGAAAACACCAGTTACACAATTATCAACATAAAAGGAAGATTTTAACTAGTGCAACTTCCTTACATTCGGAATTACAGTTTTCCAAAAGATGCATAATAGATGCACTCAATAAGTAAGGGCTTGAAGACACCCCAAACATAACTCGACAATGCCTGTACACTAATTGTTTTTCATTGCATGGGAAAAAAATTTCTGAGATAATCTCTATCTTTCGGTGCAACAGATAGCATCAAAAACGTCTTTTCAATATCGGCTACAATTCCGACTGGATAAATTCTAAAACGATCTAAAATGTCAGGTATCAGTTCGATAAGGTTTACGCCTTTATATAAACAGTCGTTCAAAGATGGTTTCCCTTTTTCACGGGCCGAAGCATCGAATACGGGTCGGATTTTTGTAGTCGCACTATCTAATTTAATCACGGGTCTATGCGGTAAATAATGGCATTCATTGTTCAATTCTACTTCCGGCACACGTTCAATGATATTTAAATCTTCCCATTGTCTAAACACACTTTTATAATCCTCAAAAAATTTACCGTTTCTTAATTTATTCATCATCCGTAGATGTCTTTTCCATGTTAGTTCTTTGTTACTGGGCAAATTTTCAGAGTTACATTTCCATGGGAGTTTAACTTCATATCTTCCATCGGGAAGAATTTTCATTTTACTCTTAAAATCGGTTAATTCAAAATTTTCTTTCGTATTCTCATTAAGTAAGGGATCCGTTATTCCTAAAACATCAAGTTCCCATAATTCTTTAACGCTAACATTCCGAACATGCAAAGACGATGTCGTTAACGTAACGTTTTTATCGTTCGAACATACTTTTCCAATTACCGTCCATCCTAGTTTAGTTTCAATAGCTGTTAAACCCGAATCAAATTCAATTAAATTCCCAGTCAATAATTTTCCTATATTATCAGCCCCAATCAAAAGCCCAATTTCCGTTTCTTTACAATTTAAATCCGATAAAATAATTTCTTTATTTTTAACTCATTTAAAAAACACGCTTATCCTCAATCTTAGAAGTAAATCCACATATTTTCTTTTCGGATAGCACTTCAAAACAACATGCATAAGAGTGTTTCTTATCACTGACCTCAATAGAATACACGCTGTGATGTTTCGGTTTAGTTTCGTTGCCCCCGAATAGAGAATGAATTATAGTTTCCTCTCTAAGTGGAGTGGCCTTCAAAATACTAGTAACACTTTCACTAATGTAGCTATTTTCACAAGCGGTATCAATCAGAACTCTTAACTTTCCTTTCCTGATCTTTAATGCGAATGAAAACGCAGAGAGTTTGAAAGTAAATACTTTGGTTTCTGTTGCAGTTACTTGATAGAGAGTTCTCAGTTTTTATGGAACACAATTTTTGATCATAATTCTTATTTAATTTTGGACACATAATTTCAAAATGAGAATAATTACATTTAGAACAATTAATATCATTTTTAATATCACAAGTTTTACTCAAATGGCCAGATCTATTTAAACAAATAAAACAAGCACATTTTCTTAATAACAATTGTCTCTTAGCATTTAAAGACATTTTTCTAGCATTAAAGCAATTTTCTCTGGGATGATATTTCTCACAAAATACACAGTTATTGATTTTCTTACCTGAGGACTTTACGGAACTCGCCAGAGCTGATGCAGTCATTAATTCAGTCGGCTTAACCCTTTCAGTTGGGGAATCTCTTTTTCGGATAGCAGTTCCAAAACCGGATTTTGCCAGCCGCACCATCTCTTCCCCTTGGACTTCCAGGCGAAGGAAAGTCATTAAGTGTTCTAGAGTTCGCGATCCTTTAGCGTCTGTTTCAGTATTCCGTTTTCTTTCCCAGGCCTTCAGGATTTCCTCGGGTAAGCAGGACTCTACCAATGGTGTAAAAAAAACTCCATATTTTTCTTGTGTTCGTCCAAGGCTATCCAACGACCGTAATTTCCCTTCAAGTTCATCGTACAAGGCCGACAAATCAGTTTTCGTTCTTCCAGAAACAGCGTTCTTCATTACTAAATTTAAAAGTTCACGTACGTAAATTTGTACTAACAAATCTTCACGACCGAATCTCTCTTTTAATTGATCGATGGCTTTAGGATAATTTTCCGCCGTTGCAGGGAAACTCAACACTAATCGTTCTGTTTTCGATTTCGGTTCCACGGATTGCAATAAATATTGCATTTTGTCTTCTTCCGCAATGCTTTTATCATTGTGAATTTTCTGAAACTGACTCCAGAAGGCCAAAAAGTCTTTAGCTTCACCACTAAATTTCTTCAGTTCGATTTTCGGTAATTTAAAGCTTCTTTTTTCAGTTTCGGTAGGAGCAACGGTTTCTCGTATTTTCAAATCTACTCGAGTACACATTTCGATGTAGCGGTCACGGTAGTTTTCTGCGTCTTCCATATCATCTAAATATTCTTGCACGGCATCTTCTGTATCCAAGAGTTGTTCAGAAATTTGACTCTGACAAGTGCCGAGTCTCTGAAATTTATCGATAAATTGAGTTTTCAGAATCGAAAGTTGATTCATATCGATGTTTTCTTTTATGAGTTCGGTTTCAATCTTTTTCAGACTAAGAGAAAATGCTGTTCTCAGGCCTTTTCTTGCCGCTTTCAAAGCATTCACTTTCATTTTATAGTTCAAAAAGTTAAGTTCATTAGCTCAAAGTTCAATAATTTAAATTCGGTTTCAGTTTCGCTTCCAACCAACAACCAGTCCCGCCGAGGGTACCAAAAACTTATGTAAAGAACAATTTCAATTCTAAAATTCTGCGAGCTGCATCTACCCGATGCTCGGTGTTGGAGGAAGAAATTCAGTCTCGAGCCAGTCAATTAAAGTAACTTAGTTTATTCAGAACTACCGAGTGAGAGTGAGCACGTGATTGCTTCACCCTTTTTATATACAGAACATAATGACGTCACACAACCTCTTCACAGTTACAAAAACGTGGCGCCATGCAGCTACTCATTCACACAAATCATTTTTATTCACAACAGAGTGACTGCAAATATGTAAGGAAGTTTCACGAAGGTAAACTGTCAGAATTAATGTTGATACTTAATCCCTTAAGCGGTCAAGTTTTTTGCTCAAAGTGTTCCAAAAAAGGGGACATTTTTTTAATGCATATAACTAAGCATAATACTTAACAGACTGCGAAAATGGAGAAATTTTATTTTAATTTTTAATTTTAAAATTTTCACACTATTTTTTATTTTATAATTGTGGAACAGAAAAACCCCTAAATGTTGCTTTTTATAAGTAATTCTGCAAGCTATGAAGAATGTTTCATATATCTTAAAAGAATTTCTTTCATAAAGAGTGTTTTTTTTTCAGGTATAGAAGTTTAAGTTGGCATTACTTTCCAAGATGGCGACCGATTTAAAAGCTGTCAAGTGATTTATTCTCAGTTTGGTTTGGCAATTCATCAAAACGATCATCAAGCAAGGCGTAGATTCGTCAAATGGGCCCAAAACGAGATTGCCGTTGTTTCCGATTTTCATAAGCGAATTTTGTTTAGCGATGAAGCGCACTTCTGGTTGAATGGCTACGTCAACAAACAAAACTGCCGCATTTGGAGTGAAGCTAATCCACAAGTGTATGTCGAAACACCGTTACACCCAGAAAAACTGACTGTTTGGGGCGCTTTATGGGCTGGCGAATCACTTCAAAAACGATGAAGGCCACAACGTTACAGTCAATGGTGATCAGTATAGAGCCATGATTACTAGCTTTTTCATTCCTGAATTGAACAATCATGATGTCCAGGAGCTGTGGTTCCAACAAGACGGCGCAACATGTTACACAGCTCGTGCCACAATCGATTTATTGAAAGACACGTTTGGTGACCGCCTACAGAGATAATATCAGCTTTTTTGGATTATCTTTTCATTTTTATTTATTCTCAAACAACAAATTGTACATTGCCTTGCCAATCCTTGTTTTTTATCGAATATTTTTATAGATCTAAGTTCCCGTTTTCACCACAAAGGAAATCCCGGATGAGAAGTATTTCACTACCATGGACAAACTGTGAATCTCTGAAAAACACACTATTACTAACAATCTAAATATAAAAATTAATATAAATATAAAAATAAATATATATATATATATATATATATATATATATATATATATATATATATATATTCAAATCACAAAGATAGAAAGAAGGAAGCATTAGTGCCCATACAGCTTTTGGTTTTGACCAGCTGTTAAAGGAAAAATCATATTTGTCACACCAAGGTGAAAATTTACAACTATTTGATGAACTTTTAATACTTTTGTCCTTCACGGCTTAGCATTTTGAATTGTCAGCATTGTAAATATGAGAGGAATAAAATTTTTACTTTTGCATGATGTGGATGTAGAGAATGAAGTATGATGCTCAGGTATCCCTATCCCATTTAGTCATGATTAAAAATAATGAAGTGTTTTGGCTGTGTTAAGCAGGTTTTTTAGTTGAGCTGAAATTTGTAGGAGAAAATCTCACTAAATTAAGTTAAACTTTGGGTTGCATCTTTCAGTTAGAAATTACTAGCTGTTACCCACCCACTTCACTAGGTATTTCGGGCCGCGGTAGCCGAGTGGTCAAGGTATCGGATCGTGGTTGGCCTTGTCACGAGTTCGAGCCCTGTACCACTAAAGACCCACCGTGTAGGGCAGAGATGCACGTTAAATCTGTCGAGAGCTTAAACGTCCTTCGTTGGTGTGATGTGGTAGTTAGGAGAGGGTAGATGCCAGCTCAGGTGTCGTCCACGTCACTTGACCATGGTTCAAAATTACGTGGTCCGTCGCCAAAAGCCCTCGTGTAGCTAAACAGTGCAACGTTAATATTCACTCACTCACTCGCTAGGTATTTAATGATAATGTATGACTGTATTTATGAATATATTTAAATTATTGAAATCTGTTTCTTATCATTAAGCTTTCAATTAAATTCAAAAACATTTTTATAGACCACACCTCTTGTTTTAAAAAGAACAAGACGTGAATTTCTAAAACGGAATATATACACTGCTGGACAATTGCTAAGGACGGATCACAAATTGCTATGTAGCATAACATTAAGCGAGACATGAGGCCTAGGAGGATAAAATATAGTTGCCACACTGTTCAGACATTAGAATAAAGAATATTTATTATTCTGGAAAGTACAAAAGCTGTGAAACATCTGAAAGAAAAAAAATGTTCATTTGATCTGCGTACGGAGAAATGGAACAATGCATCTAAAAGTCAGCAGGCACCTTAAAGAAAGATATCAGTATGGGATATGTCCACCGTGGAGTGTAATGCAACATTCCACACGTCGTACCATACTTTGCACAACATTATCCAGCAGCTGTTGAGGCAATTTATCCCATTCCTCTGTGAGTGCACGGATGAGGATGTTCTTGTTTGTCGGAGGATAGTTTCGACCAGCAACTTGCCTCCCCAAAGCATCCCACACATTTTCAATGGAGTTTAGATCTGGAGAACGCGCTGGTCATACGAGACGTTGAATACCCTCGCTGTCTAGACAATCCTGAACAGCGAATGTTCGATGACATGTTGCGTTGTCGTCCATAAAAACAAATTTATCACCGACAGCACCACGGAAAAGACGAACATGAGGAAGTAGACCTTCATCAATGTATCGTTGGCCCGTCATAGTCCCATTCGCAACCACATGTAAGCGCGTGCGGCCATTGATCATGATGCCGGCCCACACCATGATACTGCATGTCAGATATCGGTCCTTTTCCTGGATATTTTCTGGACGATAATCAGTACCACTCTCGCGCCAGATCAGTTGGCGTCTACAATCCGATGACAGACTGAACCTACTCTCATCTGAGAATAGTACGCATGCCCAGTCCTGTTCAGTTCAATTGTGATGCTCACGACACCATTGCAAACGGGCAGTACGGTGCTGTCTGGTCAATGGGACACACACAACAAGTCTGCGTGCGTATAGTCCTCCTCCCCTCAAACGTCTGGCAACAGTTTTTCGGGAGATCTGCTTTCTTGAGGCAGCAAGAAACTGATTTGCCACCTGCTAAGCTGTGGTGCGCCTGTTCCTTTTTGCTGATAGGACGATATATCTGTCTTCTGCAGGCGTCGTACTTCTAACACGACCTACCCCGTGCCGTCTACTACACATTCCAGTAGTTTTAAATGACTTCCACAGCCGTGAAACAACGCTGTGAGCGATGTCGATCTCCCTGGCAACATCTGTTATTTTTCGCCCTTCTTCGATCTTTCCAATAATTCGGCCACGCATAAAATCATCTATGTGATGTCGGGAAGACATGCCAAAAATTTTAAGTTCGTCTATTAAATCTTTCCTGTAAAACTTTGACTTGAAACAACAACTGTCCACACGCGTCAAAACCTTTAAAGCTCTTATGAACGCTATCACGTGATGAACAGACGTGGAAAAAAAATTGCATACTCATACTTCTTCTTACTAATATCCCGCACTTATTCTAATTTTCCACATTTTGTTTCCTTTCATTTTGTGGGTGCTATGGATGATAGTGTTATCCGTCCTTAGCAATTGTCCAGCAGTGGACATATATATGCCCCAATACCTTTTATATATATCTATAAAATATCATATATATATCCATCATATATCTTTTATGTGCTCCAGTAATCCCATAGCTTGGGAGTCATTTCCGTATTATGCTTCACAATACCCAAATAATTTATTTGTTCCCTCGGATCTGGAATCATTAATTTTTTTCAACATGAATACACATTCTAAAATTAAATATTTATACTGGTGCAATATCTTGCAATAAAACATTGCGCAAACATTTTCATAAGGTGCGAGCATATTCCTTTAAATGGGAAAATTAAATCCATTTTAATATGCGTAGGCTGTTCGCAAAACCAGTCATCGAAATGTTAATTTCTGTGGCATAAGAAAAGTTTGTTGTCTGTATTAACAAAAGCTACCGGTAGATGTCGTGCTCGTATTCTTGAGTATCACCTGATCGAACTGAAGAGTGTTTGAGAGCGCCTACGAGACGCGCCTAGTTGTCGAAATGGAAGCAAAAATCAGCATTGGAGACCTTTGATATGATACGATATGATTAAAGACTGGAACAAGAAGGCAACAATTTCTTAAAACGCTTTATTACATTAGACGAAGCTTGGTTGTATTACTATGATCCAACCATAAAGCAAAGTAATGAATGGAAACATCCATCTTCATTTACCTCTAAGAAAGCAAAAACTGTGAAATCAGCTGGTAAAGTTATGACCATAATTTTTTTATTATGAAGGAATTGTGTATCAACACGCAGTCGAACACGGTACTACCGTAAACGACTCGTACTACATGAATGTCCTGCGAACAATGGTACAAAACGTTAAAAGGAAACGTCCATTGCTTCGAAAAGGCTTCCTATTGCATCATGACAATGCCCGACCACATATTGCTCATTGCGTACTGGATGTTTCGCAGCAGAACAACGTAGATTTTACCACTCTCTATACAGTCCTGATCTCACTCCATGTGATTTCTGGCTGTTTCCTCAACTTAAGAAACCATTACGAGGCAACCGTTTTGCAAGTAACAAAGCACGTGTAAAGGCTGCGGATGCGGTTTTGAAACAATTCTCACAAAACGGACTTTTACATGTTTTTAAGAAGTGGACAGAACTTTGAGATAAATGCATTATGTGCCGCGGAAGTTATTTTGAGAAAAAAAAATATGTAAATGATGATTATTAAAGGTATTCTGGTTTTTTTAAATATAATTTTAGTCTTATTACTTATTGAACAGCCCTCGTAGTATCCTGCTAATATCTGTCTTTGAAAGTTGGTCTAAAGGACATGCCAACCCTCTTTTAAAGTATATGCATATTTAGCATGTGTACTGAATCTCAAGAAACCCCACAAACATGTAAATTTCATAGATACATACTTACGTATTATATAATCGACTCATTTCGTCAAATCAAAAGACGTCGCTTATTTAAAAAATATTTCCAGTATTGTCATGGTTAGCATTATTGTGTTCAAACATGCGTGGGAATGATTTCCACTATTGGCTGCATATCCTGGCATTTGGTGACATCTTTTGATTTGACGAAATGGTTCAGTTGTATGATACGTAAGTGCCATTACATGTATTATAGAATTATGTAGATATATATATATCGATGATGTGTAAATTATTAAATAAATTTATAATTCTGAACACGTTAACAATCTTTTACAGGCTGGGATATATCATATCGGTTGCTCAAATGGATCCTCTAATTGGAATATGTATTTGTTCACAATTCTATGTGAATCAAAAGGAAGTGAGTAATAAAGCTGCTATGTAAGAAGACCGTCATGTAAAAAACAATAATGGAATATTTTTTTCGAAATTTATGAATCATAAGAACATTTTTTGCAAAAGAACGCTCTTTTTTTAAATCTATTTAATAAAATTACTTGAATTTTGCTCCGATATTATTTGCATTTATTATTATTACTTATTAACTTATTCGTTGTTTTGAAAAATTTATAGATAGAATAAAATAGTTTTCTATTATAAAAAAAACTGATACTTATGTATTATACCATCGACCAATTTTGTCAATCCCAAAGACGTGGCCAAATGGCGCGATATACATTGAATAAGTTCAACCGTTCCCACACACGTTCGAACACAGTAATAATTACGATGACAGTATTTAGAGACAATTTTTTGAATTGGCAATGTTTTTTTTCGCTTGGCGAAATTGGTCAATGGTATAATGCGTAAGTACCAAAAATATTTTCTTGTATCTGACAGAAAAGTCTGTATTTCTTGCATTATTTATTTTGTATCTTGAAGTTTTGATTTAAATATATATACGCGTCTTTTTTTATTCAAAAATATACATAATTCTTTTTCAATTTGTTGTTACCTCAACGTTTGAATCGAAAAAGTATTTGTATCAAAACTTTTAAATTTAAAACTTTTTTTTATATTATATGATAATTTTTTAGACCTATATTTCTTTTTAGAATTTAAATCTCAATAAAAACAATGAGTATTTACGGAAATAGATGCAGTAGAAATTAATTTTTAGTTATTGCTTTCAAGTTTAATTTTCAATATCAAATCAGTGTAAAAATACAGTAAAATTTCCTGAATTAATTTGCTAATGTTAACCATTTCTCTAAGTTGACCTAATTTTTATATTTGACGCCTCAATGTAACAGATGCATTAAATGTCGCGTATTTTAAACCATAGCACACAATATTAACTTAATGTTGATATAACCCCAATAAAACTTTATGTGTTGAGTTTATTTAATAATAAGGAATTTTGGGAAAAAAATACGGTTAAATTTTCTTAACTGTGTACAATTTTTTGTTAAAGTTTCTTGATTTTATACCAGATATAATATAATTGGTATAATAGGCTTGTTTTTCTATAATTGAAGGTTTTATTTCGCTATAAAAGACTTAGTCTCCTTTTGTTTTCTAAAAATTGAAGGAAATATTTCAACACAAGACTTAACTGAATTATAAGCGCATAATATTCTGGAATCACTTAACACATATACATTTAAAATAATTAATAGCATAAAACTGTTCACATTTTCACGTTAAATGTTTAAATTCAATAAGAATTTCATTTATATCATATTTCAACTAAAGTAATTTGTGTGACATGGAACTATACGGAATTTCAACAATAGGGAAATGCTTCAGATTGAGATGATTTTACTTTTCTACGTGATTTTACTCTTTTTTATTTATTTTATTTGTATATTCTCTAAAAATGTAAAAGCAATAAAGTTTCTGATTTAATCGACTATTCCATATGACGTCCTTCAAAAAAAAGTTCAAACTTAAAAAGAAATCGAACGAAATTTTTTCGAAAAATTTTAATAATTAAAACTTAGTAAACATTTTGATCACACAAACATGTATGATATACAGTTTAATAATTCATTTATATAGCTATTTTCAAGAATTCGAATAACTTGTTCCATTCTGTTTAAGGTTTTGATCCTGACGTCTACGGCGATTTTTCTAAGCTTTTAGCATCTTCATCAGACGTTGAGAGCGCAAGCATTCCTCAAGCAATGCAAGTAAGTAACATTCATTGCTTGTATAACAACATTCATCTGAAATTTCAATTAAAATTTTTTTAGTTAATTATCAACCATATATACTGTTTTTTCAGGAAGTGGCCAATCGAATTGTGAAGGATATTGGTTGCAAAAAATTCAGTTCTATGTCAGTCGAGGTACGTAAAATTTGAAATATTGATAAAATCTATTGAAATATAAACAAAATATTGGAAAACATATCAAGTGCGTTTACTGAGTATTCGAATACAATTTTTAGATGTTTTATTTTAGGATGCTGAGGAATGGTTGAAAACATCAACTTCACAAGCTGGTCACGAATTCCGTCAGTTTCTCGAAAGACATGGACACAGATGTATTAAAGAAGTATGTTTTTTGGATATTTTGTAATAGTGTCGAAACATGCTACAAATTTATTTTAAGTGTATTGTATAGGTCTGGGTCGGTAAATAGCAACTCGCAATGAGTGTTTTTCGCGGCCCTTCCAAGACAGTCAGAAATACAAGTATAGAGGAAAAATTTTCTACAATTGGGTCGACATATATTTGTAAGCCAAAATTTTCCTCCACGATGATCAACAAAAGTAGATATAGATGCAAGTTGGCTGTCATTAACTTGCAGTAATTAAGGTATCCGACTGCGTTCGGAACTGTAATTTTGCAAAAGCGAATAAATGGATAATATTTATGATATTTAGTGTCACTTAGATTAGAAAATGTACATAAAATTGTTTTAAGAATAGTATTACAATAAAAAATTATTTAAGTACAATATTTTGACAAAAAATGAACATAGAATGACGCATTTTCAAAATATTCTCCTTTTGTGAAAAATGCTTCTATTATAATAATATTTTGCCTGTATATAGCTCAGACATCTCTACAGAGGCTCAACTAGCATTTTTGAAATATATAGCTCAGAAGTGGGTTTATCCATGTTTTACGACAACAGAGGGGAGAGATTTTTTTAAAAAAGCCGATAATTATTTCAAATGGTTGTAACTCTGAAAATGTAAATTTTTCAAAAGTCATAGTTAAGCCTCTGTACATAGGTCTGAGCTATATATAGGCAAAATATTATTATAATAGAAGCATTTTTCACGAAAGGAGAACATTTTGAAAAAAAAGTTTATTAAAGTTTAAATAATTATTTTTGGTAAGATGTCCTTAAAACAATTTTATACATGTATTCTAATCTAAGTGACACTAAATATCATGAAAATTATCCATTTATGCGCTTTTTTAAAATCACAGTTCCGAACGTAGTCGGATACCTTAAGTAAGTTAGTAAGGCTGTGAGATATATGAATTTCTACAAGCGATCTCATTCTTGATTTAAAAAAAAATCCCAAAAGTGTGATATGGTACATTTGTCTAATTAAATCGATTCTAAAATTAAATGTGCTTGCAGCTATAGATATATGAACTTAGCACGATAAATAAATTCAATAAAACTGCCACTGTTTTATATTTATTGATTTTTATGGTACAAGTAACTTTTCTTAGAGGCAAATTTAACTAATGAATGTAATCACACATTTTAAAAAGGTGTGGCTCTCCGATATTCTCCGCTTTCACAATGTAGCTCTGGATTCAAAACCTGGTACACCCTTTGTATAGGGTATTTTATTTATTTTTTATTCAACATTTTTCTAGTTATTAAATTATTCGTTTATTTTATTTTCAGACTGATGTGCGATCGATCACGTGGGGAATGAATCCAAAGCAGTTAGTCAAACTTTTACAGGTAATGGTACATTTGAATTTACTGACTGAAAATAATAAAAACAAAACAACTTTCCTTTAAGTTTACAGGTTAGGAATCTAAAGTTAAAAAAAAATCAAAGTAGGATTCATATTTAGGAATTATGAAATGTAATTAAATGTAGATGCACAAGCACTGACTGACTTAAAGTTTTCCCTCTTTAAAATAGAAAAAAGATATACATAAAATACGAAAAATAATCCTAATAAAGCCTACAGTAGTATTTCACTAATTTTTATCTAGAAATAATGATTTTTCAGAAAATGTGCTACATTTACGACCGTTGGATAAGAGATACAAAGAAGTTTTGACACTTGATCAAGTGTGCGAAAAATTATATATAGGAGCATCTTTAAGTAAATTCAGTCTAACAATTGAGAATGTTGGCTTAGATACAATGAATTTAGGTGTTCATATTTTTTTTGTCAAATTTTAGTTTTCTAAAAAATATATAGAATTTTTTACTGTATTAATAAAAGTTAAAGTTTTAAATCTTTTTGAAAAATGTGTTTACTGAAAAGAACTCATAATCTTAATCTCTATCTTCAAACTTTATGCTTATCTTTACCGTTTTTAGTTTTTTAAAAATTATGGTTGTCTTTCTTCCAGCTTCAATGCTTTTTCCATAATAAGTAAATCATTTGGAAGCACCGGTATTAAGGAATTTATAAGATACAAGGAATACAAGATACTATGTCAGAATTTTAAACCTTTTTAGTAACTGGCAAAATTTGTGAAAAAATTTCACGAGCCATAAATATACATATGAAATTCGCAAATGATATTTTGCGACTTTTTTGTTGTTGTAAAAAGAACTATTACTAAATAGAAACATTTTTCACCGTCGTTTTTTTTTTATGATAACCCAGTGGCTGAGTGGTAGCGTATCGTGCTTCCACGCCACAGGTTCAAGGTTCAAACCCCGGGCTGGTCAAGGTTGACTCAGCTTTTCATCCTTTCAATGGGTTAACAAGTGAGTACTAAACTCGATTGACGGGAAACTAAATGAGCTGGGTGTTTCGCATCAGACTGACCGGAGCGTCTGCTCATACAACTCACCGCCCAAAGTCATGAAATTTGCAATGGGCACAGTAGGTCTTGGTGCCACTGAGTTTAGGTTTTTTTTTTTAGTTACGATAAACAAAGTAATTATAGACTAGTAATTACTGTACTTATATATCATACATAAGTAAACACAAGTAATATAATAAAAAAATTAAGTCAATTCCTACTTTGAATGGATGAATAGAAAGTATATATTAACGATTGAAAATTTGAACAATATATATATATGGACAGAGTGAACTAAAAGTAAGAATTGAAAAAAGAGAATTATTTGTCTCCATTGCTGTAACAATGCACACCCGTTTGGCTAGTTTGGCGTAGTTAGGAGAGGGGGGTGCCAGCTCAGGTGTCGTCCACGTCACTTGACCATGGTTCAAAATTACGTGGTCCGTCGTCAAAAGCCCTCGTGTAGCTGAACAGTGCGACGTTAATATTCAATCAATCAATCAATTGGCTAGTTTGGCTGAAAAATCGTTTTTTGATGCCAACGTTTGTTATTGTTTTAACAGTTACATTGTTACAACAATAGAGACAAATCTAAGTTAGCGTCGAAAACAGGTAATTAATTTAATTTAATAAATTAATATTTGAAAAAACTTCATTAACATCAAGTGTCATCCACTACGAGTTCAAAAATATTTATTTGAACTTGGTTGGATGAATAGAAAGTATTTTAATAACGATTGAAAATTTAAACAAGATAAGTATCTATATATAGAGAGAGTGATCTAATAGTAGGAATTGAATGAACCTTTGAGAATAATTACAAGATGCAATAAAAAATAATTACCTTAAAAATAATCATTATAACATTAGCCTTAAAACATCGTACAATTATTTATTATTATTTTTTTGAACGTATTTTTTTTAACGCCGACAGGTAAAAATCTTCTACGACTTGTCAAATTTTTTTGAGGATTGTTGGCGAAATCAGCTAGTTGGCAATCCCTGTTATGAGTGATTAGGTATTACTAGTGTAGGAAGTACTATTGGATAATCTAATACATGTAGTTACAAGAATCAATACTGATGGGAAAACCAACATTGCAATAAAAAACTATGAGAAGGTATGACATTCCTGTAGCTTCGTAGTTGAATGGCTTTCACAAGAATGATAGTGTTACGAATTTTGTGTAAAATAGAGTAAATAATTTGTATTTGGATGTGTAATGCCTTTAACTTACTCTCAATTAGATTTAATTTACGTTAAAATTGTAATATTTACAAGCAAAGCGCTCCCTTACAGTATAAGGGTGATTCAATGGGTACTTGGCGAAATCTTGGCGATAGAGCCAATTTGGTGCCATTTTTGGTGACCAGGTTGGTGACTTAAGCGATCTTGTTGGTGAGCTAGGGACCCTCTGGATTCTTCTAGAAATTAGTAGAGAAATAAACGAATTTCAAGACCTATGACACAAGCGGGCCTTCCTCGAATTATCCGCTTGGGATATAGGAAATAGAGAGATGCTCGTCAAAAGTCAGCCAGTCTGGTTTTGACTAGAGATCGGTTAGTATTGCTCTGATTGTTGAAGCTGTTGAAAGAGCGATTACATATGAATAATCTTTTATACACGTGTATTTTAGACACCGATAATTATGTCTGAGTACTGTTGAAGGTGTAAAGACCTTCTGAGATTTATTCTGCGAATATCGCTACTGAATCCTGTATTTCAAGGAATGAATGATCATGGCTTGCCTTGTCACGAGTTCGAGCCCAGTACCACTAAAGACCCGCCGTGTAGGGCAGCGATGCACGTTAAATCTGTCGAGAGCTGAAACGTCCTTCCGTTGGTGTGGTGCGGTAGTTAGGAGAGGGAGGTGCCAGCTCAGGTGTCGTCCACGTCACTTGACCATGGTTCAAAATTACGTGGTCCGTCGCCCAAAGCCCTCGTGTAGCTGAACAGTGCGACGTTAATATTCAATCAAGGATTGAATTTTCGACAATAAATTCTCATCACCCTTAAAGAACTGTCTTGTTCATTGCGACCGATTGGCATGAAATCCTCGAACCCCGGATCTGCGTAACAATAAAGATTCACGTAAATAACACAAACATGCTTTGCCGTCGATTTTTACACTTACCCTAGTGACAGGAAATTAGTTGATTACGACTTTTAAATCGTGTAAATATACCGATAACTTTATTTCATGTTTGCAGTTCAATTAATTCTCGGACTTGAAATTATTCAAAGTTAATTAAGTAATGATTACTATAGACTATGATGAACTTATATTTATTGATATCTTCAAAAGAAAGTTGGAGATTCGGTTCAAACAAGCGAGGTGCCTTTGGTGTAAATCGTGCTTTAACTCTAGTAAATCCAGTAATCTTTATTCTAACAGGAAGCAATTATAATACAGGTATAGAATATAACATACACATATGACATAGCACTATGAATCTCTTTTACAATATCGTAGGAGGCAAATGGAACGCACAATCACGGCTAAGCTTTGTTACTTTCAAGTTGCTTACCCGCATTATTCTTATGTTAAATGGGAAACCACTACAGTAGTTTTTAGAGTGTGGTGGTGTGATATCTAGATAAAACCAGTAATAGCCTCCACGCAATGACGATCGTTCTGGCGTGGTGGCTAAGATACTCGTTTTCGTAGCAGAAGGTACCGGGTTCTAATCTTCCTTCATTTGTGACCCTGGCCGTGAAAAAGAACCGCAGCAGTCGTGGCGCCATCTATCCACCGAAAATGCTACCAAGCCGTCAGACACATGACGCAACCTTCAAAGCCGTCACGCACGAATGACGCTACCTCTAAAACCGTCGCACTCAAAGTGACGTAACTGCTGACACGCTCGCCATGAATATGGTATCGTTCGTTCGCCTATTCTCCGAATCACTGGCATATCTGGATAAAATCAGTAACAGCCTCCACGTGATGCCGGTGGCCGCGGTAGCCGAGTGGTATAGGTATCGGACTGTGGCTTGCTTTGTCACAGGTTCGAGCCCAGTACCACTAAAGACCCGCCGTGTAGGGCAGCGATGCACGTTAAATCTGTCGAGAGCTGAAACGTCCTCCCGTTGGTGTGGTGTGGTAGTTAGGAGAGGGGGGTGCCAGCTCAGGTGTCGTCCACGTCACTTGACCATGGTTCAAAATTACGTGGTCCGTCGCCAAAAGCCCTCGTGTAGCTGAACAGTGCGACGTTAATATTCAATCAATCAATCCACGTGATGACGATCGTTTTGGCGTGGTGGCTAAGACACTCGTTTTCGGAACGGAAGGTATCCGGTTCTAATCTTCATTCAAAAGTTATCTTGCTAAATAACCATCGTAGACTTTTCTAGTTTTATCTAGAAGCATCTATTTCTGTCACCAAATTTGGCGACATTTGATAACCTGTCACCGAGGTTACCCTGTACTACACAGCTTATTCAAGAAGCATTATGTCTAGGCCCAAACGTTATCCCGTTGGTGTGGTGTAGAAATTAAGCAAGAAAAGTGCCAGCTTATATGTCATTCTCGTCACTTGACCACAGTTCAAAATTACGCGGTCTATCGCCAATAGCCCTTGTGCAGCTTAATAGTGCTACGTAAAAATATAACACTATCTCGAGAAGCATTCTTTTTTTACTTGCAAACCCTCTTTCCGGCCATGATACTTTATCAGCAGAGATGTGAAAAAAGTCTCAAGCTTTCCGTAAAGCTATGCATATTAATCTACGTATGATTCGCGCAAGATACTTTAAACTTTTTATTCTGAACAGTTCCTTTGTGTCATTCTTCGTCATGGAAGCAATGCAGAGTTATAAATTAGTTTGTTTATTTTCCTTCTTTAACCCTTCATCCACCTCATTATGATTTACTGAAGTTTTTTCATACAATATATATATATATATATATATATAATATTGAATCACTACATTGAAAACTAAGGGATGTACATAAACAAAATACTCAACTTTGAGAAATTTAATCCGTTAGAGCTAATTAATTAAAGATATTCAACTGTAAAATTAATTATATACACTGTTCACTTAAAATAAATAGTCAAATCGTTTTCTAAGGTCTTCATTAACATACACAAAAATAAGACACATACCTTTTGGCATTGTCATTTTTTTCGGAAAAAGTAGTTTATCTTCGCAATCCGCTGAAAACGCAATTTCTGTTATAAAACTATTCGCCTTTCCCGCAAAAATACTCATCATAGAAACCGGGCTGCCATATATCTTGGAGGAGTGAATTTAAACGAGTATTCCTGTCAAGTATCGTCAGAGTATTCGTAAAACTTGTTATTCTATGAAATTTTTATGTGAGTGGTACTTATAAGTACCGTCGGTAGATAAAAAAATTAAAGCATTAACGTTAATAGAACTTTGCTATTTTTGACACTATGAGTTAATTACAAACTTTGATTCTATAACAAGCTTTGATTTTGGTATTTGCTTTTACATTTTTGTTATTGTAAGAGTTTACGGTCCTTTTATTTGAAAATTTTGATGAAAAACTATTTCTCTTATTGACAATGTGTCTTGACATTCAGACCATATAAGCATAGCGGTGTGAAAGCATTATTTGCTTCAGTTAAGCGTTTAATTTTCAAAAGAATTTTTTTAATGTGCCATTAAAACATTCAACTTAATAAAAATCTATTGAACAATGTAACGTGCTATCTTTTATCTTTTAGAATCTAGCCGCTGCTACCAAAGAAGACATAACGAAAAAAGACGATAGCCAGGACATCTTTTCACAACTTCGTGTTCCTTTAAATTTTATGTCGAAGTAAGAAAAAATACATTCTTTAAATTCAATATTTTTATTGCATGGTAGTCATAGTTTCTAGTTTTTGATACAATTGCTAATTAAAGGTAAAATTATCTTTTAGATGCTTTTTAAAATTTGTTGTTCCTCAATGTCGTAGAGGCATTAGAGGGAGAGAAGCTGGTAAAGTGAGTGCATATTTTTTATCAATTTATAAATTTCCTTTTATTCTTCAATGATCTTGTAATTCGATTTAAGTTTGAAAATATAATTATGAAATAGATTTTGTCTATACTTGTGAGCTCAGTATAATACGTAAATATTTACCTCATAAAAGCTTAGGAAATAGAATTTATCGAAATTCATTTCTTGTAGGTGTTTTCAATTATTTCAGGTTTTGAATGACTAAATTTTATTTTTATATAGTTTGAACTATATTTCCAGACAGACGATTGCTGACTGATTCCAGATTTAGCGACTAAAAGATTAAGGTGCAACCCTAAAACCGCTAATGGGCTTGTGGTTAATACAAATAAAACAAAAAAAAAAGTGTTTATGTGAAAAAAGGGTTGGGTGGGTGCGTCAGCAATTTCTTACCATAATATAAGTCTAGTTTTTCTGAAAATGGAAATAAAAAAAAACTCGTGCATGTGAATAAAAATAATTTATGTTCCAACTGCTAATATTTTTTTTATTTTTATAAAGCAATATATATACGTTTAGAAGTGATGGTACGAACTAACATTATAGCAATACTTTTGAAAGGTGATAAATTTATGTTCTAACTGATAAATCTGGAAAGGGGTTATGGAATTAGTCACCAAATCTGAAAATCCTTATTTCTGATGATCCTGATCAGGACAATGAAACAAAATTATCAAATTACTGTGTTGTAGGAGTTCATGGCGTCTTTTTTCGTAAACTTCGTTTTATTGAATTAGAAACGTTTTCGTTCTTTTTTATATTCTGAAAGAATATTTATAAATAAATTGAAAATTTTTAACCCCTATGAATCATATGTCACAAATGCTTTCTCATATTCTTCATTGAATATTGCAATAGTTGTTTCTATTTCTCTTCTGCTGTCAGTGACGTAAGAAATATCAACTATCTAAATTGTAAAGTATTAGTGTTTGTGAAATGAGACAATTATATTGGAGCGATCAAATGGTAAATAAGATGTTACCCACCCCTGAAAAATATTAGGTTACGAAGATGAAACAATATTTCATTAAAAAATATATTTGAAAATATGCAATTGAAAATTTATCACTGTATACTAAAATATGACAGGAACTATTTTTTAAAAATAATTTAAGGTATCCGACTACGTTCGGAACCGGGATTTTAAAAAAGCGCATAAATGGATATTTTTCACGATATTTAGTACCACTTAGATTAGAATACATGTATAAAATTGTTTTAAGGACATTTTGACAAATTTTTTATTTAAATACAATATTTCGGCAAAAAATTAACTAAGAATAACCTTTTTTCAAAATGTTTTCCTTTTGTGAAAAATGCTTCTATTACTTATATAATAATATTTTGCTTGTATATAGCTCAGACCTTTGTACAGAGGCTCAACTAAGATGTTTGAAAAATTCATATTATTTTCAGATTTACAACCAATTGAAATAATTATTGGTGTTTTTTTCTTAAAATTTCTCCCCTATGTTGTCGAAAAACATGGGTGAACCCACTTCTAACTTATATATATCAAAAATTCTAGTTGAGCCTCTGTACAGAGGTCGGAGCTATATACAGGCAAAATATTATTATAATAGAAGCATTTTTCACAAAAGGAGAATATTTTGAAAATGGGTCATTCCATGTTCATTTTTTGTCAAAATATTGTACTTAAATAATTTTTTATTTTAAGAGTACTATTCTTAAAACAATTTCATATACATTTTCTAATCTAAGTGATACTAAATATCATAAACATCTGTTTATACGCTTTTGCAAAATCACGATTCCGAACGTAGTCAGATACCTTAATCAGTTTTAACAAAATCTGAATTGAATTATTCAACCAGAACAGTCCAAAACATCTAACAGGAAAACACTTAAGGAAAAATTACTTAAATGTATTTTAAAACCTTATAAGTTTAACTAAAAAAATATGAAAATCGTATAAAAAGTAAAAAATATTTTACTACATAGAAAATGATTTGTATAATTAAAAAAATAAAACGCTCACTAAATCTAAAAATTACCTAGTAAAAATGTTGTGTCATCTAGTAAAAGTAAGATAAAAAAAGAGTATGGAGAATTGAAAAATAAAAATAAAAAAACCCAAAAAAATCCAATAAAAACTTTTATTTAAAAATTCTTACGCCAAATCAATAATATTGAACTTATTACATATGCATTGATACATAAAATTAATTAGATAATCATGACCTATAAGCAATAACTAGTAAAGTTTTTAACAAATAAAAAAAAAACAATTTGAACAATATAATCCATTTTTAACTAATAAAATTTTTCCATATTTTTATAGACTAAAAAAATTGTTACTTTATAAATATATAAGTATAATAAATAAAAACATGAATATTATTATTCGTAAAAGGTTATTTTAACTCCTTAAAGCAGTGCTTCTCAAACTTTCAATACTGGCGCCCCCTTTTCGATCACAATTTTTTCGCCCCCTTATACATTAATAATGTACTGAATGCAATAATAATGCACTTTGACGCTAAAGTTACAATAGGCGATCTTAATTATAAACCATACAAATTAGTAACATAAGTATTAAATTTTGTATACTACTTTTAAGTAAAATAAATAAATAAATAAAATAATAGGATAATTATGTTATTTTTCCTTTCTCTAATTTTTAAATTGAACATATTACAAAATGCAGTAGCTGCTTAGAAGACAAAATATAGATATCTGCTAAATATAGAAAAAGAACTCAGAGAGTTAATTTCTAATAATAAGCATTCCTTATAAAACCTTTGCTTTCCAAGACAAGCTCATGGACGTCATTAATACTTATTAAACTTGTTCTTAATTTAGTATTAATTAATTAGTTATAAAATATTCTGTGCAGCACTGATACATTAAAAGTATACCGGCTGAAGTGCCCGCTCTTTGCTCGAGTTCATTTATAAGAAAATAAAACATTATTGATATAATAGCTGAATTGTAAGGGAAGCAAAGCCAAGTGCTCGACAATGTTTACAAAAACGTAAAATGATTTTTTTTTTAAATCGTTGCTCAAATTATAATTAGTTTTAAGCGAATTGTAATTTTAAGCCTCACAGAATTAGTATTTATATTTGATGTTAAACAGTAGCGCACAGACGAATTTTTCAAGGGGGTCGGGGTCGAAAGTTCACCAATCTTGTATCAGGTTCCTTTTGAATTTGTCGATTTTCGGGAACAAAACACAGTAAAAAACTAATTCTTGAATAAATAATTAGCATTAACTAATAAAATTAATCATTAATAACAAATACTTAACTAAATTTTGCGTACTATAAACTTAGAATTATAATCAATCGGAAAAAATCAAGGGTTTGGGGTGGTCCGGCCCCCCCCCTTGTGTGCGCTACTGATGTTAAATAATGATCAATAATATAAAATATCGATAAAGAATAATTGTATTATTTTTAATATTTAAAGTGAAAAACTTCAACATGTTTTAACCCGGGAGCAGGCGCGCACTCGGTACGGTCGGGTTTATTGAGTCACCCCAATCCTTTTTTTTTATAATTATTTTATTGTACACGATACAAATCATGATTCCAGTGAATAATTTAGCTAAGAGAAAGTTTACTTACCTACTTTCAAGGACTTTTCAATTTTTCTTTGGTAATAAATAAACAGTTTTGCCAGAATTAACGATTTCGTAATCTGTGTGTCCCGCGCGACCACTTCCGGGTAAAAAGTATATTCATTATGATAATATGTATGTTACTGCTAAAAAATTGTGTGAAACGTTTTTCGTTATGCTTTATACATTGAGAATATTTATAAAAATGTCTTGGCCAAGTAATCCTTCATGTGCTTGTGTGTGTGCTCTCTCTCTCTCTCCGTGGTTTTCCAAATATCATAAAACTCTTTTGCAATAAAAAAAGCGCAACAGAGAACACGTAAGAGAGGGGTCATAACTAACTGTACCAATAACTTAGAAGGTCAAACAGATTACAGCTATAATGTGCAGTATTTCAAAAATAATGACAGTGATGAATTTTTTATGTTCCTAAAGTTTTTCGATTCTGGGTCCGGGATCTGGTTTTTCTCTGAAAGAGTAGTATGTTAGGTTAAAAAAAAGCGTAATAAAAAAATCTCTCATCACGGGATGACAGCAAATCAAATAAAAGTTTTTTATTTGGTTATAGGATCAAAGATAGCTAATAAGGTATTGAAGAAGTCTTTATTTTTGATGGCTTAATATCGCCTATAAATTATATCAGAGTAAAAGTGCATTTTTTATTATGTCTGAAAGTATTTTGTTTTAATTCATTCCAGTAAACTAATTATTTTTTAAATTTTTTATTTTCGATATGCTCGCGCCCCCCTCGTAAGGTCATCGCGCCCCACAGTTTGAGAAGCACTGCCTTAAAGGACAATCTAATAAAAAATGCTGTATCTGAATTTAGTCGAGATATTACGGAAAGTTCGATGAAAACTATTTGCTCCGTGAATTATTTGTCTAGTTATTTGTGAGGGTTGGTATTAGAAATTAAATTTCTCACAAAGAAAAAAGTGTGTGTATGTTTCATAAAGTGAAAGGATAGTTAAGTAATAAGAATAACAGTAAATATATCCTACAAATTAAAAGTAGATAAAATTCTTAATATTAGAATAAAAAACATAAGATCTATCAAAAGAATAAAAAAAATCGAAGGATATATTTACTATTTAATAATTACTATTTTGCTTTATGATAGTTATAATTTCGTGCATTAATAGGGATACGTCCCTCGATTTTATGTTTGCCGAATCTTTACGACAAACGTTTACTTTATCAACAACACATTCCGTCTCATAAAATCCGATTTTAATATTGTAGGCATTGGAAAACGTTACTGTGATTCATAGAAATGAAGGGTGACTTCCTGTTTATGTTTGCGTATTGAGTTTATGTATGTTATGTTGTTATTGTAATGTTGTGTTGTGTGTGTGTGTGTTTTTGTCGTGTCATCCCCTTCGGAAAGGAGTGAAAGTTACCAGAACCCGAGACAGGTTGGACTTCTACACGATGATAGATGGCGACAATACTTATCTCCACCTCCACAATTTAGGCATGGAACTAGAGGAGAGGGAAATTTCTCCACACACACAGCCCCCTGCACCCGTGGTTTCTGCCGCGACCACCCACAGGACTTTCGGACGTACTGATTTAACGAGCACATACTCTATGTGTACTCGGAGGGAATTTAGTGGCATCGGGCATCTAACCCTGTCCTTCCGGTCTGGAGTCCGATTCTCTAACCACTAGGCTACTCACGACCCTTTTAAATGTAATGTTTTATAAAAATAACATTAATATAAAAATTTACTTTAACTGTGTGTGTTTGACTAAGAATCTATATTCATAGATCTTCCCTATCCACCTTTTACGGATTATAGATCAGACATTATCTTCGTCACCTAACCATGGTTCAAAATTACAAGCTCAGTGGCCTATAGGCCCTCATGTTGCTTCAAAGAACAGCGTTAATAGCCAATTAATTTGTCAATCAATCACTGTTACATATTAAAATGCTTGTATGATCATTTTCAGTGGAATTTTCGGAGTCCATCATACATGTTATATCTGTCAATTGGAATTCGCCATGTGTTCTTCATTATGCTATTTTGGTCATACTCCAAAAAAAAAAATAAACAAATGAAATACAATAAAAATATGATGATTCATTTATAAATTGTACTTAAAAAGATTATTTGAGATTTTTTTCTGTATATTTTGCATTTTCTCATTGTTTTAGTCGCTGACCATGAAATGTTTCGACAATTGGAGAAAAGGATATCTTCGTCTTGGAAAGCAAATGGTTTCTGAAGGACGTTTGCCCGATGCAGATTTAATTTTCTTTCTTAGACTTGATGAAATTAAAGATTTGTTGAACACTAGATCTCCTAACATAATTTCAAGGTAAACTATACATGTATATGCAAGAATAGACATATTCTTGCAAATTTGAGGAGAAAAGTAAGCGATGACTCCGATTATTTGAAATAATAACAGATTTATTAATGCACGAGGACGAACAGATGAGACTACACGAAGACAAATCGGCGCATGTACACAAAGAAATATTCTAACAGATTATTTATAATAGTTCAAAACGTACCCGTTATAACAGATCAAGTCTCTCTTATCGCAGTTAATGCACAAACAGATTCTGATCTCGACTGAATTCTCTTCTGAACTAAATTAGCCTTTGTTTTAAAGGTCCTTTTTACAGTCTTATAGAAATTTTTAGTGGGATCGATTCTAGAATATTCTCGATGATTATTTGGTAACAGCTTGATACAATATTTTCTGCCAAATTTGTCACCAGGAACGATAAAATCACAAACCTAGTTTCCCTGGTTACATCTTCTTTGTGTGCCATAATCCTATTCTTCAAGTTCACACTGGAAAGCGAACTTTGCCTGTAAAACTCAGTTTTCTCATAAGAGTCCACGTAGCGTGTTTCAATATATATTTTTTTACGCAATTCATTACTCCACTCCTATACTGCTATATATATTCTATACATATATTTTGCTGTATATGTTCTATTATTACATTTTCACATTCATACTTTTTACACAATTCATTTCTCCACTTCTATACTGCTATATATATTCTATTCATATATTTTGCTGTATATATTCTATTATTACATTTTCACATTCATACTTTTTACACAATTCATTACTCCACTCCTATATACTGCTATATATATTCTATTAATATATTTTGCTGTATATATTCTATTACATTTTCACATTCATGCTTTTTACACAATTCATTACTCCATTCCCGCATTCACAAAACAATACATCTTCGAACGTTGAAACTTGTAAATATTACCCTTTCACCAAAATATATCTTTTTTACATTTTTGCTTTGCTCTAACGCAATTTAAAATATGCCTCGTTCATAGTATTTCCTCTGACAAGAAATAAGGAATTTTGAAATTAATATCCACACACATACACAGTTGTAAAACTTTTGGAAAGCAATGTTCCTTTTTAGGTATATTCAGTTAAAATTTCTTGTATACAGGCTTATTACACATCAGTTAAGAATTACAGGTTTATTATGTATAAAAATATCATATAATTAAATCAGATTTTCGAATAGAGATTTATGAGTGTTAAATATAGGAAATTTTTCCACCTGGAAAAGTTTTTTACTTCTAATGAGAGGAACCGGAATTTTGAAGTATGATAAAAAGTATGATAAACTTACCAAAGTGACCCATTTAACCCGAAATTTTACCAGAAATCTAAATCTGGTCTCCGATTGGCGAAATTCCCGTAACTTTTTTTATTAAGTTAAAAGATCATCTTTAAAAAAACCGACGCTTTGACGCTGGACAGCCAACTTACCGACCAATTTTTAAACACTGCCTTATGTTATGCCTTATGACAACCTTATGTTAGTCTCCATATTTATACTCTTCGTCTCGTTAATATTTAAACATTTTTGATTATTTATTCTCAATAGGAGTGTTGGATGAGGTCCAGTGGTCGAGGGGTAGCGTGTTGCACTTCCACACCACAGGTCCTGGTTCTATTCCCGGGCTGGAAGAGGTCGACTCAGCCTTTCATCCCTATTGCAGTAGGTCGACAAATGAGTACCAAGCTTGCCTGGTGACTTAAACACTGGGGGTCTCGCTTCAGGCTGACCACCTGATAGTGACATCTGCTCATGCACCTCAGCACCCAATGATCTCGTATACTGTGATGGGCACAGTAGGCCCTGGCCCTCATGGGCTGTTGAGCCCATGAATTTGAGTAGTGTTAGATGACTTGAAATTTAATATCCATAATTCCTCGATTATTATGCATGTAATAAATATATAAGGAATTTAATGTATTTATTTGCTTATGAAACAGCATAAAGTATTTCTTGATTGTAGAATAAGCAGTTGTGTTTGTGTGTAGTAAATATTCTTTTTTAAAATCAAAATTTTTTTCTGAGAGATAAATAGTAAACACATTTATTACATTATATATCTTAATTAGATGTACCTTAAAATTTCTTAGTCACAATTTCATTAATAATCCTATGTTCATCTTTAAAAGTATGCTATACAAACAATTCCTTAAATTTTGATCTTTAACAATTTTAACTATCGAAATTTCACTTAATTTAGGATTTTACTTAAAGAGTTTGGTATATATTGAATTAATCTACACAAGTGCACATTGTTATTTACAGGGCAAATCATCGCAGAAAATTGTTTCCAATTCTCAACAAATATAAATTTCCAGAAATAATGAAAGGCCTTCCAAAACCGGTACATGCTTTATTTACTAACTAATAAAACATCAATTTTAAAACTTTCGATTGAAACTAAGCCAAATAATTATTTTAAAATTTTAGATAAATGCAGAAGAGGAATCGATGGACTCGCAAGAATTCATTGCCGATTTGACTATGAAAGGTAAGGTTTAATATCGATGGCTTTCAAACTTTTTTTAATATACTCCAACTTCAGAAACTTTTTAAAAATTCTAATGTACTTTCAAAATGCGACACTTTTCGCATCGGAATTTTTTCGCTGAACAGTGTGATGTTAATATTCAATCACTCGGAATTTTTTTCTTTTCGTTCTAAAGTGGAAATTTTACAACAATAAATGAAACATTTTAATAATAAAAGACTATAAACTAAAGACTAGAAGGTACTTAACTTGAATCACGAACCAAACACTTGTTAATTAAGGTTTTACTCTGTGGTGTTTCTTAGAAATATTTCTTTTACTGTGTTATTGTGAGGTGCATGAATATGTTTCTCGTCGGTCATATTGCTTCCCTTCTTAGGTTTCGATTAAAAAAATTTCTATTGCTGTATATATTATATATATATGTGATGTTTCGCCTCGAAGGATTTTGATGATTAACTATGATGTTATTGTAGTCGTGGCAGTTTTGAGGAGGCTTGGTAGTTTTTACATTTTCTTTTATTTATTTACGTAGAAAACATTCACTAATATAGAACATTCACTAAAATAGAACATTACATGCACATAAGCATGGCAATAACACAATCATGGTTAACATAAAGTTTACAAGAAAGCAACTTAATTCTTGAATAGGCGTTCCTTTTTGGGCATCTGGACTGTAAAACAGTTCTCAATCCCATGTCGTGAGAGTCTAAGATGCTGGGTATGGCGAAAGTGGTGGATGGCAGTCAATGTTTGGGTATCTGGACTGATACAGTCCTCAATCCCATACCTAGTCTGTGATGTGGAACTTGGCTTTCGTTGAGTTTTTCAGTCTGCGATGTAGCATGCAGGCTATTGGCTGTGACGATGGAATCCGGGAGGAGGGGCTTAAGGCTGTCTTCACGAGGTAAAAAGTTTATGCATTGCTGATAGCTATGTGGGTGCTCTCTCATTGGTTGGAGAGGGAAGTGAATATAGCCTCTGGCTTGCTGCCCATGGGGGAATAGGCAAAATTTAAAAAGTAGAAAGTGGAATACGCTTGTCCAATGGGGTATAAAATTTAAGAAAAAATAAAAAGAAGAAAAATTTGCGAATTTAAAATTTACTAGGGTGCAATAATTACATAATTATTGCGAGAACAAAATTATTGAGGCGGGTTGTAAGAATCCAGTAGGATTCTTCTCGGCCTTTTAGTATTGTCATTACAATTATATGCATCTAAATTGAGATCATATTTACATTGTTTGTATTCGGCAAATTATTGAAAAAGTTAATAGCTATTTTTTGAATGTGAGCTATAAAACTAGTGATTTTTAGAGCTTTATTGATATGATCATTTCGCATATAGCGACAAGAATTTACTATCATTTGAGTATAGGAATTTTGTACATCGCCAATTTATACCACTGGAGAACCGGAAGTTATTAACATCATTTGACTTCCGCTTAAGGCTTTCCTGATTGGTCCATAATCTTACATAAATCTTTATTTAAAACCCCTCAGCTTTTAGTTTAGAAGAGATAAAGTTACGGTTATATCCCGTTAGGCGAGTAGATTAGAAATTAATTATTATGCGAAGTTCTGGAGGGTTCAGTACCAACATGGATTAGAAAGATCTCAAGAGAAAATTAACATGAATTTATATATATATATATTTCTATTTGCTGATTAGTTTGAATTAATTATGTACTAGAAATTATATGAGAGATATTGTTGACGGGGATTTGCCAATTTTGAATCATTATCAAGTCACGAGGATGATATTTTTGAAGACTCTAAAATACCTGCCTCTTCCAACTTTTTTCTATACAAAGAAAAAGAACTGCGAACAAGCTTGTAAATTTATTTGCAAATTCAAGTTTCAGATCAAATTGGACTTTAATCCAGTATCGTGGCACCGTCTTTCCTTCTTTACGTTTTGGTGCTGTGTCTATGAATTCCTTCATAAATTCCAATAAAAATCAAAGAAAAAAATACAAAAAGATTTAAAGGAAAAGAAAAAAAAATAATAATAATAAGCGAACAAATTTAAATAAAAATTGTATCTAATGCTCTTGTGCAAATTTTAGTAACAGGGCATATTCAAGATTGTTTTAGTAGAGAGAATTCAAGCTTGAAGAGTTTAAGTATTCAGTATATAAATAACAAATCCTCAAAAAAAAAAGAGAAAAAACACTAAAATAAATAATTTAGGATAAGTAAAATTCTATTTTATTAAGTATGTTTAGAGATTATTTGTGATATGCAAAGAGCAAATAAATAAATTAAATATTTTTTGCTTAAAATCCAATTTAGCATGAAACTTAATAAACTAGACCTATCTCAGTCGCTTATATCATCTTCTAACGAGTATTTCGGTAATACTAAAGGCACAACGAAAATTAACTGAGCTTTAAAAATACTTTAACTTGTTATCATCATCATTATTATTTAGAATTTTACTCTTAATTTAAATAACTTAAAATAATTTTTTTAGATTATTTGCATGATAATTTATTTCGTAACCAATCTACTGGAGTTGGCAAAAATTTCTTAATCGATATTTATTTTTGAAACTATTCATCAGATCGCGAATTTTTTTTCTACGACAATACTTCCATACTCTCCAAAGAGCATTTGCGTATGCTTCTCAGTTTGAGAATCATTTTTTTTTAATATGAGCCATTTCTGAAAAATACTAATCAAGAAATTGTTCTTCAGTTAGAATTAGTGCGATTAATATTCTGCTGACAGTGGATATTTGATCCATGCTTTTCAGTGCAAGGATAAAATCTAATACTCATGGATTTCCAAACTTCTATGTCTCGACGTGCAATTTCTATCATAAAATCTTTCTTTCGAAGAAATACTAGTTGTTTGTTTCAAATTTCATTAACTGAAAATATTTGTATTAAATATAATTAATAGCAGCACATCGAAAGAGTGTTTAATACTGCTTCTCATTTTCGTCCAATTTAGTTTAATTTTTGTTTGTTACAGACTTTACCTTTTATGATATGTCAGAATTAACTGCAATGTAAGTTGTTTTACCATAATAATTTTAACTATTTTTCTTTTCTGTTTGCTTAAAACAAATTTAGGTACTCCTGTGAGTCAAGGTATAGCGAAAGGTTTTGCACGAGTGGCTGTCGCATTAGAAGAAGCGGCACATTTAAAGGTCAGTAAATCTGTACAAACTAAATACATAAATTTAATAAGAAATGTTTTCATATTTTTTTTTTTAATTTCAAAACTTGTTAATGTTTATGAATCATTATAATAACCTCTTGACTGGTTTGCCCGCAAGCTGTACGAGCACTGATAATTTGCTTCTTTCTTATTAGATTTGCGCATTTTTTTGATTATTATATTGATATTTTTAGGGATAGTGTGTTTTTAAGAGATGCTGTTTGTTCACACACACACACACATGGTAATGAAATACAGTGAAGGCGATAATTTTTTATTGAAGGCAGAAATTGACATTCTTGAAAATATTTGATAAAGAATGAGGATTGGCAAGGCCATGTGCTATTTGTTGCTTGAGAAGAAATGAAAACGTAAAGATAATCCAAAAAAGCCAATATTGTATCTGTCCCCATTGCAATGTAAGACTTGGTATTATGCGACGCTTCAAATTGTGTGTGTGTATACACTGAACTATACTGTGCACTATACATTTACAAATATCCATGCCTTCTCCGGGATTCGAACCCAGGCCCTACGGCACCGCAGTCAGCGTCACTAACCACTATACCATGAATTCGGGACTACCCTGTATCTATCTATCTATGTATATATATGTCACAGGAAAATGATAAAATTAGGAATTTCATCAAATTCCTAAGGAAGATGATCAATTGACGGGAGACGTTAAAATAACGTCTCTTCAAGGTCATTTCCCTGATAAAAGTAAGGGATTTGAACAAATCCCTGATCTGTTTCAGTGAAATGATGAAATGATATTGTCAAGAGTTTAAAAGTGTTTATTTAACAAATATGAAGCATTATTAAACGTAGAAGCAAGTAATACAACAATAGTTAATAAAATACAAATTATTTATTCAAACTAATTAACAAATAATAAAAAAATTAGGCTGGTATTATTTGATGTAAAACATCTTTCCTCTCTGTTACTTACACACTAAAATATGAATCCCTATGTTAATCTTATGGTGCCATTTTTTTAAAGATATGGGGTTGATATTTATGGGGATCGATAGTACTACCTATATGGTTAGGCATTACAAGGACTCGACCCCCTGGACAGCATTTTGCCAATGCAAATCCGGGCTAGTTCATCATTTCACTGAAACAGTTCAGGGATTTGATAAAATCACTTCTTTCATTAGGAAAATGACTTTGAAGAGACGTTATTTCAACATCTCCCGTCAATTGATCATATCCCTGAAGGATTTGATGAAATTCCTAATTTCGTCATTTCCCTGCGACATATATATGTTGTATATTTTTTTTAAAGTTACATTTGATAACCATTTTTAGAATTCTATCAGATTTAAAAATTTTAAAGCTTCACATTGACTTATCTTTATACATAAAAATCTTCTGTGCGTGTTTATACGGCTGGACCGATTTTGATGAATTTTTATGTGTGAGTTCAAGTGGATTCGAGAATGGTTTAGATTCACAATTCAGTCCAATATCGCAATTAGTTAAAAAGATATTAATTAAAAACTTTAAAACGCATAATTGTTTTACCCTTGTGTGCTGTTTATTCTGCTAATGCGCGACAAGAAAAAAAAGAAGGGAGAATTTTTCGATATTTTCACCGTTTTTAAAATTGCAATTAAATTTTTCTATCAAAATCAGACAAAAATAATCACAGTATCGGAAAGATTATTCATTTCGCCACGATACAGCATATATCTTTATATATATAATTCTTCTGTGCGTGCTCTTTATATATATATATATAATTCTTCTGAGCGTGTGTATGTAACTGAACTCCTCCTAAACGGTTGGACCGATTTTGGATGATATTTTTTGTGTGGGTTCAAGTGGATTTGAGAATGATTAAGATTCACAATTCGGTCCAATATCGCAATTAGTTAAAAATGCACCAAAATTTTGTAAGTGTGCGCGATTGTCATAAAAAATCGTGGACAATATTCTTGAGGCTACGTTTTTGAACGGCAAACTTAAAGGTGAAGTTGTACTTCTACCACAGATCCAAATGATTCTTTCAGACTCACCTACCCATTCAAATGTTTGCAATTTCCATTTCACTTGGTATTTGCTATGACCATTAATAAGTCACAAGGTCAAACAATGACAATTTGTGGCTTAGATTTAGAAAACCCTTGCTTTTCACACGGCCAATTATATGTTGCATGTCCAAGGTTTGGCAAACCATCGCATTTGTTTGTTTATTCACCTCAAGGATTAACCAAAATCATTGAACATCCAATAGCATTGCGATAAATTTATTTTTTGTGCATTAAAATATACCCGCTATGAAAATAGCTCGAGTTTTATCTTTTTTACCCTTCAATCAAAACAAGTTCAAGTTTCTATTCAGAATAGATTCTATATTCAACTTAGTTCATAGTAAATACATACTCACACGCAATTGATAGGTCGAATTGTGGTAACTGTACATGTGATGATGTCAGGTATTGTAATATAACTTTCTTTATAAAAAATTTCATCAAAACGGTCCAGATTGTTACAATTTATTCAAAAAAGTTTGTAATTTTCGGATTTAAGACTAGTGCACAGGACAACGTCTATTTGGACGGCTAGTTGAATGTAAAACTCTTTTTTTTCATTATTTAGCCTGGAGAAATCCTAATTACTTACAGTACAGATATTGCTTGGAGTCCTTATTTCCCCATTATATCTGGAGTTGTTACCGAGCTTGGAGGTCTCATTTCACATGGTAAGAAATTGCTAAAAAATCGTTTGACTTTTTTATTTGCAAAGAAATTTTGAAACTTTCAACTGAAAAATCACTGGAAGAATATTGATGATGCAAATACGTTTTGTGTTAAAATTTGAGTCGTTCAAGATAAATTTAAAATTAGGATAATAAAACTAGTCGGATGTTAGTACTTGAATTTCAGAAGTTATGATAAAGATTTAAGTAAAAACAAGTGATATAAAACAATTTTTTTAAGTCAATTCCTATTTAGGTCAACAAAGAAATTTTATGTTAGTTACTTTTTATTAAATAGTTACAATTCATATAAATATGTATATACATATGACAAAATCATCACAATATTAAGTGACAAAATAGAAAACGATTTTACTTTCAATTTTCCCTTTTTCTTTTTATATAGGGTGTTGGACTATTTTTTGTTTGTTTGTTACTATTTATTGATTAAATTTAATTATTTTAAAAAGTAGTACAGTTAAAAAGAGAAATCACATTCTCAGAAATTAGGCCATCCCAGGTGGGATTCTCAAATCCACTACCTTTGGATTAGACGTCCAACACGCTATCCATTGCGTTACAGGAACACAACGAATAATTTTCCTTTCTGAACATGCTGTTGGAATTTTTTTTTTGTTACTATTCATTCATTTTTTAATTTAATTAATGTATTAATATTTGAAAAAGAAACTGTATTTGAACTTGTGAATGGGTGAATAGAAAGCATTTTATTAACGATTGAACATTTGAACAAGATATGTAGGGAAAGAGTGAACTAATAGAAGAAATTGAAAGAGAAACCTTTGTTATATTGATAACTTAAATGCTTTTTCCCATTTACATAAAATACTTTCAGTTCATTTACAATTTGTCTGTTGGAAAAGTTGCTTTATATGCATATATTCTTAAAAAGGCTAGCCGAAGTAGTGGGGGGAAATATAAAATTATCATTATCATTTCAAAAATAATATTTATGAGATTAAAAATTTTTGAATTATTTCTAACATCTTTAAAAAGAAAGGGGTTTTGTTTTTAATGGTCTATTGCTTAAAATAATATAAACGATTCTTTTCTATTTTGAATTCTTCATTCTGTAAGCTGTGGCCGCTGTAGCCTAGTGGTCAAGGCCGGCTTGTCACGAGTTCGAGCCCAGTACCATTAAAGATCCGCCATGTAGGGGAGTGACGCATGTTAAATCTGTAGATCTCAAACGTCTTCCCGTTAGTGTGGTGTTGTAGTTAGGAGAGGAGGGTATCAGCTCATGTGTCGTCGTCACTTGAACATGGTTCAAAATTACGAGGTCCGTCGCCAAAAGCCCTCGTGTAAATGAACATTGCGACCTTAAAATTCACTCACTCATTCTGTAAGCTAATAAAATTTCAGTTCTCTTTGTCTTTTATGCTATTCCTAATTTACAAATAACTGTTTTAAATGAGTTACTTATGGAAACAACTTTGGAAAATACTCTTCGTATTTTGAACATTTTCTACTAACATTATGACTAAATGTAGACAATATTAATTTCTAGATGAAAAGATAATCTTTAAACATGCATCAACGGAGCTTTAAGTAAAATGGATTTAAATTAAAATTATTTTGAATTTATTCCTTAGGTTATTTGAATAATTTTAAACCATCTCACATAAAGATAAATCTGTTTCACACATTTTATGTCGGACATAAAAATTCTTATTTCAATTACAGGAGCTGTCGTCAGTCGTGAGTACGGTATACCTTGCATAGTGGGATTACATGGAGCTACAAGGAAATTCAACACTGGTAATATTTCTTCTCAGAATTGTTTCATTAGGAAAATATTCTGTTTCATCGTGATTCATCTTCCATTAATTAAACTTTTTATGTTTTATTCTTTTAAAAAAATTTCAGGTGATTATGTGCTACTCGATGGAAAAAAAGGAATTTTACAAAGACTGCCACAACCTGAAAGTGAAAAGACTCATGAAAATGAAACTTCCTAATAGAACTTTTATATTTAATATATAACTCACCATTGTGGCAAAGGACTTTTTGATTTATAATGTAAGGAAATTTTTTTGCGAAAAAAATTAATATAATAATAATGATTTTCACATCTTGGAAGATTTCTTTTTGTTTGTTTTTCCAAGCATTTGAGAATAATTTTATGTCCCCCCCCCTTCTTCCGCTGAAAAATAAAACGAAACAAACTGCTTTTTCTTTCAATTTTGTTATTCTTTGTTTAAATTTCAACAGAATTTTTCTAAGTATCATGAGTAGTCTTAGCAAAGTATACAATTAGAAGAATTTAGATTTTTCTAAACACAATGTGTAATACACATATAAAGTTCTAGCAAATCAAATATTTAGAGGTAGCGTGCTCGCCTCGTAAGTACAAGAAAACTGGTTCAATCCCGACTGGAGTCAGTAGATTTTCTGGATGCGAAAATCGTAGGCACACATGTCATATGATTATGTGGCATGTAAAAGATCCCTTGAGAATCAATTTCACTCTGGTACTCTCGATAAAATTAAATCACTGTTATATTTAACATCCGACGAGAGCTTAAAACTAATCCCAAGGGTTAATTTTTGATACCGAGAGTCGCCACTAGATGGTGCAACCAATGAAATGGTTCGCGCACTTGGGGACTTGCCGCTTTTTCGAAGGCTTGTGTGGAAAATTGTGCGGATTTTGAAAAAAAATCTATTTAAAAAAAAAGATTATGTTTATTTAAAGGGGAAGGAAGGGGAGGATTGAATTGCATTTTTTAAATTTAATTTAAATATATACAACTTTTCGGAACAATTATTATGAATGAATGTTCAATTATTAAACTATTTGGATTATGCTATGCTAATATTCCCATCAGTTTTTTTACCAGAGGTCTTAGCTTAAATTGATTCAATGATTCAGAGCCTTCGAAAATGCTAATATTATATATAAAACAGAATTAAAATTCAAAGTAGTTTATTCTTTATTTTTTTTTTACCCAATTCATTTATAATCTCTCTGTTTTTAGATACTTAACGAAATTAGATTTATAAAACAAACAAGTGGTAGAATAAACGAGTATGATGGAAACTTATGCAGCAATTAACGACTAGAAAAATTATAAATTTACCTTATATTTAATTTAAGCATGCGGCGATGGTATCTGTATAAGCCAGTAACTGCCTCCGTACTACGATGATCATCTTAGTATAGTGGTTAAGTTAGTCGGTTACGGAACCAAAGGTCCCAGGTTCTAACCTTCATTGGGGACCCTGGCTGAACTTCGTAACAACACAAATCTTCGCGAAGCAGACGTGGCGCCATCTATCCGCCGCAAGAACAATCAAAAGCCGGCAAACCCGCATGACGCAGCACAACAAAGCCGTCAGATCCATACAAGTCAACACTGAAACCGTCGAACACAAATGACGCAACAACAACTCAAACGCTCGCCAAAACTATGGTATCGTTCGTTCATCTATTTGCCGACACTGGCAAGGGAGTGTGGGGAGGTGGTATCTATATAAGCCAGTAACAGCCTCCTTACTACGATGATCGTCTTGGTATAGTGGTTTGGTTACGGATCCGAAGGTACCAGGTGCAATGGTCAGTTGTGAAATTTCTCAGGAATTGCGATTAATCACCCTGTTCACAATATTAACCTCTCGCTTCGAACTTATTTTAAGAAGGTCATTGTATATAAAAATGGAAAACACAGCTAACTAAAACTGAATCAGCACACACATATTTGATTAAAAATTCGAGCTTCTAAAAATATTTACTGCATCAGACCCTCAGTGAGAATATTCGAAAATGTCGTCTCTTAGGAAAGCTTATTTTTATTGTAAAAGGAAATCCATTTCATAAAAGATTTTTTTAAAAGAAACATTATAAAATCTGAAAAGAATGGGAAAATATGAAAAGCTAGAAGGAAATCAGAAACTGGAGCATCAGGAGGTTTCTTCATCAATGTTCAACAAAGCCACTGCTTTTTGATGCCGGATTAAAAAAAAAAATAATTTGGAAATTTTGATTTCAGATTTACTGTCACTCAAAAAAGTATTGGAACATTTGGCATGCATAACTGTAAAACCATTTATGAAAATATTTATCATATTAAAATAAAAAGAAACGAATTAAGAAATATTTTAACATTTGGTGTACAATATTTAAGGAAAATTTTATAGTATTATAGAATCATAATTTGATCTAACTTTTCAAATATAATTCAAAGGAACACTGGAGTCAAAGTATTGGGATACTTTTGATATGAGAAATTTAACAACTATGCAGAGCACCAATAGAATTTAATTTCACACCACTTTTTTAGGCTAGAAGTTTAAACATAAACGTTCCAATAGATAAGATTATTCATAGAAAAAATGACAAGAAACAAAGATATATCGGTTGGTGTGCAAAATCTAGTATTAAGTCATTGGAAAGAGCGAAAATAAGTTCGCTGTATAGGAAAAATCTTGAACTTGAGTAAGTCTGCTGTTTTTAACATCATTGACAGGTTCAAGAAAACAAATAGTGTTGAAAATAAGCAAAAATCAGGGCGTCCAAGGATATTTAATGAACGTGAAGAGAAGTGGATTGTAAGAGAAGTACACATTAATCCAAGAACTAGTGCAGTAAAAATCACTTTGCAATGTAAAAATAGGTTCAGAAAATCAGTAAATCCTGAAACTGTCAAAAATGTTTTCAGAAAACATAAGTATCATGGCAGAGTACCTCAAAGAAAGCCCTTCATCAGCAAAAAAAGTAAATAGACAAGCTAGGTTGGTATTTGCTAAAATGTATGTAAGGCAGTCAACAGTATATTGGGACAATGTAATTTTTGTTGATGAAAGCAAATATAACATTTTCGGATCGAATGGCAAGCAAACAGTTTGGCGAAAATCAAATACTGCAATGCATGTCAAAAATTTACGCCCTGCTGTCAAATATGGAGGTTATAACCAAATTGCCTGGGGCTACATGGCAAGCTCTGGTGTCAGAAACTTTTATTTTATTGATGGTATAATGAATAAATATGTATATATCTTGACATTTTCAAGGAGAATTTAATGCAAAGTGTGAGCAAGCTGGGAATATCAGGACATTTTAAATTGTTCGAAGATAATGACCCGAAACATACTGCAGATAATTGTAAGTTATGGGTCCTCTAGTGTTATTAAGACTCCTGCACAGAGATTAAATCCAGACCTTAACCCCATTGAACATGTGTGGGATTATTTGCACCAAATGAACACCAAATGACTAACAATTTGGATTTAACAAAATATTTGGTCGAAGAATGGACCAAAATTGATAGATCGTTTTGCAAAAAATTGATCCAATCCATGCTAAATAGACTTCGAGATATCATAAAATGCAAAGGAGGCTCAAAAAGGTATTAATTTTTAAGTTTTAATTGTTTTTCCTTAATTTATTAGGAAGTGTCCCAATACTTTTTGAGCACGTTTTTTTAACTCGATTTCTTTTATTCTCAATTTTAACCATAATTGTATTAATGTATGAGTTTTGTTCAAATTATTGTTATTTTTATTTACCAAAATAACATTCACTTCTGTTTTTGGTTTCATTTGTATGTTTCAGTAAAACATTACAACGAATTCTGATCATGAAAAATGGCTTAAAAAAGTGTTGAGCTAAAACAAAATTTCAAAATAAACTGTTTAATTTCAACAAAATATTTTTCTTACTTATCATACCTGATGTTAAACTAAAACTGTTCAAAATTAATCAGCATATTATAAAAAATTACAAAACTATTCATGTGTCGGGTAGTAACTGAAAGTAAGAAAAACACGAGACATTAACTAAATCAATCTTTTGACACCTACATATTTGAAAAGGTAATAAAGGGGAAAGGCAACAAGTTGGTTTTGAAAAGCGTTTCTGACACACACAACATAGCAAAAAAAGTGTTAAAGAAATCGTTGTGAAAAAATGTTATGTGAGTAATGTTGTAGATGGGATTGTCAAATAAGTATTTTTTGTCAAAACTGAGAGTAAATGTGTTGTTTTGATAAGGAAGGCTTTTGGTATGTTTTATCCAGTGTTGTAAATACATCATATCTTTCGTCAACTTCTAAATAAGAAGATGACTGCAAGATATTAAATTTACAGTTACAGTCGGAAGTCGCTAAATCCCCCAAAAAAAAAGTTCGTTATATGGAAAATTCGTTATATATAGGTTATTTTTCAATTTTCTTTTTAAACCACGTGAAATACACACACAAATATTTTAAATTCATAAACACTATATAATAAAAAAGTAACTGTTCACACCTTTTTGTAAAATAATATACATTTATTTTATATATCTTGCCCATATACATATATATATATATAAAACTACAAGGAAAGTTTCTTGACACCTTTATCCACATCCTGAAGAATTAAATTTTTTCTTTAATGCTCAATCTCTTAAGTTTTGACATTTTTAGCTACAAGAAACAAAATTACCAGTTCAACGGATCAACACTACAAATGAATAGAAACTAGTTCAAAGACACGAGACACACACACAACTCCACTAAGGGTGAAAGTGGATATCAAAGATGTTTCCAGTGATCTGGATAACGAGGGTTAAAGGTTGCACTCGTTGGTCGAAACGCCCAGAATTCTATTGCCCTCAGCGAGTTAGGCACCTAATAAAACCAGTTCAAGATTTAAGACCACCATAAAATTTGTTAAAAGATAGAGAAACTTGAAATGTCCAGAAATGCTTCAAAAATAGGGAGAAAAAAAATTGAATCACAGGAGAAACAGTTCGTTATACAGAAAATGCGCTTCGTTATTGGGAAGTTATTTTACGAAAAAAATCGTGAAATGTTCTTGGTTCCAGGAAGAAGTTCAGTAAATAAAAAATTTGCAATATAGAGGTTCGCATTATGGAGGTTTGACTGTAATTACAAAAGCGAGGGAAAACCACACATATTTGAAGAGGAATTATCTTGTTCTCAAAGAGGTAATGAAACAGGTTCTTCATTATAAAATACTTTCAGACATCATAAGAGATTCCTCTGAATTATAATTCAGTTTTAAGAAGTTAATGAAATGGCTAAAGACATTGAAAGATTATTATACGATTACTAAATATTTACAAAAGAAAAACTCTTTCAACTCGATCAGTAGCACACACTAAAATTTTTAAAGGGGGGTCTGAGGTCGAAAGTTCACCATTCTTGTATCATGCTCCTTTTGATTTTGTCGATTTTCGGGAACAAAATACAGTAAAGAACTAAATATTGAATAAATAATTAGCATTAATTAATGAACTTAATCATTAATAACAAATACTTAATTAAATTTTACGTATTATATACATAGAATTATAATCAATCGCAAAAAAAATCAAGGGCTTTCGGGGGGTCAGGACTCCCAGGACCCTCCCCCTTGTGTGCGCCACTGAACTCGATGAATCTCCAGTAAATAATTAAGCATTACTCTATTCATACTCATTCTCTTCTCGACTCATTAAAGAAGAAAAAAATTGTCTAGAGTTGTTGTTTTGTTAAAAATTTGGAAACCGATACGAAGGGGGAAATCAATATTTAGTACAATGAACAAGGTTTTTTTTCCTAATCGTAATACTTAGGCAGCAGTTTCTGGAGATGCTTCAACAATGACGAGGCGTCATGAGGTTTTATTACACATTTGAAACAAGCAGTATCAAAAATACTCGAACGTTGCGTCATTCATCTTTAGCACTTGGTTGCAAAATATCTGAATGAACGTCTTCACACGTCACTCAATTACGTTATAAAAGCAGGCAATAAAATTAAAAGAAATTTATTGCATGACACCAGTGGTGCATACAAGGGGGAGGGTCCTGGGGGTCCAAAGCCCTTGATTTTTTTTCAGATTGATTATAATTCTAAGTATATAGTACGTAAAATTTAATTACTTGTTATTAATGATTAATTTTATTAATTAATGCTAATTATTTATTCAAAATTAGTTTTTTACTGTGTTTTCCCGAAAATCGACAAAGTCAAAAGGAGCATGATACAAGAATGGTGAACTTTCGACCCTGGACCCCCCCTTGAAAAATTCCTGTGTGCGCCATTCCTTGCAAATAGAGGCGAAACAATGCGCAAAAATTTGATTACATCAAAAATTGCATTGCTTGTTTGACACATTTGTTTGAAATATTTTTTTAAAAAAATCAATTTACGATTAAAAGAAGAGTCATTGGATTTAAATAAAATAATTTATTAAGAGCTAAAAAGGTCACAGGTGATATTGTAAGAAAGCTTTTTCTGCTCTTACGAAATCTAGGTACAGGTAAATACAACTACTGTTCCCCAAATTATTGACAATTTTTGCAAAGCAGAAAAATTTCTTTATTGCCAACACTTACATAATCTTCCGTGATTTACAAAGTAAATCTAAGATATTTTGAATTTTTATCAATACCACGTTGGATTTAAGATCCTTTCGCAAATGCAGATACTGCAGAATTACCAAATTTAAATAAGGAATTCTTATGGTACTAACAAAGTAGTAAGAGCAAAATTCAAAAATGAATACCAAGATATCTCTACTCTGTTTTTGAGCAAGAGTACAGAAATTTTTAATTTCATTTCCTTCATTATATTTAGCTGATAGGGAATTCGGTACAGTAGCTAATTTATTAAGACAAGCAATATAAAAAACAACTTAAGTGAATTCCCATTTAGGTCAGCAAAGGAAAATTTTATTGTAGTTACTTTTTATTAAATAGTTAGTATAAATATGTACACAATATGACAATCACAATATTAAGTGACAAAATAGAAAGCGATTTTCCTTGCAATTTTCCATTTTCTATATATGGCGTTGGACTATTTTTTTTGCTTGTTACTATTTATTCATTAATTAAATTTAATTATTCTAATAAAGTACTATAGCAAAAAAGAAATCATATTCTCAGAAATTAGGTCATCCCAGGTGGGATTCGAACCCTATTAACATCAAGTGTCATCCACTACAAGTTTAAAGAAATGTATTTAAACTTAAATGGATGGATATAGTTTTATTAACGATTGAAAACTTGAGCAAGATATATACAGTCATTCAAAAAAGTATTGGGACACTAGGCATGCATAACTGTAAAGCCATTTATAAAAATATTTATCACATTGAAACAAAAACAAAATGAATTAAGAAATGTTCTAACATTTGGTGTACAGTATATATATATAAGGAAAATTTTGTTAGCGATATAGAATTATAATTTGTGTGTTGTACAGCTTTTCAAATATAAATCAAAGGCACACTGGAGTCAAAAGAGTATTGGGACACTTTTGAAATGAGAAATTTAACAAATATACAGCGCATCAATAGAATTTAATTTCGCACCACTTTTTTAGACTAGAAGTTTAAATATAAACATTTCAACAGATAAGATTATTTATAGAAAAAATGGCGAAAAACAGAGATATATCGGTTGGTGTGCAAAATTTCATAAAAAGTCATTGGAAAGAGGGGGAATCACTTCTTTGCATAGGAAAAATCTTGAAAAATTGAGTAAGTCTACTGTTTTGAACATCATTGACAGGTTCAAGAAAACAAAAAGTGTTGAAAACAAGCAAAAATCAGGGCATTCAAGGATATTTAATGAACGTGAAGACGAGTGGATTGTGAGACAAGTACACATTAATCCAAGAACTAGTACAGTAAAAGTAACTTTGCAATGTAAAAGTAGGTTTGGAAAATTTTTAATAAATCCTGAAACTAAGAAATCTTTTAAGAAAACATAAATATCATGGCAGAGTACCTTAAATAAATTCTTACATCATCAAAGTAAATAGACAAGCTAGGTTGGCATTTGCCAAAATGTATGTGTCGAATGGAAACGATGAAATTAGGGCTTTCGTCAAATCCCTAAAGAAGATGATCAATTCACGCAAGATGTTAAAATAACGTCTCTTTGATGTCTTTTCCCTGTTGTAAGTGAATTAATTAAATCCCCGAACTGTTTTAGTAAAATGATGAAATGAAAACAATGTGCCACTTTTTAGTTCTAACTGCTCATCTAGTTTTTTTTAATTTCATGCTTATAGGGTTATTCCTTACATAGTTTTTAATTGTTTTAAACTTTTTAAAATTTATTTAAATTCACAATATCTTGGCTCTCCTGTTTGAGTTTCGGACTTGAGATTTGAACCAACTGTTCCACTCGTCGAGACCCATTCAGTCGTTTACTTGACTCCAATTGGGTAGGCATGGGGAGGGCTTAAGGACTAAAATATGTTCCCATGTTAATCCTATGGGGTGTGAAAAAATTTCACGCCTTTTTTTTTTTTTTTTTTTTTTAAGGAGTTGAGCTTGGAACTTGATTTTTGGAGGTCCGCCATATTTTTGTGTATGCGCAAGCTTTACGTGGAATTACCCCTCCCCCCGCTGTCTCCCTCCTACAGGGCTTCCCCATTAATAACTCGAATCCTATGCTATCTTGGTCGGCACCGGCTGGATTCGATTGTTCTCGCTATGAGCTCTGCAAATACGTAATTTTATCCCAATAGCCCCATTCCTTCCCCCCATTTTACGTTTTTAAATAATTTTAAAAAATTTAAAATTCCCCATAGCTGCGAGGATTTTTGACTTGTATGGTTGAGAAGTACAAGGACTCAACCTCCCAGGTGTTTCCACCCCCACCCCCTGAACAGCATTTTGACAATATTTTAAAATAACGTTTCTTCAATGTCATTTCCATGATGAAAGTAAGTGATTTTATCAAACTCTTTACTGTTTCAGTGAAATGATGAAATGAGCTAGTCAGGATTTGCATTGGTAAAATGCTGTTCAGGTGGGGGGAGTGACACCTGGGAGGTTGAGTCCTTGTACTTCGGAACCATACAGGTGAAAAATCCTCAAAGCTATGGGGAATTTAAAAAATTTTAAAATTGTTTAAAAACGTGAAATGGGGAGAAGGAATGGGAGTCAAGTATATGACTGAATGGGTCTTGACGAGTGGAACAGTTGGTTTAAATCTCAAGTCCGAGACTCAAACAGGAGCCAAGATATTGTGGATTTACATAAATTTTAAAAAGTTTAAAGCAATTAAAAGCAATGTAAGTAATAGCCCTATGAGCATGAAATTAAAAAAAACTGGAAGAGCAGTTAGAGGGATTGAATGAGCCAGGTCCGAATGGACTGTGAGGCTCGGGTGTCGAGATATTAGCCAAAAAGCTGTAGAGGGTGTCGGAATGCACCTGGGGATGCGTCCCAGCAGATTCTAACCATAACAAAAGTTATTACGATCCCCCAAATATCAGTTCGGGGAGATTTAACTAATTCACTTACAACAGAGAAAAGACATCAAAGAGACGTTATTTTAATATCTTGCGTGAATTGATCATCTCCTTTAGGGATTTGACGAAAGCCCTAATTTCATCGTTTACCTGCGACATATATAAGGCAGCCAACAGAATATTGGGAAAATGTGATTTTTGTTGATGAAAGCAAATATAACATTTTCGAATCGGATGGCAAGAGGATCAATAAATTCTCATTGCTCTATTCAACCGTTGTATTGCTACCTGTTTTACTGAAAGAATCTTGCTGACAATATTTTAATATTTGTGAATAGTTGACTTTTACAGAAGAAGGGCCGTCGGTATTTTTTTCTTGTAAAGGGGATTGTGTTACAGAAAAGGTTGGGGACAGTTGATCTGAATAATGGTAATAAAGGGAATTTAAAACACTTTTCAGAACAGTGGAATGAAAAACACCCTATAAAAAAAAGGGGGTATATAATGTAATTCTTTCTTCCTACAATCCTTTCCCTGTGGAGGGGAGGATGCACATTAGTTCTGTCGCGGATGAAAGTTCACACTTAGGCGTGATGTAAAATTTAAAGAGTGAGGCATCAGATCAGATATCAACTTTTGTTATTGAAAGAAGTTCAAAATTGCAAGGTCTGTCACCAATAGCCCCCGTGTAACTTAAGAGTGAGCCGTTAATCAGCAACCAATAAATCAATAACTCAAAAAATTTACCTGTATCAGCTTCTATAAGCGGTGGATCTTCAGTGACCCACGACTTGCAAAGGCTGAAATTTGAACCCACGACCCGACAGAAACAATGCCAATCATGGGATTGCGTTAATGATTACTCTGCTACCGGCCACAGGATCACTCAAATAAGTTAGCCAGCAATAAAATGAAAGCAGATAATGAATAAATTACATTAATTAAAAAAAACCCACATAATCCTAATAAACCAATATCGATGGGAAGTAACCCTATAATAGTTTTGTTATAATTTTTTTATACAGAATTAAAAAAACACATTAAATATTTGCTTAAAAACGAAATAGTGGAAAGTCAAGAAAAATCCCGCAATTAAACAATTTTTGGTTTCTTGACCATGTAGCGGTATTATCTACATAAGTCAGAAACAGCCGCTGGACAGAGGTGATCCCTTTTGTCTAGTGGTATGTTACGTGCTTGTGAATCCGGAGGTTGCAGGTTCTGTCCTCCGTATATGCGCCACTTCAACCACCTACGCCTTTTAGGACAGCCTGGAAGTGAAACAATTAAAATTACAAAATAATAAAATTAAAAACAGTGATTTCCTCAAGAATTTTTGAAAAATTGAGTAATTTTTAGATTTATTTGTAATTTTTTAAGGGTTTTATTATGTTTATGGTTCTTAACTTTTAATACTGTGGATGGACTTACTGTACTTCGGTCTAAAAGGCCATTTGCGTAAAAGACCAGATAAATGTTGCCCAGCCAGTATGGTGGCTATGATCCTCAGCTTGTAACCGAGTGGGTTCGGGTTCGAATCCCGAGTAAGACTTGGTTGTATCTTCTGGAAAAAAGTCGGTCTTTCGCCTGAAATGGATTCCCGTCTCGAAAGGAAAAGCAGCGCACCTCTTCTTGTTATATGCTGGGATCATCTTTTGTAATAAAAATCTGTATTCTTCTGTGGTTGTGTTATATGTTTCTGTTCATCTATCTCACGTCTTTCGTATGTATCTCAGTAATAAACACACGACAACAACAACCAGATAAATTCCAGCTATTACACTTCCCGTATCTTTAGCTAAAGTACAATCTTTTCTGCATGATAAATATAATTAAACCTATTTTTAGAAAAATCCGATTGCATCTCCACATTTTATTTTCAGGATAAAATAAAAAACGTTCAAAATTAAAAAAAAACTCCTTTCATGACAACTATTCTAATAAGTAAAGCATCACCAATTGATTTGGGATAATTTCTGAAGGATTAACTTTGGACCATAAAAAAAAAGAAAAACTCGTTCATCTCTCTCTGAGATTTAGGTGTGGCCGCGGTAGCCGAGTGGTATAGGTATCGGACCGTCGCTTGCCTTGTCCCGAGTTCGAGCCCAGTACCACTAAACACCCGCCGTGTAGGGCAGCGATGCACGTTAAATCTGTTGAGAGCTGAAACGTCCTCCCGTTGGTGTGGTGTGGTAGTTCGGAGAGGGGGGTTGCCAGCTCAGGTGTCGTCCACGTCACTTGACCATGGTTCAAAATTACGTGGTCCGTCGCCAAAAGCCCTCGTGTAGCTAAACAGTGTGACGTTAATAATTCAAATCAATCAATCTGAGATTTAGGGTTATGATTATTTCCAAAGTAGAACTCATCCATAGACAATGCGATTTTTGAAGTGTGACGTCAAACCGCAAACAGTCAATCAGGAAATACATCTTATTCGTATAAAACAATTTAAAATTTCGCTCTATTTTTGAACTTAATATGAATTCGATCTCGAACAAAGTTCTTATTGAATTTAATCCAACTGATAAATCCTACACACTGACTTATTTTTGGAGTTTTAATGAAAAATTAATAAACGTTTCAAAAATGTTTTTTCTTTCTATTATCTCGGTGAAGCGCTAATATGTTAGTTGTGTCAATCTTATGTAAACAAAACTTGATAGATAAGAAATCGTGGTTGGTGACTAGATCGTTCTTGTTTATTTTCTTGAACCAGTTACATATTATTATTATGTTTGGTGTTTTGAATTCCTACCACCAATAAAATATGAAATAATACAAAAGAAAAAAAATATGACTTGTAGAAATCAACGATATGATTATTTCTTTTATTTTACGGATTTTTTTATTAGCTGATAATGGAATACTGTCCTCGACTGTTACAGAAAATCACTGCGATTTATATCCCTGTATTGATGATCATCTAATGATTCCTGTATGAATCTTCGCATTTTCAAGCAATTTTTTAATGAAACGAAAATAATTTTTTATGTAAAATTATTTTTGTGGCAAATGATGAATAACTCGATTCAGAAAGCAATATCATTTTTTGAAAATAATAATAATAATTTTCATTTAGCCTCTATGTTTATGTTAAGAAAATGAATATTACTTTTGTGAACTCATCAAACAGTTTTACTGACTAATGTAATTTATTTCCTCTAAGACTGATTTTTGTTGGTATTTTCCTCAGTAGCACAGTACAAATCCTTTAATGTGATTTTCCTTAACTTTTTTATTCACAAATAGTAATAAATATTTTTATAAAACTGAAATCAGAGTAACAGTTTAGTAAATAGACTATCTTTTATTTTTTTCTTTTCATAAGGAAGAATTGACACACGAGAGAAATTAATCAGTATTCAGTTATCTATAAATTCATACTAAAAGAAACAGTTCAGCTAGGTTAATATGCATAAGTGGTGAGTTGTGTGTATGCATATGGAACTGTGGGCTTATTGCATTGAATTATATATTTTTTTGTATTTACAAAGTAACAAACACATTAAAATCATGCATATGCATTATCATTCAATATTATATTTGTTTTCCATAGCTTATCCTTTCTGAAGCAAAGTGAGAAATCTTGATTTATTTTGTGTTATAAAAGCAAGTGGATAAAACTTAACAAGTTTTGGTTTTACAACCAAAAATACTTGGAAATTTTATGATGACAAATGACTTTGATTAGAATTCAATTTAATATGAATTGTTTCAGTAGATGCTGGTGATATTATACTGTTACATTTATTTGCTGTACTTTTGGTTAGATGTTCGTTCAATTTAGAAAGCCCTTTATGCTTGGAGTGAGGGAATTCTTGTTAATAAGTAATCCTTTGTGAAACAATTATCTTACTAAATTTATTTCAAGAAGGCTGCTGAGTAAGTTCATTAAAAGGTTAGTCAAAAAGAAGGGAGAAACGACTTAATTTTTTCCATTGTTTTAATGATCAATTTTTTCAAAGAGTGAAATCATGTTGAGGGAATGGTTTTGACATTAAATCTGCTTATGTGTTCAAATTAGATCATTTCTTATTCAGAGATATTAAACAAAAATATATGTTTCGAGTTTTTTAAAGTTTTATAGTAAAGTAAACTTTTGTTACTTATCAGTTGTAGGGGCCAAGCACGTAGAAAATGCATCAAATTCTTCTCTTTCATTGTGTTTGTAGGGAATGTATCTCATCAGAAATGTTTGTGTTGGTGACAGCTTGGAAAATAAGTTACCAACCCAGGGTTCCTATATCTGATAAGTACCAAGTTTTTTATAAAATAAAATATGATAAAGTTATGAATAGAAATGGAGAGAAAATATATAATCTTCAGGATGGCTGTTTTTAATTAAAATATTTTAGAAAGCTTTTTTAAATTTTTAATTAGAATAGCTTTACTGTCTACCCCCCATTTATTAAAGTATATTAACTGTTTGTCATTGTTTATTGATAGGTTCTCAATTCTACCTTTGTTAAGTGTATAAAAAGATCTCATTGTGCATTATCAGGTAATATAATTCGCTTTTAGTAACTTATAGCATTGGACAAAATTGTATTATAATTTATGACTTTAATTATTCAAACCATTCGAGTTTATGAGATATTCTATAAAATAATATTGATTGTATACTTTTGTTATTTGTTGAATATTAATAGCATTATACTAGTTCCATTTTACATGACAATTTTATGTGTTCCCAATTACAGGCATACCTAGCTCTGAAGGGGCCCTGTATCAAAATTCCTTTGGGACCCTTTTTTTAGATATGAGAGACCTGTGTTAGTGAGACTAGTTACACATGTTCGGATCCCTGTACTTGGGGGCCTCATATCATTGATATGGCGGTAGCTATGCCCTTGTTCCCAATTCTGATTCAAATGCATTCATAATCAATTTAATTTGTTTAAAGTATTCAGATAAAGGAGCTACCTTAAAAAAGCACATTAGATATATATATTTTCTAACATGTATAAACTGTTTAAATATTGTTTTTAGTTAATTTCCTCTCGTAAGTGATATCTTTAAAGTTTCCTGGTGCAGCATCTAGCAGTAATTTGATTAATTACTTATTTTAAATTAAACTTCCTTCAGAGAAATTACTTTCAGTTCTATTTTTTCAATTTATTTATTTTAAATATAATGTTTTAATTTTTTTAACACAGTCATATAAAGTTTATTTTTCTAGCAGGTTTAATAATTTTTAATTCACAGTATTCCATACATAGTAATGATTTTGAGGATTTATTTAATTTCATAGAATTAATGATATAATTGAAGTTATTTTAGAAAACTACAGTAATTATAAGCTTAATAAAGTTATCAATTTCCACAAATTTAAAATTCTCAATTAATTTAAAAAAAAAGTATTTTAGTTTTGATGTTAATCCATGTAAGCAAATTGAAGGCTTATCTCAAAGTAGACCTTGCTAGCAGTAGTTTAGCTAATTTATATTATTATGAAAATACTAATTACTAATATTATGGATATTAATTTTTATATTTTTAAGTTTATAGTGGATCAAATTATTTTTAGGTAAAGCAAATGAATTTACTCCTATAATATTAATTTTTTATTTTAAATATCTGAACCTTATAACAACTAACAATAATTCTTACAGAACAGATAACCTTGATGTAACGTTGCAGATTATAGACTAACAAGTTAAGCTGCAATATTTTTGATAAAAGAGGACCCTTTAATTTTAATATAATTATGGCTCCTTTCTGGAATTCCAGTATTTCAATTTCTATTTATAGAAATAATAATCATAACAATACTTTGGTTAATGATAAAACAAATATAATATTAAATCTAATATATAAATATTAAATTTGAAAATAATATTAAAAGTTTTATTAAATATTCTTTAGATCATGACTATTCTTTTATGTATAATTTTCTTTATAATTACATTTTTAATAAATTCAAGTTTTATGAAAAATTAAAAAAAAAGTTTTTCAGTTATATTTTTCTTTTTCTTTGATATTTTTCTATTACATTTTAATTTTTGTCTGGTTATATTGTTTTAACATTATTGGTATTATTATGTCATTACAGTGATTCTGGATTATATTGAATAAGTATTTTTAAAATTATTGATTTACCACTAAACTTTATAATAGTTGTAATTTTTAAAAACAAATGAAAAACTGTAATACATATAATGATTTTTTTTTTTTTGTCTGAATGTATTCATTACTTTTACAGGTACTAATGTATCTCTCTTTCCCTTATCACAAAAATCTCTTTTTCATTTGAGTTTTAAAAGCGTCAGTGTGAAGCAAGTGGATGATGATTTCTTGGTTCAACTAAGATTATCTTCAGCATTGTCTGTTGATTTTTCTAAAGAAGGTAATATGCTCACTTGTATCTCTAAATTCCTTAAATTTAAACTGAACACACTTCACATATACACACCAAATACTTCCTTTGTTTTAAAAGTTATAATAATTATATTATTTTTTGATGAATTAGAATATTTAATTTTTTTGTGTGACAAATAAGTTATTATTGCATAGTGATATCACTAAATTAAATGATGTATTGTATAAATAAATTTAACAAACTGTATTAATAATATGTGGAATTTCATTTTAAAATATTGACATTTCTAGTCTTGTTTCAGCAAGATAAATAAGTAGATGTAGGAAAAAGATAATGAGTAAAAGAATGAGAAAATGAAAATTTTTCAGCTGACCCCTAAATGTGAGATATGCGGTTAGTTTAGGCATTTGTTTTATTATTTATTTGTACTATTTTATGATCAAAGTTTTAATCTGTATATTTTAAGGTACCTGCTCTGTAAAAAGAACAAATAGCTTTTTAATTTTTGCTCTTATAATTATGAAATTTCAAGTATGATTTCAATGAAGTATAAATACATGAAGTACAACTGTTTAGTAACTTTGAATTGAATTACTTTGGCAAAGTATTTCAGGCTTCTTTTTTTAATTGAATTTTTCATGAGTCCTCTCATGAGGTTGGTGAAAGGGGAAAAGAGTCCCTCCCCGTTGTTCTCCCTCTAAATTGGGATAAGATAAGAAAAAATGTATGGTGCTCAAGGCTGCGACCAATTACAGGTGTACATCTAGCCCAGGGGTGGCGAATCTTTTTGGTTCTATGGGCCATTTTTTCTAAAGAAGTGCATAATGAGGTATATATGGGCTTTCAAATTATTTTCACTTAGGATTATTGTAAAAATAATAAAACTAAATAATAACAGCTCAAAACTCTTTATTTACTATGAAAAAAAACTTTTTGTACTGTATAGTTGTAAATGTTACTGTATAGCTGTAAGTAACATTAGCATGACTTCTTTGTTGCAGATTGGATGACAAATAACTTATATTAGGATTATAAAATATTACTTTTAGTAGAATGCATACTGAACTGGAATCATCTGCCAAATGATTTCTAAGCAATTCACTATTTTTGCTGTGGTTTACTTTTTTGACTAGAGGATTTGTGATTTGTTTCAAAATGCTGTTTTACAGCTGATGTTATGCATATCACTGTTCTAGAACATAAAACACTCCACTTTGTCACCTTTACTAATAATGCCATATTTATAAATTCACTAAGTTTGAAATTCTCTGTTACACTTACTATCTTGCACTTTTTGTTCTTTTGCTGAATTTACCTTATTAAATAACAGTTAAAAATCATAAATATAACACGAATAAACTTAAAAATACAGATGTGTCAACAAAATTGACTTTGCCATGCGTAGACAAATTTTGCATTTTAAGCAACTGTTGTCCACCACCTAACTAAGGCAACACAATAACAAACATAGGTGCTCATCGCACCTTGCCACCGATCACTTGTGTTTGTTTGTAATACTTCATAGTGCACTTTGTTATTTTGAAATAAAATGCAAACCATTTTGATCACTGGTGTGCCCAAAATATTGTGTATGCCATCGGTTTGCCATCCCTGATCAAGCCCCTTGCCATGATGAATTTTGTGGGCCTGGTTCTGACACAGTGGAGAACAGGTGGCATAAGAAACAACAACATAAATTTAGTTTTAAAGTGATTTTTTTTATAATGAAATGTATGCTTTGAATAATACAATAAGTTGTATCTCTTCATTTTTTAATACTTCAAATTTCTCTGAAAAATTTCAAATTTTTTATGTTTGGTTAGCAGCAAAAGTAATTTAATAATTGCTATACAATGCTTATGTATAATTAACAGCAATGGTAACAATTTTTTTTAGAAAAATATTATACGCTTATTAATAAATACAATTAGGTATTTACTTTGTGAACTGATTTTAAATTTTCAAGGAATTATTGATAAATGTTTACCTTATATTAAACATTATATTCCACATTTTGAAAAAATAGTAATTTTTGTGAAAGCATTTTTTTTTTAAAAAAAATTTATATTAGAAGGAGTTTATTAAGTAATCTTTATGATTAATGTAAACCTTTTTATCCCCTAAAATATGTTAATTATCTGTTGCTGTTATTTGTGGAATAAACCATAGTGTTTTATAAAGTAAAAGAATTAGTGACAAATCTATAATGAAAGTTATATATTTACACACTTATCACACAGACTTATTGAAAGGAAAATATTTGCAATGTTTAAATATTACAGGATATAAAATTAGATATCATTCATGTAATCCCAGTTTTTTTTTTTTTTTTTTTTTTGTAGGATGCTGAAAGTAGATTAAAATAAATGTAAATATAAACTAAAGATGTCTAACTATCCACTATTGTAAAGCATTTGCTGTTCTTATTTGATTAAATCATGAGTGTAAAAAAAAGAGTGATTCTACAAATGTAGACTTCCTTCAAGACAGGACATAAGATTCTTGTTTATATAATTGTCAAACTTCATTTTTTTCCTAATAAATAAAACACATAATGATTTTTTTTAAAAAATAGACTTTCCAATTATTCAAACTTTTGAATATTTTTCTTTTTTAGCTAAGATAGAAAAATATCACAAATGAAAACTTAATCAAATTCAGCTCCTAATTCCTTCAGTGAAAGGGGAATTTTGTTCATTAAATTACCTTTCTCCATTTCTGTGATACAGAAAGCACGTAGTTTTTTTTAATGTAAACAGTTAGATAATACTTATAAAATATTAGGAATAATATTTATAAGAAGCAAAACATAGTTATTTAAAATAAAAAAACATGTTATTATTTATAAATATAGTTTATAAAAATTACTTCTTGTTACTTCAAGGTATTTTTTTCTTAATTGCAAACTCTGTTTAGTTATATCTATCATTTTTTTATTTAGAATATTTTAGTTTTTATTAGAGGTGTAGAATCACCTCAAGGCATTTAGTGTATCATTACTCCTAATTCAAAAACCATACTTGAGAATTTTACTGCAATAGCAGTTTTCTTTCAGTAAGTAAAATCTCGATTAAATAAATTATACATATATTTTTTTCTAAATTTTAGTATGACTATATTTACAAATCTAATTTTATTTCTTTATTCATTTTAATTTCTATGTGTATAATTGTATTAAATTTGAAAAATAAACTTTTGAGGAAGAACTATATATTTTATAATTAATGTATTTTTAAAAAGGTACTTTTTAGTATATATCTTCAGAACAAATTAGGTTCCTGATTAGTTAATTGGCATTAAATATTGTGATTGTAACAAAGTCAGACAATTTTGATGGTGAGATTTTTGCAATATTTATGGCTTTTAGAGCTATTAGTGCTACTTTTGGCCAAAATATTGTAATATTCATAGATTCACAAGTTGCAATTAAGACCATGTCTGGCAACAATCTATTCCCAACAAAACTTGAGTTTGAGTGCAAACAACTTATTAACTCAGTTCTTGCACTTGAAGAGAGGTCCTTCTACAATGGATCCCATCCTATTGCAGCATTCATGGAAATGAACAAGTCGACAAGTTGGCCAAAGAGGTTTTGACAGTGCATCCACCTTGCCTTCTGATTTCTTTTCGAAACACCAAGCGAATTCTCAGGGACAAATTTCGACAGAAGAGAATTTCCACTCTTACAGACCTGGCTGTTGGCAAATCTTGGTCTTGTCTGTTCGATGGCCAAAGGTGTGCTTAGCTTTCTGCTCTACCTAGGGTGGAGGGGGTGGGACATGTTTCAGAGTCACCACCGGACATGATTACCTGCAAGCCCATCTGTTTAAGATTGGCCTGGTTGATTCACCACTCTGTCCTCTCTATAAATCTGTACCAATGACTGGGGAGCATCTATCCAATTGCCCTGCTCTACTTCATGTTCTCTCGCAAGACAACTGTGGAGTTCTCCCTCCTGCTAGTGTGACATCTGCTTTATATTGGACTGCAAGATGCCTTATGTCCAAGAGGACATTGGCGGGTGTAATTTTGAAAAAAATTATTGTAACATGAGTATTTATTGAGTAGACAATATTGGTAGATTGACATATTGAATATGTTAGAACACTAAAAACAAAGAGGAGAGTGGAGTAAACTTCAGTTTATTAAAAACATTTGTATTATAACATTTTTATGAACTTTAAAAACTATTCTTATGAAGGCTCTAGTTTTTTAATAATATGTTTAAAATGGGAAGAAAAACTTTTATTTTCTCCAATTCTTTAAATCAAAGTTAAGTCCATATTTTATCCAGAAATACTAAAATAAAATTTTTGACATTATATTACTAACATTTCATATAAATTTGTTTTTGTTTGTTTGTACATTGATTTCCTTCTATTTTTCTAGTAACTTTTTTATTGATTTGGTCTTTGTGTTAACTGATGTGTATAATTACTTGAAAACCAAAACCCAGCAGTTATAGCAATTTATATTGTGTAATAATTTGTTTTGCAGGGGATGATTATAAATTTTAGTAAATGGTTTAATAGCGAAAAAAAAAATGAATCAAGTACTTTTTCTTCAAATCATACATTCATATTTATATTTACTAAATCATACAATTATGAGGATATTATGTTTTATAATTATTTTGTGTGTTCATCCAACACTTAATGTAATTTTGTATCATAATTTTCTTTCTTGTGAACATAAAGAGAATTTAAAAAGACTATGTCTTTCTCAATCCTCTCATAATTTTAAACTTTTAGATTTGTGGATGTATATTATTCTAGGTCATAAGTTCTTTAATAGAAAGTCATTTGAAAAAATTTGATTGTCATTTGAAACTTTTTTAATATATTTTAGGACATCAAACTTCTTTAATACTAAAAATTTCATTTGGCAAAGGTATTGCATGCTATGAATTTTCAATACCTTTTTCTTTTTTTATGTACTTCAAAGTAAGTAACTATCTTTGTATTATTATATATATATATATATATAACTTGTTAAGTTCATAATTTGTAGTTTCAATAAAATAAAAACATTATATAAACATTTATACACTAGATTATTATTGTACATTTATTAGACTTTCTAATTATAATATGGGTGCATATGTATACCATTGACAGAAAATTCTGTGTGACATAAGTTATGAGTTGTTCAGAAAGTTTTAAAACCAGTTAAAAATTTTCATCTTTTTATGAGTTGCTTCCTATGTACTTCAATTTATAATTGTTCTGGTATAAGTGCATTGTATTACATAATTTTAATTTATCAGCATTTGGGTGATACGTGACTTCTAATACCTTTACAACAACTAACCCAGCTGATTTGGCATTATCAATTACACCTTCCATTTCAAACCTTATATGGACATGGTATAAGTATATGGTAGCATGTACACACTAAAATGAAAAAAGTTTGAAGATATATAATCAATGAGACATATTTGATCATAAATTGTTTTTTAAAAAATGGACATCCATTTTTATTAATAAATTAATCATATTATTTAGTTTAAGGTAACTGTAAATTTTTTTTATATGAACTTTAAATTACATTGCAAAATTCCTAACTATATGCAAAGTTTTTAAGGCATGCATAATTGGCCAGAAAAAATTGAATTATATCTAACTCATATATTTATATCACTGATATTACATTCTTATACACATTTGAAATAAAAGAACTGAATAAACCAAGTTAATCTAAAAACTGATGGAAGAAAAAAATTCATTGATTTTTTTTAAATGAATAAATTAATAAATTTGTTTTTCTTTGATGTAAAAAATCATGCTCAAGTGTGAAGCACATATAATTTGAAATGCACAATTAAAAGATTACTAATCACCAAAATTTTGGGTCTTGAGGATAATAGGAAAAGTTAATTAGATTAATAATAAAGTATTTTATTTTTTCCCTCTCTCTCTATTTTCTTAAAAAATAAGCTACTAGCTAGGTTTTTAAGAATATTTTGGCAGATTCTAAACTTCATTTGCATACTTTGTAAGGAACACATAAAAAAATGGATCCACCCAGTTGTGTATGTATTACATTAAAAACAAATGTAAATGTCTTTACTGTTTTTGTTATGTTATTCAAGAATGAAAGTATCTTCAGTCTGAAATATTTATGAGGTTTGAAAGTTTATTGCATGGTGACAGATTTCCTTAGTTACAATATTGATTGGAATGTTATTTATAATTTAATTAATGATTTCATCAGTTAGAGAGAACAATTTTTTTTACCAAACCTAAGAAAATGTTTCATGATAAATATGATCAAACAAAATTATAGGAATTTTTTTTTTTAAAGTTTCCAGCAGTAGAATTTAAAATACACACACAAAAAAAAGGAATTTTGAAGTGAAAGTGATTGATGTAAAGTAGTAGTAACAAAAAAATATTTTTTTATTATAAAATATGTTTAATATAATTTTTTTAACATTATAAAATATTTTAATAATTTTTTTATTGCTAACAAAAGTCATGGTTGATTTCTTGATATTTAAAAATGTATGCAGTTATATTCATGAAAAGTACCCAAAATGAATTAATTTTATCCTAGGTAGGTTTTCCAAATATTTTAAGTAAAAATGTTGTTAAAATATTAACTAAATTTAGAAAAAAAATTGTTAGTATATTTATTATTACAGTTAGTCATTAAACCCAGCTCTGTTTCTATATATAATCTATTTCCATCAGCAAGTATTATAAACATTTTAATGCATTGAACAATGACTTCCAATTGAAATTCACATATACAAATTTAAAAGAAGAATTGCTTACTACTCGATTTATATACTTAGATTTTATTTTATGGTTTTATCGATACATATATTTATTTGGGGATCCACATATAAGAAAATAAAATATCATCCAAAATGACAGAATTACTCAATTTGAAATTAATTGGCTTCACATGCTAGAAGGCAGAATCTCTTATTCTTTCATTTTGGTTTAAATTTATTCCACATTTAACCTAACAATTTTCTCAGAAATACTCAAATTCTAACTTTAAAAAATTATTTTTTTATATTGCAACAAATGATATATCAGTGACTGTAATGCAGCTGTGTACTATTTTAATATCATGTAATACTGTTGCATTCAGCATTACAGAAAGTGCACATTAATTATGGAACTTAGTGAAAAACAAGTCATCTGTACTTCTGATTTAAAAGTTTCTCAACTACAAGACTTTCTTTACAATTAGGGGATTAAATGGAGAGCAAACTGTATACAAATACTTAGAAAGCTACATAGAAAAGTGACTTATAACTGATAAATATTCTTTTCTAACTTAATTAGTCAATCTGTTTGTCTACAGAACATAGATACCCATCTCAAATCCTCCTCTGTAACATTATCATTGGTCTTTACCTCTATTAATAGATGTAATATATTTTAGCCAAAAGTATAGAAAAGAAATAAAGTCTGTAAACATGTTAGAGATTTGAGTTTTTTTACTTATTATGTTATGATACAACATATCTATAATAATTACAGTTAGTAATTGCAATGATAATTTTTTATTTGAATAAAGTTGTAAAAATAAATGTCTTACATATTTTTATATGTACACTTGTTTTATTAATAATCTGTCAATGCTAATGGTGCTATGCTGCTATGTTGATTGTCAAGCTGTTCACTGAATAAAATTTTTAATCTATATAATAATTAATTTATAATTATATATGCATTTCAGTGTAATATTGTTGAGAATAAAGTGTAAAATAGGATGAATACATTTCTTTCTTTGTCTGTTGAAACCAGTCGTAGGAACTAAAAATGATCGGAACCGTTTATGTATTATGCCTGTAACTTTTATTTATAAGCACTTTTTACTTTTAAGAAAAAAAGTTTTTAATGAATAAAATATAAAAAAAATCTATCAAATTATCTTTGCTTGGATTAATGTTTACAAAATAATATCCTCATTGTGCTGATTTTTTTTTCAATTTCTAGGATGATTTTGTGCTTCCATGTTTCAGAATACCATCATCTTATAAACATGAATTGAAACTGGTCTTATTTGCTTATTGGAATGATCCTTTTAAAAGTATTACTGAAATACTTCTCATGCAAGCAGTGAATTACTCCCTCAAAAGTATATTTTGTTAAAATAAGAATTTCTTAGAATCTCTTCTTCATAATATTTTTTGAAAAATTTGAAAAACAAATTAAGGTTACATTGTATTTATTCTTTCCCTACATGTCTTTTCACACTGAAGTGTGTTTATGATGCTTTGCTCATAACATTACTTAAAGATTGAAAGTTGTCTTTGCCAAATGTATGAGAGCTTAAACTAAACACAGAACACATTTTTCAGTTAGAAAAAGGATCCAGTTTTCTGGAAAATTTGCAATGTTGTGATTTATACATTAATTAAAAATATAGCATTTTTAAAATTTCAAAATATTCCATAAATAATTAGTTATTGCATTTGAGCATGTAAAAGAGTATCTAATTTAGCATTATGATGTTGGAGAAAAAATGTGAAACACATTTTACATTTTAAAAAATGGATCAACTCAGATAATAAGAATTAGTATGATAAAATATGCTGTTCTCTGTAGGATACCGAAGCCAGATTTATAATATTTATATTGTGGAGTACTTTTATAACTAAAAAAATATTACAAATTTGAGTCTCATTCTTTAACATTACGTGAAGATAGCCTTAAATAATTCTTCATTGTTGTTGTGTCCTTCCCGAAGGGAAGGAATGAAAGGTGCAAGAGCCTGAGACAGGTTGGACTTCTATACGATAGGTGGCAACATCACCTATTTCCACCTCCACAATTTAGGCATGGAACTGGAGGAAAGGGAAATATTCTCCAGCCCCCTGCACCTGTGGTTTCTGTTGGGACTACCCACAAGACTTTCGGATCCACTGATTTAACGAGCACATACTCTATGTGTACTCTGAGGGTATTTGGTGGCATCGAACCCAGGCCTTTTGGTCTGGAGTCCGATGCTCTAATCACCAGGTTACCCATGGCCAATAATTCATTAGTAGCCAAATACATAAAAATTTTGATAAAACTTGGCTATCACATTAAGCATTTCCTGATAGACTCATTATTGAAGAATAGAGAAGATTTATGTGAGAGAAGTTAAAGAAATACTTTTAATGTTGTGTTTAAGAATATCAAGTGCGTGATCATTAAAAGTAATTTTTGGTTGAAAATATCTCAAATTTCTTTACTTTTTGCATACGGATATCATTTTTTTTTAAAATTCATATATTTTTATATCCGATTTGAAATTCAATTTACTTCTGAGAGGTTGTGATGTTAAGTAATATTGCTATTCTGTTTAATCAAGTGGCTTTTTTTGTTAGGGGAAAAATATGCAAATGTAGCATAATTGACGAAACTAGCAATTTGAAAGAATTGAAATGCTTCATAAAAAACTCTTTTTCATGTGTCAGAATTTATTAGAATAAATTTTGCTCTTATTATGAAATTTATTCCCCCTCCCTTCTGCTTTAAGCATCATTTGAACTATATTTATTACCAAAATAATTCCAAGTTTATAGTTTCCTATTACTTATAATTAACATTTTTCATCTATATTTGAAGCAATATGGATTGAATATAAATAAATTAATCCTACTCTAATGTTATGCCATTCTATTAATCACATCAAAAATTGTCTAATTTTTTTTTCGAAAATTTTTTATATTAGTATTAATATTTTGTTAAAATTTTTTTTCATGTATCATTTTATGAAAATTTTTTTGCTTTTATTTTTCATTATTAGTTATTGATAAAGCATTGTATTTAACAAATTTTTTTTAGATGCTACAGAAATGCATATGTTTAAAGGAAATGTATTCAAAACTACCTATGATTTTGACAGCAAGAATTTTTACCTAATAATGAATAGAACAGTTGATTCTCAATGTTTATTTTATCATAACACTTCTATATCTGAATCATCTCAGGACAATATTTGTAATAAACACAAGCCTGTAGTTCATCGTTGGGTATCATTTTCAAGAAAAGTAAATATTTTTGTTCCATATTTCTCTTTATCTATTTAGTAGTTATTTTATTTCTAGAAAAAAAATTGGATTCCATTTGATAAGGATTTATTTTTATTTTGAAGCATGTAACAGAAAACCTTAATAGCACAATTTGAAAAGTTCAAAATTTTGTTACTGAATTTAAACTGAATTAAATTTTATTTTTTTCTACTTCTAATTCTTCTCTAAATCAACAAAAATCTAGGTATTTCCCCTTTTTCTTAGGAACTATGAAAGCTTTAATGTGTACTATTTCTCTCTGTTTGTGCTTCACTTTCTCTGTGGACTTTTGCTACACATAGTACACAAGCCTTTATGCTCTGTAGAATCATGACTTGGAGTATCTAATGCTTAATTGAATTTAACAATGTGATCAGCTGTCTGTGTTTCCTGAAAGCAACATTCCATAACATCCACCAAAGTGCCATCTTAAGAAACTATCAAATGGTGATATTTACACACACTAATAAATAAAACCTAAGGAAGTAAAACAAATTTCCATGTTGCATAAAGATCAGGAGCTGCTGAATGTCATACTCATAGATGTGGTATTGCTAGATCATTATACTCTATGTCAAATATTTATTTTGAAACTAAGTGTAAAAGAGGTATTCTTGGTGAACATTTATTGGTTGATTTGAATGTATAGCTATTTGAATAATTAAGCACATAACAAAGAATGTGATACAGGTATTTGAAAAATGCATGTTAGTATGAGATATGACCACCACAAAATCTCCAATGTAATTGTCAGCATATCAGGACATCTGTAACAACATTATTCAGGATTTAAAACTCTAGAGCATAATGGCTAATTATTCTCACCACCTTGACTTTCCTGGATAATGCATAGATGTTGACACACTACTTGCATTGCCATCTGTATTGCAAAATGTATCACCAAAAGCAACAGGGAAACAAAGAAAATGAGGCAACAGAACTTCATTAATGTTCTATCACTATTTGTGGTCTCATCTGGCATCATATGTTGTGGTGTGGGTTATTCACCATCTCATATCATTACTCTCCAAAAACTACAGTGGTTCTTTTCATGATATTTCGATGTCAATAGGCGTTAATATCATACTATATTATTTAGCATCTTTAATTAGGTAAACGATTGAATCTCATCTCATCTGAGAAGAGCATACTTGCATTATCTCATACTCTTATGCATAACCTCATAGCATTATTCTCATACTAGGTTATTTAGCATCTATAATCAGATATAAGATTGAATCTAGTCTCATCTGAGAAGAGTATATGCATGCCCATTTATTCTTGGTCAAAAGGGGGACCAATGCAATAGGTTTTTAAGCCTGTAATTCTGCTTACCACAAATATCTGGAAACAGTTTTCTATGTTTCTATGATGTCTTAAGTACATGTGGCAGTACAGGGTTAATTTTCTACTTGACTGGTTTTGGAGTTATAGTTCCTTTTCACTCTTAAGATGACATACTTATTGTTCACAGCTGTAATATTGCATGAACAACTTTTCAGCTTGCACCTTTTAGACATTCCATGTGTTTAAAAGGATGCTCAGTGTCTAAACAGCATTATGAATAATTTAGATTCCCTCACAACATTTGCTATTTGTCATCCTTCTTGCAATTTCTGATAATCTTCCTATGAGGAAAATCATATAAATGATGCCTGTTAGACAGTTTAAGATTTTGCTATCATCAATTCATTTCTTCACATTCAAATTTCAATATACTCAATACCATCCGCTTATAGCCTTCAATAACTTATCAATCATGCCCATACAATAAAAATTTACTTACATACCATGTTTTTTTTTTGCACCATGTAATTATGCTGTTCTATTCCTTTTAATGTTTAATTTTTGTGGCTGTTGCCAATGAAAACAAGAAATTTTTAAGTTTATACATACAGAAAGAACTAAGTTTTTGTAAATTGCTTCTACTAGGAATTAAAATAACTTGGTTGACTAATAAAAAAATGGTTATTTTTAAATTATTCATACACATATTTTATTATTTTGTCTAATTTTTAGGGAGAGGGAATGTAAAACATTCAGAAAAACGTTTATGTATACATTATCTTTAATTATTTGAACATTATTACATTCATGAAGTTTACTTATTCTTTCTAAAAATGAAAGGGCGAGAATTTGAGAGATGTTTTGCTTATTTCTTTTGAATATGTATGAAAACATTCAATTCTGATTATACATTTAACACACTTCCTAAAAGTTTGCTATTGTATTTCTCTGGGTATTCTACTTTAATTTATACTTTCTTGCTGTATTCTTACATATTGCTGAGTATTAAATTTAGAATTGTAGTAGTTTAGTATATTATTAATGATAATATATATATTAGGGTTAAAGTAATAAGGCTTATTATTAATAACTCTAAATTATTAATGATAATCACATTTTTTAGTAAATGGGATGAAATTTGGTCAATGTGATGAATTAGACATAATTTATTGAAGATTCTACTCTAATGTAATTTTTCTGCATCTATATTTTATGATAATGGATCTATTATTGTAGACAATAGAAGAGTTAAAAAAAATGTTTGATTAAATAAAATACTGATTTGTATATATGTTTTTAATTTAAAATAGCAGCTTCAAAAGTTCATTAAGAATTTTTCTTTTGTCAAATTTATCTATGATTGATAAATTTTGAAATCAGGAAATAACTTCATAAATTTTGGTTTCATTTCTACAAATACATTAAAGGCTTTTCATCACATTTACTGCTGTATAAATTGTATTAAATTCAAAAGAACACATGAATTGCATGTACTATATTGGAATATATTACAGCAAAGTACCAAAGTATACAAAATATATATAATTTAACATCAGTTGCACACACAGGAATTTTTCAAGGAGAGGGTCTCCAGGGTCGAAAGTCCACCATTCTTGTATCATGCTGCTTTTGATTTTGTCAATTTTTAGTGAACAAAAAACACTAAAAAGCTAATTATTGAATAAATAATTAGCATTAATTAATCATTTAAAAATATTTTTAATTTTACGTACTATATACTTAGAATTATAATTAATCAGAAAACAAATCAAGGGCTTTGGGGGGTCTGGTCCCCTAGGACCCCTCCCCTTGTGTGCGTCCCTGTTGAACATCCATATTAAGATAAAATACGAAAACACTGTGATATTTTTTATGTATCATTTTCATCTCCCAGTAGATAATTTTGCTTTTTGTTAAACTGTTCTATATTTATCTGAAGAAATGTATTCTTTTATTTGATCTAATGATTGAATTATGCTTTTTTTAAAAAATAGTTTGTTCTATAATAAAATAACATATACTTGCAGAAGTATTTATTTATAACTTACACATTAAGTATCAGTTGATTTCTCGTTTTTATATGAACTGATCATATTTTGATTGTGTTTTCAGGTACAGTTTATTTTGTTATATATATATATATATATATATATATATATATAATATATATGTTATTTTTATACATAATATTATTAGTATATAATATAACATTGACTAAACATTAATAGTTATTAGTAATAACTGCAGTCGTGTATTAAATTCTCATAAATTATTCACTTTATCTGGCTTACTTATATTAATAGCTGGTGATTATTCATACTAATATCTGATGAATCACATTGATCTTAACACACTTATATAAATTGATAGATATAATCCAAGGAGCAAAAATTGTGTATTGTTATTTACTTTTTATATTTTCCTAAAATTGGTTACTTATTGTAATAACTTCTTAATGTATCATTTTTCTTTTAGTCTTGTGATAGTGTGAGTTATAGCAGAAGTAATTTTACCTCAAGCCAAGGGTATTGCATACATGTAAGTACAAATAAAAAAACCACAAAGAAAAAAAATACATTTAAAATATTATTGAATGTTTCATATTTATAAAACAAATATTATCCTGAATTATGCATCATGATTTGATTTAAAGGCACTTTTTTATGTCTGGAAAAATTTCTAGAGTGTACACAATCAATTCATGAATTTATTGTATTTTTAACTGCACCAGATCGAGTGTCCAAAGCAACAATTACATTTATTTTTGGATTTCACTTGTGTAACTTCACTTGTTTTTCAATTCCTACTATTAGCTCAGACTCTCTATTTATTTATTTATCTTCGTGGAATTTTCAATCGGTAATAAAATACATTTTAATGCTCTCAATTGAGCTGAAATTTTATATACATGATTGTTTTGGATGACAATACAATAATTTAATTATAATTAATAAAAATTAATTGATTAAAACTAATTATTTAAAGAACTACAAATACAACCACATTGGCATCATTTTTAGCAACTTAGCGACCATTTCGGTGACTTGTGTCAAAACTTGAAAAGGTTTTTTTTTGTTACATTTTAAAGCATTTAGTTGAACTGAAATTTTGTGTACACGATTGTTTTGGATGGCAATATGATACTTTAATGGTAATTAATAAAAATTAATTTCCACTTAATGTTATGATTCTGTCATATGTATATACATATTTAAATTAATTGTAACTATTTAATAAAAAGTAGCTAAAATAAAATTTTTCTTTGTTAATCTACTTAGGAATTGACTTAAAAAGATTTTTTTTATATTACACTTGTTTTTATTTGTGTTTAAAATTTTCTGTCTGAATAATGTATTTTATAAAAACTAATGTTTACCCCCTTGATTTGCAGGCCGTTTTTAAAAAATATCAAGACTGTGAACTTATATATCCAGACAACTTTATTGAAATTTTTTTCTTCCAATGTAAGATATCTATTAAGTTTTCTTTTTGTTTATATTTATTCTATAAAGTCCTATCTATTGTTGGTGTTGCTAAGAAACCTTATTTTTTAAAGAAACAGCTAAACCTAAATTTATAAATGGATATTTAAATGCTTATGCAAAAATGTAGTAACTTACTCATTGTTTTAATGAAATAAAATGGTAATATATAATCAATTAAATTCTAAATTTAATTTAATTTTTTTAGATTTTGGAAAAAATCTTTTTATAGTTTATTACATATAACAATATTAAAATATACAATTTCCAATGTCATGTTTGTGTAAACTGCTATAAGGTACTTTTCATTATTGAGAAGAATTTTTTTTTCAGTTCTGATAAAGTTATTTTTCAATGGTTTTTAGTAACATTATTTAATAGGATTTTTGAAGTTAATGAAATGAATATAAACTTAAAAATCATATGTAAAGATTTCTATCAGAAAGAAAAATAGTCTAAGGACTGTTAAGAAGTCCTAAAGTATAAAATGAGCAGTAAGAATTTTCAGTTTTACTCAAATTCTATATCTAATTTTCTGTAATAATGTTTATTAATCGAAAATATTCAACAATATTAATGAAGTTAAAAGGAAAAAAATGTATATAAGCCTGAAATTTTTTGTAATATGCATTGTACTTTTTTATTTGTAGTGCCTGATGATGTTTATAATAATTCCAAAAATGAACCATCAATTTGTGATAAGTGGAATCTTACTATGGATGCCAAAATTAATAAGTAAAATTATTATTTTTATTTTAACTAAACTTTTCTTTAAGTATTTATTCGATTAAAGCTTTTGTGAATTTTTAAAAAATATCCTAATATATCTGATTAATTGAACAAACAATTAAAAGACTTTTTTCCACTTATACTTTAAAAATATAGAGACAGGAAGATTCTTTTTTTAATGAATTTAATACCAGTAAGTATCATTTGGGCACTTGAGTGTTACTGTTTTATAAATGAAAACTACTGCAGATTTATTTTTCTGTAAACTACAACATCAGATTTTTCGTGTATTTTGATGTTGAATCATGATTAAACTATTATTTATTTCAATAAGTTGTCTTTTCAATTTTAAAGTTATTTTATTCATTTGACCCCCTCCCCCCTCTTATAAAGGCATCCATTTTTTTCTGGTTAAAATTTTTAAAAACTTTTTAGTGATTATTATGGAGATTAAGAGCACACTTTTCCTCCAAAATTTTTAAATAAAATCTCGGAAAATTTGCATTTTTTCTTGAATGCTGAATATTTTTTTATCATTAAAAAAATGTGGTAATTATATTGGAAGCAAAAAGCAAAAATCAATATATTTTAGTAATATAAATTTATTTTAAAAATGACTAGAAACAATGTAAAGAATAAATTACCATTAAAATATTTTATAAAGTTAGTTTTTTTTTATTTTTAAAAAAAGCTATTGTAACTAAGTACTTCAGTTAGAATTATTCTCTAAATGTTCTCTTCAAAGGATCAAGTGATACTAGGTAATCAGTTTATTCTAGGAAATATTTTTTATTCTTAAATGCTCATATGATACACATAAATAATTTCTTTTCTATAAGATAATACTGATGGGACATACTCATTGCTATATTTTAAATTCATTGTGATTTGAAAAAGAAATGTATATAATTTTTGCAGAGAAATTTATATTTATTGGAATACATAATAATAATTTTTATTTTTACATTATTTACTGAACAAATACTAAAAAATTGATAAAATTTTTAAAATTTAACATTCTTTGAGATTTTTTAAAAACTTTGGAATTTAGTCACTTGTACATTATTAATAAGGCAAGAAAAATTAGCAATGAAGATATTTTGATACAGATTTTTTAATTTCTTAAAAATAATAAAATGATACATTTAAAAATCCTTTGCTACAGTTACATGTATTTAGTATTGTATTGAATTCAAGTAAGGTATTTCAAAATTCTAATAGATACAAAAACCAAAGTTCGAATTATGTATATTATGTTTAATTGAGCATTAACTTAAATACAATTTTGTTTTGCAAATTTTTTTTGTGATAGCATATATTGTTAAGTACTGTTCTTTAAAATATTTAAAGAATTTATTTATAAAGTATATATATATATATGATCTTTTATTGATTTTTCTCTGTTAAACTTTTTATTTTTTAATTTTTTTGAAGTAATGTTACTGTAAGTTTTTATGCAAGTTTTCTGTCTTATACTCAAGTAAAAATAGTTTGCCTTCTTCAGCTGATACTAAGTTTTTGTATATTATTTATTTCTTTAAAAATAATTAAAATAAAGTATCTAACTGTAAACATTTTTTCATTAATTCCTTTACTTTATATTTAGTGTTTGAAATTGCTCAAATCATTAAAAACTTACCTTTAAAATGACGTGTTGAATTTTTATACTCAGAACTAAATAAAGTGGTAATTTTTTTTGTTGTTTCTAAATAAATACTATTCTTCAGGTTCAAACTATTAACTTTTCAGAATTGCTTCATAGCATTCAGCTATGTTTCATTATTAAATTCAAATCTTTCAAAATAATTTTGTTAAAATGTGTGCATATGTTCTCAAATAGTAGTTGTTGGAAGTAATCATTTGTAAAATTGGTCTGAGTGTTTATTATAGCTTGAATGGATCAAATAGTCTGTAAGATAAGAGAACATCTTTCTTTTCTAGACACTATAATAATTTATAAAAATACTCTTAATTGTGATCTCTCTCTCTCTCAATTGAAACTAAAATATTCATAATTTGTGAGATAATTATAATAGTTTGCAAGAATGACACGGTTTGTGAAATATAATTTTTATAGTAATACTTGTGGGCCTTTGATTTTAAAAAGATAATCCTTATGGGGATATAGAAGGCATTATAAATACAATTGTAAGTAAGATTAATTGAGTACTGAGATATGGATTAGAATTAAATATGCTCATTAAAAGAATGTAACTCTTTGGTTTTAATTTGAATGTTAAAATTTCTGATTCTTCACATGGAAAAAATTAGTTATACAAATAAAAAGCACCTAAATTTTTTTAATTATTATTAGTGATACATGAGTTTATTTAAATACATATGGTTATGATAGTAATTTTTGGTCTTGAGTTTTATTTTCAAAACTGGGTACTTGAAATAATTAAAATACTTTCTTATATATTTTATTGATGTTAACTATAAATAAGACTTTTAAAATCTAATTAATTTTCATCCTTTTTAGGGGGAACATATTGTTTAAATTTAAGATCTGGTGCCAATTTGTGAAATGTTTCAGTTCATATCAATTGTGCTTATACAAACTTAAATCAAGAGAATGTAGTTTAAATAGACGAATTCAGATGTTTTGTCACAATGTTGCATCAGGGTTTGATGAGGTAATACTGAATTTTTTCCTTTCTCTTTTTCTTCTCAAAAGTTTGCTCTTAATTCATATTTATATATTTTCATAAAAAGTTTCATAAAATATCATTAAATGGTCTTAAATGTTTCAAAACAGAAATTGAAGAACACTAAAAAATTATTGATTTCAAAGTAATAATGATACAATTTTGAATATTTTTGCTAAGTACAGTTTAATCTGCACTATCATAAATATTTCCTTTTAGCAGAAAATATTTATTCAGATTCAATGTATGTTAATGAATAAATCATAATTCTGCAAATAATGTTATTGCTTAAGAATTTAAGATGCAAACATTTTATTTCCCTAAAATTTTGTTCAAAAATTTAAATTCACATTTTAAATGAAGTAACTATTAGAGACAAATGCTCTCAAAACAAATATGTTTTTAAAAATGTTTATGTTTTAAAATTTTATATAAGTGAAAAAAATCACACTATTTCATGTATCCTATTTTAAGTAGAAAAGTTTCTCTTATCTTTGACTTTTCTTGCATTTAGTTGTTTGGAATGTATAGTTTTTATGGAATGATAAGTTGTTGCAATAGCATTACTGTGCATGTGTGCTTGAAATTTCTTGTTTAAAAGCTTTAAATATTCTAGTAAATTAAATGTTAAAATGTCTTGTTAAACCACTTTAAAAGCAATTCAGACAGCTCATCTGGTATAGTAGTTAGAGACACTGATTGCTGTGTTGCAGGGCCTGGGTTTGTATAACCAACTTGGATGTTTGTAAATGTTTAGTGCCTAAGTGGAATGGGCAAATAGCTGTCAAGCCACAAGTAATCTCATTAGGTGGGGGAAGGGAAAGAGAGGTGGGGAGACCCTAACCACACCAGGGTGCTCTTCCTCAAAATTGGGGTGGAACTGAGCCAAATAGTACTGTCACCTTTGGAGTTCTCAAAGCTTTGGCTAACAACAAGCGTACATCTAGCTCTTTGCTGGGATGAATTTCATGTGCCTGGATTTGGCATCGTTAGGACAGGTGGTATAAGCAGCAACAACAATGCAAGAAAAGTAATTCAGAGTTATATATACAAAAAACTCATTGAATTTTACTGAGAACGAAGTGTTGCTGTTAACTAATTCATAAACAGACAACCCAATTTGTTGTCTGTAATCATGTCTTAGGGTAAAGTGCAATGAAAGGTTTATTTGAAATAAATCAAAACAGGGGAAACACTTTCTTTGAAGGAATGGGGATGTGTTATTGATTCCTCCCAATTGTATCATCACCATTTCTGTTACCTTCCAATTTCCTTTGACTTTTATATTATATTATATTGAATTTGAAATTAGATTTTACTTTTCTACAAAATGGATCTCAGTTCATATAACTTCTTGGAAAGAAAGTAATTTTTATATTAAATTTGAGAAATGATTGAGAATTTTTTTAAAGTTAAAAAAGTGTGAAGGAATGCAACTAGTATGTATAATGCTGATAAAATGTTTAATTGTCTGGAGAAATATCTGTTCAGCCTTCAGGACCTTTGAAAAGTTTGTAAATAATGTTAAGATTTTAAATTCAGTTTTTTTTTACAGTACCAGGAATGAAGTTTACATTCTTTTATTTTGAGATTTTTTTATGTATATGATTAGCTTCTATCAATTTCCCCCTTTAAAAAAATATATGATCCCAAATGTCTGAATCTTTCTGTAAGTATTAATTCATTGAAATGAACTTCATGAACATTTTCAAGGTCAAATAACATGTAATCTTTCAAAGATATTTTTAAACAAGTTTTTTTTTTTACCTTTAATCATATATTTAAATAATTTGCTGTAGTAAAATAATATTCTCTCATGGATTCTTTCCGAAATTTATTATTTATTTTCTTCACACAACTTAATTTTTTAAAATTTACTTGCTTCGATCAACAGTCTTGTTTTTATTTTATTTTTTATCTAATTATATAAATTTATAAATATTTATTCTTACAAATCATGTGAAAAACTTCTTCCAGTTATTGTATTTACTGTAAAGATTTTCAAAATTCATGAGTTCTATGTGTCATGTTAATTATACTTTAAAAAAAATAAGGATAATTATTTAATATTTTGTCCCACCAAACCTATTGCACATTGTTAAAATATTGTTATTATAAAACTAAATGATATGTTTTAAAAAAAATTGTTCCTCATGATAAGCCATTTTAAGAATTGGTTAGATTGTTTTTTAAAATAGCAAACAAAACTTGTATTATTTTTGTAAGTAAATCAAAATCAAGTATTATTTTTTCTGTCATTTTCAAAAATTATTTTTACTAGTTTATTTTTAGTTTTCTCCACGTTATATATTTTCCCATTTGTATTGTTATCAATTGTTTTTCTGTTTTAATAATGTTCTTTGCTTTTATAACCTTTGGAATTGTATATTTTCTTTTTTCTTAATTTTAAATGAATTATTTAAAACTTACATAAATATATGTCTTTAGTAAGATCTAGGGAGAGAGAGAGAGTTTTATGACATTTTTTACATTTTATTTATATGTATAAAATGTATATAACAATGAGATAAGTAAAAATCTATGTTTGTGAAAGGAAGTTAGCGTACATTCATGATTTTTTTTTTCAGGAGATAAGCAGAGTCTTTTTAAATGTATCTTCTGGATGCTATACCATACTGGTAACAATGGGATTCTCTTTTGTTTTAATATTTTTGCTTGTAAAGTATATAGTTATTTCTTATTTTATATTTGTATTCTAGGTTTTGCCTTTTATTGATAATAAGAGTATCAAAAATTCAACAAGAAATTATACTGTCTTTAATGTTACAGGTAATTTTTATTCTTAAATTCCATTTTAAGTGAATGAATAAAAGTTTTAGTTGATATTTTAAATTACCTATCTGTCCTTTAGTACAAATTTACTTCTTATTCTGAAAACAAATGTATGTTTTCAAAAATAATAGTGTATGCAAATTTTAAAAATAACACATAAAAGAGTGCTTAATGTTTTTAAATCTTGCTATGTTTTCACTGCGTGTTTTATTTACAGTTTGATGCATTTAATTTTACTGTGTTGTCAATGTCAGAATTATAATTGATTTGATCTGATTATTTGATTTTTTAGGCCAAATTAGGCTATGTGCCAAAGAATGATTTAAAAAATACTAAAATTTTTGAAAGCAGATTATAAATCAAGGGTAATGTGATAAAGTCAAATCATGTTTGAAATGTATAAGAAGTAAAATTTGATTAAAAATGTAGTAATGTAAAAGTTTTCATTATTCTCATGTAGAGACTTAAATTCATTTATAAAACATCAAACGATTTAAAATAAAGTGTATAAAAAATTATACTTCGTGTAAAACACCAATTGAACATAAGAATGCAAATAGATTTGAATGGGGTTTTTCCCCATCCAAAGCAGTCAAAGTTAAGTTTTGTTTTGAAAAAAGTGTTTCTCCTTGGGATGAATAATGAGGACATTCAATTAAACCATGTAAAATGGAGAAGTCACACTGATAAATGTTAATAATAATTGTTATTTGCCAACATACTTGTTGCATGATTATGTCTGAGAAATTTTAAGCGAACTGATTATGCTTTCTGTTGAAAATATAAAATCCTTTACTATATATGGGAACTAATTTTAAAAAAAGACGATATAATTGAATTTCTTGTTTAAACTAGTATTTGGTAAAGTTTTTAAAAATGGTCTTGTTTAAATGTACAAAATCTTACAGTGTTTCTTATTTTATAATCTATAGCTGTGGTCTTTAATATTTTTTTAATACATTCTCAGCAAAAAGTTGTGCATTTGATTGAATCTATGTTTTAAAGCTGAAATATGTGGGATAAATCTTAGAAATAATTTATTAAGTTTGATTTAGTTTTTATTTTGTTATATAACTTTTTCAGTATTTTTAGCAAATATGCAGTTTTTAAAAATATATATCCTGTAACAATATTGATTAATATGTTTCAATGTTTTCAAATATAGTTTTTTCAGATATATGTACTATATTTGGATCACAAAGCTTAAGTTGTTCTTTAGTATTTAGTTTCAAATTTATTTTTTCCTATGAACGCATTATTTCATATTTACTCCCCTGTGTTTTTCTAGACATTGATGAAAATTTGATAAATTTATTCCAAAATAATTTTATTTTGCATGCATTATGGTATTTTATTTTACAATGCAACACATTTTTAAAAGCCTCTTTTAAAGTAGTTTTAGTTTTTATTTTAAGTGCTTAGTAATTAATATATTTTGAAAAAGTTTAATTGATATATTTATAATTATTGTTTTTTCTACCAACATTTAAGAAAATGTTGTCAACTTATGACATTACTCTACTAGGAAAAAATCTGATCTCTGATGCTTCTACTGCTAATTTTTTTTCCCTTTCTAACAGTGCTTCCTAAATCTAAATATAACCCTCAGTAATTTTATGGCCAGAATTATTTTAACACTTAAATATAAGAATAAAAATATAATGTATGATAAATAATAGCAAAAATAGATTACTTTTATGTAAAATATATTAAATGTAATTTGTAACAAAATATCTTCATTTGGTGTTTGCTTTCTCATAGTTATTTTTTTATATCCTTAAAGTACAGTGGGTCACATATGAATTGTACAAAAGAATGATGAATATTGAAAAGAAATATATTGTATAAGTACTTGCAATTTTTGCAACTGCATAATTTGCTAGTTATTTCCAATTGTTGTTTCAATGTTACGAAGTGTAAGTCATTTAGGATATTTTATTAATTACTCATATATAAGTAGAAGTACCTGAATTGTAAATATTTTTAGTAAAAAAAAAAAAAAACCCACTTATATTCAGCCACTAATTGCATGTGTTAGATTGTGAGAGGGATTTCTTTTCTTATATGGAAAATCTTATGCTAAATATAGATGAAGTACCTGAATTGTAAATATTTTTAGTAAAAAAAAAAAACCACTTATATTCAGCCACTAATTGCATGTGTTAGATTGTGAGAGGGATTTCTTTTCTTATATGGAAAATCTTATGCTAAATATAGATGACCTGAGTTGCATTAATGATTATTTATTTTTAATTTAGTTGCCAATATGTACCTGAAAGAGACAATACTCAACATTCTAGTGTCATTTCCTTAATATATTTGTTTCCTGTATATATTTTAAATTTATTAATTGAACACCCATAAAATAAAATTAAAAGTTATTAATCAAAGCCAAGTTAATGAACAAATTATATTTAAGTTTTATGAATTAGTTGTGTTCCTCACACACATAGTTACTTCTCACTAAATTCTTGCTTAACTGCTTCATTATTTTAAATCTATTTAGCATGACATGTTGAGTACAAAATAGATCTTACTGTGTCAGATTAAATGTGGGATATTTTAGTGATATTCAATAATTTTGATTGATTTTAATGTACAGTTTGAATCATATATGACCATGTTCCTGTGTATGGCAATATTTATGAAAATCATAGTTGATGATTGCAACTCCTCTATACTTAAAGTAAGCTAGTGTTTAGTACTGTAACTATACCAGTTGCTGTTTTACATAACAATAATAAATCCTTACTCTCAATTTTAAGATGTCTTAATTTCGATGTTCATATTTTAAAAATTTTGGTGTGAGCACTTATTTGTTTTCAGTGCACTTTGAAAGTAATTTGAAAAATTGCCTTTGTAATCTTTTGCAATTCATGCAAGAACATCTAATGGTGCAATATTTGGAGTAGGTTTTTGAATATGGACTTCAAAGCTTTCAATTACTCTCAGGTATTGATGATGATACTTTAGCTGGTGTATCATTCTTCAAAACACGTTTTTTGGCATTATCATCTTTTAAAGAGTAAGGTAACTGCTCGCTTAACCATTCAAAATTAGGAGGTTTATTGCTAATATTTTCCTAGTCCACTTCAAAATGCAGTGTTAATAAACACTGCAGAGCAACCTGGAGTATTTCATACTTTTGAGTATATTTTGAATCTTAAAATTTGTAACTCACTCTTATGATTCTCTGGTTGAAAAGTTTGCATTTCTAATGTTACAATTCCTTAGGTTATTACAGAAATATATATTTCCTAATTTGATACTAATTTAAAATTCTTATCTTCTATATTTTTTATCTAAATCATTATTATGGACACCATATTTCAAAACTAATCTCAATTCATTTTACGTTAAAAAGATTAAAACATATTTTTACAAATTAATTTGTGATTCCCCAAAAAAAGAATATCTTAATAGCTCACATGCTCCTTACTGAGTAATTTTAAACTTTTCATGAAACCACTTATATGGTTTTTATAAGTACCTAACTTTTCCTATTTATATATGAAATATTCCTAATATTTCCTTATACCTATTTCCCTCTAATATTCCTTATTTTGATTGTTTATAGGCATAATTCTACTTTTGCTGCTTGGCACTTGAGTGGAGAGGTCACTTCAATTAACTCTTTTGTTGTTAAAATTGTATAAATAAATGGTGCTTTGTCAACTGCTTTGATTTTTCTCTTGCCATGTCTACAACATCTCAATTAGTAAAATGAATACAGTACATATATATACATATATCATTTGACCATGCTGTTTTTGGATGCCGTAGTCCAGTGGTTATAGTCACAGACTAGTGGTTGGTGTGTCATGAGTTTGAGCCCTAGTGCAACTGAAGATCCGTCCTCATCAAGGGCTCAAAGCTGTGTAGAGAATCAGTAGGAGGTTGACAGCTCAGATGTCTTCCTCGTCACTTGGCCATGGTTCAAAATTTTGAGGGCCTCCTGTTGCCCTTTTGTGTCCACCACTTTTCCTCGAGTAGTGTGACATTAATAAACACTCAATCACTTGATTATGTTCTTTAAAAATAAAAGTTCACCTCACTATGCCATTTCAGTCTATTGTTAATCTAACAAAAGTAACTGATTGGAAATAGTATAGAATGGAAGAGAGCTCAGCAATGTTCCATTGATCAATTCTTAATGTTCACTAATAAACAGTTAAGTAATTTGGTCAAGTAAACAGTAATTAGACTAATTATGAGTAAGTGTTTCTTTTTATTAAAATAAAAAATTGCATTCATTCTCTTGGCATGAGAGGTATTACAAAATTAGGGATTAGAGAGAGAAATTGGTGGCAGTTAAATATAAGTGATTGAAAAAGACATGTTGTAATATAACTAATGCTAGAATCTAAGCACAGATTTAGTTATACTATTCAATATATAGTGCAAATTTTTCTGCTAATCATATATAAACAGCCCATTTAATCTGTTCTCTTGACTATATATATATATATATGTATATACTAAAAGTTATAATTTAACTTGTTTCATGGTATATTTACATGAATTCACTTTGGAAAATAAACATACACCTGGTATAAAATACAATGGAGGAAACATTGTATAATTTTCCAATACAAAAATGTGTATTATATTTAAGTATTAATAAAGTTTTTTTATGTATTTTTTCAATTAAAATGTGTTTTGATTATCTTACTAGGAAACGAAATTGGTAATGAAAACCAAGAAAACACTAAACCTAAATTTCCTATTGATGTCCTTCTGGCAATGGGTTTTTGTTTGTGTTTTGCTGCCTGTGTCTTGTGGTCATATTCTAAATCTAAACTAAGTAAGCTGTTATTTCTAATTTTTAATGTTTCTCTTTTTGTTAACTATGTTTATTCTAAAAATTTTATATAAGATTAATTGTTTTTATAGGAATGAAAAGGAAAAATGAGGGAGACAAAGAATTTCCTGTAGAAAGCAAGTCACATTTTCTAATTATTTTTAATTCATATGGATGATTTGTTTGTACCTATATTGCTACTAAAAATGTTAAATAGTTTTAAAATGTTTAAAAGTTTTTTATATGGAAGTTTTTTTTGTGTGTGTGCACCATGGCAGCACAAAATACAGCATTATATTAGCTTATAAACCACTGTATCAAAGCATAGATTATTCCTTTGTTTATTGAATAATATGCTACATTTCTTTTTTGAGGAAAAAATTATATAAATTTTTAAAATTTATTTTGTTTTAAATAAGTATTTTTTGACAACCACCCTTTTTTTGTTCTTATTACTAATGTAATGAAGCATTAAAAATTTAAAAAGAAAAAGAATATCTTTATGTTTGTATCTTTTCCTCATGCTTTTTTGTCTCTTCATTAATATCTTGTTTATTATCATTATCTATTTCATTTTATTGGTTTTTTACTCATTATTAATTTTAAGATTTAAAACATTGTTTATTTGACAGTTTACTTCACATAATTTCATCCTTCAATACATGTGTTCTTTTGACTTTACAATCTTTGTATATGAAGTTGATTAGTCTACTGTGAATGAAGACAGAAATTATTAATCTACAGATTTTTTTCGGCCTGTTTTAGAATGTTAAAGCCTTTTTATAAAGCATATTTTGTTTATATGTGTCTTGTTTTTTTTGCTGTTTGTATGCTTTGCTTAACCCTTTCGTGGGCCGTGGGAAGATTACTTCCCACCTACAAGATCTTACAAAATACGCTTGTGGGAAGCACAATTCCCATTATAATATACTGATGCTGCTATTAGAATGGTGGGAACACCATTTCCCTCTTCAGTTTTGTGCTGCCATCTAGTGTTCAATCGACTGAATGGAATTGGCAGCAATTTTGGTTTCGATTGATTGAAAGCTTTATGTGAGATTTGTCCTACTACAACTGTTTTGATGTGTCATTTGTACTGCTGAATGATTCTGCTGCAAACGTGAGTAAAACACTGTTTTTAATGTAATAACACTTTCTTATTTCGTATATTTCTGTACATTTTGTGCCAGTAGCTATGTAATATTATTATAAAGAAAAGAAAGATACCAAATAGGAAGAAGATCTGTAATGGCATTGTATCTTTTATTTTCTTATTGACCTTGGCATTGTAAATAATTTCATACTGTGGCAAGTGAACAAAAGAAACAGAAATTTAGACCAGCTAACAATCCATATAGCATTAGCTCGTCAGCTAATAGACAGATATTCTTCAAGAAAAAGGAAAGGATGTCCTGTTAGCTTCCAAGCAAAGAAGTGTGTAGTTCCGGATGATGTGCACTTAGCCAGTGTGGGAAATCATATGCCAAAGATGGTTTCCAACTATAGACAATGTAGGAAATGTAGCACAAAAGGAAAAGAAAAGAGGACCTACTGCATCTGTGCAGAATAAGATGTACCCTTGTGCATTGGAACATGTTTCTCATCTTTTCATGACAAATAATCACCATTAAATTTAATTTTCTTTAAAACTGTAAATGGTTCCGTGGGAAGGATACTTCCCACCCCTGAAATTTAAATGTAAAAATAAAATTCAGCGAAATAAAATGCGTTTACTTAAATGCTATTGCTTAATTGTTAATAAAACATAAAAACCTGGAGGAATTCAAAAGAAAAATAAATGGCTCACGAAAGGGTTAAACCACTTTGATAATTAATGGAACACTTCACTTATGCTACAAATTGATTTTTAAATCAATGGTAATCTTCAAAATATTTAAAGTCTTCACTTTTTTTTTGCTACTTTAAATTTTTTGAAATATCTCCCCTTTTAAAAAAGCTCGTAAGCAATTTTATCTAATTTAAATGATATTTTAAAAAATGTACATTAAATCTTAATGTAGATTTTTAGATTTAAAAGTGCTTACATGCTATTGAGTTTTATTAAAAACTACTTAATTAACTTAAAGGATACAAAAGATGTAATATTTCTTTTTAAGTATAAGAGTTTTTTTTAAGAATTTTCCACTTTGTGTTTTTAATCTGATAAGAAATGTCTTTTTTCCCTTTAGAAAATGCAATTGAAGACATTCCTTTACTTACTCAAGATATCAAAGAAATCTTTATTTTTCATTCTCAAGATGATGATTCCATAAAGACAGAAGTTTATTTATTGAAAGATTTTCTTCAGAAATGTGCTGAATGGTCTGTCTATACATTAAATGATAAATTGCATGAAATAATGAGACATCGTTACAACTGGCTCACTAACATCTTGGAATGTAGATGTTCAGAGTATGAAAGATCTTGTGATTCTAAGCGGAGACTTATATTTGTTATTTCTGCAAAAACCTTACATGACTTAGGTTCAAACTGTCTGCTCTGGGTAAGAAGATTTCTAGCTACTAGATATGTCTGTTGATATATTATATTGAATTTCCATTACATGCTTAAGATCAGACATGAGTCAGAATGCACTATATTTGTATTCAATGTAATTTAATTCTTTGATGAAACAAACAAAAATACTTTATCAAAAAACATAACATTAAGATATTAATAACACATGGTAATTTATTTCTATTGCATAAACCACAAGGGAAATTTAAAATATTTCTGTGGCACTTAAATCTCTATTAAAGTCAGTATTTTAAACACATGTCAAAAAATTAATTTTCATTTTGGTTCCTTTTTAAATACATACTTATCATTCTGACAGGTATATGGATAAATGGGAGTTAAAAACTGGATTGGAGCATTTGCTAATATATATAAGCCATAAATATGTTTTGTATTTAAACTTATTTCTATGTATGTGCACTAATGCTTAAAAAGTCATGCTTGTGTTTTTGAAAGAAACCATTTGCTGTAATAACTTAAACTAATAGAATTTTCAGTGTAAGCTAAAATTTTAAGTGGCTAAATTTGAGTACCATATTTTCCTGTATATAATCTGCTGCAGCATATTATCAGCAAAGCCTTTTATCGAGTAAAAAAATAAAAAATGTTGCATTATCCACAATGTCATGTAATCTACGGCATTTTTTTTTCTGAATAATCCAAAGTATATACTTCCAATAATGTAGTGTCAGTTTCAAATAAAATAAAAAATACACAATATGATTAAAACTTAAATAATAAATTGTACAGAAAAAACATTTTTTTTTGGTAAATTTTTTTCTCCATTAGACAGTTATTTTTCCCATAATTTATGAACTTTCAATTTAAACACCTGTTAATTCCAATGTCTAAAGGCTGCAATTTCTTTGTTACTCCTGCAGGTATTTCTTTCAGATGCAGACAACAGGGTATTTTTAACATTCTCACTGAGATGTGTCTTCGTCGAGTCTGTAATTAAAAAGCTTTGGGTTGCTAATAATTTTCGAAATAAGCCTTGTTTTTTCCTCTACAATTGAATATTTGGTTCGTCAATGTTAAACAACCTTGCAGTTTTCTAATTTCCTACTTTGGTAGCCTTCTCTGTAACGTTTAGCTCAAAATCAGCCGAGTAATTTACATGTTTTACGCTTTAGCATAATATATGAACTTGAATAATTTCTAGACGAAACAGCTTGGGTCAAGGTAGAATGCAAAATGACACTAGCAACTGTCATATCTTTCCGAGGAACTGAATTCATTCTTTAACGTAATTGGACTAATCTGATTGTACCTGAAATGCGTCAGCCAAATCGCTAAAATTAAGTTTTTCTGATGTAGAATGTTTTTTATCATGTTATCAAGGATTATATACAGGAAAATATGGTACATTTTAAACATGATTTGTAGAATGTATTAAAGAAACTCAATGATAGGATTAAAAGATATGTGAAATTTGCATTACATAAAGGTAGTAAATAAATTTTCTTATTGTAATTATATTTATATTAACCTCAACATTGTTAATAAATTCACATAAAATAAATTGACATGCTATGTTTTTATTATTCCTTAAAGTATTTTTTAAATGAGGAAAATTAAATCATTATATTTTTAGTGTATATTTAGGATTGAATAGTTAGGATTTTCTTTCAGAATTTAAATATTTTCATTTAATTACAAAATTTTATGATCATTCATTTATTTTGCAAACTCAGAATGTTATATTAATGTTAGTTTTCTTGAATATAGATTTCTTTATATGTATTATGCATTTTTACTTTTGGAATAAGCTTAATCCACAGCACTTTTGAAAATGTATAATAATGTTTTGATTAATAACCAACTTTGAATTAGATACATCAGTACTTATATATTAAATGCATTTTATGTGTATTTATTTGGATGCCAAAAATTTATCCTAGTACATAGTATATTTTCATATGGTTTTACTGAAGCAGATTTAAAATTAACTTTTTTTTTTAAAGTAAGGATCTAAAAGTGTCCCAGTTCAAAATTTAAAAGTATAGGAACTCCTTTGTTATTTTGATGATTTGTTTTAATAAGAATTCTTTTTTGAAGACATTTTTCCTCCTACAATTACCTGATTCTATTGAAGATCGCTGTTTTTCATGATTGGGGAACCAGACTTTTAAATTCAGATGGGTTTCAAAGTTTTCTCTTAGTTCATCATGCATTTCTGTAGGATAAGAAAAAAGAATGAAAAATAAATAAAATGTGAAACGATGTGAGCTCTTATTTTGTTATACAAATTGATAATATATGTTGCTGTAGTTATTGTGCATCTTTAACTGAACAAAAGAAAATTTAGATTTGATAATAAAAAATTGTCATAGTGTTAGAAGTTTTATATTCATAATAAGTGTGAAAATTATGGTGATCCTGTTTTCTTAATTTGGAGTATGATTCACAAGGCAAACTCCTAAGTATCAAAGTGCTTGTAAAATCCAATTATTTGTTTCTGGATATCTACTATAAAATACAATGTATAGAGTGCACTTTTAACTCAAAAAATAAGATTGAAATTTACAGGTGCACATTATACGCTGAGTATAAAAATGAGAGCTTTAAAAATAATAAAGCATAGAGAAATATTAGACTTCTACATTCATCGAAATAGTGTTTCTCTGAAAGAAATGACATTCTTTATGAACTTTTAAAGGGTTATAGTTCTGGAAGTACACTATTTTTTATTAAAGCTTAGAATACCTTGAATAAATTACTTCAAAACATAAGAGCATTGCACACATACATTTCTGGGTTGTTTTTTTTTAAAAGGGGTTGTGTGTTATACAGGGCGTTATACGTTTACTTTAAAACTAAAAATTGCAGCTTAAAAGTATGAGTGCACATTATATGCCGGATTTTATGGTAATAAATTTTGGGAAAAAATTTCTATAACAATAGAAACAAAGTCATTACTTTAGTCACATAATCAGGTGTGCTTTTTTCAATACTTTTATCATGCCTAGATGTGAACATGTACTAAAATTGAGTAAAAAATTGAGTACAATTCTGGAGTACAAAAATTGAGTACTCCATTGCCTCTTTCTCTTCCCTGGGGTAATTATTGTCATTTAGTGCCTCATGAATACTCATATTTTTTGTAGTGCTGTCAGGTGAAGTTTGTTCCAGATGTCTCCCTCCCCTTTCACACTATGTTATCTGATATCTAAAATTCTCATTCAATAGAATGAAGAAAAAATCTTTCTGAATGCTCTCCTTCGCATAAAAACAAGTGCCTGTCGTCATTTATTTATGATTGTCTTCAATGAAGGATTTTGCTATGATAGCAGATTCCCGAAACCTGAGCCAATGAAGGTTCAAGGAAACCCTTATATCGTTCCTGAGGATTTAGTCGGCTTATGCAAGAGCTTAGGATGTTCATCTGAAGAGGAAATACAACGGTGCTTAGACGGACATGACATCAAAAATTTAGGATCGTGATAAGTTGTCACATTTTGTATCTAGTCAATTTTACATGTTAAACTGTTTTCTTACAATTTTTATAAATGATTTTATAATTTTCTTGCTTTAGTAATATTTATTTAAACTGAAATGTAATTCAGAAAATCTAATAAAATTTTTTAGAAATCTTTAGTTTCTGTTTTTTTTTATTATTTAAACATTCCCTTAAATTAATTGATTAAAAAATTGTAAAAAGTAATTGTAGACATAGAATTTTTTCAGTTACATTTAAAATCTAAGTTAATATATCTAAAATATCTACAACAGATAATGGATATTTCTTGTGAGAGAATTGATTATTTTAGTTTTTGTGTTGTTAAAATTTACACTTGTCATGGCATAGGATGTAAATAGTGGGATGTAGACTAATCAGGGACTGATTAATCTACATACGATTCTGGTTGGTGATTGGTACGTAAATATATTATTTCCAATTACTTACGCTAATTAATAATCTTTTTGTATTCTCACTGACTCAATTCCAAATGATGAATTGTGAGAATGCGAATTCTTGCATGTCAAAAGTTGCTATCGATCTGCTTCAGGGTCATTCATACTTCAGCATCATCAGTTAGTCTGCTTAGTTTCCTGATAAGAACATTATTGAGCATAATTGAAGTATCTAGAAAAGTGCTGCACGAAAAAAAGGTAAAAATCGAGCTCATACAAGTGAATATATACAAGTGAAACTTATAACAGCATGTTGAAAAAGAACATCGGCACACAAATTGCTGCGGCAAATGACTAATAAAAGGGCCGTTATCAAAGGAAATGGTACTCTAACGAGAGATCTACCAATTCCGGCCCACGAAACCCTCTCATCCGGACTGTGGTAACATTTTTATCTACGGAGAAAAAAAATAGGGAAATTTACGTGTATTTTGCTAAGATCAGCCACGGTTTACGTGGATCTTACGTTTTTACCGAATTAAACAACACTGCGTTGTGTGTGTGTTATCTACTTTATCATTCTGTTACAAAACCTTATTCGCTACTTACATTTTCTTCTGTTCACAGTCAATTAGTAGACATAGCGCCATCTAGTGGCAGAATTTTAAAAGGGTTTGCTGCTTATTCAAGTCTTGATTATTTTGAACACAGTTTGCCAATTGCGGTTGACTGCTGCGATGTGTTGGCGTTAGTTAGCGTCTAAATGCGAAACACGTTGCACATTTTTTTATTTAGTGATAATATTCTTTGCTTAACTACTTACCAGTGTGTATAATTTATTGGAAATGTCGTTAGTTTAACAATAGTTTTTAAAGGTTCTGATGAAGAAAAGTTAGAATCACAACTATCTCTCTATCATACATGGATATATATTTGCAGACTGCATTCAAGTAAGTTTAATTAAAAGAACACAAGATTTTTTAAAATTGTTTAGGTCATTTTCGGCTATAATTGCGACGAAATTAGTTCGCACAATCAGGTTTTTGTGCCATATTATGTGCAACATACTTTCAGTTTCACTATTTATTCATGCTGGAGTCGCTTTATTTTCGTTGCCAACGATGACCGAGAAGAGAGGGCGGGGGAATAGACAACGAGTGTCTGCAATATTAATACGAATGAAGTTTGAAGTGTTTCTTCAAATCCGGTGAAAAAGCATTGTGCGTTTTTTGCAACGAAACCGTGATTGTGAGGAAAGAATACAACCTGTGTCGTCATCGAAACAAACATCAGGAGAAATATGCACAGTTGAAGAGGAATTTGGTGCCGAAAAATGTTCTAAATTACTCACATCTCAGAGGACATTGTTCAGTAAACCCTCAAATGGAAATGAATCCTTAACTAAGGCCAGTTATAAAATTATCTACGTCCTGGCTAGAAGTAGCAAACTGTTTACAGATACAGAAGTATTGAAGGAAAGTTTGTTGGAGGTGGCTGAGGAACTTTGCCCAGGAAAGTCGAAATAATTTAAAAATGTAGCTTCGGGGACAAATATCATGCCCGCCGTGTTACAGACATGGTTGAAAAGAATATGACTCAAATAGCATTAAATGTAAACAAGTTTTGCCATTTTTCGCTTGCAATGGATGAATCATTGGACAGCTGTTCCACCTCTCTGCCGATGTTCATTAGATCTGTGGATGAAGACATGAACATAACACAAGGGCTGGTTTCCCTAAATAACAGGTATCGCACTGTTACCGGCGAAGATATATTCAGTAAATTGAAAAATACATCTGCTAATTATAACTCAGACTGGACTAACCTCCTAACTAATAGAGGAAATAACATGAGTGTCATTAAGAAAGGCTTGGTTGGACAAATGAAGCAGATGAAATGATGATATAATGAAAAAAAAAGCCCCACAACCAATGTTCCTCTACTGTATTATTCACCAGTAAACTCTGCTAAATATGTAAACATTAGCAGTTCTGAATCTGGTGGTGAAGATGGTTAATTTAATAAGAGGTCACATGGGCTCAACTATAAACTGAACTGTTTATAGTTGAACCCATGTGACCTCTTATAAAATTAAACATTTTCACCTCAGCATTCAGTGCTGCTAAGTTGTGAGAAAATTCTGAGAAGAGTATTTGAACTAAGAAAGGAAGTAGGTGACTTCCTTGAAAATAAAGGCAAGCCACAACCAATACCTTCAGGTGAAAAATGGGTATGGAAGTTGCCCTTAGCTACAAATATAACCCATCATTTAATTTTCTGAGCCTAAAACTACAAAGAGATTAAAATCTAGATTCTGATCTACACATCCACTAAAAGACCTTCAAATCCAATTTTGTCTTGTAGCATTTACAGGCGAAAAACTTGACAAACTTTCAACAGTGAAAAGGCTTCATGTATGAAGCAACAGTTGAGTTGCGCGCGAAATCAAAGACCTCCAGTTGCAGTTTTCTGACTTGGATTCAAATTCAGAAGAAGTAAGACTGTTTCGAAACCCATTTAAAATTGATGTGGCTAGTTGCCCAAATGAACTGCAGCTAGAAATCAATGATTTGCAAGTACGCGAGCTCCTTCGGAATAAGCCCCCAAAAGAATTTTCTAATGTCAAAACTTTTTTTGCATCAAGATACCTTTTAATCTTTGGAACAGCATATAATTGATAAAACATTTTCACGAATGACATACGTGATGAACAATTGGAAAATAAATTTGTTTGATAACCACTGGCTGTTGATGTTAGGGACATGAAAACTAAAGCCAGAAATGTCACCTATTTTGGCATCCACGAAACAATTCCACCTTTTTCACTAATACAGGTGTTCCTTTGTAGTTTATCAATGAGTTCTTAAATAGTAACAAAAAATTAGTATTAAATGAATAATTAAAAACAACATCTACGTTTTGATTCTTTATTTGGTCCTCGAGTATGTAAGGACTTGGATTGAAAAGTTTGGAGACTCCTGCCTTAGGCCATGACACCTTATGTTGGATTTGTATGATGTGTGATTATAAGAGCTGGGACTGCCCTAAACGTTCCAAGATTCGTGTTTTCGACTTTTAACTACAATTAGGGAAAAATATAGGTTCATTTTTTAAAACTATTCATAATCAATAAACGCTATTGAAAAGGGATTGAATTTGTGTGTGGCACCTTTGTAATCACACTTGACTTTATGAGCTTGAAAAACAGGGTTACGGTCAATGGTTTCTGATTTAATGGTACTTTTACTTAACAAAGAATGTTTTTTAAGGAAATATTAAACGCACTAGTATGCCTTTTCACTTTCTATTTTTCTTAACATTTATCCATTCATATATTTTCGCTTAGGAATGCTTACCTTACAATTTTTAGAATGTACTTTTAACGTTAATAGGAATTCTTTTTTTTTTCAAGATATTCACAACACGGAAGCTTATTTAGTTGCGAATTAAAGTCACGGTTCAGAAAATTATCTAACGGAAATGCGACTTCCTTATTTTGGTGGTTAATTAAAAGATTCCGTTTTCTAAAAAAAAATTTCCATATGTAAGAAAAAACGATGGCTTATCATCCTGTATAAAAAGCTGTTAATTGCTTAGAGAAATTCCTTTTACTGAAGACTACTCAAATGTACTCATTTTCAAAATTATATGATTTAAGTTAATTTGTAATAACATCGCCTTGAAGGAGACTTCGAATTAATGTTAGTAAGTTATTGTTTTATTAACGAATTTTAGTGATTAAAATTTGAGTTAAAATTCTTGTTATTTACCAATTTTTTTAATTAAAATTTGAGGGAAGATATTTAATTTTTAATTCTTCTATCAGTAATTATATACTTTTTATTTTTAAGGGTTCATTAAAGTAGATTTAAGTAGCTGAAACAGTGAAAATATGTGAATTTTTTTAAAAATGTAATTTTGTCCTATTTTCCCCTTAGCTGGTGAGAAATATTTTGAATTGTTCAATTCCTTCTAAAGAATCTTCACAGTCAACTTGCTATAAATTTCAATTTCATTATGTAATTTCTATCATATTTTAATGATCGACACAAGAATAATATATTATACGTTTTAATTTTCATTTACATTACGTATTATTTATCTCCCCCTCAGGAGCTTACCTTCTTTAGGTGAGTACGGGTGTCACAATCCTGAGGTACCCTAGTGATCTTTTCCTTTTCCCAAGGGGTTTACTATCTTTGGTAAACACGGGTCTCACGAACCTGGTGTACCCTAGTGATCCTTCTCTATTTTCGACCCTCCTTCTTGTCATTCAATTTATCTTTTCTTTCTTTTCCCGTCTAGATCACAGATTTTCACAAATGTTTGGCGCTGTATAGCCAGATTTGACTTTTGCGCCATAAAATCTCACATTCATTCATTCGTATTATTTATCTCATCAGATTGATAGTAATCAAAATCATTCTCAAGAAATTTGTTCTACTAATAAAAGTTGAATACTCAGATCGATGGACAGTATAACGCGCAAAACATCATCTGCTAAATTAATCTTACATTTTGCTTAATGTTGATGAAGGCACAGAATAATTTGTTTTTACAAGCAACATGAACTGAAAACTTTTTTTTAATTTTAGTTTCATTTTGAAACAAAACAAAAAAAAGTTATAATAGTTCGTGTTTTTCAACAAACGATTCAAATTATACATCAATCCAGGAGAGTGCAGATTAGTTCTTTGTGCTCATAAATGTAACTTTACCATAACATTTACTTCTTAATATGAACATTACTTATTCAAACTAATAGACCTTTTTAACTTTCGATCTATCGAATTACCGTGACTGTAGTTATAATTTAGAGAGCTCAAGTCAATCACAAAAAGTCAAATAGTACTCGAAGTTTACTTTGTTCAACATCCCATGTTCTAATTTTGTTCCAACAAAAAGAACACAAGATGATTTAAAAAGTACGTAGTAAAAGGAATGCATGTATGTAAATACAGTCGAACCTCTATATTGCGAATTTTTCTATATAGCGAACTTTTTTCTGGAACCTTGATCATTTCATGATTTTCTTCGTAAAGTAACCTCTCTATAGCGAAGTGCATTTTCTATATAACGAACTTTTTCTTTTGTGATTCAATTTTTTTCTCCTCTTTTTAAAACGTATTTTGAGCATTTCAAGTTATTCTCTATTTACCACATTTTATGGTGGTCATAAATCTTGAACTGATTTTATTAGAGCTTTTCTTGCCGAGATCTGTAGAGTTCCGAATGTTTCAAGAAGTGTAACCTGAAACCCCCATTGTCCAGTTCATTAGAAACATCTTCAATATCCCCTTTCACCCTCAGGGGAGTTGCTCCGTGTTCTAGGTATAAACTAATGTTGTTTAATATTATTTGTATGTTTTAAATTAGAAAATGTCCCTAAAATTCGTTAATTTTAAAATAAAATTATTTTAATATTAAAAATACAGTTCTTGTTTTCCTTTCAGTTTTTCATTCTTTCTCTCTCTCTCTCTCTCTCTTTTTTTTGATCGGTAAGATATATAAAATAAACATATATTAATTTAAAAAAGATTTGAATAAAATTACTTTTTTAATGTATAGTATTTATTAATTTAAAAGTTTTTTATGTGATTTATAAAGTATATTAAAGGATGAAACTCTATAAAACAAATTTTCCATATAACGAACTTTTTTCCGGGATTTAGCGACTTCGTTATATAGAGGTTCGACTGTATATATCATTGTTATTTTATTACACAAGGCCCAATGGCCGAGTGGTAGCGCATCGCACTTCCACACCACAGGTCCGGGTTCTATTCCCGGACTGGGCAAGGTCGACTCAGCCTTTCATCCCTACTGATGAGTACCACTGGGGTCTCGCTTCAGGCTGACAACCTGATTGGGACATCTGCTCATGCACTTCAGCGCCCAATGTTCACGTGACGTGTACTGGTATGGGCACAGTAGGCCCTGACCCTCATGGGCTGTTGCGCCACCGAGTTTGAGTTTTATTTTATTACACACTGTGGTCTCTCGCTCTCCCTTAATTATTCTAACTTATTATATTAAGGGGACCGGAAAATTATGTGGTTTTTTTTTTCCAGTAAATTCGAATAAATAAATTTCTTACAAGTATTTTTTAGTCAGTGATGTAATCACCCTCGTTGACAACAACCTTTAGCCATCTAGTGTGCAAATTTTCAATGCCGGATCGATAAAAATCAATTGGTTTTTCAGTAAAATATCTGGAGATGGCATTTTTCATATCATCCAAATTTGCATTCAACGGAATAAATGGAAATCCGTTGGCGCAATGTCAGGCGAGTATGGTGGGTGAGGCAATACCTCCCACCCCAATCCATTATTTTTTTTTCAGCGTTTTTCTTGCGCAGTGCGGTCCTGCATTATCGTGTTGCAAAATAACGCCTTTTCTATTGATAATCGCTGGATACTTTTCAGTTAATGATTAATTTAGTCGATCTAATTGTTCACAATAAAGGTCTGCATTAACAGTTTCTCCAGGTTTAAGCACTTCAAAATGGACGATTCCACGAATACCTCACCAAATACACAAAAGCGCCTTTTTTGGATGTAAACCTGGCTTAACAGTCCTTCGTGGTGGTTCATTCGGAGAGAGCTACTGTCTTTTGCGTTTTGGATTATCATACAGGACTCATTTTTCATCTGCAGCGATCAAAAAACGGTTCTATATTGTACCGTTGATGCAATAAGTTGCATGTCATAGATCGGTTAGCTCTGTTTTCTTCAGACAGATTATGCGGAACCCAAACACCTGCTCTGTTTGTTTTACCAATCTGTTGCAAATGTTCTTGGATGGTCAACCAAGGTTGGTTAAGAGCATTTGACAGTTCCTCGATTGCCTGACACGGATTTGCTTCCACTCGTGCCCTTAATAACGTCATTGTCTAAAGTTATTGGTCTTCCTGATCGATGTGAGTCGGAAAGATAGAAATTACCGGATCTGAACTTAGAAAACTACGTTTGTAATTAACGAACATATAAGGTACTTAGGTAAACATTGCAAATGTTTTTGGTAGCTACTGTTGCATTACTACCCTTGTGAAACTCCAAAAGCATGCAATGGAAGATATGAACCTCTTCTGGTATGTGGCTAGCCATTTCACTCAAAATGGGGAAAGAAAATTTAAGATTTAGGTTTTCACAACTAAACAAGTCACTTTAACTTTGAAATGTCTCTGACACGACTTTCAACTACACAATGATCTCATAAACGGTAAAGCAGCATTGACATGCGCAAAAACGACATAACTTTTAAGTACCCCTAATATATACTTATATTTATAATTAGCTTTAAATTAGATTTATGGGGATTTAGAACATGGTTAAGGATTACGTTTATATATGGAATGCAACAATAAGATGGTATTCATTTTATGAACATTAGTTGTGACAATAAAAAATAGGGACATTGACCAAGTCATCTTTTATTTTCATAATTTTGATATCAGGATATTTAATTTGAGCATCCTGTTCACTAAAGTTCCAAAATACTCAAAGAGAATTTTACCTTCCTTCATTTAAATATAAAATGAGGAAACACAGAAAAGAATGATATAAAATATATAATCACTTGTGTTCAAAGGAAGGGAAGTATTAATTATTTTAAGAAACTGCGTCAGTACTTTAGGGAAATTTCCACCGCTTAACAAGGCACTTGTAAGCTATTAAGCCATTCTTTTTCTAGGAATCGTGGATAAATCTACTAAAATATAGGTTTTATTCCTTTAAAACTAAATGAAATGAGACTAACGTTTTCAAAATAGGGTATTCGCAAGTATGATTTAGATATAAATGAGTATTAATTTAATTTATTACATATATACTATGTGTTCGAAAAGTATGATTATACTTAAAAATATTAATTACATTAAATGAAAAAATAAAATATATATATATATAAAAAGCGCGTGTGTGCTTATGACCTCACGATAGAAGTGATAACTTCAAATTTTGTAATGTTATTTCAGGGATTAGTTCGGTGAATAAAAACAAGTTGATATTAGTATTGTTACATAAAATTATTTATTCATATGTCTGTAATAAAGTAATATTTTTTTGCGAAATGTACAATCATATTTGTGAATTAATTGTATTCTAAGAAGGAAACAATAGGGGTTTACGGTAGCTGAAATAGGCTATAAATACTTTAGATTCCAAATTATTTAAATATCTAAAAAAAAAACTCCTTCAAGCGTTGTTTCGTACTTTGTCGTGCTTTCATTTGGATCATTTGACATATTTAAATTGAATTTTGATTTTAAAGAATCAAAACTAAAGGCTTTGATTTGTCTTTTGAAAAATCTACATTAAAATCCCCACTTAAAATAATGGGAAATTTGTTCAAAAGAGTTGATCCGACTTCAGTGTAGGTAACTAAATTTTTGTGAATGAATTCGATAATTTTCTCTACACTTTGATTCGGTGAAATATAGATAGTAACCATTAAAATTATTTGTGCCTTTTCTGCTCTACATTTCGCTGCACAAATTTTTTCGTTACATGACTCATTAAACCCAAATGATTCAGTAGTATTGTTACGAGCGTTACAAACCCGAGCGTAACAATGTTTGGCTTTTTAAAACGCCTCATTCAAGTTCACTCTCCAGCAAAACGTACCTAAAAGTTATCACTTCAAAATGGATTCATTTACGGGTTTCTTTTTTTGTTTCCTAAAAACACATTTAAACTTTTTTTACAATGCTTTATTGAAAGATTTCAATGTGTGCACCATTAGTTGCGCGCAACACATTGAGTCTATACGAGATTTTTAGTCACGTCTTATGAAGCAATGTAAGATTAACAATTTGAATGGACAGAGTAATTCGACTTTTCATTTCATTAGTGTCACTAATTGTGAATAGGGATTTCAATATCGGACCAAAAGTTCATTACCGGTTTACGGTATTTTTTAGATCTTAATACCGGTAGCAGAAATTTTAGGAAAAGAAAGTTATTTCATTTGTCAGTTTTATTAGAGAGTGTAAATATCACAACAAAAATAATTTGTATTTTATAAGTTATAACAGTCAGTGGCGTACACAAGGTGAGGGGGGAGGGGCTCCGGACCCCCCAAAGCCCTTGATTTTTTTCTGATTGATTATAATTCTAAGTATATAGTACGTAAAATTTAATTAAGTATTTGTTATTAATGATTAATTTTATTAATTAATGCTAATTATGTATTCACTAATTAGCTTTTTACTGTGTTTTGTTCCCGAAAATCGACAAAATCAAAAGGAGCATAATACAAGAATGATGAACTTTCGACCCCGGAACCCCCCTTGAAAAATTCCTCTGTGCGCTACTGATAACAGTATATAAAAAATCTCAAAAAAGCTAAGGAACATCTTTTTATTTAAATCACAAAAAAAAAGTATATATATATCACTATTCAGCCTGTGGTACTATTACAAATTTTTGAAACGAGATCTTAAAAAACGGAATGCATCAATTGTACTGTCAATAAGCTTGGAACGCAATTTTGTGCAAAATTACCAGCTGTCGAAAATACTCTTTTGGCATCTACGCTAGCTGGTAGTACTGTTAGAAATGTGCAATAACATTTTTCCAAGTATTTACCTCTAAATCCCTCATCTTCAAATAAATCGATTTCTCGTAGGATGGTTTTGTATATAATTGATTTCTGTACTGTATTTTGGTTTGTAGAAATTTTTTTAGATACCGCCAATTCTAATTTCTGTTCAAGAGACTATTCCTTTTCAATATCGTCTCTTTTCTTTTTCATTTTAATTTTCAAAATCATTATAATTATGTAAATACTAATGTGTAATACTCATTATAATTATGTAATTATTTTATGTAATATGAAATAGAAATATATTTTCAATTTCGGTATGCCTTTTCCTGTGCTATTTTTCAAAATAACATATAATTCTTGTTATAGTGATGTCTGAGTTCTTTCAGGGACTGCAACATGAAATTTGTTGTATTAGCTGTGTTAATAAATTAGAATCACTCCGACATAATGCCTCAACAGCCAGTTTTATTGGAAGTAGAGCTAACACAATTCTGGATATTAAGTCGAATTCGTTATCGGGAAAATTAATTTCGATTTTAAGTCGATCATTGCTTTTTGGATTGGATTTTTCGGTTTCAAAAATCATTCCATCATTAGGAGTAAACTGTTCTAACTTATTTTAGAATCTAATATTAACATATGTTGTTTTATTTTCAGTTAGTACATATTTTTGCAATAAGGCATTTTTTGTAGAGGTACGATTAAATATCTTAACAATTTTTCGAGCTTTATTAATTATAGGAAGCAATTCTTGATAAGTTAAAAAGTTTCATTCTCATTAACAATATCTTCTTCAACAATTACATTGGCCATAACTGTTGCTCCATCAGTCGTTATGGACAGCGGTCGCCAAAGTGGCGGTCCACGAGAAAATTTCCCTGGTTCGCAGAAAAATGTGTGGAATATATTTGTTCTTCACTTTAAGTTATGTTTTAAGATGTATTGAAACATAATTCAATTCATAACAATACGTGAAAAATTATAAAAACGCTACTTCATAGAATAATGCCATTTCATAGAACAACGCCAAGGTAAATAAGTCGTACCGCTGAAGCAGCATTGTTTCAGCTACAGATTTTGCCTCGTCTCCCATTCTCCTAATGTTTCACAGTCCTGTATGTCGCATATGTATATCATTGGTTCGCGGGATTTAAATTATGAATTTACTGGTCCGTGAAGTCAAAAAGTTTGGCGACCACTGGTTATGGACACAGTATCTTCTTTCAGGTATAATCCACGTTTCGCTAATTTAGATTGAAGCATTTCCTCGCACTTTTCAGCTCGCATATTTTTAGAGACAAGTGCTATATTCTAATTTTTTTTTCTGAATGAAAATTTATACTTAAATAGCGTCTATTTCTTACACTTGTCCATTCATCAAATGTAAGACTTAATTTTTCAAAATTTACTTTTAATTGTACATGCTCGTGTTTCAAAGAATGGCGAACACCGTTGCTTTTGTTTATACTTTTTCCGAGAGAACTTCCTATGTTCCAAGATAACAACGCCCCTGTTTACACATTTCTCTGCGTTCAAACATGATTACATAAGTATGATGATGAAGTGGAACATGCAAATCAGTGTCCCTAGTCACCTGATTTGGACATCATTAAGTGCTTATGGCTAGGCTTCTCAAACTTTCAATATTGGCGAGCCACTTTACAATCATAATTTTTATCGCGGCCTCCTCCAAGCAATAATAATGTATTGAATGCAAAAATAATGCACTTTGACGCTAAAGCTACAATATGATTTAAAGTATAAACCGTACATACAAATTAGTAAGATCAGTATATTAAATTTTATATATGTTACTTTTTCGTAATATATATTTTATTTTCCTTTCTCGAATTTTTAAATTGGAGCAGGTTGCAAAATGCGGTGGCTGCTTTGAAGACAAAATATAGATCTCAGCCAAATATAGAAAAAGTACTCAGAGTGTCAATTTCTAGTCATAAACCTTCCTTTGAAAAACTTTCCTCTGCAAGACAAGTCCATGAAAGTCGCTAATACTTATTAAACTTGCTCTTAATTTAGTATTAATAAATTAATTATAAAATATCTTGTGCAGCACAGATACATTAAAAGTGTACTGTCTGAAGTACCCGCTCTTCGCACGAGTTCATTTCTTTAAAAAACTAAAGCATTCTTGAAAAAATAGCTGATTTGTTTTGAAAGTAAATTCAAACGCGTGACAATGTATACGAAAATGTAAAATGATATTTTCAAAATGAATGCTCATATTATAATTAGTTTCAAGCGAACTGTAATTTTAAGCCTCACAGAATGAGCATTTAGAATTAATGTTAAGTAATGAAAAATAATACAAAATTTCGATGAAGAATAATTGTGTTATTTTTAATATTTAAATCGAGAAGACTTCAAAATGTTTTTTCTTGGGAGCAGACACACACTCGATACTAACTGAAATGGTCTCGCGAGGTTGATTGAGTCACCCCAGTCCTTTTTTTTTCATAATTATTTTTATTGTACACGACACAAATCGTGATTCCAGTGAAGAATTGATTTAGAGAAAGTATACTTACCTACTTTCAATGACATTTCAATTTTTATTTTGTATCAAATAAGCAGTTTTGCCATGATTAACGATTTCGTGACCTGAGTGCTCCGCACGACCACTTCCGGGTTAAAAGTGTATTCAATAATAATAATATGGACGTTACTCCTAAAAATTGTGTAAAACGTTTTCAATTGTGCTTTATATGTTTGAGAGTACTCATAAAAATAAATCTTGGCCAAGTAATCCTTCAAAGTGCTCTCTTTCTGTGGTTTTCCAAATATCATAAAACTCTCTTACATAGAAAGCCCCCAGAAATACATTATTTACAACTTCCCTAAATGAGAAACAAGCACATAAGAGAGGGATCATAACTAACTGTACCAATAACTTAAAAGGTCAAACAGATGTTGAGCAAATATATTCTGCTGCCTACATCTATAATATATAGATTTCAAAAATAATTACAGTGATGTGAACTTTTTTTATCTTCCTAAACTTTTTCGATTCTATGTCTGTGTTCTGGTTTTTCTTTGAAAGAGTAGTATTTTAGATTCAAAAAGAAAACGTAATAAAAGATCTCTCATCATGGGATTACAGCAAATCAAATAAAAGTTTTTTTATTTGGTTATAGGATCAAGGATAGCTAATTAAGTATTGAAGAAGTTTTTATTTTTGATGACATAATTTCGGTGGATTATATTTATATATAAATTATACCAGAGTAAAAGTGCATTTTTTATTATGTCTGAAAGTATTTTGCTTTAATTCATTCCAGTAAATTAATTATTTTTTTAAATCTTTTATTTCCGATATGCTCGTGCCTCCTCAGGGGGGGCGCCCCACTGTTTGAGAAACGCTGGCTTATGATGTTTTTTAGAATAGTGTCTGTGCTCGGTCTACGCACACTATTTGGACTAGAGACCTGCACGAGGAATGAGTGCGAATTTCGATGAACTTAACTCAAGACCAATATTTGTGGATCCTATCTCGAAAGAAACCTGTCTTTTAGGCTAAAGGTTACCTAATTCCTTTCTAATAAAAGAAATTCATTTTTTCACATGTGCTATTATTACTGCACACTTCCTGTTATTTTGTCCTATACCTGTATATACCTAAACCAGAAACTGTCCTGGTGTATTAAAGCTGCTATTCTTGCCATAGGCAGCATCCTCCAGTAATGAATTTTATATGCTGTGTATCCAAAATCACTTGTAAATTTAATCATTGTCTCCCCCCTCTATATCTACACATATAAAGGAGAAAAGCGACTCATACTCACTCTCATCATGAGATCTTAGAAACTGTAGACCTACAGACATAAAATTCTATAAGCATGTTTTCTTGTTAAGTAGAAATCCGATAACAACGAGTTTTGCGGAAATTGATTCCCAAGAGAGGTTTTGGAGAGGGGGGTGTTAAGGAGGTGTTTTTGACAAATCTTTTCGTTTTTGAACTATTAGATTTAAAAACTTAAGATCTGTCAAATATGTCTCATTTGCTAAGTAGAGATCCTCTAAGAGCAGATTTTGTAGAAACTGAATTTCAAGGAGTTTACACAGGTGTTATGGATAAAAAAAATTGTTTTTGAATTATTAGACTTACAAATTTTAGATTTAGTAAGTATGCTTTCTTTGCTGAGTAGAGGTGCACTAAAGACGTGTTTTGTGGAAATCGATTCTCAAATGGTCACGAAGGTGTTAAAGATAAAAGTTTTTCGTTTTTGCACAATTAGACCAACAGAATTAATTGTGCAAATATGTCTTGTTGAGTGGAGATCCTCTAAGATCGGGTTTTCCGGACATCGAGTAGAAATAGGGATAACGGGGTATCGTGGATCAATTCCCCTGGGATCGTTTTTCCATGTTGACAACATCCTAATGAAAACGCTCGCCGTGCTCCTAACTGACGTGTTTTCTGTGATTAGGGACGAAATTCAAGCGGGGGTTAAGAAAGTGTATCTTCAAGGGCATTCTGAAATATAGCTAGCATATCCTCAACCATATCCTTGTAGTTTTCGATTTTGCCATTTCCTAGGCACGTGATTAAACGCATACTAAACCTAGCTTTTTTTTTTTTACTTCAAAGAAATTTCTCAAGTTTTGGGTCTCTGAAAAGCTGTTTAATCTGGGGCATCATAAAAAAATCGCATTTAATTTTTTTACATTGAGTTGAAGGAGTTTTTAATGCATGTACTAGATCTCTGGTTCATTCTTATTCTTAGGCTTTACCAAGTATTTGACAAGGCTAAGCTGGATGTACAAAAAAAAGGAATGATGATTTTAACCAGCTTTTCAACACAAGTAGGTAATCCTCGTACATTCATTTTTTCAAGCTTAAAAGATATTGCCGCACGCATAATTTGCTACAAGTCCCGATAGCCGAGTTGGCAGAGCGTTGGACTGAACTTCCTCAGGTCTCGGGTTCGAATCCCGGCCCCGGCAGATTTATCCAAAGACTGGAATTTTGTTCTCGTTTTTAATGTATTGTTTCTCTAGGTTCTAGATGAATCCAGATCATTCTTTATTGTGCATACTGGGTATTTCTCGAATATTCCGAAGTGTAGAAAAGCAGAGTTCATCGCCAGTTGGGGATGTTCTCAGTCCAGTGTTGTATCGAGCTCCCAGCGTTAGAATAAATCTAATTGTTTGTTTAATTGAACTGTGTACTTCTTTCGAACTCCGTGACAAGTTTGGTGGAGGCGCCGGGTACAATTACGTCAAACGTGGATAATAGCGACAACCTTCGCAGGAGCCTCCGGTTAAGAGGATTATCCCCCGAATTCGGATTGTTAAAAGAAAATAGTAGGAAGAGGACAAAAATGCCGACCGAGCAAGAAGCCAAGCCCGCTGTAGTAACACCTTCGTTACAGCAATGGAGGAGCCCATCGACCTTCCGAGGAGCGCCTGAGGAAGACCCTCTCAAATGGCTTAAAGAGTACGATCGAGTAGCCAACTTTAACAAGTGGGATGACATGATGTGCCTGGCTAACGTTTATTTCTTTCTTGACGGTACTGCGAGACAGTGGTATGTCAACAACGAAGACGCCTTAGATTCCTGGGAAGCGTTTAAAAATGGACTAAGTGGACTTTTCGGTGACCGTCAAAAATATACCAGAGAAGGGCAGAAGAACAACTAAAATGCCGAGCCCAGCGTTCAGGCGAGAGTACACAGTCCTACATACAAGGTGTATTAGGACTTTGCCAAGAGGTAAATCCTCTGATGAAAGAAGACGAAAAAGTGTCACACTTTATGAAAGGTGTTGCTGAGGATATTTATCAGGCCCTGTTGACGAGAGAAATCAACGACACAGCAAGTTTTATCAAATGGTGCAACTATATCGAAGATATGAAGCAGAAGAGAGTTGGTCGACCGAAATTTGAAAGGCTTCCAAACGTCGTACCGGTTGCATCCCTGACGGATGAGACTGATTTGGTCTCTCTTATTCGCACAATCGTACGAGAAGAAGTCCATCGACTAGTTAACCAGACGCAAGAATCTTTGGACTCCGATCCCCAATCCTTAGAAGAGATCGTTCAAGACGAAGTTGAAAGGGTTTGGGCCCCAGTGTCAACAAAACCTACAGAAACTAGACCACGACCAACATACGCCGCTGTAACCAGGAAATACAGAGCTCCTGTTCAGAAATTCCCACCTGAATCAAGAAAAACAGATGTGTGCAGAACGGCTGACAACAGACCTGTTTGTTTCAACTGCGGACGTCCTGGACATGTAATGCGCTACTGCCGAGAGAGAAAGGCTGTCTTTGACAACTCTCGAAACCGCCGACGGAACTTCGACGACGTTGGCACTGAAGAAGAAATACGCCGACCAAACTCTTCTCGCCGTTTTACGCCAAGTCCCACGAGAGGCCGATCCCCAATACGTCGTTACAGATCCCCGTCGCCATATCGCCGATCCAGTCAGTCGCCAGGCCGTAGGAGCGAGGAAAACTAAAGAGAGCGACCTTCCAAGGAGGTGAGGCCGCGTGTACTGGAAATCCTCCGTCGACCGCCAAGATGACTGGTAACCAACTAGACGTAATAATAGATAAGAAGCCGATACGTGCTCTAGTAGATTCTGGGGCATCGTTTTCTGTCATATCCGATAAGTATCGCTGATTTTTAAAGAAAGTTCTGTTTGCTGATGCCAAGAGCGTTATGCTGAAAGTTGCGGATGGAAATTTTGTTCGATCGATAGGGAAATGTGTTTTACGTGTCCGTATAAACAATCGAGAATTGCCTTTTGAATTTATTGTTTTATCACATTGTAGCCATGACGTCATCCTAGGATGGGACTTTTTAGAGGCGTCTCAAGCCGTTATAGACTGTGGACAAAATGAACTTGTTCTAGAAGACATCTGTCGAGACTCCACAGACCTCCAAAATGACAGCGGGGCGCTGTCTTCTTTTTCGAGGGGAGCAATGCCGCACGCATAATTTGCTACAAGTCCCGATAGCCGAGTTGGCAGAGCGTTGGACTGAACTTTCTCGGGTTCGAATCCCGGCCCCGGCAGATTTATGCAAAGACTGGAATTTTGTTCTCGTTTTTAATGTATCGTTTCTCTAGGTTCTAGATGAATCCAGATCATTCTTTAGAGTGCATACTGGGTATTTCTCGAATATTCCGAAGTGTAGAAAAGCAGAGTTCATCGCCAGTTGGGGATGTTCTCAGTCCAGTGTTGTATCGAGCTCCCAGCGTTAGAATAAATCTAATTGTTTGTTTAATTGAACTGTGTACTTCTTTCGAACTCCGTGACAATATTACCTGAGACCAATTTCTCTTAATATTCTGCAAAACGATTTCTGAGCTACCCCACAGACTAAGAAAACAGCAGAACTTTGTATATGTTACTGGCAAAGTAGGAAATGCCTGCATTCAATAGGATGCTGGACGTTTTTAGGCAAAGCATGAAATATGAGATTTATTACATACTTTGCCTTGGCATTCTTAGAATGACCAAAGCTATTTATACAAAGTATGAAAAAAGGTATGATAAGAGGGCTATTATATCAATGACGTACATTCCCAGAAATACAAATGTTATTCTGACAAAATAATGAAAGTGTCATTAAAAAGAATAAATCCAAAATACGTAACGGAAAATGAAAGTTGTAAGACAAAATTTATGCCCTATTAAGGAAAGTAAAATTTTTATATAAAAAACAAGAAATATTTAAATTAACCTACTTGTTGCAACATGGTTGGCTTGAATGACAATTTGAATTACATTTCATTACATTTTTCACGTAAAGACAATTCTTATGTTGGTACTTTGTTTAACACACACATTTGACAAATCTTTGGATGCTTCCAATGAACTGAGCAAATATAACTGACAGGAGAGGAATTTCATGTGTGGTCAGGAATATCATTCATTCTAAGCAAGTTCTTAGGGCACAAAGAAAATTGGGAGTTGCATATACTTGTTTTAAAATTTCTTCAGAAGTTCCAAGTCGAAAGAAACCGTTCTATTTTCCACTCATTGTAAGCGCCAATATATTGGCATTCGGGGAAAAAACCATAGGTTTCATAATACCTTTTTTAAAATAATTTTCTGTTTTTTTCTGGCAAAGTTCACAAAGGTGGATGTACAGTTCAATATCATATAACGTGTAATATTTTTGTATTTGGTTGAGAGTTCTTTCAGAATTTTATCATGTCCACAGAATACATGACGTAATACTTTATAGCAGTACTTCCCAATCTTTTTATCTTCCGGGCCAGTCAACGTTTGATAATTTGACCACGGCCCGCTGAGAGGGTGACATTGATTATTTATATTTTAAATTGTTTTTATTTAATAATTTAATTGTATTTAAACATGCCAATAGAATAAAATTCAGTTGCACCAAAAATGAATATAAAGTGATTTTACATGAAATATAAAGTGATTTCTATGAAATATATAAAGCGATTTCCATGGAAAGTCGCCCAAAGTGAGAGAAATACACCCCAGTAAGTAAAATGGAAATAATTTAATCCCCCCCCCAAGTGGCCCGATACCATTTGATCCACTGATCGGGTTTGGGGACCACTGCTGTATGGTACTGACGCCTTCTTTAACAAGTTACATAGGTTTACTTTTATTTTCCTCAGACATCATTGCTATTCGGTAACCAATAATCCCTGGGTTCCTTATTAGTATAGATTTTGGCTTTTTGTATATCAGTTATTAGCTTCTAGTGAGTAATTTCAGTTAAGAAAAAAAACTTTTTTTGCAGTATTAACTTGAATTTTGGGCAGCTCGTCGTCGAATAGTTGTTTCATATCTATAGACCAAGATTGGGTAACCTTTTAGCTGTGGCGTATAAAATCAATCTATCAATATGATTCAGCGTATCTCACAGTAGGACATTTTTGAAACAATTCAAAAGACAAATTTGTTTATTAGATCAAAGTGCCACTGAGAAATGTACCACGCGCCACATGTGGCACGCTTGCCATAGGTTGACGTCCCCTGCTGTAAACCATGACTCCTTCTCCAACACTACAGCTTGCTCTTCCATTTTCATGCTGCACAGGGAAAATTTTTTTTGATTGAACAAGTTTAAGTAAAATTGAGTATTTGGACACTTCCGAACAAACCGAAATGTGCAACTGACAAATTCTGAGCCCGAGGCACGCGTTAAAAGTCCCGTGTCTTGCCACGTAATATTCGAAACGAATCGAAGATGTATCTCATACTTTTCTGGTTTCCCATTAGGCATTCTATAGAACGCCTAGGCAATGTGGGGAATAAGAACCATTTCATACTTTGTCGGCTAGTTTTAAGCATTCTATTCAATGCTTAAGCATGTATAGAATGCCAGATTTCATACTTTGCCGGTAACGTAAACTAGCTACAAACCCATCAACGGTGACACTACTTTCATGTAAGGACATACCTGTCAGCTATACTTACCGTAATCCTTTTCAAAAACTGGTTTAGATCGTGCAATGCCTCTTTTGAGTAGACAACATGTGGAACAAGTATGGATGGAAATTTGTTCCCATAATTCAGCAAAACTCCTTTAAAATTTAGCATGTATAAGCATTCACCATTCATCGGGTTTATGTGCAATGCGGAGTTCTTTTAATATTTGGTCAGAGTCAAAGCTATAAACACAATACTTTATTCTTTTTTTAGGGAACGATTTGAAGAGTAGATGAGTGCAAAATGAAATCCTTAGGATATTTTCACCGAGAAGTTCTACTGCTCAAGTCAGGAGGTCAATATCTCCGCTTTGCTTATGAACAGATCCAAGTCGCAAAAAAGATCACTCATTTCAACGAAAGTAATTTCATATGAAGAAAATGTTTCATAAAAGCACGAAAAGTGATCATTACGCTTAGTGCCACTCCATGCTGACATTGACACTGGGCGAAAAGTTTGTGACACATCGAGACCCTCCTCGTCTGAACTTATAGAAAAAAAAATTATTGCATAGATCAGGAATTGGGAATCCTTTGTCATGTGAGAAAGATTGCAGATTAAATTGCATGTTAGGGCAGTGGTCCCCAACCTCGAGCTGTAAAAAAAACTGCAGTGTTTTCCTTTACTTTTACTTCATCAAAACAAATTTTTGAGGTTAAATGTTAAGTTAACGGATTCTTATTGCTTCCTTGGTAATTAAAAAAATGATTTAATTAAAAAAATATATCTCAATTACAAATACAACTGTTACAAATTCGACTCTAAAGCCATCCAATATAGCTTCCTGTAGAATTTTATTATAGGATAGTATATGAATTTTTATATTAAGATTATGTATTATTTCACAGTTATCAGTTCCATTTAAACTAATATTCAAATATAATGGAAGTAAGATAAGATACAGATAGGATGGATATCCAGAAAGAAAACGAAAGCATGAAATTAATCATTCATTACACAAAATTTGCAACTATATATATTACAATTGTACTATGAATCGAAAATTTTTCTCTTTTAATACAAACGATATTATTTTTACTTTTTTTCTGAGGCAATTTTAAATGTATTAGCATACATTTTTTCACTTTCTATTTTATTTTCCATATATATATGTAGGCTTCTCAATTTTTAGAATGTACATCAGGGGTGTCGAACACGCGGGCCGCACATGTGGCCCGCCAATATGTAAGATGCGGCCCACCGATTCATTTAAAAAAATTTAAATATCAGGTTTGAAAGTTTTTTTCATTTTGAAATTTATTTGAGGAGAAATTTACACATATATATAAATCTACAATGTATTTTCTTATTACCTGTTCTAGTTTTAAAATAAATCCTTTTTGATAATAGAACTATCCTTCAGATTAAAATAGATTTATATTTTATCAAACAGTTACATTTGATTTTACTATAATAAATTACTTTTTTAATAAATTCCGAATTGTATTATGCATATCCTTTACTATGGATGGTACACGATTCTTTGTGTGTGCGACTTTCATTTCTTCTCCTTTTCTGTTGGAGTGCCCAAAAAGCAAGAGGCAGTCAGAGATGTTTTATAAAGTTTTTTAAAAAAATATTCTGGACAGAGAGTGTTAAGGTAAAGGGCAATGTATACTTAATTGTTTGCGAAAGACAGCACAATCAAATTTCAACAATGAGTAACGAACGATCAATTCAGAAGGAACACCGTAATTTTCAAGAAAATGGCAACTACACTGTAATATTTTAAACATTATTTGATCATTTCATTATTGTATAATATAAACATTATTATGTTATTTATGTCTGTATACACATGAAAAATAATGAAAACAATAGTAATAATTCATTCTGTTTTAAATTTTCAATCAAATAAATGTTTTTTGTTTCCAAATCTGATATAAAGGTACATATTTTTATGTGCGGCCCGCGAGACTATAATGCTTTTCCGAAGTGGCCCACAAGGTCATTTGGGTTGGACACCCCTGATGTACATTAAAGTAAACATGGATTTTTTTCAAGATATTCATAACACGGAAGTCCATTTAGTTGCAAATTAAAATCACGATTCCAAAAATTATCTAACTGAAACATGACTTCCTCATTTTAATTGTTAATTAAAACGGTTCCGCTTTAGAAAAAAAAATTATATACCAATGAAAAAAATAATAGTTTGTCACTCTGTATAATACAACATTAATTACTCGGAAGAATTCTTTTTGACTAAGAATACTCAGATTTACTCATTCTCAACATTCAAGTTAATTTGTAATAACATTGCTTTTAAAGGAGACTTTGAGCACATTAATATTAGTAAATAATTGTTTAATTGGCAAATTTAATTGTTTAATTAGATAAATATTTATTATTTATTTAAAACTTTGATTTGAGTGAAGATGTTTTAATTTTTACTTCGTTTTACATTATAATTACATGTTTTTACTTTTAAGTGTTTCCTAAAGTAGATTTAAATAGAGTAAAAAGTAAAAATATTTTATGATTTTTTTAAAAATATTATTTTGACTTATTTTTTCTTAGCAAGTTAGAAAAATTTTGAACTGTTCCATTCCTTCTAAAGAATCTTCACAGCTAACTAGTTATAAATTTTAATTTCATTATGTTATTTCCTGTTATATTTTAATGACTGATATATGCTGTAACTTAATATATTAAGTATAATATAATTATCACATTTACAATTCGTATTACTTATTTAATCAGATTGATTTTAAGCAAAATCCTCCTCAAAAGATTTATTTAACTAATAAAGATCAAATTTTAAGATCGCAGGACGATATAAAGCAAAACATAAAGTCAATCAGAAAGTCAGAGAGTACTTGCAGTTCACTTTGTTTCGATATCTGATGTCTTAATTTTGTTCCTACCGAAAGAACTCAAGCTGTATAGAAAAGTATGTTATAAAAGAAAATATATATATATATATATATATATAATCCATAAATATATATACACAGATAGCTATAGAACCTAAGTATAACAATTCAAGATAGGAAATATTAGGCACAGTAGTACAATAACAAACTCCTGGCCTTAGGAACCAAGATTGCAGGTTTAAACAAGTTTAAGGGCTAGCCAATCTTCACCTGTAATTTGTCTATACAAAGTGTCAAGGGGAAAGGAAAGAATAATATTAGGAGAAATTTAAATATTACAAATAAAATCACTATACTAATAAAATATAACGATAAAATTATAGTCTACTAGTATTCACAGTATAGATTTAAAGTCGATGCAAAAGGTAAATAGTAAGACTTACTTCGGGAGTGTATCAACTGGTTATGTTTCCCGCCAAAGACAACAGAGGAATATCATTACCGCATAAAGTTAATATTATGATAGAATAATATAAAGTCTATATATATACATATGAACGTTTAAAAAACCATAAATATATATTGATATAAATATTTGTGGAAAATAAATGAATACAAGAGAAATATATATATTTAAACAATAATATTATTAATTTATAAAGCATGTGGCGCGATCTATTGAATAATTGTATAATCATTTAAAAATACTAGAATTAAAACATAATGTCAGTAATAGTTATTAATACATATTGTATTTCCCTGAGAACTATTAGAAATATAATCGTAAAGAAAGTTAGCAGGATATCCATGTTCAATACATTGTTTAATAAAGTTATTAAGATTCAAATAAATATTAGCTTTATCACTAACTAATACATTATTATGATAGATATAGCTAAAAATAATATTTCTATATATAGATATAGATAAATTTGAATTTCAGTAAGGAACTTTAAGAAAGTTAAAATTAAAGGCATCTCTTTTATCATAAATATTAATATGTAATTTCAAATCCTTATTGTACAATGTTACATCTGAGTAATTAGTTTTAATTGGATTATGATTAATTTTGACTAAGTTTAAGTAATCCGGATAAAAATTAATATTGGGATTAAAATTATCATTTTTACCCAAAATAATTAAATCATCAATATATCTAAAAATGTAATAGTCATTATTAATAATATAATTATATTCATAAAAGTGTAAATATAAATTAGCCAAACTATTGCTTGCTAAGCTTCCTTGTGGCAAGCCTTTATTTTGTTTATATAATGAACCATTAAAATTAATGTAATTTTCTTTTAAAACTAAATCTATGAGAGTTTTAAATTTGTTAAAATTAATATTTATAAATACTGTTGTTTTCTAAAATTACTTTAATAATATCATTGATATCAATGGAATTGAAAAGATCTTCAAAGTCATAACTATAAACTGTGAATGAATAAATATTTATTTTTCAAAAAAATCTATAATTTACTATTTTTAATTATAACTTTATTACATTGCTGATTAATAAAGTTTTGTATAATATTATGAAGTAATTTGCCTGCAGTAGTAATATATGTTTTAAAACTATTTGTCACAGTTCTAAATTTAACAGGACTTTTATGAAATTTTGGTGTTAAAAATACATATATAAACTTAATTTTACGAACGCAGAAACCTAAATTTTATAAATAGCAAAAATACGATTACTAATTTCATTATGTGACAAACCTAATTTTTTAAAAGATTCTTTGTTTAAAAAGTGTTCATTAAGCATATTATAATAAAAATACTTAAAAATCACAGCATAGCTACCAGGTATTTTATCTATGTAAACTATGATAAAATTCTTTTGTAATTCACAAATTTTTTGTTTTATATCTTTAAAAGTAAATAACATAATGAGAATGGCAGCTAAATTTCATAAGGTCTTTTAAAATATATTCTACTTATATTCATCACATCTCTCTCTCTTTATATATATATATATATAAACAGTCGACTCTCGATAATTCGAACTTTCGATAATACGAACCTCTCGATAATTCGAAGTATATGCTCAGCCCCTAGAAAAACTCTTGATATTTCGAATTAAAACCATACGTTTTAGTACTCTCAATATTTCGAAGTAAAATTTGTGGTTGGCCAGACTACAACACGCGATAATTCGAAGTTATCCTATAAAACTCTCGATAATTCGAACCTTCAATATTATGAAGTTAGATTCACTTCCTGTACCTAATCATCCCACGAGCGTTTTTTTTTTACTGAACTTATTTTCAGTCCAAATTGTGCATGTTGATAGAATAACTACTTTGTTTATTATATTTCCGGTATTTGCTAAGCAGAATTTTGATTTATTCCTAAGACATCTGTTTTATCTTTTTCCTTTGATATCCACAAGCTTTAGATGGATAAAGGAAAAACTGCTTTCTTTTTTATTCACTGTGCAGTAATGTGTGATGCTTCCTTTTACAAGTATTGCACAGTAATTTTGATTTGCGTTGAGTATTTATTACTAATAATGAGTCACATTTAAACAGATGTTTTTTTAAAGAAAATAATGCACTCAAACTACATCCAAGATAATTCAGCAGAATCGTTTTATGGCAGAGAATTGAAAGCGAGAAATAAAACCTTTTTATAAATATGTACGAGGCAAAGACAGGAGAGAGAGGGATTTAACTTTATTCTTCTATTTTTTTAAGAAAAGAGCGGTAATGTGCCATTAAGAATTGCTCCACGTGCCATAGTTGTCAACCCCTGCTATTAAGTATACCCCGTAGCTGAGTGTGAACTATGAATACACCTTGTGTTCATTTTAGATTCCAAATTTTAAATTAAAAATATTATTTTACTAAAGTTGTGGTGATTTACGTTTCCTACCTGTTAATTTCGATAAACCTTGGGCCACTACTTTACACCTCACCTCTGTGTCGACTTATCACGTAAAAGGAGCGACATGTCCTCTTTTAAAAAGTACATGTGCTTAACAATTTCTGAAAAGCAAAAGGTGATAGAATCAGTTGAAGAAGGTGAGAGGAAGGTCGATGTAGCCAAAGCATTTGAAATCCCACCGAGCTCGCTCTCCACTTTTCTGAAGAATAAAGAGAAAATCTTTTCATCGTCGAGTAGAGTGAGAAAACGCATTAGTAAAGGTAATTTTCCACGTCTTGAACAGTGTTTAGTTTCATGGATGAGACAGTGTCGAGGACAGAATATTCCAATGGGTGGCTCTTTATTGAAGGAAAAGGCTAAAGCATTCGCCAAAGAATTAGAAATCGAGTTTACGGCTAGCGAGGGATGGCTTACAAATTTTAAGAAAAAGAATGGGATAGTCTTCAGAAAAATGTGCGGGGAAAGCTCAAGTGTCGACATTAACGTTTGTTCTTCTCGCTTTCGGATCTAATAAAGAAGTACGAACCACGTAATATTTTCAACACGGATGAAACCGTACTCTTTTTCAAGTGTTTTCCAGAAAAAACATTTACATTCAAAAAAGAAAAATGCCATGGAGGAAAACATTGCAAGGAGAGGTTAACTATTTTACTGGTTGTAAACATGGACGGCTCTGAAAAGATTACTCCTCTCGTCATAGGAAAATCTGCTAAACCTCGGTGTTTCAAAGCCATAAACCGGTTCCCTACCAAATACCGCTCAAACAAGAAGGCATGAATGACCACCGAACTCTTTAATGAATGGTTGATCTCACTGAACTCGGATATGAAAAGAGAGAAACGTTATATTCTCTTATTTTTAGACAACTGTACTGTGCACAATAACGCACCACCTTTATCAAATGTGAAACTTCAATTTTTCCCTTCAAACTCAACCTCAAATCTTCAGCCACTCGACCAGGGCATCATACATAATTTGAAAACTTTTTATCGGCGTGAAGTCGTTAAAAGCGTTTTGGATAACCTCGAAAATCAGCAGAATGTAACTACTATTTCTATTTTAACAGCTTTGATCATGATTGACAAGGCTTGGAGAGCTGTTACTCCTTTGACAATTCACAACTGTTTTAAAAAGTCAGGCTTCCCCTCGCCAAATCTGGTTGATGTGGACGATACACTCACTGAATTTAATGCTGAACCATCCCTTTGGGAAGCTCTTCCAGGACAAGATTTGACGTTTGACGACTAAGTGTTGGTTGACACGGACATTGCTGTATGGGGAGACTGACGCTGAAATTGTGGCTTTGGACCACAATAATACAGAAAGTGATGAAGACGAATCGGAGGAGTTAACTCCGGTAACTCTGTCAGAAGCTAAAGTGTCGGTAAACAAACTACGCAACTTTTTCCTTCAAAATCATGTTGATGCAGACATTTTACAGGCTTCATTTATTCTAGAAAAATATATTGACAAAGTAAGATTTAATTCCTTAAAACAAAAAAGGATAACAGATTATTTCGAGAAAAAGGATTAATTAGGAAAGTAGTATGGAAAGGAATATAGTATGTATATTCTTTTAATAGATGTCTTCAAGACATAAGTGTATTCTTTTAATATAGGACTCTTAACTTCTGTTTTATATTTTTATACTGTATAAAATGTACTTTAAAAAAATTATGTACAATTGTTGCTTTATTACATAGTTTTAAATTTAAATGTGTTAGGAAAAAAAACTTCTCTTCGTGTATTTTGAGAGTTTTTTCCTACTCTCTTGATAATTCGAACTCTTGATAATTCGAAGTTTTTCATTGGTCCCTCCAACTTCGAATTATCGAGAGTCGACTGTATATATATATATATATATATATATATATATATATATATATATATATATATATATATATATATATATATATATATATATATATATATATATATATATCTTATCATTATATTTTAATAGTATAGTGCATTTCATTTGTTATATTTAAATTTCTCCTAATATTATTCCTTCCTTTCCCTACGGCTCAGTATTATAGGCAAATTACAGGTGAAGGTTGGCTAGCCCCAAAAGTTTGCTTAAACCTGCAATCTTGGTTCCCAAGGCAAGGAGTTTGCTATTATACTACTGTGGCTAATATTTCCTACTACCTTGACTAGTTATACTTAGGTTTTATAGTTATTTGTATATTTGTGTAAGTTTATGGATTATATATATATATATATATATATATATATATATATATATATATATATATATATATATATATATATATATATGTATATATATATAAAGATAATTAAATTAGATTAAAAATTAAATTCCCTATTTAGCACTTAACTCATCTTTCTCAGTTCATCTTCAAGTATCAAACTAATCACCCATTTATTTCTTCCGAAAATATGGCCTAGCCAATAAACATGTCTAATTCCTGATCGTTAGATTTAATAGCCCCTATATGTCAGCATTAACTTTCAATTACAATCATAAAAGCCGCGAGCATCTGTGTTTTAAGTGAGCCCACTTAAAACCCTCCGTGGCGTTCTTTTTCTCTCTCCGGTCAGCGTCAGAGTTTGTACAGATTTCATCGAATAAAAACCCTTTTAAACTGATTCTGACTTAAAAAATAACGTCATATATATATATATATATATATATATATTATAAATGCGAAAGTTTGTGAGGATGTTTGGGAGTCTTTCACGCAAAAACAACTGAATGGATTTTAATGAAACTTTACAATAATATAGCTTATACATCAGAATAACACATAGGCTATAATTTATAAAGATTTGTGAAAAGTGCCCAAAATATAACGATATTTGTCATGTAAGTAGGAAAAAATTCTGCCATTTGCAAGCAATTCTGGCTTGCTCTTCAAAAAAAACCCAAGTCAGCATATATTTATCTTTTGTTAGTGAAAGAACTCTTTCTGTTTTGGCTACACAAGGCGCTCGCTTCTAATTAATTCCTGTAAACAGCATAATCCCTAATTTATTTTATTTCAGAATAAAACTAATTTTTGAAGGGAGATATTGTTGTAAATCTCTCTTTATTTGAATGTTTTTTTATTGATTTTATTATGCACATTTGTAGTAAGAAATTGATCTTTTTTCAAAATAAATACTTTTATTGCTTCTGGTACTTACAGTAGATAAACTTTGTCTTCCACACTACACCATTTGGAGATATTTCCATAGTTTGTTTGTGGTTAGTAATTAATTATAACGCTATAATTTTAATTGAATAGGTGGATATTGCATTTTTAAGTATAAAAATAATTATAACTACTGTACTGTATTTTTTGGAGTGAGTGAATATTAACGTCGCACTGTTCAGCTACACGAGGGCTTTTGGCAACGGACCACGTAATTTTGAACCATGGTTAAGTGACGTGGGTGGCACCTGGGCTGGCACCCTCCTCTCCTAGCTACCACACCACGCCAACTTAGAAGGAATATTTTACCAATACTTAGCAGGAATATTCTTTGAAATCCACTCTTCCAAGATACAGGGCAGCACAGGTTCTATGACGAGTATTTTAGCGGGGAAGGCGAACAGTTTTGCAGCAGTTATGCGTTTTCAGCTGACGGTGTTTTCAGCGGATTGCAAAGATTATTATTTTTGTACCGAAAAAATAGTTTGTCAAAATTTAAGTGTCTTATGTTTTTGTATGTTAATGAAGACCTTAGAAAATGATTTGACTATTTATTTTAAGTGAAAGATGTATATAATCAATTTTAATGTGGAATATCTTTAATTAATTTATTATCTCTAACGGTATAAATTTCCCAAAGTGGAGTATTTTGTTTATGTATATCCCTTAATTTTAATTTTAGTGATCCAAAAAAAATATTGCATGAAAAAAACTGCAGTAAATCATAATGTGGTAGATAAAACATTAACGTGCATCGTATTCCTACACGGTGGGTCTTACAAAGCTCGAGCTATGAAAGTAGCTAGACATTTGCCAATTTGACTATCGTTATCATTTCGCTGTGTTTTTCATTGAATCTCCATTATAGCCATTATAATTTAAAAAACGGCGTTGCTTGCGAATATTATAATTTTAACACAAAATAAATACAACAGAAAGTAATATTAATGTATTACACTTTCAGATATAAATTATTTACTCTATTTTAAGCGTTCATTACGCAACACTTTTAGCAATGTGTTACTTTTGCTGAGCAGAGATCAGCTTAGGGAGTTATTTTCAAAAATCGACCCTCAAGAGTGTTACGGGAATTATAAACAAAAAAAAAAAAATTTTTTATCAGCTATTAGATCTACATAATTAAAATTTAACAATGGTGTTTTTTTCTTCCTTTTTTTTTTTTTTGTTTAGCTGAGATATGCAAAAAGCTTTTCTTGTTTAATTTCCAATTCACGTAAAATTAACTCATTAAATACTTCTTTATCCTTCAATCTGTGTTTTATTTTTCAGTTCACCCGTGCGAAGAACGGGTATACCAGCTAGTATATATATATATATATATATATATATATATATATATATATATATATATATATATATATATATATATATATATATATATATATATTAGAGCCCAGTGGCTGAGTGGTTAGTGCCTCGCACTTCCTCACCACATGTCCTAGGTACAAACCCTATTCTGGGTAAGGTTGACTCAGTGGGTCGATAAAAGGAGTACCAAGTTTGCTTGTGAATTTAACACTGGGGGTTTCACGTCAGACTGACCACCTGACCGGGACATATGCTCATGCACCTCAGGACCCATGGTTGCGTATACTGAGTTGGGCACAGTAGGTCTTCGCCATCATGAGCTGTCGCACCTCTGAGTTAAGTTATATATATGTACTTCGTTATTTTTTATTACTGTGGTCCCTTAACCTGAACCTGTAGAGACTTGTTATATTTATAGTGTGTGTGTATGTGTATGATATATTTTGATTATATGCATGTTTTTATAGCTTATTCACATCAAAAAGGTAAGTGTTGCAAAAATTTCGCTTAGCTCTCTTAGCTTTAGGTTATTGTAATCAAATTTAAAAATAGCAAAATGGTCTAAATTTTAATTTATAATTAGCACACAAATTTATTTTTAATACATAAATGATCATTTTTACTCTTTATTCAGACTGTTAATTTTAATTAAAATTTTGCAATAAGATGATTTAAAAGTCTTTCATGTTACATATTGGACATGTATTTATTTATAAACGACACCTTTGTGTGTTGAGAGATTCTACTTTGAGAGGAAACGAAAGGAATGAAACGCTGCTCTGGTTATATAATTCAGTGCTTTCGTTTCCATTTTCTGCTCTTAATACGGCAAGAACTTTGTGCCATTAATAAGTATACATTTAAACTTAAATATTGAATGTTAATTTCAATATATCAATTTTTGACCCGAAAATCACAATGAAATCGATTTGTAAAAGCTGAATTTTAATGCTTATCAACAAAATGATGGCAAAGAGAGCAAAAATAAAAAGTGAAGGTGATTCCGGCTGCAAGATACGTATTTCATGTTAGAAAAATATCTCAATGTTCATGAAAAAGGAGAATCGAATGATTTATAAAACCGAAAAAGAACGAATGATTTATAAAACCAAAATCTTATTTAAAAATAGATTGTTGCATTTTTTAAGGTATGGATAAGACTTTATTTTTTTCTGAAATACTTGTACTGGGTGTCTGAAAAGTATGGCGACACTGTGATATTCCCCTCCCCCTCTCGGGTGAACATCTCTTTGATTATCAGCGTGAGCTAGAGGTGTAGGATTAACGGAAGAACTAGAAGTATGCATTATCTTAACATAGCTTTATTAAGATATTTAACTTTTAATCTTTTAACAAATTAGATTATAATAATATATGTGAGAGAATATATCTACGGTAGCAAAACACAATTTATATAATACCGAATTAACCTAACGCGGACCACTATCAATAACTGACTCGCCTAAACTCAATTACAATACTGTCATTGATCCTAATATTAAATAGTCAATCCTACCTAGCTGTAGTCTGAAGAATAGATCACTACAATGTTAGATGAATGCGTGTAAATGCTCGTGCAATGGTATGCACCTTGAATCAGTATATCTCTATCACGTATAATTTCTGCTAGTCACCACGTAACGTTTTCCCAAACTTCTTCACGATTGAACCAGGGATTATGTTTACCTTCCTCTAATTGCCATCCCGCTTACTCTAAATTCTGATATTTAAAAGCTTCCTAATTTGCATCTTTCTTTCACACTTCAATTCTTGGATTTGGTTGGAAAAGAGTTGCCATTAATTCTGACCCCAAAGAACCCAAAGGACATGTTAAAGAAAAGACGCGTAAGACGTCACAATCCCTCCAAGAAACAAAACGTGATTTATTCGAGGGTCTTAATGGCCCTTAAGAAAATACGTGCCTAAATTTTATTCTAACCGTTAATTTCTAATGCTTCACTTAAATTTTAATTTTTACTATTCATCTTAAGTTTAATTTTTAATATTTCTCCTTAATTTGAATTTCCACAGCTTCAATAAATTTTACTTAATTAAATAGACCCACATTCAAAGTCATGCATTTTAATCACGGTAGATTCTCACATGTACAGAATAAATAGACGTGTCCCATCTGGGTAAAAGAGCCGGGGAAAAACCATATATGACTTAAATGGTTGAAAAAACGAGGCCCACGCGTCTCTTACCTAACTTAATTCTACCTAAATGTTTACTTAAATTCTAACAATTTTTCTTCTTTACATCTTCTCTTTAGCTCCGTTCTTTGTATAGGTTAATTTCTTATAGACTTCAGGGGATCTGTTACCCTAAAACAAAAATCTCTTAAGTGCTTTGAAAACAAAAACTTTTACACATTATGATTACATTTCACAATTTCTATACAGTACATATCCCTTTTAAATTGTAACTAATTTCCATTCATATTTCTCTCTCTCTCTCTCTCTCCCTCTCTCTCTCTCTCATCTGGTTTTTCAAAAACTTCCCCTCAAATCGCGCAGCGCTGGTTAAACTTTATGTTAGTATGCTAACTACGCCGCGTTTCCCAAAACCAGATTTTCCTTAATATGAAACAATATAACAACACATATATATACACTATACAATTACAAACATTTTTCAATAAACAAAACAACCAACCAAAGGAATTGTCACATCCCAGCGAAGTCATAACAGAAGTAAACAAATGCATTTTTACAGTTGTTTTCTCAAGATTTATACAAAAAATTTACAAGACAAAAGCTTTTTTGTTTTCTAGAAAAACACTCATTGTAGTGTTCACTTTTGCTTGGCTTCTAAAATTTTAATTATCCGACCGTGACTTGGCTTTATTGCAAAAATAATATATATCACAATTTATATATATCATCTGCGATACTACGTCATAAAAAATAAAAGCTTCCATTTCAAAACCTCATTTTAGCCATCTTTGATTCTATAACCAAATAAAAAACACTTGATTTGATTTGCTGTAATCCCATGATGAGATATTTTTTTATTACGTTTTCTTTTCAAACCGAAAATGCTACTCTTTCAGAAGATAAAACAAAACCCAGACCCATAATCAAAAAAATTTAGAAAGATAAAAAATTCATCACTGCCATCAGCTGTAGGCAGCAGAATGTATTTGCTGCGGTTTGACCTTCGAACTTACTTGTACGGTTAGTTACGTCCCTACTCTTATGTATTTGTTTTTTCATTTAGGGAAGTTGTAAATAAACTATTTCTGTTGCGCTCTTTTCATTGTAAAATATTTTTACGATTTTTGGAAAAGCACAGAGAGCATTTTGAAGGATTACTAGGCCAAGATTTATTTTTATGAGTATTCTCAAACATATAAAGCATAATGAAAAACATTTTACATAATTTTTTAGAACATCCATATTGTAATAAATACACTTTTATTCCGGGACCGGTCACATAGAGCACAAAGTGCACGAAATCGGTAATTTTGGCAAAACTGTTTAGTTTTTACCAATGGGGCCCTTACACTATCCTCCTGTTTGACAGTCTTAACGTGAACTAAAATATATTTTTTCACATATATCCCTCTTTTTTGAGAGTGACAAACGTGTTTTTACAATCTTAAGGTACTTGTTTTGACTGAATTCCCGGTGTGATAACTTTTTTTCCGAAATATTCTCTGTGTCCTTGAAAGTAGGTGAGTATATTTTCTCTTAATTAAATTATTCACTGGAATTACGATTTTTATTGTGTACTATAAAAATAATTATAAAAAAAGATTGAGGTGACTCAAGAACTCCGCTCGACCATTAGTATCGAGTGCGTGCCTTCTCCAGCGTTAAAACATGTTGAAGTCTTTTCGCTTTAAATATTAAAAATAATACAATTATTTTTCATCAGAATTTTTTTTATTGTTCATTCTTCAACATCATTTCTAAATGCTAATTCTGTGAGGTTTAAAATTATAGTTCGTTTAAAACTAACTATAATTTGAGCAATCATTTAAAAAAATCATTTTACATTTTTGTAAACATTGTCGCGCACTTGGTTTTACACTCCTTACAATTCATCTATTATATTCAACTGTGCAAAGAGCGGGCACTTCAGCCTGTATACTTTTAATGTATCAGTGCTGCACAGAGTATTTTATAACTAATTAATTAATACTAAATTAAGAACAAGTTTAATAAGTATTAGCGACTTCCATGGGCTTGTCTTACAGAGCAAAGTTTTTCAAAGGAATGCTTATGATTAGAAATTGACCTTCTGAGTTCTTTTTCTATATTTAGCTGATATCTATATTTTGTCTTCTAAGCAACCACCGCATTTTGCTATATGTTCCAATTTAAAAATTAGAGAAAGAAAAAATAACATAATAATTATCCTATTACTTAATTAATTAATTTATTTTTTGCTTAAAAGTAACGCATACAGAATTTAATACTTATGTCCTGAATTTGTACGGTTTATAATGAAGATTGTTGCTTTAGCGTCAAAGTGCATTATTATTGCATTCAGTACATCATTAATGTATAAGGGGGGGCGATAAAAATTGTGATTGAAAAGGGGGGCGCCAGTATTGAAAGTTTGAGAAGCACTGCCTTTTAAGAGGCAAGAAATACATTTATTAGACGTCAAGCATGTTTACAATGCTAACAATGCATCCCAGCTCGACATCAGAAATTCAACCAAATTTGTTTGAATGCTTCTGACAATCCTTCGTCTTTCGGTGTCGGCTGTGCTATGACCTACGTGGCAGCAATTTCGAATAATTTCTGTGACGTTCACTTGTCATTGCATTTCGGACGTCGAACTGTGATGCAGTATTCATGTAGAAAACGTGCTTTATAGCTAATAAATGTATTTCTTGCATCTTAATACCTCTTTTCATTCCACTCGACATCCCACTCTTCATAACTGTTTTTGCAAATTACTCCGACTAAACGCGGTTTGCGGCTCCATGTTCTGTGTTGATTTGTCTCCCCATGTGCTGCCTAATATTATCTATCTGAAGCAGTCGGTTGAATTCGGCAACATCCTGTATATAGACGTTACTTATACATTTACTTGCTATATTTCATTATTCCACGTATTCATTTGTTTTTGAAGTAAAACTGCTTTACGCACGCTTGACTTGGGGAGTAAGCTGGTGAATACGTGACCAGAGCGTTACGAAAAGTGTGATCGGCGAGGCGAATGGAAGTTGAGAGGAGATATAAGTTAGTGAAGTTAGAAATTTCATTCAGTAGTTCTGCTAGCGTTACGCGAACGGTGATTCTTGATTACTTCGTAATTTCATTTCATTCTTGAACAATTTTATAAATTAATATTTTGTTCATTGTTAATAAATTGTAAATTCATTTTAAAGTTCATATTTTGTGAACTAGTAACTTTGAAATGGACATTTTATTACGATATATTCGTGAAATCGATATTGGTCAATCATCAATTGATGACTGCCCACTGTGTTTTGGACGATGGAGAAAACGTCATAATGATAGTTGTTTACATTTCGCCCAATAACACAGTTAATAATATTATAAAGTTTTAAGATAAAAGACATGATTTTTACGGTGGAGTAAGCTCTGAAGAATTATGATAAAACTATCAAACGTTGCCACTAATTTTAGCAGGAGATTTCAATGTTAATTTCGCGTCCGAAGATGGACAACTCTTCTTCTTTCTACGAGATAAATTAGAACTACAAATGAATAAAGTGAATAATAACCGACATGAACCTACCACAAGATATGGAACAACAATCGATGCAGTTTTCTCTAGATATTTTTGTAATTATCATTCGAAAACATATGTATCTTATTTCTCATACCATAAGCCTATTGTCTCGGTCTTACAATCAACTACAGTAATTACTGATGTATCCGATAATGAAAATAATGAATAAAAATAAAAAAAAACATTATTGAAAAATATTAATTTATCGATGAAAACTCATAATAAATTTATATATTTGTAGAAAATTAATATATGTATATGAATATACATGTATATATTATACATATATAAACATATATATATATACATACATATAGATGGAACTAAAGAAGTTTTACTTCAGTCGCGTGTGTGTGGTCTAAAGCACACTCGTTTTTCTTTCATAGAATGGCTGTCAAAATGACTTGTGTTAGCGCGTGTTGGTTATTCTACTGGCTGTAGTTATTTCAATAAGCTCTGCGGATACAAGATGCACTTCAACAAAAAGGGCGAAAAAAAATCTCCAAAAATTGGCTTTGGCTAACAATGAAATGGCTTTCAATCTACTTCGGAAAATAGACACAGACAGAGGATCACAGAATATCTTTTTTTCTCCTTTCGGTATCTCTATGGCATTTGGAATGCTTTTTTATGGTTCCAGAGGAGATACGGCTGAGGTAAAACAAGTTTGTATTATTATAACTGCTATAAACTTTTCTGGTTCTTTTTCTTATTTTATTTTAAATTTTATGTTTGCTACTGACTGTATTTTTATTCATAAACAGATATTATATATGATCAGCCTCCACCATTTTGGATTTTTTATGACGAATCATTTTGTGCCAAGTTTCGTATTTATTGGCTGCCACGATAGGCCTAATGTACATCACGTTATTTTGAAATTTTATATCATAAATACGATCAGTACCAAAATTCTACATAAATCCATGAACATTACTTCAATTAAAGAATGGAACAAGATGTATTGTATCAGAAGTCATGTTTATTAATTGTCAGGTAAACACAGAAACTCTTGCTAGTAGAGAACAAGGAAACTCAAATTAGAGGAAAAATAAATCCCAATTGATCACAAAAGTCTGCATACAGCACAAAAGCCGCAATAGATTGGGTCTTAGGATACACAAGTAATAAAATTAATACATTATTGAAGCACCTTTCGAAGCAATAATTGTCTTCATTCTCCTGGGCATTGTTAAAACAAGATTTTCTGTGCTGTTAAGAGTTATTTAGACTAGGGCCTGGACAATGAATTTTTTAAGGATGTTTTGTTTAAAATGCAAAGTTTCTTATTCTTCTTTCATGTTCAACCCATAAATGTTCAATAGGGTTGAATTCAAGTGACTGAGGGTATGTATGTAGCTTCCAATGTACCTTTTTTGTACAGAAACTACTCTTCACTACGTACGTTGTAAGCTTTGGGTCGTTGTCATACAGAAAGACATACTCTTCACCTGTCCCCAATTTGTCCACGGGTTGTTGCACACTATCTTGTAATATCTTTCGGTACTTCAGCCGTCCAAGGTATCTTCAAAAAGCACCAAATTCAACGTCCAGCTGACGACAGTGAGCGCCATACCATTACTCAACCACCGTCGTGCTTCACTGTAGATATCATGTCTTAGTCCTCCAAATTCAGCCTTTTTTTCTTTCAAATTTTACCATGGCTGTAACTTTAAAAAAATGCTACATTTAAAGTCATCCGTTAATAATTCAATTATTTCCTAAGTAATTGAATGTTTTTGACGATACTGTTCTGCAAAATCTAATCTCTTCTGACGATTGGTTGAACTGATTGATGATTTTTTACTTAGAGATCTGCCATATCTTTTCGACCAGAAAATTCCATGGACTGACTCAGCACTCAATTTTATTTGTATGTATCACAGAATGTTCCAGAAGCTTTGGAGCCGATAGTCGTGCATTTTTCTCAATTTCCTTCAAGATGAACGACAACCTCTGTCACTTAAGATCCTTGGTCGACCACTTCGTGGTTTGTTAAAGGGGTGATCTCCTTAATTATGACTTAATTAATCTTTGAACACTTTGTGACGGGACTTTCATCGCGCTTTCATATAACAATCCTCTTGGCTTCTTTGGGACCAGAATGGCAATTATTTCCAACCAACTCAAGAAGAAGAACGTTGTTCAAGCTTGTCGCAAAAGCCGTGCGCCAGACGGTGCTACTGTCTGTGTATCTCCAGTTACTATGTGTTTAAGTGAATAAAAATAGAGAGTGTTTTACAGTCCATGTGTGAGGTGTGTTATTGAGCTATCCTGGGTGGAGATTCAGAAATCCACCACTAGAGAGCTGGAGGAATCGAAACCGAAACTTTTGGACCACTCCTTCACGGGAGGACAATTCGCCATTCTTTCTGATGTCATGACTATGCGATTGACTTTCTGCCCTTCATGCCTAAGCGCAAGATGAACTCCATTCATTCTAAACTATAATCTTTAGTCAATTATTATTCGCAATCTAAATGTAACAATATCTGATTTGTACCGCCATATGTGAGCGTAGAATATCGATTAAATTGAAAACTGGAAGAGGTGAGTCCTTTCTTTTGTTGAATTCCTGTTGTATGAAAATTCTTGATGTGTACTATTCTATATTTAAGTCTAATCGTTTAAAAACAAAATTCGCAATCGCCGAACCGGATTGCTCGGCTGCGCTAATTGATGTATTAAAATCTAAAATCGAGAAATATGAGAAAAAGTTAGAAGAGACATTTTCCGAATTGAATATAGATGTAGGTGAAGAAAAATGGGAAAAATACCTCGATATGCAGGATTCATTATTAAATTGCTCTGTATCGTTAGAAAAGGTGACACATACATTCAAAAAGAAACCGGAAAAGAAAATTTGGAAAATAAAAATCTAGTTGCAAAAAAAATGCCTAAACTTGAATTGCCACAATCTCATGGGGAAATGGAATATTGGATAACTTTCAAAGAATTATTTCAGGCGACGGTAATTGATAATTCAGATTTAACAGAAATAGACAAATTGCAATATTTATTTGCGTCAGTAAAGGGTAACGCTGCTAAATTAATTCGAGGCTTCGCAATTAAAAAAGAAAATTTAAAAAATTGCTGGGAATTATTATGTGAGAGATATGAAAATAAAAATCAGTTAGCAAATTGCCAAATTAACAAATTATTTAGTATGCGTACAAACAAAGCAAACTCGGCAAAACAATTGTTTGAAATTCTAGATAATTGTAACGAAAGTGTAAGAAATCTAACTGTATTAGGGTTGGAAATAAATCAATTGAGTGAGCTAATAATCATAAATCACTGCACTTCTAAACTACACGAAGAAATTGCTCATCTCTGGGAGTTAACCTTGAAACCAGATACTTATCCAACACTGCAAGCATTTCGTATGTTTATAGAATCGGAGGCACGTGCGTTAGGTTTATTAAGAAGAAATGCAGACGCTCCAAATCGAAACTCGGAACAAGTAATCAAATTATTAACAAATTGTACGCAGAGAGTAGAAAAAATGTAGGGTTTGAAAAAGGAAGTCGTTTTAGTCAGAGAAATTTCAATCAACCAAAGAAATCGTTAGTATTTAATGCAAACTTAGATAAAAATTATTCATTCTCATGTGCGATTTGTAAAGAAAACGCGAGTCATCCGTTATATAAATGTCCTGTTTTTAACCGAATGAAAGTTGAAGAGAGAATAAAAGCCATTGAAGGGATTTGCTGTACAAATTGCCTCAGAAAAAATCACACCACGTCTGAATGTAGAATAAACATCGGATGCAAAGTCTGCAAAGATCGCCACCATACTTTATTGCATGTTTATAACGTAAACGGTTCCGCGTTGAGTGAAAATAGTCAAAACGTAGTGGCGGTTTCTCGAGGTTGTCAGCTGAAGGGTAATAAACAAACCAGTCCCGTGCTTCTTTCGACCGCGATCATAAAAATAAAGTCTAAGTCGGGAAAATGCATTGAATGCAGAGCTTTAATAGATAACGCTTCGCAATTATCTTTAATTTCGGGAAGGCTTAAAGAAAAATTAGACATCCCTGTAAAATCGGAAAAACATAAAATTTCGGGAATCAACGGGGTAAATGCAGAAACTTCATTACATAGTTGTACAATCGAATTCACTCCTCATTTCTCGTCTCTAAAATTTAATCTTGAAGCTATAGTAGTTAATAAAGTTACATCACCTCTTCCTAATTTTCAATTTAAAAATCGCCAATTTCCACATTTAAAAAATCTGAAACTCGCAGATCCAAATTTTCACATTTCAAAACCAATAGATGCATTATTAGGCGCGGAAATTTATGCAGATCTGTTGGAAGGAATGTCTATTTTTGGACCTGCTGGAACACCAACAGCTATACCTACTAAATTGGGATATATCCTCTCTGGAAAAATCTATGCACCTCCTCTTAAAGAATCCATAGTTAGTTCTAGTTTAAACAACCAACTGTCAAAACTTTGGAAACTCGAAGAAGTTCCTAAAGCTAATGCTAAAATTCAAATTCTTGATCCTTGTGAAGAAAGTTTTTCAAAATCGGTGAAAAGAAATAATGAAGGTAGATATATTGTTAATCTTCCCTTTAATGAAAATAATACTCTCGGTGAAAGCAAAGAAAAAGCCGTACAATTATTGTATGCCTTAGAAAATAAATTTCACAAAAATAAACAATTAAAGGACAATTTTCTAAATTTCATGAACGAGTATTTAGCACTCGGACATATGCGTGAGATATCTCAAAAACGGGATGACGAAACACCTACTTGCTACATTCCTTATCATATGGTAACAAATGAAAAATCTACCACAACCAAATGTCGTGTTGTTTTTAATGCTTCGTCTAAAACAAAAATGGTAAATCATTAAATGATGTTTTGATGACAGGGCCTAAGTTACAAACTGAAATATTTAATCATTTAATTAAATTTCGATCGTACAGGGTAGCATTCGCAGCTGATATCGAAAAAATGTATCGCCAAATCTTAATTTCGGATGAAGACTGTAAGTATCAAAGAATTGTTTGGCGAGCCACTCCCTCTGATTCATTAAAGTCCTTTGAACTCCAAACTATCACGTATGGTACTTCATGCGCACCGTTTCTCGCTTTGAGAATGCTGCAGCAGTTATACCAAGACGAAGAACAAAACTTTCCCTTAGCAGCAAAAATAGCTCGGGAAAATATTTATATAGACGATCTGTTATCGGGTGCAGACACAGAAGTTGAAGCAAAATCGATTATCATTGAAATTAAAAATTTACTGAAATCGGGTGGTTTTATTCTTCGAAAATGGTCAAGTAGTCACCCAAAGGTTCTTCAAGATATAGATACATCACTTTTAGCTTCGAAGCCGTTACATTCTCTAGGTGATGAAGAATCTAAACAACGCGTGCTAGGGTTAATCTGGAACTTGAAAACAGATTCGATTCAAGTTAAAGTAGTACATGAAGAAATTGTAAAAACAAAAAGACAATTACTTTCCGTCATTGCGCAAATCTTTGATCCTCTAGGACTATTCTCACCCTCGGTTATAACTCTCAAAGTAATGTTACAAGAGTTGTGGAAATCTAAAGCCTTTTGGGATGATCTTATACCCTCATCCATTCTGGAAAATTGGAATAAATTCACTAAAGAAAGTAAATATTTAAATTCGATTTCAATACCTCGTTTTATGGGGATTGATCAAAATTCTGATATCATATTACATGGATTCTGCGACGCCTCTACAAAAGCGTACGCCGCAGTCGTCTATCTCAAATCTAAACAAGAAATACATCTTGTAAGTGCCAAAACCCGAGTTGCTCCAATCAAGCAACTTACGATACCAAGATTAGAACTTTGTGGAGCCCTACTATTAGCAGAACTCATATCAGTGATTCAAAAAGCAATCAGATCTAAACCATTAAATATATTTTTAGATGAAGATGAAATTCTTCGGGTAGGTGGCAGACTCACCAAACAGCCTACTCTCTCATTCGATCAAAAATTTCCGATAATCATTCCCAAACATCATCCTATTACTACTTTAGGAATTAGACAATTCCACCTTCGTGGTTTTCATTCAGGAACTCAAATGACATTATCTTTAATTCGGCAACACTATTGGATACCGGATGGACGATCGACTGTTCGACGAGAAATAAAACGATGTTTCGAATGTTGTAGATTTAACTCTAAACCATCGTACCCTAAAATGGGAGATCTACCGAAACAAAGAATCACCCAAACTCGCCCATTTGAAATCGTCGGCATAGACTTTGCCGGACCTATTTTGACTAAATGTCAACACCTTCGAAAGGCTAACAAATTTAAGTCCTATATCTGTCTTTTCATATGTCTAGCTACAAAGGCAGTTTATTTTGAACTCGTCTCCACTTTATCAACTGATGCCATGCTAGCCGCACTGCGTCGATTCATTGCTCGACGTGGTCATCCGTCTGAAATCCATTCGGACAATGGCACTAACTTCATAGGAGCCACCAACTACTTGAAACAACTCTATATGCTAGTGAAAGAACACTCAATACAAAAGTATTCTACAGATAGAAATATTAGATGGAAATTCATACCCCCCTATGCTCCGAATTTTGGAGGTCTTTGGGAGTCCTCAATCAAGTTAGCCAAGAGGCATCTTATCAAAACCTGCAAAGGACATCTTCTGAGTTTTGAAGAACTATCGACTCTGTTGTGCCAAATAGAAGCGTGCATCAATTCTAGACTCCTGGTCCCACTTTCCAGTGATCCAGCAGATATACGAGCTCTCACACCAGGGCATTTCCTTATCGGAGAACCCTTACTCGAAATTCCTGAGAGTAAATAAATACTTCTTTAAGTCTCTCTTGCAGATGGAAAAGTCTTTTGAAGCTACGTCAACACTTCTGGGATCGTTGGCACAAGGAAGTTCTACATCACTACCAATCCAGGCCCAAGTGGAACGCTTCCCAATTTGAGGTACAAGTGGGCAATCTAGTTCTGATATCTGATGACAACAGACCCCCTCTCTCCTGGCCCATGGCAAGAATACTAAAACTCATACCAGGCACGGATGGAACCAATAGAGTAGCCAATCTACAAACCGGATCTGGACTAACTCGTAGATCGATTAACAAAATTGTTGTCCTGCCAGTTTGCGCCCGGGAGGATGCAGATTCAGAAATCCACCACTAGAGAGCTGGAGGAATCGAAACCGAAACTTTTGGACCACTCCTTCACGGGAGGACAATTCGCCATTCTTTCTGATGTCATGACTATGCGATTGACTTTCTGCCCTTCATGCCTAAGCGCAAGATGAACTCCATTCATTCTAAACTATAATCTTTAGTCAATTATTATTCGCAATCTAAATGTAACAATATCTGATTTGTACCGCCATATGTGAGCGTAGAATATCGATTAAATTGAAAACTGGAAGAGGTGAGTCCTTTCTTTTGTTGAATTCCTGTTGTATGAAAATTCTTGATGTGTACTATTCTATATTTAAGTCTAATCGTTTAAAAACAAAATTCTTAACTCTAATTCTAATCTAACATACACCGGGTGTAGTGAGGAAACATTTTGGTCCGACTTCGCCGGAGTTCAACAAGCAACTATGGTTTTTGTGCTTTATTAGTTGATTATTTGGTGGTGAAATTTGTGAACAGGTGAGTGTCTCTATTCTTAATGATGATTTTAGGAACTATTTGGTTGTGTTCGCTAAAGTTGCTATTAATAGTTGAATAGTTTTAACGGATATCATGGTTGAAATTAGTGCTTGTAGATTTTGTGTTGATTGTGATATTCTTGTTGTGTGTTTTTGTATACTTTCCTATTCTCAATATTGTAATTTAGGTGCTTTCAGTTCCGGGAAGTGTGTTTAGTTCTGAGGTTGTGAATAGCATATTACAAATGCTTTTGGTTGAAAATAGTGTATATTGTGCAGATGTTGTGACAAAATAAGTTTAAAAATGGCGTTGAAATTAAATCTAAAGATAGATGAGCTTATCTCGGTTGCTGTGGAAATGGGTTTGGTGATTCCTAGCAAAGCTAAAATAATAGATTTAAAAAAGTTAATTGAATCAAGTGCCGTGTATAAAAATGATATTGAATTTGTGCGTAGTCTTGATGAAAATGCTTTAGAGAAAAGTAAACAAGAGGCTGAGAAAAATGAGCACGTGGCTGAAATTCAATTAGAAAAAATTTAATTATCATAGATTGAAAAACAATTAGAATTGGTGAAGGTTAGGAAGGAATCCGAAAAAAATCCTCAAACTCTTGAAAGCAGAGAACCAAGCTCCATAACTGATAAATTGGAGAGTTTGGTAAAAAGCATTAAAACTTTGACAATTCAAGTACCGGTTAGGTCAGAGTCCTTTAATTTATTTTTTTCATTCTTTAGAAAAGGCATTTCAAATCAAATTCGTGTCTGATGAGCTAAAAGCCGAAATTCTATTAAATATTTTAGGAGAAAGAGTCAACAATTTGCTAACATATGTGAGTCAAGAGGATTTAAGCAATTATGTTAAAATTAAAGAATTAATATTAAGGGAGTTTGAACCGACGCCTCAAGAATGTCTGAGTAACTTTAAAAAGGCTCGTAAACTACCATCCGAAAACTATGTCCAATTTGCTTCTCGCTTAAGTGCAACTTTCGATTATTATTGTCAGTTGAGTAAAGTTAGAAAAGTTGCGTAAAGTTGTAAGTGGAAGTGTAGATCAAGTTACAGAGAATCGCGTTCATTGCGGATTAATTGTTGATGACGGTTTAAACAAAACACTGAAAAAATTCTGGGAAATTGAGGGTGTTCACATAGAGCCTAAGGTTGATACAGAGGTATCCTTGTGTGAGGATCATTTTGTGCGCACTCATAGGTGGAATTGTGAGGGTAGGTATGTAGTATCGATGGCATTAAATAAAGATCCGTCTTGTTTAGGAAACTCCAAAGATATTGCTATTAGGCGACTTAATTCATTGTGGAAACGGTTGTCTAGGGTTTCTAGGTATTTATCGTTGTATGCGGAATTTTTGAAGGAGTATGAGGAGTTAGGTCATTTAGAAAGGGTAGTTGAGTCAAGTGAACCACCCACACCTTACTACATACTCCACCATGGTGTATTACGCCCTGAAAAACTGACTACTAAACTAAGAATCGTCTTTAACGGTTCATCCCCCTCCACAACAGGCATAAGCCTTAATGACATTTTATTGAAAGGTGAAGTGAAGAAAGATGTGCTTGAGTCAATATCTCGTTTTAGAAGGAACAAATTTGCTTTTACGACAGGCATCCAAAAGATGTACAGGCAAATATTAATAAATCCAGATCAGCAGGATTTGCAACGCATTATATGGAAACATGGACTAGATGCAGAAATTTTAACGTATCGACTAAAGACTGTCTCTTACGGGCTGTCCAACGCACCCTTCCTTGCCATAAAGACACTGCAGCAGTTGGCGAAGGATGAAAAATCGAGATTTCCTTTAGCTTCTGAAACCCTGTTATATGATACCTACATGGATGATATTATGAGCGGAGCGCCGGATTTGGATACTGCTCAACAATTGCAATCACAACTGAAAGATGCCCTGCAATCTTGTGGAATGAACCTTCATAAGTGGTCATATAAATCTCCTAAGTTATTAAATAGTTCGCTGTCATCAGACGTCGAGCATTCATTTTCTACTGACCTTGACTTATCTGTGAAGACATTGGGAATTAGTTGGAAGCCATTTGAAGATTGTTTCGTGTTTAAGATATCTGTTTCAGCTAAACATATATATACAAAACTTGAAGTTTTAAGTGTAATTGCTAAGCTATACGACCCTTTGGGTTTCTTAGGCCCAGTGATTGCGAAAGCAAAGGTGTTTCTGCAGCAATTATGGCAATGTAAACTGGATTGGGATGATGTGTTACCTAATTCAATTGCCAACGAGTGGAGAGAATTTGTGACAACATTAAAATGTATCGAGGAAGTGAAAATTAACAGATGTATTATGGCTGACAATAATGTTAGAATCGTTCTCCAAGGATTTGCGGATGCATCTGAAGCGGCCTACGGAGCGGTCGTTTACCTACAGTGTTTTCTTCACAACGGTGCTGCCAAAGTGAGCATTCTTGCCAGCAAATCTCCTGTTTTGCACCAATTCGAGTTATTTCCATACCTCAACTCGAGCTTTGTGTGCCTGTGTTTTATTAGCTCAACTCGTCAAGAAAATACGCTCCACCTTGAGGTTAAACATAAGTGATATTGTGCTACATACGGATTCAACTATTGCATTGGCATGGTTAAATACACCTGCCAATCGTTTAAAAACCTTCGTGACCAATCGTGTCACCAAGGTGCAAGAATTAACTGTGTGTCTCTGGGATTGCGCCCTTGTGACCTTCCAAATTTAAGGTTATGGTGGCATGGTCCACAATTCCTTGAAAAAGGTAAGTTGTCAAGTGAAGAAACGAGTTTGTCATCCAGTTAAGGAATGCGAGTATTCTAAGGAGCTGAAAACTGGTTCGAGTTCTGATATAATTACATTTAGTGTTTATGTTTCAACTAATTGTGTATGTTCTATTTTATCTACTTTGTTATGTAAAAGTAATAGTTATATGAAAATTGTTCGTATATTTAGTTATGTGTTAAGATTTAGTAATAATGTAAATAAACGTAAACTAACATTGAGTGGTCCCCTTTCTGCTACAGATATAGACCAAGCAGAAACTAAACTGATCAGAATGGTCCAAGAACTGGTTTTTTTGGCTGAGATTAAGAGCTTATAAAGTAAAGGAGTTGTCTCACCTAATAGTAAACTTAGAAATTTAAACCCTTTATAGACAGTGATGGGTTATTAAGAGCTGGAGGACGGCTGAGTAATTCAGATTTGCCATATGTTAATAAACATCCTGCAATTTTACCAGGAAATCATAATTTAACTGTTCAAATAATTGTCCATTTCCATAGAAAGAATCTGCATACTGGTGCTTCTTCTCTTCTACACTATGTAAGGGAAAAGTTTTAGCCATTAAATGGTCGTTCATTATGCAGAAACGTAGTGCATGAGAGCCTTGTCTGTTTTAAAAGCCGACCCCTTGTTACTTCTCAGCTAATGGGTAATCTACCCCGTGATAGAGTAGTCGCAGATTACCAGTTCAACTGTTCTGGTGTGGATTTTTGTGGCCCATTCATGATCAGGTACAAAAATCAAAGAAAAGGAATTTGTCATAAAATTTATAGTTGTGTATTTGTATGTTTTGTGTCTAAAGCGATTCACATAGAAATTGTGTCGGATCTTACATCTGATGCTTTTATTGCAACATTAAAAAGATTTTTTAGTCGCAGAGGTAAATGTGCTAAATTGTATTCCGATAATGGGAAAACATTTGTAGGTGCCAATAAAGAGCTCAAGCGATTTCTAAAACTTATTGAGGGTTCAGATGATAATTTAGCAGGTTTCTTATCTGCTGAGGGTATAGAATGGAAGTTTATACCACCTAGAGCACCATCGTTTGGTGGTCTTTGGGAAGCTTCGGTTAAGTCAAGAAAGTACCATCTTAAGAGAGTTGTCAGTGGCTCAAATTTAACCTATGAGGAATTTCTAACTGTTTATATCCAAATAGAGGGAATTTTAAATTCCAGGCCACTGTGTGTGTGTGCCCCTTATCGAGCAATTCAGATGACTTGAACGCTTTAACTCCAGCCCACTTTTTGATAGGGAGGTCTATGATTTCTGCAATCCAGCCCAATTTAATTGAATTAAAAGAAAATGCCCTTAAAAATGGCAACGGATAACCAGACTAGTACAACTAATTCGGAATAAGTGGCACAGATGTTATCTTAGTGAATTACAACATCGCAATAAATGGCAATTTAAAAAACAAAATGTTAAGGTGGGTGATTTGGTAGTTCTCATTGAAGACAATATGCCAACCTTTAAATGGCCTTTAGGGAGAATAACTGAGATTTATAGTGGCAGTGATGCACTAATAAGGGTTGTAAAAGTAAAAACACAATTTGGAGAATATAAAAGAGCCATTTCAAGAGTTTATCTTTTATCTATGCCAGTTTGAATTTTGTCTCTGAATATTGTGTATTAGAATTTTTATATGTACCTTAATTTGTTTTACGTAATCCTATAGTATTTTATCGTTTAATATTTTATTGTAATTTGTGTTACTGTTGAATGTGTTACATGTCAACGCGGGGGAGAATGTTCATGCTTGTCGTAAAAACCGTGCGCCAGACGGCGCTACTATTGGTGTATCTCCAGTTACTATGTGTTTAAGTGAATAAAAATAGATAGTGTTTTACAGTCCAGGTGTGAGGTGTGTTATTGAGCTATCCCGGGTGTAATGAGCAAACAAACGTGGTTATTCAAATTAGGAACCATATATATAGTGGAAGTTTAGCGTTCGCAGGGCGGCTATGGAAGGTCTATGTTTACGTGTAGAAGGGAATTGAGATAAAGTATAGAAGAATCCGAAGTCCGGGAATTTAATCTAGTCGTGCCAGTACAGTCAAGAAAAAGGTGGATCCGAGGCAAATAGGAACAGAGTCGGATTGTAGCCACATCAGAAGCAATACTGAACATAGCTGTTTGCCTAGGATATAGCGGTAAGCTAATTAGTGCGATTACTAGTGAGATAGCATTTAATATATAAAGTTAGATTAAGTGGTCAATTACACAATTATTTAGTAATACGAGTTGTGTCTTCTCATTCTAGATCAGCCTACTTAGATTAATATTGTTGTGTATTGTGTTTAAACTAGGGTCTTAATAAAGAGATTCTAAAATAAATGATTTGAGTGATCCTTCGTTCTTCCCCACAGAAACAGATCGCGTAGATAATGTAGAACGGGAGTCCCCACGGGCGGGGGCTTCACAACTTGGACAACTTCTCTAGATCATAAATTTTGTTATTGTTCCACCAACCCTATCCCACCCTCCATATATTTCTCAAATATAGAAACATTTTCTTTCCAGTAACGGTTTTGTCTTGAGGGGATTTGAAAAATTCTCTCTCTCTATATATATTAACAATTATATATAGATATATATATATATATATATCTATATATAATAACATCAAAATTTACATTTTGAGATAAATTGATTTTAATGTATACAGTGAGGCTTCTAATCGGCTAGTAAAAAAATAAAAGGCTCAATTTACAATAAAAGATACTTGTTTTGGTTTATATCAGACGTTCAACTTTTAAGCAAAAACGAAGTACTCAGTTTATATTTTTCACCATTCAAATGGGCGTGGCCCAGTTTTAATGATTATTTAAAAATAGGTTTTAAGGGCTTCTAATTACCCTAGAGGTTAAAGTAAGGTATTTTTAGAAAGGTTAAAATCTATACAATTTGAAAATGTAAAAATCTCAAATTGTCAAAAAAAATAAGATTTTAGCTTTCCAACTGCCTTTAAGTGAATTATTTTATAAGAAACCACTGACAAACAAGCACAACAATTAATTCTTATTATATACGACTTAAAATAAGGATTTCCTTCTTATAGTAAGCTCAAAATTATGAGATCCTGTGGCAGTGTACAAATTTTTGTGAAATCTGATATCAAAATTTTTGCATATTTCTCTGAATTAGAAAAGGCTTGGGATTAATTTTCTGCAAAATATTGTTGTACTCGTTACATCTTTCAAGTATTAAATATTTTTTTGGTATCTGGGATTTGTGTGTGTGTGTGTGCTTTCCTTATTACCTTTTGTTGGATGTATACAGACTTTTGTGACTGACTGTAAAAATTATTTACTGTATTTAAATGAATCGCTACACACATTAGTTTAGAACTAGTTTACTTTATTAATGATTAATAAATTTAATTAAATTTATTTGTGGAATAGAATCATTATAAATATTGTGCCAGTCTAAACCAGTTATTCCCAAAGGGGTCTATGACGACTTGCAAGGGATTCATGTCAATGAAAAAATAATTTTGGGGGTCCATGAAATGTACATGGGGGTCTACGACAGTGGCTCTCATTAAACCAGATCGTGATTAATTTTAAAAGAAAGCGCAATCAAGGGGGAACCATGTTTACCTATTTAACATATTAATTTACTAAATTTAATGTTAATTTGTACAACTACAAGGTGGGGAATCATATATTTCATTAAAACAAGAATCATGCATTGAAAAACTGATAGCGGAGCAACAGTTTCATCCTTCTCAATTACACAATAAATTAATACACCATCAAATTTCAATATCTTGGGTGATAGTACTCTTTATTTACAGAGTACTGCTTTTTTTACTGCATTATAATTCAAAATACAGGTTAATACAAGAGTGTAAACTTGTTTCAGATTCATTGTTTTGGGATATTTTTTAAATAGTAATAATAGATAAATTTTGTAATAATGGCTATAGTAATAATGGAATATTCTAAGAGAAAAAGACCTCAAAATAACTTTTTGTTACAATATTCTGGCGGAATTTTCAAATTTATTTCAAATTTCAGATATCCAAAGAAATGACCTTCAGGTTAAGAGTTATTTTAATTTTTAGAAAAACCAGAGCACTTTATTTTAGTTATATGAAATTACTTTAAATAAAACAGGGGTTTTATTCATATAAAGGACTGTAAATTTTATAATAAAACAGTGATTAGTAACTCTGAAGGTTAAAACACTTTTACTATTATACTGAATATACACAAAAAAAATTTCAGTTAATTATTTTCAAAACCTTTTAGCAATCACTGTCTCTGTTGGAGCATTTAAAAAATGCATTTCGTATAAAATGCATTTTAAAGTATGACATTTTGCTTAAAGTAGCGTGTGTGGCATCTGCTTTTACTAAAACACTTGTAGGTTTTGTTCTAGGGAGTGAAAAATTACAAACTTCGTATTTTTATAAAGCCAATAAGATGGTCTATAAAAGAAATCATAAAAAATTTGTCCATAAGCAAATCAATGTGGGTTATAATTCAGGTGAAAGGAAAAACAAAGTTTTTATCACTTATATTTGGTCCTCCTATTATCTTTCTTTCTAACCATTTAATAAAGTCATTGTTCCAGTGGCACATTTTCTTTTTGTGTGTGTATACCGTATTTTTTAGAACCTCTTGTATATAAAATGTTTTTAAATTGCAATTTTATAAGATTATTATGGTTACTTACAGGAATTAAGGAATGTTTTGGGTTATCAGAAGGCGGATTTGCCCGACGAAGCAGTCCATGATACCTTCAACTGTTTTTGACAGAAGAACTGAAAGACAGTGCATATTCAAACGAATATGTTCTAAATTCTGCAAACGCTCTTCTGGTGGACAAATATCTTGAACTTTTTCCGGAGTACAAAAATAATGTACAAAATTTGTACAAAGCATCAGTCCGAGATGTAGATTTCGCCAATGATTCAGTTAAAGTAGTCCGTGAAATCAATTTTATTGGGTGAAAGAAAAAACTCATGGAAACATTAATAGGATGTTAAAAAATTTAAGTCCATCTACAGTCATGGTCTTGCTAAATTCTATGTACTTCAAAGGAACATGGAAGTTTTATTTTGCTCCAGAGTTTACATTTCATCGGAAATTTTACAACAGTCGGTTAAGTTCAGCAGGAAAGTAAGGAAAAAAATATTTTTTTCTACCCACAACTAATTTTATTTTAGTTGCGACATAGCCTGTATAAATTGATTTTCTTAAATATTTAATATGGTTAGCACTGTATAGTCAGTTGTGTTAAGCATTTCTTAATGTATTTTATAACAGCAATAACGAAGCTAAGTTAGTTTGTTGAAAATGATGTTTAAGAAAAATGCAAGGTTTCAATTTTCTTTCCTAATATATTTTTATAAATATTTTACAAAAAATAATGTTAACGGAAAAAATTATTCAAAATAGATTTTAAAAGTCCTTTAGTTACAATTGATGTAAATTGGAAAGTTTCAAGTTGAAACGTTTCTGAAGGATTACGATATATATAGCATTTACTACAGTCTTGAAATATTTTTAAATGCATTTTTATTAACTGAAAACATTATTTCGCATTCATTACTTCTATGTTGAGGAAAATGAAGATTTACTCATTTGCAGGGTTTGTTCTGAAAGTAGTAGAACTCACTTTTTAAAACGCTTTTATAAAATTCACTTGTATGTAATGGAATCTTTGAACTCGATTTTTACCCACTCTAAAAGGTCAGACTGATTCAAAATTTTGCGCATTTCTGAAGGACCGATGACAATACAGTAATTTCATAATTTTGTTTCATTGCCCTGATCAGGATCCTCAAAAATAAGGATTTCGAGATTTGGAGACTAATTCATTATATTTTCCAGATTTGGCGACTAATTGCATAAGCCATTTTCAGATTTGGCGAATAATGCTATGTGCCGTTTCCATATTTGGCGACTAAAAGATTAAGATGATACGAATTAACTTTGTAGTAGTACGTTTAAAAGGTAATAAATTTATGTTACAACTGATAGATATTTTTTTGATAAAGCAAAATGTTTCAAAGTGATGATACGAATTAACATTAAAGCAATACGTTTAGAAGGTGATAATACGATTGCCATTTAAAATTTCTTCTTAGCACGCTTTTATTAGTTAGACCTGTATCTATAGAGACGGAATCTTTGAAATATAACGATAGGGGACTTATCCGAGGCCCGGTTAAAGGAGAGAATAAATACCCTTCATATCCATTAACTAATATCCATTGAAGAGCAAGATTAATCCCAGCAGCCACATAATTCTGGCCCCAAATATCAAACTCAAGGATAAATTCAACAAAGAATAAATTATTGTTTTAAAAACTAAAAAAACCGGCTTTTATTGTAGATCGAACTAAAAAAACAAAAAATAAATTATAGTTTCTAAAAAAACTAAAAAAACACGCTTTTATAGTGAATCGAACTAAAAAGTAAAAAAAAAAAATGATTCTTAATATAAGAATAAAATGATTAACCGGAGAATTATAATGTCATTGTGGTAAAAGCGTAGGGTGTGCTTTGTACTACATTTTTACACTAACTCAGCATTTTGGGATAGAAATAGCAAGAAATTATAACAATTAATATAGAGCATTCCACGCTTTCATTCCAATGACATTATAGTTTTCTCGTTAATGATTTTATTCTTATATTAATAATTATTTTCTTACTTTTTAGTTCTCTATTCACTATAATAGCGTATATTTTTTTTAAAGTTTTTTTTAAAAACTATAAATTATTTCTGAGTGAACGGGCGGAAGAGAGGCGGTGTGCGCGGCACGATCGGTGGAGGGAAGTATTAGGAATGCTGGGAAAAATCGTCAGTCAGCTTTCGTCCGTCGAAAAGTGAACTCTTTTGTGTATTGTGAACTCTTTTAACTTTTTCGATGATCTACCAGCAACCAATAATTATAATATGCAGAACTTAATTCCATACATTCCTAACGATAATTCTAAAAGACCCTCCTTAATTTTAATTTTCGTGCAATAATTTTTTATTGCACCTCATTTTACTAAAATTTTACTTTCCTTAAATTTTTTTTGTCATTATTTCTCTCTTGCTTTCCCCACTGGACTTGCACCTCCCCATTTTTTAAATCCCAGCCCCCAGGGCAGACAATTGGAGACAATGTTCACTGTACCCAGCATCCAATCAGAGAGCAGTCACTAAGCTCTCAGCCAAGTCAAAAAACTTAGAAAAATTTCCATCCAGATGAAGCACCGTAGCCACGCCTTCCGGATTCCATCGACCATACAACCACCGTCATGCCACTAAGCAGAATGTAAAACACCACTCCCGTCATGCCCCGCATCGAAGTCTTGTCCTGATATGGTATTGAGGACTGTTTTTACAGTCCAGAGGCCCAAAAAAAGCAACGCCTATTGTGAACTCTTGTCGAAACGCCTCGTTGAGGAGAATCATGGAGCGTTTTCTGGAGCAGCGAGCGATGCACCATCAAATTTTGTGTAAAGCTTGGTAAAACGGGCAAAAATACTCACGGTATGATTAAAGAGGCCCTCGGTGATGCTGCCATGGGTAGTGGCACAAGCTGTTCCTAGAAGGTAGAGAAAGAGTGGAAGACAACAAACGCTCCAGACGCCCTTCGACCAGCAAGACCAACCAAAACGCGTCCCAAATAAAAAAATTTACTAAACAGTAATCGTAGGATGAGTATCAGAATGATTGCTGATGAACTAAAAGCATTATTCGTGTCCGCCCAGCCATCGCTAACAATTGGCGGGTGCACCATGACAGCCACGCAGCATTCCGCGTAGTGGAGTATCTTACAGTGAAGCAAAGCTCCTCATCACCCCTACAGTCCCGACAGACTTTTTCTGTTCCCAAGAATGAAATCGACACTCAAGGGGAAGCATCCCGGATCGGTAGAGGGGGTTCAACAGGCCGTGACGAGTGAACTCAACAGAATTCCAGTCCAGGCGTTCCTGGAGGCGTACGAAAACAGGAAAACTCGTTGTCAGTACTGTATAGATGGCAGAAGGGTGCTATTTTGAAAAATTCCAATCATTTGTACTATGATCATGAATAATTTTTTTTTAAAAAAATGAGTCCCACTACTTTCAAAACAGATCCTTTATAACAGTAGAATTATAGGCAAATAATAATGTAATTCATTCTCAGGTTGGCTTCTTTTCAGTGTTATCGAACTAACAGCATATGCGTAATATCAATTTAACTAGTATACCATTTGACCCAAAAGTCTGTTAACATTTGAAAAATTCAATAATTCATGGAATAATATAGGAAGAGAGGTTAAGGTTGGCACACATGCTTGGAATAACAGGGATTTTTTTTTAACCTAAAAGAAAGTGCGTGGAATGCCTGTGTGACTTCCGGAGCACTGACTTAGCCTTGTATATATAAACTCACTAAAGTTTTCATTTTTTCCTGAACTTTCCGAGCAGCAGTAGCACCGGTGTCTGGACTCCCACTACAAGGCCGATCATCTAAACCAGTGGTCTTTAAACTGAGTTCCATAGAATCCTAGGGTTCCACGAGTAAAAAAATCGAAAAAAGAAAACTATAGATACATATGCAAAATAGAGTTTTTATGATCACAAGTACCTACAGCCATGTTTCCCAACTCAGGTCCCATGTCCCAAGGTGAGAAACTACAGGGATTGAAAGCCTCTCTTTTTAGTAATTTCCTACAATTTCTAATAAAGGGTGTTTTTTTAGAGGTATAGAACTTTAAATTGCAATAAAACAACGATGTATTATTCGATTGACATGAATTTTTTTTATTCGAAAGATAATCTTATGGCATTACATTTTAAATATGATTTCTGGCATATGACTGCCACGGCTGGCTCGGATGTAGTCCAATCTGGACGTCCAATTTTCGATGACTTTTTCCAACATTTGTGGCCGTATATCGGCAATAACACGGCGAATGTTGTCTTCCAAATGGTCAAGCGTTTGTGGCTTATCCGCATAGACCAATGACTTTACATAGCCCCACAGAAAATAGTCTAGCGGTGTTAAATCACAAGATCTTGGAGGCCAATTCACAGGTCCAAAACGTGAAATTAGGCGGTCACCAAACGTGTCTTTCAATAAATCGATTGTGGCACGAGCTGTGGGACATGTTGCGCCGTCTTGTTGGAACCACAGCTCCTGGACATCATGATTGTTCAATTCAGGAATGAAAAAGTTAGTAATCATGGCTCTACACCGATCACCGTTGACTGCAACGTTGTGGCCTTCATCGTTTTTGAAGAAGTACAGACCAATGATTCCACCAGCCCATAAAGCGCACCAAACAGTCAGTTTTTCTGGATGTAACGGTGTTTCGACATACACTTGTGGATTAGCTTCACTCCAAATGCGGCAGTTTTGTTTGTTGACGTAGCCATTCAACCAGAAGTGCGTTTCATCGCTAAACAAAATTCGCTTATGAAAATCGGGAACAACGGCAATCTCGTTTTGGGCCCATTCGACGAATCTACGCCTTGCTTGAACATATTTAAAATGTAATGCCACAAGATTATCTTTCGAATAAAAAAAATCATGTCAATCGAATAATACATCGTTGTTTTATTGCAATTTAAAGTTCTATACCTCTAAAAAAACACCCTTTATAATATAATGGAAAATTATTAAAATGTTTTTGAAGTGAAACTTTTTTGGGCTCGAGAGTGAATGAGAAAATTGCCCAGTTTTGTGTAGCAGTGAAAAAGCGAACAGAAGTATTCCCCCCATCCCCCGAATCGTCGCCATGATAAAAAGAGAGTCAGAGGAGGAAAAAGGGGGAGGGAGAGGAAACACCGCGTGACTTGTGTCATATCGCTGAAAAAGTTGGATAATTTCCCACGTCTCCGACTGGTCAACTTGCCCACCTTCAGATCAGGGTCCTTTTCCCCAGACCGGAGAACATATCAGCGGTCGTATCAGTTGCAGTGTGAGCATTACGGTGTAGGCAAAATAGCACTCACAGCAAAAGCGTACCTTTTTGAAATTTTCTTTAGATTGTTGGCTACATGGCGATGTGATCGGTGGCTAATTTATATCTTTAATTCTTATTTGCGTTGAATTATTATTAATTCTAGTCAGAATGCCTAAATCAAATACACAAATAGGAAAAGAGTTTCGTGAAAGAAGGAAAAAAAGAAAAACTAGAGAGCAGCTAAGTTCAGGCGAAAAAGTGACAAAAAAACCCAGAAAAATAATGCAATTTAATCAAGTGCAACTGTCAAATCTCGATCAGAGAACACGAGAGAGTATCAAGCACGAAAAAAAACATTGCAAAATACTCTTAATGCCGAATTTAATGACAAGCAGAAAAATAGTGCAAATTCTTCAAGTGCAAATCTCTATCAGAGTACACATGAGATAATATCGAGCATAGGAAAAAAATTGCAAATTACTCTCTTAATGCCGAGTTTAAGGGATGGGAATGCTATTGAGACTCTTCTTATGAGATCACAGATTAATACGGACTTTGTGAACCACCCTGTGACGTCAACTACAGAACCCTCAACAAGTCTAGTGCGTATTGGAACTGATGCATTTGAATCGATAGTAAATTCTATCGTACGTTACAAAGACTATAATTTCCATAAAAATGCGTGGGCACGGTAGCCTAGTGGTCAGAGTATCCGATCGTGGCTGGCGTGTAATGAGTTCGAGCCGAGTACCACTTAAGAACCGCCGAGTAGGGGAGCGATGCATGTTAAATCTGTCGAGAGCTCAAATATCCTACCGTTGGTGTAGTGTGGTAATTAGGAGAGGGAGAGTGCCAGCTCAGGTGACGTCCTCGTCACTTGACCACGGTTCAAAATTGTGAAGTCCGTCGCCAAAAGCCCTCGTGTAGCTGAACAATGCGCCGTTAATATTCACTCACCCATAAAAATGCTGACAAAGACTTTCAAAAGCTATTCGTTGATAATCCTTTCGGTCACGGGTGTTCAATTTGTGATAGATTATGGTTTAGAGATGATTTGAGAACGCCTGTTGCTAAGAAAAATATTTTACTGGAAATTAATTTAGAAGACATTAAAGAATGTTACAATTGCCAACAAAGCTTAAGTAGGAAAATATACCAAATTTATCAAAATATAATAGTTTTGTATACCCAGAAATTCCAGCATATTTTCCTAATTTGGATTTGGTATCAGAAAGACTCAATTCGCCACGAATACTTTTAATGCAAATTAGGCGATTGAGACATGCACACTGTCAGTTTGGAATATCAGAGCAAATAATCAATGTTCCAACGTCGCCAAAGAAGTTTCAGTTCTATCGCGTGGCCTTCCACGCACCATTTTTTTTATTTCTTTATATGTGCTACCAAGGTTGTGAATATTCTGTTGTTTATAGCATTGAACTCCACAAAATAACTTTATACTCAATAATGTAATGAGTTGCAAAATTGAAAGGAATGGAACGGAGTGAATTTGATTAAACGACAGTATTAACAATTATACAGAAAAGCAATTTTTTTCATCTGTAATAAAAAGGAAAAATATTGCCTATAATAGAACCTTTTCCAAAAAAAAATCCCTAACACTTGTAAAATTATATTCTTCAGGGAAGAAAATCAAACATGAATGTATAAATCAGATAGCTTGCCAACGAAGAAGAAAGAATAACTTATCAACATATCAACAGATTCGACGATAAAATCTAAATTTACGCAAGATCAACTTCTAAGTTTTAGGTTATAAATTTTCCGAACTTCTCTTACAGTTATAAACATTTTCATATCATTTGGAACAATGATCTCTTAAATTAAAAATATTTGTCAACGTATGTGACAACAAAAACAAAATATAGAAACAAATTAACTGAGGATATAAAATGCAACTGCAGATAGCTTTCATAGCTATAAGGATTATTTTAAGCGACTTGGCCAGCTTACATTTGATTAACTTTAGTTCATAGTTCGTTACCTTAAATCGTCATTGCATATTAAAAAGTGAACAATCAATTTCCCTTCGACTATTTATATTTACAATAAGTATCAATTTCAGGGGCATAACAAAATTAAGTCTCGATTTAAGGTTATAGGAAACAGCAAACACGACAGAAATGGGTAAAAAATGTCAGTTATTACTAAATGTTTAAGTCAGCAAATTATTCCTTAAACTACATTTAATGTATTCCAAGTTAAAATAGTCATTCCTTACTAAAAGAGGAGGAAGGAAAATTATATATCCTAAAGAAATCAATGCTAAAATATATTTTCTCAAATGTTCTATGAACAGCGTTATATGAAACAGGATGGTGTAGGTCACTTAAGGTTTTAGCATTGTTACATAAGCAATTTCAGAAAATTAACGTGTTATGAAGACAAAGAATTTAAAAAAAATCTTAATACATAAAGTGATAAAAATAAAATATCATCGAATCTTACAATATCTATAAAATTTAATATAACTTAAATCGACGAGAACTTATTTTCTCTGTTATAAAAATACTTTTGTTCATTTTACTTATAAAAAATAACAAAAACTTGAAAAACTGCCAAAAAATACTTAAACTCAGCTGAAAAATTAAAAAAGTATGTTGAAATCTTATTTTAAATTTTAATTCCTTTAAATGATTTTTCTCAATTTGGCTCTCAAATATATTTTTAGAAAAGTAAAGTTCATGCACTTGGGAGACCGTTTCCGTTTCGCTCGTTTTGATGACTTCAAAGCTGTGGAATTGCCTTACAATGGAGAAAACATCAGCATGCTGATTCTATTGCCAAATCAACGTGACGGATTACGAAACCTTGAGGAAAGTCTGACCCCTGAGAAACTGTCTGACATCCAGAAACGAATGTACGAAACCGATGTTCTGATCTCGTTGCCAAAATTCAATAATCGATTCAAGAAGGAACAGCAATTCAAGCACTTGGTGCCAATTCTATCTTCAGAGCAGGTGCAGCTAATTTTTCGGGAATATCTCCAAGCAAGGGCGTGTTTGTGAACCAAGTGCTCCATAAAGCTGTAATGAAAGTGAATAAGGTGGGAAGGGGAACGTCAGCAATGATATTAATTCCCATAAGGTATACTTCATTTTTCTCACCACCCAAATTCGATGCAAATCATCCTTTCCTGTTTGCCATCATAGAAAAAGGTAGCAAGAGCAACATGATTTTGTTCTTGGGCCATGTTGTAAAAATAAAATAATCCAAAAATGCCTTTTAGATCTATTTGTTATTAACTTAAACCGAAACTACATTACATATTGCGGTATTTATTAAATCAGAGATTCCATCTCCCTTGGTTACACAAAAAGTGATCTATAATACTATTGATAACAGATTTATATTTTATTACATATCACAATATAATAGCAATAGAAATAAAGTGTGTTGTGAATACACTTGAGCCTTATTAAGAGGAAGGACAACTGTCTTCCAAATATGCTAAAATATAGACCGTATATAATCAAAAGGGTGGATTTCTGATATAATATTGTAAACCTATAGTGTAAAATAATAATGTCACTTACTACACTATATATAATATTATTCCTACAGTAATATAACAAATAACAATTACTCATAAGTTATTCTGCACCGAATTAGAAAAACGAACACTATATAAACTCAGGAACATTGAAAATAGCGATCCAAGAAGGAAGCAAAATACAATCGCGAAACTTTGCAAATAAGTACAGCCTAATGTGATATGCAAATCATCCAAGTTTTGTGCCAATACGCATGCTCATACACGCCGAGGTGGCGCTATAATCAGGAAGAGGGTGCTATATAAGCCAGCGCAAATTCGAAGATTCATGAACGTGACGGTTACCCGCCGATTGTAAGAAGACTTTGGTAAGCGAAACATGCCAGGTAAACGTGCTAGAAAACATTTCTCACAGTTAAGCGAGTTTGAGAGAGGCCTGATCATCGGGATGAAAACTGCAGTCTGGTCGACGCGCCGCGTTTCTGGCCAGGTGGATGGTTCGGAGTGTGCCGTGAGAAATTGTTGGGAGCAGTGGACATGAGAAGGTACCCACGTGCAAAAACCGGGTCTGGAGAGACCATGAAGACCACGAGCAGAGAGGATCGAAGGATCGTGCGGCAAGCACTTGTGGACCCCACAGTGACTCGTTCAACGATACGAACAGACGTAGGCGTAGCAATTGTTCCACAAACAATTTACAGACACCTTGCAGAAGCAAATCTTAAATCCAAGCGCCCTTTCCGTGCACTCCCTTTAACACAGTAACATCGGCAACTGCGTCTACAGTGGTGCCAAGCCAGATCAATGTGGAATGTCACAGATTGGAAAAAGGTTGTGTATAGTGACGAATCAAAGTTTGTTTTGGGGACACATGATAACCGTGTCCAGGTGTAGAGGCGCCCTGATGAGCGGTACAATTCCCAACACATTGTTCTACGTCACACTGCCCGCACAGCTGGTGTAATGGTCTGGGGGGGCATAGCCTATGATATATGATAGCCGGTCCACTTTAATTGTGATGCGTGGATCCTTAACGGGCCAACGTTACGTTGATGATATTCTTCGACCCCATGTAGGACCTTTCCTAAATGGTCTCCAAGGGGCAATTTTCCAGCAAGATAATGCTCGTCCACATGCAGCAAGAGTTGCTCAAGACTTCCTACGTCATTTTCAGACTCTTCCATGGCCGGCTCATTCCCCCGATTTGTCCCCTGCAGAGCACGTGTGGGATCAGCTAAAACGGCAGATGCCATCGTGTCACTCTGTACATGATTTAGAGTTGGCTGTTCAAGGTTTGTGGGCCCATCTGCCTCAGGACAACATAAGGTGTCTAATCAACTCAATGCAGGGCCGTGTGGCGGCATGTGTTGCAGCAGGAGGTGGTTCAACGCGCTATTGAAGTTGCCCAGTATTTGTGTCGTTGCACACCCTGTATTCGTTTAATTGTCTTGTTTTTAAAATCAAGTGAATCTCTCATATGTGTCATTATGTGTATTAAATTTCATTTCAATCCGATGCTTTCTTCTTGGGTCGCTGTTTTCAATGTTCCTGGGTGTATTTTATATTAGTCTTTTATTTCTCCCAGGATGTTGTTTTATTTTTTAATTTTAGGAGATTCGTATGAAGAACTAAAACATTTCTCTATCATACGTGATTGATGTCATCATGCTTGTTTATTGCAATTTCTTATGCAATTAAGATTTACTTTTAATTTAAAAAGCCAATGATTAATTTCAATTCATTTATATTGTTCCAAAATCTTGATATGTTATTAACTGTAGGCGTTAATTAAAAGAACAGAACGAAATTGCTAACCACTAGCAGTATTTAGTCTGTTCGTACCTGTTTGACTGAACAATCATCGACCTTTTGTTACATTTTATGAATTGGCTACTAAATTACCATTTTAATTAGGAATAGTTCTAAGAAATACGTCTAGATAAAGACTATCTTGACATACGGATTTATGTAATGTGGAAATCTCAAATTATGAATAGAGGAATTAAAAATTTGCTAAATTATGTTAATTTTTCTTCTGGCGCTACTAAGACAACTGTTTCAAGAAACATCTAACGATCGGACAAAAAAAAGAGTGAAAAATCTTGTAGCAAAAATTAGATAAAGGGTGTTTTTTTAGAGGTATAAAACTTTAAATTGCAATAAAACAACGATGTATTATTCGATTGACATGCATTTTTTTTTATTCGAAAGATAATCTTGTGGCATTACATTTTAAATATGATTTCTGGCATATGACAGCCACTGCTGGCTCGGATGTAGTTCTTGTGTTCGACACCCCCTCTCCTAACTACCACACCTCACCAACGGGAGGACGTTAAAGCTCTTGACAGATTTAACGTGCATCGCTGCCCTACACGACGGGTCTTTAGTGGTACTGGGCTCGAACTCGTGACAAGGCAAGCCACGATCCGATACCTATACCACTCGGCTACCGCGGCCACCATTTGAAATGAGAAACGTTGCTAAAAGTATGCGCAGTTATTTAGATGCGTATTTTAATGATGAAATGAATATCAAAATGGACGATATCAAACAATTTGTTGACAATTTGATGGTAAAAAAGCAATGCAAAGAAAATATCAGATTATTTTCCAAAAACTCAATAAAAGTTGTTTTTCAAAAAAAAAAAAATCTTGTATTAAATTTCTTTTAAGTTCATATGAATGTTTTTGTTTCATTGATTTTTATTAAATATATGCATATATACATATCTACGTAAATAAAATAAACTCTAATAAAGTTAATTTTAATAAATATCTTCTTTTTTTGTTTTGCAATATCCTTTAACACAAAAAATATTTCAGTCCCTTCAGTTTCGTATTAAGCGATTTTAACTGTATAATCACATTCGGGTGAATCGCGGTAACATGGAGAAAAAAATTATTATAAATAGGAACTTATACCTATGCGGAAAAGATGTTCTGTGATACAGAAATTACAAGAGATAATTCATTAAAAAAATAATTTTAAAATTTAATATAGCCACAAAGGGAATGAATTTTCATAAAGAAAGGGGAAAAGGCTTGGTCAGATAATTTTAGTCTAAAAAAAACGAAATTATTTTTCTACAATATAAACAACTAAAAACGAGGATTTTTGATAAATGAGTGTTGAGTCGTGAAGTGGCCACTGTAGCCTAGTGGTCAAGGTAACGGGTGAGTGAGTGGGTGAGTCAGTTACACGAGGGCTTTTGGCAACGGACCACGTAATTTTGAATCATGGTCAAGTGACGTGGATGACACCTGAGCTGACACCCCCTCTCCTAACTGCCACAGCACACCAACGGGAGGACGTTTTAGCTCTCGACAGATTTAATGTGCATCACTGCCCTACACGGCGGGACTTTAGTGCTACTGGGATCGAACTCATGACATACCTGCCATGATCCGATACCTTACATACTCTAAAGAATCAAGCTCACCCAAAGGGTTTAGAGCTGCATCCGACCCTCCGAGAAGTATTTTATTTTGAAATTAAACAAAAAAAAATGTGTACAAAAAAGGTCCCGAATGAGGGACCCTCAAGAATACAGCAAAAACACTTTACAATTACAATGCAAATACAAAAAAAAAAAAAAAAAAAAACCATAAACACGAACACACACAGGTGCTATCTTCTAAGGAGAAGGAAAGACCCTGAAACAGACATAGGACACGAGGTGGAAAAAAAGAGAAAGAAATACAGGAAACAAAATAAATAATAAAAAAATGTTTTTTGAACCATAATTCCAGTTGGCGCCAACATTTCATGTTGATATTATTTCTCATTAATGGTTCTTTAGTTGAAAAAAAAGAAAGCGCCGGAAAGATGATTTTCTTTCGAGACCTCCTCCTCCAATTGTATCTTAAAGACACTTAAAGGAATAATGCAGATGGGTAAGATAAACAAATAAATTAAGAGAAAAAAAGGGGGAGGAAGAGAAATTATTGAATTTTATTAAAGATACCATTTTTGCTAACAGAGAGAGAGAAGAAAAACAAAAGAAATTAACTTTAAAGTATACTCAGAATGATGACTAAGAGTTAAACCAGGAAGCTGCAATATATGAAGGGAACAAAAAAGGTTTAAAGATGAGAAGGAAACAAAATGAAAAGGAATAGCAAGAACCGAAGAGAGAAAAGGAAAAATTCAGCCAACCCATCACATATAGATTTGGAAATAGCAAAGCAGTAAATTAATTTATTGTGAATAGCATGATTATTAATAATAGAGTTAACCCAAGGATAAAGAGCGTGTGTTCGGGATGGGGTTAACAAGATGGTGATTAGAAGTGAAGGGGCAGTGGGAATACGTAATGATCGGCGTCTCCAGGCGACCCACACAGGCAATTTGGAGAGGAAAGGAGATTGAACCAGTGCAAGTAAGCGATGAAAGGCCCATGATTAGTTAGAAAATGGACCAGATATTTAGAGATGGGAAGAATATTTAAGTTAAGAGATCCTATACCTTGACCACTGGGCTACAGCAGCCCTCCTAAGGTAACGGGACTCGTGGCCGGCGTGTCATGAATTGGAGCCCAGGGACGCTGTAGACCCGCCGAGTCGGGGAGCAATACTAGCTCAGGTGTCGTCCTCGTCACTTGACCATTGTTCAAAATTACGAGGTCCGTTGCCAAAAGCCATTGCGTAGCTGAATAGTTACTCACTCATTGTGTAATGAAATGTACATTCAACATTTCGTAACCCCTTCCTCTCCCCGCAACTTCGAATCATTCCGATCCATGCCTTTTCCCGTCTTCCGTTTTGTCGTGAACTCTAACTTCAACGGTAATTTTGTGTGTGTGTGTGTGTGTGTAAAACTTTTAGACTAAAGAAGCTGTTAGAAGTATCTGATGATTTTTTTCTTGTAACTATTTAGCAGGAGTCATTTAATCGTAATAAAAGTTAAAAAGTACTAAAATACTTGTTCCGTTTTAACCCTTCAGCGGGCAGTGGCTAATGCGTCTAGCCACATATTAAAAATTTTTTCTCGAGGCTGGTGTTGGTTATTTAGTCTATCTGTATGCCTTAATTGAAGCTAAAACGCATAAAAATTAATACGGATGGCAGCACGATACCTTTTTGCATTTTATGTTCTCTGATGGGTAGTTAAAAACAGTGTTTCTAGGTGTAAATCTACAAATTGAATTTTGATTACTATAAATAAAATTTCTGATCTTTGAAAAAAATTTCGACATGTCTTAAGTATACTTTTCTCTCATTTGAATGAATTAAGCAATTGTACAATTCAAAAAAAGGTTTTATTTAGGTTTTTGGAAATATTTAATACGTGGATAGAGGCTCTATCCACTGCCCTCCTAGAAGAAAAATGACCTAGAAATTTTCTCTTTTCCTGTACTCGAGAGAGAGCATTTAAAATCACGTGAGAGTGTTTGGGGTGGGAAATATTAACAAACTTTGTTTACAATATGTGGTACAAGACTCTCGGGTTCGGAAACCTTTCATTACAGCTTTCCTAGTCGGAGAAAACATATACATATTATTAAGTTCCACAGTAAATAGCTCATTAAATTTGGTAAAAATAGCTAATTTAAATTCTCAAAAATATTACTTTATTTCTAAATTTTCATACTAAAATTAAATAAAATATAAAATGTGGATATATACCAAGTTTAATGTATATTTTAAGTATATTCTATGTTGTACACTTATTCTATTATTATTAAATTACACTTATACTCTTTATTTAATTGCTATTGAAATAGTTATTGCATAAATGTTAATTTTTCATAAAAAAGTTTATTGTAATATGATTCATTATTTCTGTCCTGAAAAGTAAGTTAAATGTCCTAAATGCGCAGTAGTTATAACGTCTAGACCCCACCCAGGAAAAAAACTCACTATTAGATATTTTTTGTGACTATATAATGTTTATAGAGGACTAGCCGTTACCCACCCGCTTCACTGGGTATTTCACGATGTTGTATATATGTATACTGTTTACATATATATTAATTATTGATATCTAGCATTAAGAATTCGATTGTATTGAAAAATATATTTATAGCTGTTACACTCTCGCCCCTTGATATAAAAAGAACATAAATTATAATATCTAATTTCTATTTATATCTAAAATAGAAAGAGAAAGATTTTTTCGCTCACTTAACCTAATAATCAAGTGGATTTCCAACAAAGCAACTTTCAGTAGATCTCTACTCCATAAAATAAACATGAGTGTAAATTTCAAGTCTAAATGTAACAGAGCAAAAAAGGAATTTTTATCATCAATACCTCGTTGACAGCATTCTTAGCGGATTCCAATTCAACAAAAGAAGCATGCAAACCAAATTTTATTATTATAGTCTTAGCAGTTCAAAAACGGGAATTTTGTCTATCAATACACCCCAATAACTCTCCCCGCTTCCCCCTGGAGTTGATTTCCGTAAAATCCATTCTTAGTAAAACTCTATTCAACTAAAGAAAAGTATTCAACAAATTTCAAGTAAATGAGTTAAATTCAAAAACAGGAATTTTTCTATAACACGCCTTAATCCGCAACCCCACTCCTTTGGGGGACCGGTTTCGCAAAAAATCTTTGAACTTTATTCCAAACGGAACTTTATTCCATGAACGGAACATAACTTCTTGGGATAATTTTCAAGCATGAAAGGTGGTTTTATTAGTTTGAAAAGAAACGGCAATATCTTTATCTATTACGCCCGTCAAATAGTTTAAAAAAGGGGTTAATTCTCCTCAGCGCCACTTGGGGTCGATTTTGACAAAACCCATTTTGCAGCGGATCTGTACTCTATTAAAGGAATCCGCTTACTAAATTTCAAGAATGTACGTCTAATAGTTTAAAAATGGAAATAATTATCTATAACGCCCCTTTAGCCCCCGCAACGCCACTTAGGAAACGATTTTCACAAAACCCATCTTATGACAGATCTCTACTCAGTGAGTGGAATCTGCTTACTCAATTTCAAGATTTTACGTCTAATAGTTTAAAAAGGGGTTAATTGCCTATAACGCCCCTTAATTCTCCTCAGCGCCACTTGGGGTCGGTTTTCACAAAACTCATTCTGTAGGGGATCTGTACTCTATGAAAGGAATACGCTTATCAAATTTCAAGACTGTACATCTAATAGTTTAAAAATGGAAATAATTATCTATAACGTCCCTTAAGAGCCCGCAACGCCACTTAGGAAACTATTTTCACAAAACCCATTTTATAGCGGATCTCTACTTAATGAATGGAATCAGCTTACTAAATTTCGAGATTTTACGTCTAATAGTTTAAAAATGGAAATAATTATGTATAACGCCCCTTATGCCCCCGCAACGCCACTTAGGAAACGATTTTCATAAAACCCATCTTATAGCGGATCTCTACTTAATGAATGGAATCAGCTTACTAAATTTCGAGATTTTACGTCTAATAGTTTAAAAATGGAAATAATTATCTATAACACCCCTTAAGTCCCCGCAACGCCACTTAGGAAACGATTTTCCCAAAACCCATCTTATGTGACAGATCTCTACTCAGTGAGTGGAATCTGCTTACTCAATTTCAAGATTTTACGTCAAATAGTTTAAAAAGGGGTTAATTGCCTATAACGCCCCTTAATTCTCCTCAGCGCCACTTGGGGTCGATTTTGACAAAACCCATTTTGCAGCGGATCTGTACTCTATTAAAGGAATCCGCTTACTAAATTTCAAGACTGTACGTCTAATAGTTTAAAAAAATGGAAATAATTATCTATAAAGCCCCTTAAGCCCCCGCAACGCCACTTAGGAAACAATTTTCACAAAACCCAGCTTACAGCGGATCTCTACTAAATAAATGGAATCAGCTTACTAAATTTCGAGATTTTACGTCTAATAGTTTAAAAAAGGAGTTAATTGCCTATAACGCCACTTAATTCTCAGCAACGCCACTTGGGAGTCGATTTTCAGAAAACCCATTCTGTAGGTGATCTGTGCTCTATGAAAGGAATCCGCTTACCAAATTTCAAGACTGTACGTCTAATAGTTTAAAAATGGAAATAATTATGTATAACGCCTCTTAAGCGCCCTCAACGCCCCTTGGAGGTCGATTTTCATGAAAATCATTATGTAGGGAATCTCTACTTTAAGAAAGAAATCTGTGTACCACAAGTTTCACGACTGTACATCTAATAGTTTAGTAATGGAAATAATTATCTATAACGCCCCTTAAACCCCCTTAACGCCCCTTGGGGTTCGAACTTTGCAAAATTCGTTCTTAGCTGACGTGTACTCCATGAAGGGAACCTACGTACCAAATTTCAAGCCTGTAGGTTTAATAGTTCCGGAGATATCGTGATTAGTCAGTGAGTGAGAAACTTCATTTCCCTTGTGGTAGTGCTTTACATAAGAATTAGTTTTATTTATTTTCCCCTTCATCTATATACCAGATAACATATTTTCCGCATAGTAAGTTTTGAAATTCTGAAGGAAAAAAAAATTCGATACACCCTAACAGACATGTTACCTCGAATCAAAGTAAATTTCTGAAGATATGTTCTAAATTATCAGATTCTAGCAATTGCCTTGGTAAATAAAAAATGATTTGACTAAAAAATATATCTGTATTACAAATGTAACTACCCTAAATTAGATCGTAAATCCTTTCGATAGTTTCCTATATAATTTTATTGTAATGTGGGATTTTGTAAAAGTGTACAAATGAATATTTTTTTAATATTTCGTATTCTTCAGATTAGAAAACACGTATAAAATTGTTTTTAGAATATTATTGCAACAAAATAATTTAAGTATAATATTTTGGCAAAAGATGAACTTAGAGTTACCTATTTCCAAAACATTCTCCTTTTATAAAAATGGCTTGAGAGAGAACTAAGATTTTTGAAAAGTTAACATTTTATTTTCATAGTTACTACCAATTGAAATAATTATCCGTGTTTTTTTGTGTGTGTGTAAGTGTGAAAATTTATCCACTCTGATGTATTAAAAAAGGCTCTGCAATGATGTTTGCGATAGAGGCAAAATACGGCATACAGGCAAAATATTATTATAAAAACATTTTTCATGAAAAGAGAATATTTTGAAAATATGTAATTCAAAGTTCATTTTTGGCCAAAATATTGCCTTTAAATAATTTTTTTACTATAATAATATTTTTAAAACAACTTTATACGTGTATGACTAATTTAAGCGACACTAAATATTAAACAAATGTTCGTTTGTACGCTTTTGAAAAATTACGGCTCCGAACGTAATCCGATACTTTAAAAGATTACATATTATTTCACGGTTACCGTTATAATTTAAAATAATATTTGAACATAGTGGATGAATTTTCATGTGCGTTGGGCCTTCTGTCGCAAATTAAAGTTCTTAATGACAAGATTACGACTTTTAATAATTAACTTGGTTGAAATTCTTTTTTTTCCAACTCATTTGTCTGTGAACAGACAAATAAGCTGTTCAAACCGTTTCGAAACAGCTCAAACAAACCTAAGTCAACAACTGCCGTCACAGGACGTCTCAACCTAGCTTCACTGGTTGAATATACTCACTCAAAAATTACTAAAAGGTTAACTGACAGATGTACCTCGTGTAAAATGGTAATTACCGTAAAATCCCGCGCATAACGCGTACCTATACATTCAATCTGTATTTTTTAATTTTTAGGTATATTCACCGTATAACGCACCCTCCCCCCTTTTTTTACGAAAAAATTTGAAATGTACGTCTGCAATTTTCTTATGTTTTGAAGTCCTTATTTATCGGATGAATCATTCCAGACTATCTTCTGAAAAAATAGCATAGTTCTAGAATTATACAACCCTTAAGCGCAAGAAGGGGGGGAGACCGAATCAGTGCCATGGCTGGATTTTTCCCACGCTTTTCTATAAACATTGATTTTTTTTCACCTTTCGTGTGCGAGGTGGACGATTAATTTTGAAATAAATTAGAACAAGCCTGAGACTTATTACGCACGCTGTCTGTATTATATTCAATACTATAAATAATATTGAATACGCTTCAAACAGCGAGCAGTAGAAATGGGTCCTGGTAAACGAAGCAAAACACAGTGCCGGTTTCAAGATCTAAGTGATTCAATTTGCAAAAGAAAATGGAAATCGTGCTGTAGCAAGGATGTTTGATATTGGCGAAAGCTCCATAAGGGAGTGGGGAAAAAAATGAAATGACAATAATTAACATGCCCAAGAAGAAATGTGCTTTGCGTAAAGGAGTAACGAAATGGCCTATTCTACAACAAAGTGTTGCGAACTGGGTTCTAGAAAATCGCCTGAATGGATTAATTGTAACAAGAAACAGTGTTCGTTTATTCGCCTTAAAATGGTCAAAAAAGGATGCCCTTTCATGTTATCCAACAATGAAAGTTCATAAGGTATGTTATTTCTTTTAAATAAACAGTATTTCGATATATAAGTCTAAATTTTTTTTAATACTCATTTTTTTAAAGCTCTCATTTTTATAATCGACGTATAACACGCACCCCTAAATTTTGATCTTATTTTTTGTGTTAAAATTGCGCGTTATACGCCGGATTTTACGGTAATAATATAAGGCTTTGGCGCATGCTTCATATAAACCTGTGATCACAATTGGAGATTGTAAATGTTGTCAAAGGGAACATTCCAATAGATGTCATTTACAACATTCTATTCCATTTATCCATTACAAATTATCTTTTCATTGATTGCTGAAAAAACAAATTTTCCGAAACATCATACAGAAATTCTCTTGACAGTAAAAAAAGACATTTTTCCCTATTAGATAGGAGGAAAACATGGTTTTTCCCCTGAGTTGAAGCTATCAATTGTATTGCTACGATACTGTTAAAGTGCAACGCTGTTGAGGTCGCTGTTAACTCCTTAACTGTCAAGGAAAAGTTACGAAATTCACCAAGCAGTGCCATCGTTTTTCCTACCGGAGCGCGTTGTTACTTGGTTTATTGGAGGAAAGGAAAAGAGGGGCGTGTTTTACCTTCTAAAAATTGTTTACTTTCACTTTAAAAATGAAAGAAAAGAAAAGGACAAAATAATAAAATGAAAATGAAAAATTTAAACTCTAGACTCAACAATATAATAAAAAATAAATTATAACTTATCTGTTCTGTGATACATCCTGAAACATGGTTGAACACATAAACCAGCATCACATTCAGTGCATTCGTACAAAAAAAGCTCCTATTATACACGGTAAGTAAAACTGACAGTAAATGAAGAATAGAAAAGAGCACCCTCAAACGAAAAAACAAGAAAAACTGCTTAGCTATAAATTTCCTCGTTCCTGGAATACATCCTTCCACAAATTCCTTCCCCACCTCTTTTCGAAACAAGTAAATTCTTTAGAAGCGCTGTCAAGGTAGTTTTATTACATTCCACAGCCATGGGACTAGTTTTAAATAGAGCAACACAATACAAAAAGTCATTCTTTGAAAAGACGAGTCTACACGTCCAGGGCACTAAAGGCACCAGCTCAGCAGGACACGACCACAGCACTTAGAGGTTAAGTCCGGATCTCTCCTGTGAGACTGCGTTAGAACGACATTAGACTAGCTCGTAGGTGTGAGCCTTGATAGGTCACTATAGGTCTTAGAGGGTTCAACTGAATCCAGAAGTAGATCAAATAGAGAATCCTTTGGAGTGTACTGATGCGTCGTAGAGTGTTGAAGCCTGTAGAAGTGTCTCTCTAGCGTTTGTGAAGCTTTTTGGCTTCCCCCTTTCGTGTCTCTTTATAGATCGAATGCGTCCTTCCCTTTCGTGACTCACGTGATGCAAAATAGTTTTTGTTTGCACGTAGCTGGGATTACTATCTGGTTATTGGTCCTAGTCACTCCTCACGCGGTGGACTTTGATGCCGGAGATTGGCGTGGAAACTCTACGGATCCCTTCTCTGTCGATTGTATAAGGGGAGGTCAAAGGCTAACTTGCCTTAGAACATAAGTGTCCAAGTGTCCGGTCTTGGATAAATTCCCTCGTAAAACTACACAACGGTTGAGACGTCACTAGTTCCCTGACAGGAAATTGGTCCTTTGGTGGAGACCACCGCAGTTGGAATGAGGCACCTAATAACTGGTGCTTAAAGGGATCATTCTTTAACTGAGTAATCTAAGACACATGATGAAAGTTTGTGACGTCTTACGCGTCTTTTCTTCAACAAGTCCTTTGGGTTTTTTGGGCCAGAATTAATGGCAACTCTTTTCCAACCAAATCCAGGAAACGAGAAGTGAAGAGATGCAAATAATATAGGATAAATATAGGATCTTAGAGTAAGCGTGATGGCAATGTAAGGGCAATGTAAAGGAATGTTAGACAATTGACGTGCGTACTGGCAATTGATGATTATTGAAGTTCGTCGTTCAAGATTTAAGTTCTATGTGTCGTGGATAAACATATTGGTGATCGATTAGAAGTTAAACGTCAAGCTACATACCATTGTAGATAAAGACAAGTTTATTACAGAATAATATAAGGTAGGATTGATTACTTATTAATATATTTGAAGATTAGGCGGTTCGATTATTGAGATTGGTATGAATTATATTGTGTGTTGCGTATTGCGTCATCGTAGATACTCTCATTAATTATTAATATTATATTTGTTCAAAGTTTAAGTTGAAAATCTTAATAAAGTCATATTAAGATAATGTTTGATCCTAGTTCTTTCGTTAACCCTACACCTCTAGCTCACGCTGATGCTTCGAGGGATGTACTTCGAAGGGGAGGTACATCTCACAAGTTATACAGATCCGCTAACATACAGTTCAAATGAATTGCCTAAAAAGCAATAGCCGGGAGATCAACGACCGACATACATGCATGTGTTCTAACTATTTTTTCTCTCTCCTTTTTAAGTCTGTTTTTACCAAATATAAAAGAGCCTGAATTAAATTTTCAATGAACATAAGCTAAGTTGCAAAGAAAATATCTAATTTTATATATAATACTGCTTTTTAAAATTTCTAACTATTACATAATTAAGTAGTTTTTTACTTTAATGTGTAAAGGGAACAGTCATTTAGCTTTTGAGTATGGACGATAAAGCATCGAACACACATTTTATACCCGAAAGAAACGATCAACTCATATAAAAACGAGTAATATATAGAAATATGCTGCTCTCTTACGATAAAATCAGAACCTAATACTCTCGGAGCGCAATTCTATCGATTAAAATCGTTCTGATTATGGATCCTGTTCTTCAACATAACAGAATTTATCGAACCTTAAACATTAGAAGCTTTTTTTAAACTATTTGTGACAAAAAAAATTTGATTGCCCTCGCTTACCACTTATGGTATCCGACTACGTTCGGAACCGTGAGTTTAAAAAAGCGCATAAATGGATAATTTTCATGATATTTAGTGTCACTTAGATTAGAATACATGTATAAAATTATTTTAAGAACATTTTGACAAAAAAATTATTTAAATACAATATTTTGGCAAAAAATTAACTTAGAATAACTTTTCTTCAAAATGCTCTCCTTTTGTGAAAAAATGCTTCTATAATAATATTTTGCCTGTATATAGCTCAGACCTCTGTACAGAGGCTCAACTGCGATTTTTGAAAAATTCGCATTATTTTCAGAGTTACAACCCTTTGAAATAATTATCGGCGTTTTTTTTCTTAAAATTTATCCCCTATGTTGTTGTAAAACATGGATAAACCCACTTCTAAGTTATATATTTCAAAAATTCTAGTTGAGCCTCTGTACAGAGTTTTGAGCTATATACAGGCAAAATATTATTATAATAGAAGCATTTTTCACAAAAGGAGAATATTTTGAAAATGGGTCATTCTATGCTCATTTTTTGTCAAAATATTGTACTTAAATCATTTTTTATTGTAATGCTATTCTTAAAACAATTTTATATACGTTTTCTAACCAAAATGGCATTAAATATCATAAATACTATCCATTTACACCATTTGCAAAATCACGGTTCCGAACGTAGTCGGATACCTTAACCCGGCACTTCTCGCGCAGGGTATGTCATACCCACCATCTAACTTTTTTTTAACGCTCCTTCTATACTTTTTTTGGAAAATGGATAGTTTCTCGTGCAGCTGACTTTAATGTCATGCCCATTGAGGGGCCTTAGCTTGTAGTCGAATTCTAAATATATATTTTTGAATACCGTCTTTTTGATTATGTCATACCCTGCGCGTGAATCACCGTTACAGTTCTGAATGCATGAGCTCGCCTTATATCTTTTTTATTCTATGGCGCATTATTGTAGTTATGATGAAGAAATATGATATTTAAGTAATTTAATAGATACAGTACTTAATAAATATATTACAACAGTATTTTCAGATGAAGAAAGTCTTAATGCGATAGTGATGAGGAAGAATCAAATGATGAATTAAATAAGATTCCTCTACTGAACTCGATTGAGATTTAGAAGAGGTAGACACTGTTGAAAATAAATGCTTCATATGTTGAGACACAAAAATATTTAAGAAGAATGTTATTTTAAAGGAGACAACAGATACACATCTTATACCCTTTCAGATGAAATTTTGAAAAAATCGGGTGCCCTTCTCCTTGATTATCAGCGTGAGCTAGAGGTGTAGGAATAACGGAAGAACTAGAAGCAGACATGATCTTAATATGACTTTATTAAGATATTTAATTTAAACGTCTACAAAATTAGATAATAATAATATATGTGAGAGAATCTACGGTGGCTAAACACACAATAATAATAATACCGAAATAACGTAACCTGGACCACTATGAATACTAACTCGCCTAAGCTCTATTCCTAGACTATCACAGATCCGAATATTAAATAGTCACTCCTACCTTTAATGTAGACTGAAGTAGCGATCATTATAATCCAAGATGAAGTTGGTTTTTACTCGAGTGCAATGGTATGCACCTTGACTTAAGGGCTCTCTATCACGTATAATTTCTGTTCTCTGTCACTTAACATTTCCAATACCTCTTCACGCCACGCCTGATTCACGGATTATCTTAACATTCCTCAAATTGCCACACCGCTTACTCTAACTTCTAATATTTAAAAGCTTCCCAATTTGTATCTTTCCTTCACGCTTCACTCCTTGGATTTGGTTGGAAAAGAGTTGCCATTAATTCTGGCCCCAAAGAACCCAAAGGACATGTTAAAGTAAAGACGCGTGAGCCCGTCACAAACTACTGTTGGATCAACAAGAGAAAATAAAAAGAAATGCCAAAATTTTTGAATTTAAAGAATAGAGAAGTTTACTCCTACACGTTTAGTTTTAAAAAAGGTACAACAATTGCTTTATATACACCCAAGAAAAATTGGAATTGTCTTCTACTTTCAACAATATATAGTGGTGATACAATGGATTCATCTACTGTACCATCCACATCGGGTTTGGTTGAAATATGAAATAATATCTGCTTTATAATTTAAGGTATTCAACTACCCTAAAATCATGATTTTTTTAAGAAAATGGACAAGTTTTTTATGAATTTATTTTATATGCCATTTTATTAGCTTCATAAAAATACCAAGGTTTTTATTTTTCATTCACTAGAACAAAAACCACAGGTGTTTTAGTAAAATCAGATGCCATAACTTTACATAAGATGTCAAACTATAAAATGCGTTTTACTCGAAATTTGTTTTTTCCGGAAAATTCAAACGGGGACAGCGATTGCTCAAAAAGTTTTTAAAATAATTTGCTGAAATTTTGTGTGTATGTTCTGTATAACAGCAGAGAGAAGTATTTTAATTTTCAGATTTATCAATCACTGTTTTATTACAAAATGTACAGTTCTTTATGTGAATACAAACACTGTTTTTTTAAGCAATTTCATATAACAGCTAAGATAAAGTGCTCTAGTTTTTGCAAAAATTAAAATATCTCTTATCCTGAAGATCACTTCCAAAAGGAATAGCAAAGTAATACATCAAAATTGAAAAATTGAGAATTTGGTCATTTACTATTAGTACAGAGTGGGTCCCGTTTATGCAATATTTTGTCAATTTTTACCCATTTTTTCCCATTTTAGTAGTAATCATTTATTTTTCAATTCTTAATTTTAGTCTTTTTTTCTTAAAATGTACTAAATAAATCTAAAATCCACAAAAAAATCTCCATATATCCATTATTTTAAAAAAAAGTTCTCACAAGTAGTTGGATACCTTAACAGAGGGAACAATTATCGTCATTGATAAAAGGACCACAATGGCCAGAAAATGTAAAGATTTGCCTATGATAATATATTTTGTGTTGTTGAACGTTACGATGATAAATGCGCAATTTATAAGTACTCAGAGACCACCTACTAAACATCGAACCAGACGCTGATTTCAGAAGTGTGTTGGATTTCGATTTACAGAAGAATGTAAAAAATGTAGAAACCAGCAAGCAATTCTTCTACGAAATTTCTTTAAAAAATTAAGATCCAGTAAAAAACATCGCACTTGCTCGCGACGAAGACTGAAGGATGAAATTGGTAATTCAATTGAAGAAGTTGCCAATCTTGCGAGGCAAATAAATTTAGAAGTGGATAGTGATGACGTTTAAGAACTGCTGTATTCTCACAACCAGGAACTGGAATTTGAATGAATTAATAGAAATATATGCATAAGCAAAGCAAGACGTTGAATAACTTGAGTTTGTAGACCAAGGATGTCAAACTCAAAGGCTAACTTGGGCAAAACAAACAAGGTTTAACTTGGCGATAACTAGCTAGGTAGGTGGTAATTTAACTAGATGGACCGCAAAAAAGTCAATATTGATACTTGATTTTCAAAAAATGCATTATAATAAGCATATATAAAAGAACCAGAAAAATTTACATCCGGACATTTCATATCTCTTCCATGCTACTATCTTTTCTATTTCGAGAGAGATTTTGATATTTTATTACACTGCTGGCCACACAAAATGGCCAGACACAAACACCAAGAAAGATCAGAGATAATACCGCGAAATTTAATTGGCAGATAGCACATTGTACAAAGATCAAACGATTAAAATTTCAGCTTCTTGTGACGTGTGGATGAAAACAAATGATGATCACGCCGCCATTGTTAGTTACACGCATCGGCGTAGAATCAAAAAGGTTTTGTACGTATGCTTGGGGTACAGCGGTCCATGCAGCTTCCGCATGTTGCCAAAGTTGATCTGGTGTAGCAGCGGGTAGTGTATCAAAGGACACACGTTGGGCAAACATGGACTACACGTTTCCGACTGGCGATAGATCGGGAGAACAAGCGAGCCATGGAAGCAATTCAATCTGATGGGTAAAAAGGAACTCTTGAACATTGCGTGCCATGTGTGGTCACACATGTGGCTCGCGAGCCGCGAATTTGATACCCCTGCTCTAGACCCAGTTCAATCAGAAATTCGATTAACGGAATTTGACAGAAAGACTCAGGGGGTTAACAAATTTTAGAAAATACAAGCTCCAAAGAGCGAAATTTTTCAGCATAAAAGGAATTAAAAAATTATTAGCATGCTACGAGGCAATTTTGTGGGAGAAATAAAAATCTTTGTGCCGGCAGATTACTAGTTAGATTTTATAAAACCGTTTACATATCAAACTAACTTTGGTTTGCGATTTTGTAGTGTGTTATCTAAAAATTTATTAAACATTGTTTTTTTCTGAATTATTGTTCGTCTCCGGCCCCAAATAAAAATAATGTACTGTCGAACCTCCATATAACGAACTTCTATATTGCGAATTTTTCTATATAGTGAACTTTTTCCTGGAACCAAGAACATTTTTTTTTCTTCATAAAATAAACTCCCTATACCGAAGTGCATTTTCTATATAACTAACTTTTTTCCTAGATATTCAATTTTTTTATCCCTAATTTTAAAGTATTTCTGGAAATTTCAAATTGTTCTCTCTTTTAATACATTTTATGGTGGTCATAAATTTTGAGTTGGTTTTATTAGGTGCTTAACTCGCCGAAAGCAATAGAATTCTGGACGTTTCATCCAAGAAGTACAACCTTTAACCCCCATTGTCCAGTTCATTGGAAACATCTTCGATGTCCTCTTTCACCCTCAGTGGAGTTATCTCGTGTCCCCGTGTCCTTAAACTAGTCTCCATTCATTTGTAGTGTTTATCAGTCGTAACTTCGTTTCTTGTAGCTCGAAACTGTCAAAACGTAAGTACTAGAGCATCGAAGAAAAAAGTTTAATTCTTCAAGAAGTAGATAAAGGCACTAAGAAAATTTCCTTCCAGTTTTTCTTTCATTCGTTTTTTTATAGGTAAAATATGTCATATAAATATAAATATATATTAATTTACAAAAAGTTGTGAATAATTACTTTTTTTAATATATAGTGTTTATAAATTTAAAATTTGCTTTATGTGGTTTATAAAGAAAATTGAATGTGAACCTCTATGTAACGAACTTTCTTTCGGGATTTAGCGATTTCGCTGTAAAGAGGTCCGACTGTTTTTGTATTTATATGCGAAATTGTACCCCGACTTACGCGAATTCGACTTCCGCGGTTTTCACTCAGTCCCACCCATCGCGTAAGTTCGGGGTATTATTACTGCATATCAAATTTACAGGATTCCCATAACTTCTCTGTCTCTGTAGATTTCATGTAAGAAGCAGAAAAACATTATATTTATTGTATTTTATTTCTGTAAATGACATCGGGGTATTTCTGTTTCAACGAAATCAAAAATTGTGACTTCCGTTTCGATATCCTGTTCGTTTCTACCTCTTTATCAAGTAATATAGAAAAAAAACTTTTAAATTTCTTGGACACAAGAAAGAGCGTTTTATTTATAATAGTTTAAAAACTAAAATATGCCTTAAAAGTTACATCATACCAAATTAATATGTGTTCTTAGTTTCTGACGTACTTTCTGACGTCTTAGAATCCGGCAAACTCTCAATAAACTCGTTCATTTTACCAAGATCTAATTGCAACTTTGGCGCAAGTATAAAGATAAAAAGTTGAAAAGATGTTGCGATCGGCGAATGAATCAATGGGATTTTAGTCTTTCATTTTACTTGAATTGACCTCGAAAGCTTTCAATGGACATTGGACTTACCTGGAATGAAATTATTTATGATCTCATCCTTCAAGGTAATTCCATCTAGTCGAGTACCCCCAACTGAAAAGAGAACTGACCTGTTGCCTTGAACTAATTGTAGGAGTTGTAGTAGCGGAAGCTTTGTGACTGCCCGGAAATATTTATTATCACACGAGCTTTCGCTTCGTCTGACAGACGGCTTGCACGAGGACTAGATCAAACGCTTTTGAATTCAATCAAAGGAAGTCGGATGTTAAGCTTCACAGGAAAGTAAGTGACATTTTAAAAGTTTGAATGTTTTAAATTCACTTTATTGTAACTCTTTAATTTTTTGAATAGAACGCTTAATTTAATTTTTCCAAAACAGCGTCGGTTGCTATTTAAAGTAGAGAAAATAGTTCTTTTATGAAGAAATAAGTTTTATTTTGATGTTTCTTTGTCTGCGTTAACAAACATTTAATTTTTTTAAAGTAAGTGATACTTATTAAAATTCGATAACTATCAAATGTAACAAAAATTTCCAAACTTTTAGTCTATTATTAAACAATGACTTTGATAATTTGTTCATAAGTCACTAAATTTTCAATTCATTGTTTAAAGGTAATTTTATTTACTATGTATATGTTTGGATACCAGTTATATTTTTTACTTGTGCTGTTGTTTTCTTAATGTAAAAATATAGAATTGTGAAATCGCGTAAATGAAACATAAGAGATACATAAAATCAAATTACAAAATGAGATATCCTATTTCATGTTTTTATTAAAAATTGATTATGTAGATATATTTATGGGAAATCTTATTTAGTACAGAAATCCTAAGGAATTTCTAAACTTTGAAACTTTGCATGGACATTTTTTACTATCTGCAGTTAACTTTGATTAATTCAATACATTTTTTAACATTTTTACATTGAAAAATTCAGATTTAAGGTAATGAACAAAGATTTTTTTTAATTTATTATTTTTACTTTTTTTTGAGTTAAAAGCTGTAACGTGGATTTCCTTAACTACCAACCAAGAGAAAAATAGGTATCGTTTTTAACATTTTCTACCGTAGATTCCGTAGAAGCCCGTTATAATCGCGTTCTAGTATATAGAGAAAAAAAATAGCCTGCGATTTTATGTATTAAAAATTGAAAAAAAATTGCCAAATTTTGGAAGATTAAAATATACTTTTTGCAACCTGGATTCTAATTTAGAATGCTTTAAGAGAAATATATATCTTTTTTAACCCAAACGATTTTATTTCCCCTTTTCAACCGCTGTGATTATAAGTTTCCACTAATGTTACGCTACGCTTTTAAGAATGCAAATGTACATATTGTGAGCTAATATATATATATTGCAGATTTAATTATATTTTTCTTTTCTTTCTATTTGAATTTGAATAAATTTTTAAATTTGTGTCATATTATGAAATGTATTTTGTTATTGAAACATATGCTATGGAATTTTACTGTTAAACTCTTTCCAAATGTTACATGTGATTTGGGGAAATCTTTAAATATGTCATAAATTAAAGAAAGCTTAAATGAAAATACCGGATAGTGCATTACTAAATAAACTATCTTAAGTGCATTTAAATAGTACAAAAGAATAATACGAATGATGATATTAATGCTTATTTGGAAGATATATGATTTAATAATTAAATATATCTCTTACCAGCGATTTGAAGGAATCATTAAAATATTTAGAGAAATAACCTCTAAATTCCAGACCTAGATAGTAAATTGGAAAGTACACCTATTTATCGTAAACAATTAAACAAATTTAAGTATTTGTTCCAAATGTTTGTTTAATCAAAATAAAAAGGGCGAAGGAAAATTTTCTCAAAAATTTGTAGGAATTTTTTAATAAATATTTTGATTCTACTAAATTTTTATTTTAACCAGTTTTTTATGTAAAACGCAGTTGCTTAATTTGTCTTGTTAAAACATTAATATTTAGATATTAGAATTAAATACCTATTATTTTACTAATGATATTGAATTCAAATTTATTTATTAGTTTGCTATGTATTAAATTTGCATCACTTGCATTATCTTTCACTTGCTTTGTAAAATTGTAGATTTACAATGATAGAACAATTGGAAATGATTTAAATTACAATTAATTGCCTTCATGAGTGAAGTAACTTATAAGATATTATCTGTATAATCAAGTGGTTTAATTTCCTGTATGTACTTTCAAACACAGGTGTCATACATAATGTTTCAACTAGATTTAAACACAAACAAAAATTAATCAAGCACAATAACAAAACATTGAGAAACCGAAACATATGAAACAAAAGTACCTTTCATTTTGATGTGCAATCAATACGACAACAGTACAGTACCATATTCATCATTAGTTCTTCCGAAAAATGGGAAAATTTTAAGCAAATAATGCAACAACGATTTGTGCATACACTTGCACACTGCTTCGCCAATAGTAATATTGACAGTTGTGTCATTAATCTCGACAAGCTATTTCCGGGAAACTAGGAATAGGAAAGTTCAACAATGGGCCCTTTTCATTACCTTTCACTGTTGCTTTGCATTATTATAGACAACTCTAACAAAAATCCGTTTTAATTGTTACGTAAAATTTTTCCGTTAGTAAATATGATATAATATTGTTCATTGTTAACAAATTACATAGCAAAATTATTCCTATTTAATTATGATAAAGTCTCATCAACAAGATTCAATTTGAGTGAAGAATAAGCTACTTGTAAACAAGTAATATATAAAAAAAGTTTTAAGTCAATTCCTACTTAGATCAGCAAAGAAAATTTTTATTTTAGCTACTTTTTATTAAATAGTTACAATTAATATCAATATGTATATACATATGACAGAATCACAACATTAAGTGGTAATTAATTTTTATTAATTATCATTAAAGTATCGTATTGTCATCCAAAACAATATGTGTATATAAAATTTCAGTTCAACTGAATGCTTTAAAACGTGAGAAAAAAATCTTTTCAAGTTTTGACACAAGTCACCAAAATGGTCTCTAAGTAGCCAAAAATGACGCCAACGTGACTGTATTTGTAATTATTTGAATAATTAGTTTTAATCAATTTATTTTTATTAATTATAATTAAATTATTGTATTGTAATCCAAAATAAGATCATGTATACAAAATTTCAGCTCAATTGAGCGCTTTAAAATGTATTTTATTAATGATTAAAAATTCCACCAAGATAAATAAATAAATAAATATATAGAGAGTGTGAGCTAATAGTAGGAATTGAAAAAGAATTCATTAGAGTCTCTGTATACTGCTCTATGTTTATCATATACTGTTCTAAATATATAAATTAAATTACTTACATTTATACAGAACAAGAAAATTTATTTTATATTAAAAATAGTCACAGTACTGCAATTTTTTTTAATGAATGACATTTCTTAGGATTGAAATTTGAAATTTCATTACATAGAGATCATTTTAAAAATTTCATGATTTTTTTAGAAGTTTAAAAAACTACTTCCAGTGACGAATTTTCAAAGTGCCAAGATTTACTACTTTTTTTATTGTATATTATTTTCTCTATATGTTATACGATAAAATGTACAAATATTAGTAATTACTTAAAAAAGTTTTAAAGACAGAATTTTTATTATAGTTTAATTAACATCATACGAGACACATTAAGTATACTATTGACGATTTAGTCTTAATTTTAGAGAATATCAACCAATATACCATATAATTTTAAGAGATTATCCAATAAGTAAGAAACAAATGAGAGAGATTTCAAAACTATAATAAGCCATAAAAGCCGGTCTATAACGTGCACCTATACTTTCAAGTTACATTTTTTAATTTTAAGATAACACGCACCCCTTTTTTACTAAGGAATCTGCAATATATGTTAGCAATGTTATTATGTTTTAAAGCCATTTACTCGAGGTATTATCCTAAGATTTTCAAAAAGTAGCCTATTTCTAGAAAAACAACCCTTCGAACAGTATTGCGATCTTTATAGAAGTCTATGTTTGTTTTATGCACATACTTTTTTTTTTATTTTTGAAGCTATCATTTATAAATCTGGCATATAATGCGCCACCGTAAATTTCTATCTAATTTTTTTTTTGTTAAAAATGCACGTTATACGTCGGAATTTGCGATATATATACAGAGAGAGATTTAAAAATTTTCAGTATACAAAATATTGTACTCTCTTTATCCAATATTTTCTCAACATGATTAAAATTGCTAATGACATGTACTTGGGGTTTAATATTGAACCATGGAGAAGAAACTCCTACAGACTCTATATGTTTACAATGAAATAATTTTTGCCTTTCGTGACAGTCTAACTATTACACAATGCTACAAACCTTTCGAGATAGTCTGATTGCTCAAATTTTTTTAAACATGAATAGTGGCAAAGCAGTCATTTAAAATTAGAGCTTATAGTGTACAGGAGCTAAAAATATCCATTTTGTGATCTATTTTGGATAAAAAAATGGATACGTTCTATTAGAATAATACAAATAGCGTTAAAATGCTCTAATAAAAATTTGTAGAATTCTGCACTAAACCATTATAACTTTATGACGCAATGAAAGAAACCACAGCCATTTTACAACAGTAATACCACACTAACTTTTTTGTAGCGATGATTATGCCCAAATTTTTATTCTCATTAATTTTATGAATTTTCTACAAATATATAATTTTAAATTCCAAGTATTTTATAAAAAATGCTTAAAATAAAAGGGAAAGAAATGAACATAAAATTTCGAATGAGTTTTTAGATAATATGAGACTTCCAAAAGTAACAAGGTAATTTAGAAAGATGAAGACGAAAACAATAACAAACTGAGTTTGGGGACAAACATTTATTGGAAAGATCACAAAAATTACTGTTTTGAACATTTGAATACAATTTTAAGGAAAGTTAATTTATAAGATATATTTCTTAATAAAAGTGCCCTTAACATCGTGTGAACTAATTGTTGAGTTATTTCTAATACTCATTATGTACTTATACAAAATTACAGAAATCTTCAATCTTCAAAGTAAATGTATCTGCTGTAGTACATCATATTTTCCCTGAATAATTTTATGCAATTATCACTAGTTATCCTTAAACAGTAATAAAAATATTTTTTCTAAAAATATTTTTACGTTATCATATATTTTCTTGGATCGAAATAATCAAATCCTTGAGAAAATTCTAACCCAATAACAGACTGAAAATTTAAAAGTAGATAAATTCTTTAACAACAAACTTTGATAATGATTCTTTTTAATATAAATTGATTTTTAATTTTAAATGTGAATTTAAACATATGTTCAATTACGTAAAAATATCCACCAAAAACTTAATAAGCTTTTTTTTTTTGTGTGTAACGTTCACAGATGTAATAGAGTTTTACATTTTACATATAAGTAGACTTTAAGGTGACAGAACACCTCTAAAACTCAATTTTTCGTCAATATATCGATTTTTTTCGTTTTTGGTCTTATATTACAATTCAATCTTTTATCTTTGTAAATATAATTTAAAATTTTGTTTCTATCTTAATTAGAAGCCGAGTTACAGCTTTTTCAATATTACTTAATCATAAATTTCTCGGACCCGAAATAGTTTCTGCTAACCGGAAGTGGCCGAGTTGTTTGTTTACGTTTCTCTTTCATAAAATATGACATGAAATATTATAATTAATATACAAATATTTAGTCAGAAATTAAAATAGAACATTTAAGAATAAATATAAATGTATTTGGAAATACAGTTTTCCTTTTTTATGTGTAAAACCTGGCAGCAAGTTTGTTGTTTTGACTTTGTTTACATATGCGTTTTTATTTTCATGTTGAAAGAATTGACAGCGTAAAAAAGTTTATTTGATTGTTTTATTCTGCTTTATTTTAACTTAAAAATGGTTAAAAGTATTGCTAGAAAGCGCAAGCGGCAATTTTATGGTAATAAATTCACAAACACTTCGAAAAAAAAGCACTTCAGCAGTTCCTGAATGTACTGCTAGCTGTTCTAAGTTGGGGAAAAGAGTTTCTCAACTGCAGAAAAATGCCTGGTCCTGTGTTTGGTAACAGAATAGTTTTTGAACTTTGGAAGCTTTTTCTCAACTTTGCTGCCCAAAATGTTTTGCTGAAAAAGTAGAACTATTCGAGGATTCCAGATATGGATTGTGCTCCCATTTTTACACTAAAATGTAAGTGTTGTGATTTTTTTTTTTGCATTTGCTTAAAAAAAAAGTTGTAAATGCACCTGTCATAAATACCAGGCTAGTATATGGTATGAGGCAGATAGGCAAAGGTTTTGCTGGGGCATTTAAATTATGCTCAACATTAAATTTGCCTCGACTAACCAAAACTGCTTACAAAAATCAGGAAGCAAAGCTTTTAAAAGTGGTTTAGCTGAGGAATCCATGATAAAAGCTGCTACTGAAATTATGGAGAAACAACAAAATCTCTCATCCGATATTTAAAATGTGGCATATCGGTGGATGGCACATGGCAAAAGAGGCTAACATCTATGAATGGCTGTGTTGCTGCAATATCAGTTGATACTGGTAAGGTGTTAGACATAGAAGTTATGTCGTCCTACTGTCCAACATGTAGAGACTTCAGACTATGCCAAGAAACTTTGAATATGAGTCGTCAAAGCCGACCGCATATGTCAGTGTAATTTCATAGGCTCTTCATCAAAAATGGAAATTGTGGGGGCTTCCCGAATATTTCTTCGATCTGAAAAAACCGCAGACTGCAATACACTCAATATTATGGGGATGGCGACTCAAAAGCTTTCATGAGTGTGAAAGACACTTACGGATTAAACAGTGTGACCAAGTTTGAGTGCATTGGCCATGTACAAAAAAGTGGGTTCGCGTCTGAGAAAACTGAAAACTCAAACTAAAGGACTGTCTGGTAAAGGCAAATTAACTGATAATTTTATTGACCGACTTCAAAACTATTACGGAATTGCTGTTCGCAGCAATTATCTGCCATGCAGCAAAATGTAATTGCTGCGTTATATCACTGTGCATCAGTGATAAGAAACCGATGCATGGTCAATGCCCAATAGGGAAAGAAAGCTGGTGTTATTTTCAGCGGGGATGGCAAATGGAACAAAATGTTTCACAAAATATGCTGGTTATCAAATGATGTTTTAAATAAAATTAAACCAGTATATTTAGAACTATGCGATAAACAAATATTAAGTAAGTGCTTGCATGGACGCACGCAAAATGCCAATGAGTGTTTTAATGGAATAGTTTGGCAAAAAGTACCGAAGGAAGTATTTGTTTCGCTCAAAACAATTAAATTTGGGTCGTATGATGCTATTATACACTTCAATGAAGGATTAAATGGGTGTCTAAAAGTTTTTAATAAAATGTGCCTGGGGTGTTACGGGGATATAAACATTTAGATAAATGCAGACCCCAAAACAAAGAAAAACAGGAAAATATTAAGAGCACTTAAAAGAAAAAAATTAGTGTTTTAGAAGTCAAAGATGGGAAGAATTATAAATCTGGTGCATTTTAATAAAAAAGTAAGTGTTTATCTTGTTATCAGAATAGTTTAATGTTATTTTGTCGTTTTCTCAAAATGAATTTTTTTTACATTTTTCTTACCGCAAAACACAATATCTCAAAAAGTTATGCTTGAATGATATAAAATTTTTATATGTATGTTTTTAAATACTTATACAGGGAATAGACCATTCATAAGATTTTGTGTTGAGTAGAAATTTTTTATATAGCAATAAAAGTAAAAATTACAATAGCTTTTAAGAAAATTTCAACGTATAGAAGTTCGAAACACAATAAGTTCCCACGTAATGGTCATATTACAAAAATAAGGGTCTATTCTCTAGATAAGGTTGTATTTATTATTCAATTTACAAAATGTCAATATATTTATTTTATTTTCAATTATCATGTTTTGCGTAAAATATTATTTTTGCTTATTTTTTTATAAAATACCCATTTGACAGTAAAAATGCACTAATAAAACTTTTCTTGGGTGTTTTTCTAATTTTAGAGACCCATAAGGTCATAAAATATGCATTTACTGGCAAAATTCAGGTTAATTCAAAAAATTTTCTTCAAAAGTGTATAAACATTTAGATAGATGCAGAATCTGTGAATCGATTCATAACGCAGACCCCAAAACAAAAGAAACACAGAAAATTTTTAAGAGCACATTAAAAAAAAAAAATAGTGTTTTAGAAATTAGAGAGGGAAAGGATTATAAATCTGGTGTATTTTATTGATAAAGTAAGTATTTTTCTTGTAATCAGATGAGTTTAATGTTATTTTTTGTCGTTTTCTCAAAATGAGTTTTTCACATTTTTTCTCACCGCAAAACACAATATCTCAAAAAATTATGCTTGAATGAAATAAAAATTTTATATGTATGTTTTTTAATACTTATACAGGGAATAGACCTTTCTTAAGAGTTTGTGTTGTAGAATTTTTTTTTTTTATATAGCAATAAAATGAAAATTACAATAGCTTTTAAAGAAAATGTCAACGTATAGAAGCTCGAAACACAATAACTTCCCACATAATAGTTATATTACCAAAAATAAGAGTCTATTCCCTAGATAGGTTGTATGCTATATTATTCAATTTACAAAATGTCAATATATTTATTTTATTTTCAGTTATCATGTTTTGCGTAAAGTCTTATTTTTGCTAATTTTTTTATAAAATACCCCTTTGACACTAAAATTGTATACTAACAAAACATTTCTTGGGTGTTTTTCTAATTTTAGAGACCCATAAGGTCATAAAATATGCATTTACAGGCAAAATTCAGGTTAATTCAAAAAATTTTCTTCGAAGGTGTTCTGTTACCTTAAAACTCAATAAATATTTTTAGATGTGTAAGGTATCCGACTACGCTCGGAACCGTGATTTTGCAAAAGCGTATAAATGGATATTTATGATATTTAGTGTCACTTAGATTAGAAAATGTATATAAAATTGTTTTAAGAATAGTATTACAATAAAAAATATTTTAAAAACTCAAAAATTTTGTTTGATAGTTTTTTTAATTCAGTTTACATTCCTTTTAATTTTTATTATGTAAATTTTTTTTTCGACAGAAATAATTTGAACACCAAAGAAAAAGAAAGCAGGTTCTAGAATTTAAAAATATTGATGCTACAGTATTATAAACAATGTTGACTTAGGGCAACTTTTAATAATTTGTATAAAAATGGGGTTAAACCAATTTCGCGCCTAGACATACTTTCTCCTTTCTGTTTATAATAATGAGTGAAATCCTATTGAAAATAATTGGTAAAAAAATTCTTTCTTAAAAAGTGAATTCATATAAATTCATTTCTCTCTCTCAACAATTCTTTTTTTTTATTTCTATTTTATTCAATTTTTATAATACGTTGGATTCCTAATAATTAAAGTATTTCATTGTTTGTGTTCTTACTTACTGCATTGAACTGAAAATTTTATTTCGAATTATACTTAACAAGAAAAATAATTAAACATATATATATTTACTTCCAATTTAAAAATGTAATATTACGTTCTTTGAGAACAAAATCAAACTCATTACGTGTCTGTGCTAATCAACTAGGAAAATATTCAAGGTCAGACTATCCTGTAATGACAGATAGTGGGTTGCTCAAGAACATTTGTTATCTCTTAAGAAGATAATGACTGTGAAATAGATCAAAACTTTCAAAAGCGTGCATTCACGAAATGAAGAACAAACCTCGCTTTCCATAGCTAAAGACAATAAAAGGATACACACTTATCACGTTTTACAAAGCTTAGGGCTCATTAATAGCTTTTTTTTCCACTCTTAACAATGTGATGAAAACTTTCTTTGACATTTTTCCATGATGTTCAAACAAAAGAACAAACGGTTTTGAAAAACATTCGTGTTACCTTTCAAACATATGATTTGGGATTTCCCCACTGGCAACATGTGTAAAAGTGTTTCTTTTTTCTTAATGCTATGTATTTTCGTGATGGAGAATATCTAGATGCCAGATGCTTTTCAATGGAAATAAAGGTTAAGTTAGAAAAGATCGATTAGTTTGGATTTGTGGTCAAAATTTGATCGAAGCTTTTTAGAAGGGAGTTTCGGGAATTGAGATACGCCAAGGAAAACTTATTTTTAAGTTTAAATAAATGTTTCTTCCTACAAAAACATTAATGTTTTTTGTATTTTTCAGATTAATGCCATAAGCTTCTTTCAGAATAAAATAAAATAGATATTCAGGGTTAGATTACTTACAATTACTATTATGGATTACCATTTTACTTACAATAAATCAAGTCAAATTTAATTAAAGAACATCACAAAAAGGAATGTTTAAAAATTTGTTTCTGATAACAAAATAAACATTCTTTTTTCCCCAATTTTTTTATTGAAATACAAACTTATCTTAATACACGACTTAATTATTCTAATGTTTTGGTGCATTCATAATTACTGTTTCAAATTAATTTCCCTTTTGTCATTACCGTGATTTTTTGAATGTTTTTGCTTATAATCAAAAGATTTATTTAATCTTAAGGAATCATACTGTAGAAAGTGGCGTAACGTAGAATATTAGAGCTCGTTTTCAAAGTCAGGTTGGGGGCCAAAAGCAAGATCTTACAAAGGGTTACAAAACCATACGTACTTGAAATCAGTCAGACGTTGGGCCCCCTAGAATCCTGCCCCACCCAGCGATGCGGGGGTGTACGTTACGCTACTGCACTGTAGTAAGGTAATTTATTATTTTGTACCATTATTTTAAAAGAAGGTATTCTATATATAATACTTTTTAAAGATTTTTGAAAAGATAACACTCTTGGGGAAATGTATCTTTATGCGTCAAAATTTGTATAGTTTAGAGGAAAATAAAATTTCTGAGACAGTTTTTAGTTATAGCAAATTACACATTTTATGATTAATTAAACTATTAATTCATAAAAAACTAACGTTTATTATAATAGTATTCATAAGAAAAATATTCTGAATATTTTTAATATATCATAATATGCACACATTTTAATCAAATTTACATTTTATATTTTACATTGCAGATCACTCTCTTTCTCTCTGCCACACATACAAATGCATGCACGCTCGGACTCATACACTTTCATATATGTACACAGTTAACCTTAAATATGATATTTACTGTTATACTTTCAAGAACTTTTTATAATGTTTACTTAGTTATTGTTATTTACATGAAAGCAATTATATATTTAGCTCTGACCAGCGGCGCACACAGGAATTTTTCATGGGGAGGGGGTCCGGGGTCGAAAGTTCACCATTCTTGTATCATGCTCCGTTTGATTTTGCCGATTTTCGGGAACAAAGCACAGTAAAAAACTAGTTTCTGAATAAATAATTAGCATTAATTAATAAAATTAATCATTAATAGCAAGTAACTAATGAAATTTTACGTATTATATACTTAGAATTATAATCAATTGGAAAAAAATCAAGGGCTTTGAGGGGGGTCCGGACCCCAGGACCTCCCCTTGTGTGCGCCACTGGCTCTGACATCTAAATTGCTATTTTTAGTAATTATAGAACAATTACAATTAATACTACAGTTGTTTTTTTCGATATTTCTTTTATTATAAGTTTCCTTTGATTATTATTCGCTTAACTATAAATTATTTATTATCTTTGTAAGTTTGGATTTAAAAAGTGAAAAGAGATGCTAAGTAAGATTTAAAAAATAATAAAAAACAACTAAAAGCAACTTTTTCTTTTCGAATTTTTTTTAATATATATACCATTTAAAAAGTCACGGGCAAATAAAAATGTCTTGTGAAAAATTATTTTCCGCCGGAAATAATGAAATAAACATTTCAATCTTTACAAATGTTTAAGAAACAACTTTGTTCCATGCCTAAAAGTAGAAAACACATTCATTTATAAGAAATATTTAGATTCTCAATTAAGCAATGGAACATCATGAATAAAAAGTCAAAATTTGCTATTTTCATGATATTTGATACCGCTGTTTTCTTTGGTTATTAGAATATGGTTTTAAGTTAATTTAAATATTTTAATATAGCATCACTTTTATGAAATATCACCAAAGCTTCAATAAAGCTAATGTATCTGCGTTGATATTTCCCACTTTTAGTACCTTTTATGGCTTTTATTATGGTTGTTTTCCTTATTGTAGTTTTTGATGACAAAAATTTTCCAATTAGTTGAATTTCTAAATGAAGAACTTAATGAAATTTAATTGGAAAGTGTGAATTATATTGCATACTAATTATATATCTTAAATTACAAACATTTCGTCTGGTATGTATCCAAAAACTTGCTGAAATTTCTAAATTTCGAAAATATTTTAATTTTAGAACGCCAGTGGGTATAAAAACTAAATAGAGATATTTTAATAACTATTACAACAAACATATTTTTAATTTGCAGATTATTTGAAGGTCAATTGTTTACCAAATCTGTTTTAATGAATAACGTACGAATTTAAAAAAATAATATTTATTGGGAGACAAAAAAAATTATGTTACATATACGTACTTAAAGCGTTTGCTGATTTCTTGGAGATTTTCTTATTGCAGGATAAATATAGAGTATTTTATCATTTAAATAAAATTAACTTTGAATGTTAAGTTATAATAAATGTAGACATATCCCTAGAGAATAAATCACGAGTTTTTCCCGTCATTGCTATATTTATCTAAGTCTGGTATGTTTTTAGCAGTTGATCTTCTTAACTCCAAAGCAATATTTATAATGATAATAAGAAACGCGCTGATAAAAGTTTTGTCAAGATATGATAGCATAGATATATTGAAAAGCTTCATTCTTAACACCTGCTTTCTAAACCAAAATTCCCCGAGACAGTTACTTAAAATGAAGAATACTTTTTTCTGTATTCTTTCTTCTTCTTGGATTAGAGAAGGTAAGTTTCTTCAAATTAAATCTCCCTTAGAATTAGTATGATAACTAATACTGTTGTAAGAATGCTTTAAAAATATGATTAAACATGTATATATATATATATATATATATATATATATATATATACTGGCCTCCAAAAGTTAAGGAACAACATGTTTTTCGAAGCTCACCGTAAAAAATTGACAGTAACAATAAAATTTATAGTTTATATAAATGATAAAAACGAACTTTATACAAACTTATGCAAAAAAATATATATTACTTTTTTTTAATAGGAAATAACAGATATATAAGGGAGAGAAGAATATGCATATATTAGGCTTTTGTAATTACGCGTGTAACTTTTGTTGATTTACAGCTTTTGTTAGCAGATTTATTGACAATAGGCAGTGGGGTCTCGCAATGTCTGAGAGAGGCCATTTGCCCGATTCGTTAAGGTGGAGGGCGGTCGGATGGATGGAAACGGGTTTGTCACATACTGATGCTGCTAGGCGTCTTAATGTGTCTCATAGTGTGGTCCACAGTCTCTAGAATCAATATAAAACCAAAGCATCTGTGTCCAGAAGACATGTTTCAGGCCGACCACGATCTACAACACCTGTAGGATACCGTTTTATCGCTCTTTCAGCGCGAAGGAGAAGGATTTCTGTGCCGCAACTACTTGCAGACCACTCTGTAGCATCAGGAAGAAGAATATTTGCTAGTACAGTGTGTAGGCGTCTTTACAATTCAGGTCTCTATGCAAGGCGACCAGTTGTATGTGTACCCCTCAACAGACGACAGAGAAGGGCCTGTTTATCTTGGGCAAGAGAACACGTTTCCAGGACTAGACAGCGATGGGCTTCTGTACTCTTTACAGACGAGTCCAGAGTCACACTAGAGAGCGATTCAGTACGTCTGCTCATCTGGAGGAAACGAAGCACCAGATATCATCCATCCAACACTGTTGAAAAACACAGTTACTGAGATGGTGAAATAATGGTTTGGGCAGGAATCTCACTCGGCTGTGGAACTCTGACTGGTGTGAGATATCGGGATGAGATCCTTGATCCATGTGCCACCCATATGCCGGTGTAATTGTCAATGACTTCATTCTGATGGAAGATAATGCACGACCTCATCGAGCTATATTGGTTGAGGAATATCTTGAGGGTCTTGGTTTGGAGCGAATGGAATAACCAGCTCGATATCCAGACTTAAATCCAATAGAGCATCTATAGGATTATCTTGGTAGACAGGTTGCTGCTTTAAGTCCTCCTCCAAGGTCTTTAGGAGAACTGGAACAAAGCTTATTCCGTGTCTGGTTTTCGCTTCCCATTTCGGTAACCGACAACTTAATTGACAGCATGGAAGTTCGATGCCCCCAATGCATTCAAGCTAGAGGTGAGCATATCCCTTATTAAAATCCATTTTTGTTATGTTTCAATGACATTTTACTTCATAAAACTGTGATTATTATTTTTTCCAAGAATGTACTTCTCCAGCAAGATTGCCTTTTTTTTTGTTGTAAATGATTTTTGAATTTTTGTTATGTAAAGTTCAATCCTGCAGTCAATACATAAGTGTTTTGTGCACATGTCATCCAAATTTGATGTTTCTACTTCTACATTCATTTGCAAATAAGGCGCAAAAAACTGGTTATTCCTTAACTTTTAGAGGGCAGTAAATATTTATATATACACTATATATATATATACATACATATATATATATATAAGCTCCTATGCATGCATTTTTCGTTAAAAGACTTTCTTTAAGAAAAATATATTTTTAGCATTAATATATGCACACAATCATAGAATTTTTGTTGAATGTAAAACTTTGCTCAAAGTGATCCAATATTTTCTTAAATAATTTTATATTTATTTTTTAAGCTGAATTATTTTCTATAAGCCCAAGATTTTTAATCCCTATATATAGGTAAAGTATGATTACATATTTTTTGACAGTTGTATAATGAATAATTAAATAGTTAAAGATTTAGAAGCAGTTTCCATTTAAGAAAAAAACCCTGACTTTTTGTATTATCACTCTAAACATTCATTTATAAAATACATATGAAACTTCTATGATTCTCCACCCGTTTTGAAATTCGTCATTTACACAGCAATTATTTTAGCATAAAATCTATCTAATTTGAGTATCAAGCATTAAGATTTTTCAAAATGTTTTTCAAAATTAAAAAATATGCATGATTTCTCATAATGTACGCGTATTTTTAAATCGCAAATTCGTTTTCTTTATCTTTGTGCATTATAATGGTTGACAAAGTTATATTTTAAAAGAAAGTGTCTGCAAGAAACAAGAGTTAGCAACACTGAAGTTCATGAACTGATTGGCTGGAAACAAGTGATTGCATTTATCATGTGATTATGATGTCACATGAATCTATCCCGATGAGTTACAAGCAAGTCCTGATTCTACCAAAGATTATCGTACGAATTATTGTTTTCCATTGCATGTTATACTGAACTAAACCTTGAATTTGTCATATGTCATAATTCAGAATTTAGAAGAGTGAGATATTAGTTCACGGTATATTATCCTGGTCACTTGACTGTATTTTAAAGTAATGAGGCAACCAGAAATATCCTAATCAAAATACAACCACTCACTTCTATAATGACATATTTGAATCCTTCAATATTCCATTTAGAGCAGGCGTCACCAACCCATGGCACGCGTGAGACAGGGTGGAACGGTGGAGTTGTAACAGAGGCACGATAAGACTAATTAAAAATTATAAGATTTGCAAAGATAGAAATAAAAATAATGACCTTTTTTACAATTTTATTGAAATATGGTTGTCACAGACAAAAAAAAGAAACCCTCAAGATTTATTTAAATGCTGAGTTAGTGTAAAAATGTAGTAAAGTGGGTGATCGGTTAACGAACACTTTCAAGAAAGATTTTTTTTGTGTTTGGACAACGAGCACATATTCGGAGGTGATCAGGGATACACCCCTGAAATTATGGATGAAATTTTGACAACTGCTAGAGATATGGAATTGGAGGGGAACGAGGATGAGAGGGAAGAGCTCATAATGGGACATGAAGATGAACTGACGACAGAAGAACTCCAAGAAATTCTGAATGAAGAACACCAAGAAACACAGCGAAATGCGTCTCCTTCTAAACAAGAGGAAGACGAAAGAGGACCAATGCCGACATCTACCATCAAATATCTTTTGAAAAAGTGGGAGGCTTTCAGAGCAATGGTCTTAGAATGGCACCCAAACCAAGCTGATGTCAGTAGGGTTGGGGATCTTTACAACGACAATTCTATTAATTACTTCCAGAAAATCCTGAAAAAGAGAGAAAAGCAATCGACATTGGACATGTTCTTCAACGCCCCATTAGCAAAAAATGAAAAGGACTGATTAATATGCAAGTCTATATATATGTATGTATTATTTTTTAAAAAACTTACTAAGAAATTATACATTTTTTAAAATTTAATTTTTAGGGTCTCCAGAACGAAATAATCGATTTCACGTTGAAGTCTATGGTGAATCGATGATCGGTTAACGAACAATTCGGATAGCGAACATAGTCTTGGACGGATTATTTTCGTTAACCGATCACCCACTGTAATTTTAAATAAGAGATGCACCCAATATAAGCAATATGTAGATAAATAACGAGGTACGCGAAGTATGAGAAGACTTTAAATATCGACCCACTTATTTCAGGATCGAATCCACTTTCCTAAATATCTGAGTACTAATTAAACTCTAGTGACCAATTGTCAGTTTAATTATTTCGCTTATCCAATACCTGAAATACACTATAAATTTGAATAATACCTGATCAGTAGCAATCTATCCCATCTTCTCACTTTCTCCCTTCAAGTTTGAAAACCTAGACTATACATAGAAGACTAATTTAAATAATCTGGGTTTCTTCTCCAGAGGGTTGGTTGTGAATAAAATAGTTTTGAAAGATCAAAAATTTCCCAAGAGGACTTTATAGAAGGACGCGGATCGAGCCGTCACACTTTTACAAAACGATTAACACATTAAGGCAGTAACTACCTTCAAAAGTGAATAATGTTCCAAGCTATAATAGATTTTAAGATGACAAAAAATGCTAATCTTCTTATAAATCCATTTTCAACTTCTCTGCAAGACGTTAATTGTTACCCCCCAGAAAAATTCAAACATAAATTATTGACGTACAGCCTCATGCTACACTGAAAAGTAAATGCAAGGAACTTATTTCAAGTGCAAGTGATCCGAATCATATTGAATTTTGTACCAACAAGCAATTTTCAACATTTACATGATTTAGTTGTCATATATTGTTGTAAATTTGGTTCAACAAATGCTTGTAAATTTGAGCTTCTGTCTTATTTATTGCAATATTTTTTAAAATTTCCACGACTAAGACTTGCATGACAAATGTTCTATTTGCGGGAAAAAATCCCCTAAAAAGTCCATAAGTAACATTTTTCATTTTTTCATACTCTTTTGCATGTTGGGAAAGTTAGAAGTGACATGCAAATTATACTTTTATGATATAGTGGCACTCTTCCCAAAAAGGTTAGCCACCTCTTACTTAGAGGGTGGAGAGAGTGGAAAGCGAATTTTAAATCCTTGGTCTCCCTATTACTTACTATGTTCAGACTTGAATACCCCAAAAATCCTTAATGCACGTTTTTTGTAAGATTTGAAGTCTTATTCTGATTTTTTTTTATGTTTAAGGAAAAAAGGCATTTAGCACAAGGATTACGATTGTACTATGAGTCAATATATTTTCTCTTGATACAAAAAAAAAAATCTGCTTTTACTTTATTTTTAAGATAATTTTAAAAATGTATTAACATCCTTTTTCACCTTTTTTTAAAACTTTTATTCCCTTACATATATATATTTCATTTAGGGCAATACTTACTTCACAATTTTTAAAGTATACGTTTACGTTAACATGAATTTATTTATTTATTTGTTTGTTTCCAAGATATTCACAACACGGAAGTAAGTTTTATTGAAAATTAAACGTAGAATTCTGAGAATTATGTAACGGAAATGCGACTTCCTTATTTTGCTGTTTAAATAAGAAAGATTCCTATTTCTAAAATTTTTTTCTATAACAAAAAAAAATAAAAATAGTTACTATACTACAAGAAAAAGGAATATATTTACTCAAATTTAATGATTTTTCAAATTATAAGTTTCAAGATAGTTTGTAATAATATTGCCTTGAACGAGACTAATGTTATTGTTAAATTATAGACTTAAATTAATTTAAAATGTTCATCATTTATTTAAAATTTTGCATTTGTAGAAGTGAAATTGAGTATAAGTATTTAATTCTTATTACAAAAATTATGTTTTTATTTTTAAATGTTTCTTAACCCTTTATGTACCGCATTAGGATTTACTGCAAATTTTTTCATGCAATATTTTTTTATCACTGCATTGTAAATTAAGGAATGTACGTAAATAAAATACTCAACTTTTGAAATTTAATTCGTTAGAGCTAATTAATTAAATTGGTACTTTAAAGTACCGTCAGCACGCAAAGGTCTCAAATATTCTGACAATACGAAAGAATGAATGGCTTTTTTAACCCAGTTTTAACTCTCAAAAATGCTAAATTTCCACAGAGAATACTAATATTATACAGCACAAATATTTATTTTTAAAGATTATTAAATTTTCAAAATTTATTTACTTTTTTACACATAAACTTAATTTGATGATATTCAAAAAGAAGCAATTTTTTTCCTTAATACACAGAAATTCATTACTCTTGCATTTTGAGTGAGGTTTCGATTGAATGTTTTTTAAAACATTGCATCCTGGGGTAAGAGAAATGCAGTACTTTCTTAAAATGAACTACTACACTTTCAGTTCAGCCCCTTCAACGTCATCCTAAGAATCTAACAAAAATTCTAGCAGATAATGTGCTGGGACGTCTTCATCAGAAGAATCATTTGATATTGCATCACTGATTTCAGAAGGTAGGTTCTATAACAAATCCAATACCTCTTGAAGACTGAGCTTCTTTTTTTACAGACTCTCTAAGAAAAGGAAATAATAATAAAAATAATATTAGCACCTTGAACATCTCCAACTACTGTTAAATCTCTGTTACGCATAAAGGAATTAAAAAATGATGTTATATAATTTTTTTAATAACATTACATATTTCATTTAATTTCGTGGCAAAAAAAATACAAGCTCGGATTAAAAGTTACAAATTTTTTAAAAACATTAAAATAAAAAATATATATAAAAAGCAAAATAAATCAGTTAAGCAAAAAGAAACGCTAAAAAAGGCATAACTCTATTGCAGTACAACGATGACACTTCAACAGAACAAAAATCAATAATAAGCTACACGGACGAATAAAAACTAAGTTCTTGCTCCAACACCCAGTGTGCTGTCGATTCTTATAAATACCACAAAGTTATTCAACTGTAAAATTAATTGTATACATTGTTCACTTAAAATAAATAGTCAAATCGTTTTCTAAGGTCTTCCTTAACATGTAAAAAAAAAAAGACACTTTTTGATAATAACTACTTTTTCGAAACAAAAAAGACAATCTTCGCAATCCGTTCAAAAAGTCAGCTGTAAACATAACTTCTGTTGTAAAACTATTTGCTTTCCTCGCTAAAATACTCATCATAGAACCCATGCTGCCATCTATCTTGAAAGAATGGATTTCAAGGAATATTTCTGCTTAAGTATTGTCAGAATATTCGTGAAAATGATTGTTCTATTTAATTTCAAAGTTAGTGGTACTTATAAGTACCATCGGTACATAAAGTGTTAAAGTAGATTTAAATAGCTGAAAAAGTAGAAAAATTTTATGAATTTTTTTAAAAAAATTAAAAATTATTTTATCCTTTTTTTTTAGCAACAGATGAGAAATATGTTTAATTGTTGAATTCCTTTCAAAGAATCTTCATCACCAACTGGCTATATGCTTCAATTTCATTACATAATTTCCTGCCATATTTTAATGATCGAAGTCGGAGAGCCTCACGTATTATTTATACTTCATGATATTGATTTTATGTAAAATAATTCCCAAAAAGTTTATTTTCCTTATTTATAAAGAGCGAATTCTCATATCAATGGGCAATATAAAGCAATACGCACCGGCTATTAAATTGATCTTTTATTTTGTTTAAGTTGAATAAAGAACTGAGAACAATTTATATTTACACAACATGAAATAAATTATTCTGAAAGCTTTTTTCATTTTTAATTTCAGTTTGAGACGTGAAAAAATTACAAAAGCTCATGTTTTTCGATGAATGTATAAAATTATCCATCAATCCAGGGACATGTGGCATAGGAGTCCTTTTATAAATCGAAATGTAATTTTGCGATAATATTTGTTCCTTAATTTTACCAATCTACTATGAACATTGTTTACTCAAACTAACAGATCACGCTAACTTCATATTTATCGAATTTCTATAGCAGTAGTTTAGAATTAAGAGAGAGAGAGAGCTCAAGTCACAATCAAAAAGTCAGATAGTATTCGAAGTTTACTTTATTCACTGTCCTATGTTCTAATTTTGTTCCCGCCAAAAGAACACAAGCCAAATGGAAAAGTATAGTTTGCATGCATATATGTATTATTGTTCTTGTGGTCTCTTAACTTTTACCTATACTGACTTGCTGTAGTTATATTCATAGTAAAGCTTTAAATTAGATTTACTACAATTTAGTAGGCGGTTATTGGTTATATTTGTATATATAAGTGCTCATATTCTATAAGAAAAAGAACTCTTTAAAACAGAGCCTGTATGAATTCATTTTTTATTCTACTGCTTAGTAAAAAATGATCTCGAATTTCAAAAGGTAAAATGATTTTCGAATTTTGATGCAGAATATTTAACTTTTCTTGAAATTTAATGTCATGCATAGATTTTACAATCGACTTTTTTTACTAGTTCGATTAAAGAAATAATAAGAATGTTAAAACAATACTACATATGTGTGTCAATATTACCAACTCTTTCCAGGACATTTTTCCTCCTAAGCAAATTTAGAACATAAGATATTGTTTGGGAATTATGACAACTGTTGTTCTAAAAATGTTATTTTATTTGATATAAATGAGAATTTTTTATATATCTTATATCGAAGAATTATTTTTGAATAATTAACACACGCACACCCTAAAAATTTAATTTGACATCCTTCTTGTTTCTTTTTGAATAATAAAGTACGATATCGATATATAAATTTAAAAGGCTAAGGTATTCTTATATGCAGGATAATTATTATTACAGGACTCATTTGACAAAAAAAATATTACATGCTGATATTTTGTTTCAATTAATCATAAGACAAACGGAAACCTAAGAGAAATTTTGTTTATAAAAACAAAGTGTTAGAAAATTTTATCAGCAAAACTTTTCAAATGAAAGAATAACAGTACAAAAAAATCTCTAATATTAGCAGAGTGAGTTGGACAAAAATATCATCAGACAAAATCAATCTGTGTGATTTTCATAATCCCGTTAATTATAATAGATTAAATTAAACCAAAAATCATTAAATTTCTAGCTAAAATGTACCATATATTTGGAAGGTAATGATTTAGAAAAGAAATTATCAATTTTATTGTTTTATGTTCTAGCATTTGCTTTTTATGTATTGTATATCTATATTCTCCACAATTCTTTACTGTAGATATTTTTAAATAATCTTTTTAACAATTTCTTTTGTTAAAAATGCTGAATTATCTCCACAAGGAAGAACTATAAATTCTCATTCATTTGATTGGTTTCTATGTTTGTAAATAATATGGATTTTGATCCTAATAAAAAAATAAGCTATACATTTTTTGCAGTCAAATAAAAATACCCACAAAGAATGTCTATAGAAATTCTTTGGTTTCGTTGCTTACTATACATTTAATTACTAGATTTCCATATTTCATGACTTCATTTCTTCATTTTACAGAATGGCTATCAAAATGACTTGTATTAGCCTGTTGATTACTCTATTGGCTCTGGTTGTTCCGCTAAGTTCTGCAGGTACAAGTTGCACTCCAACAGAAATGGCTCAAGAAAATCTCCAAAAATTGGCCTTGGCTAGCAATGAATTGGCTTTCAACCTACTTCGGAAATTAAACACAGAGTCAAAGAATATCTTTTATTCTCCCTTCAGCATCTCTACAGCATTTGGAATGCTTTTTTATGGTTCCAGGGGAGATACAGCTGAGGTAAATTTGTAGATTCTACAAATATAAAAAAAAATAATCCTTTATGATTTTTTGAATTTTTTTTTATTAACTATATTATTATTCGGTAACAGATATTATATATACCCGTCCACTGCCGTTTTGGTTTGGCGACCAGTTATTTCGCGCCAAAAAATCATGTTTACTGGCCGCCACGTTAAGCTTAATAAATATCGTGTTATTTTGCAATTTTGTCTCATAAACAAATAAAATTATTAAATGTATTTAAATGAATCGTTGCACATAATATCTATTCTAAAAAAATATATTCAAAGATATTAATCCATCGATGAAAACCCATAATAAATTTAAATATTTGTAGAAAATTAATATATGTATATGATATACATGTATATATTATACATATATATATATACATATATATATATATATAAACATGTATATATATACATATATATATATATATATATATAAACATGTATATATATATATATATATATATATATATATATATATATATATATATAAACATGTATATATATATACATACATATAGATGGAGCTAAAGAAGTATTGAAAAGAGAGAGCTAAGAAGTATTGAAGTGGTCTAAAGACCACTCGTTTTTGTTTTCATAGAATGACTTGTGTTAGCGTGTTGGTTATTCTACTGGTTGTGGTTATTTCAATAAGTTCTGCAGATACAAGATGCACTTCAACAAAGAGCTAAAAAATCTCCAAAAGTTGGCTTTGGCTAACAATGAATTGCCTTTCCGACCAGTAATTTCCCGAAACACCGTGTTTACCGGGTCCACGTTAGGCCTAATGAATTTCGTGTTATTTTGTAAATTTATGTCATAAATAATTAAAATTATTAAATACATTTAAATAAATCATTGCACATAAAATAAAGTTCGATTTATTTAAATTTATTTGTGGAATAAAATCCTTCCATACTAAATTAATTTTAAAAATTTGGTACAATTTACGATGTTTGATTAAATCTTACTTTTAGTTTATTAGATTCGTGTAAATTTTTTTATATTTATTCATTTTGACACAATTTTTGACGAAAAGCCAATCATACTGATTGCCATTTTCCCATATAAGTAGAAAAATCTTATATTTAAATAATAAATATAGTTATTCTGATACTTAGTATTTGCATTTTTGTAACGGTTTAGATGAGGTTGATTTTAAGTTAAGAACGTCTAAGTCATCTTGCTAGCCACATGAGTACATACAATTATGTAACTTGAGTAATAATATCGAATTATATCACAAAAATAAGAGTACTAAGGCAAATAATCCTTATTTTATACTTTTATAGACATTTTTTCTGAAAAGTCTTTCTCGTGACTCTTAAGTTTAAGAAAAATGAATTTCTTAACATCTGCTTTTTTCCTGCATTTCTGCTTTAGCATCAGCCCCAAATTAAATTTTTTTACGGAGTAACGACATGAGCAAGTAAAACTACATCCTTGCTTGGTAGCGAGAGGGCTCACACAGCTTTTTGTTAAAAGCATTTTATTCCAAATTAATAAAAACAAGACAATAAATTCAGTAGTAAAGTTTTACTCTTCACAGCCTTTCACTGGAGGAAGGTTCTGGCCCCTTTTAAGGTTTGAGATTCTGAAATGACCAGCTCCCGGGTGCGGCTGTAACCGCAACTCCTTCCTCTGGCATCGTTCAAAGTCCATTCACTAAAGCCGTTACTTAGCAGACTCCATCTCTCCGTCTTTAGGGGGTAATCACAGTTTCTATCTCTTGGTCCTTAAGGTGCGTCTGCTCCCTCAACCTCAATCGCGTATATTAACCAACAAAAAAATTGGTGCGAAAGGTAATGCAGAAGATCGAAGGAGATCTTCATCAACTTCCTAACAGACCCTTTAAAGACCCTGGGTGGACTTCTTTCACGCCCGCAATAATAACTGATTCGCGAGCGTAGCGGGTATGCAAACGGCCCTCCTCGTCTTTGTCCCAACTTCCTTGGTTCATTGAGATAACAGGCCAGCTCGACTGAAAACAACACAATCACCATACCTCTTTTACCATATGGAGGGTAAAAAACTATCTGTCTGTCTCTTTGACAGTGGGAATACCCTCTTGGGTATGTCTTAAGCACAACAAGCTGACATTCTTTTTCATTCAAATAGTTCGAGATCTACATGTGCAAAGCGACCCAACAATGTATATTGTTCCCACAAGTGTTCTTTCTATAGATCTTGGTGTCCAAACGTTATCTGAGAATTGGAGAGATAGGAGGTATTCTTTCAACATAGCTGCCTTCAGAATCGGTGAGACACCCATTTTGCCCCGGACATGAGGGGGAAATTCACGGTCTCTTTTAGAAAATTACCATGTGACATCTGAGCATTCCGCTCACCCTGTACATCAAACTTGACAATACTTGTCAGGAAGTCTTCGTCTAATATGCCGACGCTACAACGGCAGTTTTTCAAACTTTTTTCAGTCTGCATTATAACAATGAGGGATTTCTTTAAATCATTGTTACCTTTTTTGATGTATGACATTATTTAGAAATTTAAATATTATGTGCACCACCAGAGAAACTGCAACATCCAGAAGGAACAATGTATGTTCTGAAATTTGAACGGTACAAGAGGAAGGAGAAAAAATGTAAGTGAAGTTCTTTTCGGGGGAAGAAAATCAAAATGCGGCTATCCAATTGCGTTTCCATCTAGTTTTTCGATCATTTAAGTAACTATAGATATTTATTCTATGACGCAAATTTCAAATCGATAATATCATTCTTTGATGACGTTACAATTTCTTTCTGGTAGTGCATTTCTGAAAACCTGGACATTTGGAATCAGAGTAACTCGTTTTTGAAATCGATTTCAACATTTTGCAATATTTATGTTGATACATTAATCAGTTGCGCTGCTTGAAAAAGGTTGATATCTAAATGCAGAAGTATTATCTATTATTTATCAATTTGTTATACCGGGTGTTTCAAAAGTATCGCACATCAACCTTTGAGGCTGAATTTTAAAGACAAATGAATTATGTTAACAAACAGAATAAAGGACAAACAAAGGTTGAACTATTATCTTTATTGTCAGGTGTCAGACATGGTAAAATCACAGTAAATGTTGAAAATGATGTCCGTTTTCTTGGATACAAAATCGAACTCTTTTTAACAGATTAATTGACACTTTACGAAGAGATTGAGAATTAATGTACGATATTGCAGGAAGGATGTTACTCTTAAGTTCGATAAGCGCATGGAGAATATTCCTGAAGGTGACATTTTTCTGATATCCCCAAAGGGGAAAATTCTAAACTAACATGTCTGGTGAACGTGGTGACCAAAGTCCTTTGAAAATGATGCGATAATCGGAAAATTCAGTTAAAACTTCCATACTGCCCCCGTAATGTGTGGCACGTTGTGCCGTCTTGCTGCAACCAAGCGTACCTTTCATCACTGTTCAGCAAAGATATGAACTCCGTTCTGATGTTTATGTAGCCGGCTCTAATAGTTCTGCCGCCCCGGACAAAAATGGAAAATGCCGCCCCCCTCTATAAAGCAAATAATTATAATTTAAAAAGACTGACTGTTCACATGTATACACACCTATGAAACTTGAATAATTTTTGCGAACAAATAGGCAACATAGCAATTATTTATATTATTTTGTCTTAAAAAATACAAAATAATTTGAAATTAAGAGCAGAATTACCTGTTATTATTTGAAACGAGTAAAATGTAAGAGAAGAAATCGCCCATTTCAGCGAGCCAATTTCTTCGAAAATAAGTGTACTGATAGTGGGGGGGGTATTTTAATTTATAGTAAGACAAGGTATATAGTTTATTTTAATTTATAGTAACTACACTCGAGACTAAAATAAAACACCTCATGAGGCTTTCTATCTACCAAAAACTCTAATTACCTTTTCCCCCTTTTGGATGGCTGAAACCGGACATCGTATGGATGAAAAGAATGTCCGTTGTGAACCCACTCCGGATTGGGGAGAAAGTTACTAGTAACAGATGTGTAAACCTACCAAATTTCATGATTTAACATGTACTACCGCCTCGAACCCTTCAAGTCACTTTTGTTTTCCCTATGGATGCTCCACTTAATTGCTTCCTGTCTGCAACCGATCCTGTGTCTCGGAACCGTTGCACTAAAAGTGTTATTGTTGATGCATATGGTGCTGTTTCAACCGGATATTTCTGCTGATATGCATTTGTCATGCGGCAATGAGATTTTGTAACGAAATAAAATTCCACGATGGCTATTCCCTGCACTTGGGCAAAATCATAGCCCCTCCCGTTGTGTTCAACTGACTACAACTGATGCCTGATACGTTCAAAACTTCTTATGGAGGTCAATGCTGCCATCTAGTAACAGAAATCTCAAACTAACCTTTTGGTTTTTAAGCAACATGCAGATGTACTTGACTTTTGAAACACCCGGTACTAGGTAGGATTGAAAAATTCCTGGACTGAATCTATAACTTAAAAATATTACCAATTAAATTACTGAAACACATCCTGCTTTGAAATAAGACCCTTGAGCCACAACGCACTTATTCCATAGCTTGTAAGGGTCATTGAAACATTTCTGGAATTCATTTTTAGCCATGTCTTTTAATTCAGCCTGCGATGGACTTTAAATTTCATCTGCAGATTAGGATCGACGACCCTAAAAGAGGCACGCCAGTTCAAAAAAAATGCTGAAGTAGCAGGTGGCTAAATTAGGGGAGTAAGGAGGATGTGACAAAGTAGATGTTTTCGTCTTCACATCGTTGTTGTTTGAAGCCTTTTCTTCAATACCGCCGCATAAACCTTTTCAATGCTTTCAGCGGTGCTAGAAGTCTGTGGACGTTCAGAGCGTTCAGCGTCTTCAAGTCCTTCTCTGCCTGTCCTCAAAAGGTTGCGTTTGCGATAATATATATATATATATATATATATATATATATATATATATATATATATATATATATATATGCTTCAACATTTCATCTGTCTCCGTAGCACTCTACAAAATTTGATATTCAATCTCTGCTCTACAAACGTCATTTCTTTCAATCTCCGGTTGTTAAATGCTTCCGCTTACAGAATACGATGCCGTAGTGAGCCATCGAACACTTTATTTAGGAAAAATCACTTTAAGGTATCCGACTACGTTCGGAACCGTGATTTTGCAAAAGCGTATAAATGGATAATATTTATGATATTTAGTGTCACTTAGATATAAATATATAAAAGAAAAGGTATATAAAATTGTTTTAAGAATATTATTACAATGAAAAATTATTTAAGTACAATATTTTGACAAAAAATGAACATAGAATGACCCATTTTCAAAATATTCTCCTTTTGTGAAAAATGCTTCTATTATGATAATAGTTTGCCTGTATATAGCTCAGACCTCAGCACAGAGGTTCAACTAGAATTTTTGAAATACATAACTTAGAAGTGGGTTTATCCATGCTTTACGTCAACAGAGGGGAGAAATTTTAAGAAAAAAACGCCGATAAAATTATTTCAATGGGTTGTAACTTTGAAAATAATGTGAATTTTTCAAAATTCATAGTTGAGCCTCTGTACAGATGTCTGAGCTATATACAGGCAAAGTATTTTTACAATAGAAGCATTTTTTGACAAAAGGAGAACATTCTGAAAAAAAGTTATTCCAAGTTAATTTTTTGCCGAAATATTTTATTTAAATACCTTTTTTTTGTCAAAATGTGCTTAAAACAATTTTATGCATGTATTCTAATCTAAGTGACACTAAATATCATGAACATTATCCATTTATCCACCTTTTTAAAATCACGGTTCCGAACGTAGTCGAATACCTTAAGAAATGGGGAAAACACAGTAACACAGAAATGTTACCGCAGCCACTCTATTGCAAAAAAATTTCACGTTATAAGCTCTCTTAGTCCGGGGAATTTTGAATCCTACCTCGTTTAACGTTACACAATTTGATCATTATTTAATTATTTTAAAAACATTTCTTTACAAATCTTTTAACTCATTTTTTCTCTGACTCTTCATTGTTTTCAACTGCACTGTATCATTTATGCCTTTGCTATTATATGTAGTAACCGAATATTTATTATTTGCTTCAGATGTACCTCATAACTTATTTGTCTTGTGTAACCTATATTTTACTACAATATTTCTTCCTAATCAATAGAAAAGTTTTTTTAAAGTTGTCGATATCGACCTGTGTTTTAATGCAATAATTCAAGGAGAAGTATTGCGATTGGAAAGCATTGAGATAAAAAAAAATAGTGCAATACTCTAAAGGAAAAGTAAGAAAGAGAATTTTGTTTAATATTCAGTCATGTGTCATTTATGGATAATTTTTTAAATATACTCTTTGCATTTATTTCCTTAAGAAGCATCAAATAGACTGTAATAAATATTTAAGTCAATTGTATATTTTTCACATTGGAATGAGGGTTAAGTGTGGTCACATATCAGTTAATTAAATACAGAAATAGGTTGCAGAAAGTTAAACGCAATTGCTTAAGAAGATAGAATCAAGTATTGTTAAACTAATAGAGGTGGAACAATTTCATCTTCCGCAAGTGCATAGTAATATAATGCACAATAGTATTTCGATATCTTGCATGATAATACTTTGTTTATCTCAATATCCTTTCTTTACTGCATTAAAGTCAAAAATATAGGTTTATGTAAGTGTGTAAACTTTTCACAGCATCTTTTCTGATTCGTTATATAATCCAGGCTCATTTTTCTTAATCAGTAAAATTGAAATATTTTATTTTCTAATGGGGCTACATTTTAATAAATTAGCCTTTGCAGACAAGACAAGTCCCCAAACGGGAGAGCCATTTCATAGTGGTACCATCTAGTGGCGGCCTCGTTACCAAATTAAGAAGCTTGAATTAATTTTATTAATTTCAGTTCTCTCGTTGGATGCTAAATATTGCCATGATTTAATTTTTCCCGAGAGAACCAGAACCAAATTGATACTTAAGGAATCTTTTACATGTCACATAATCATATGACATGCATGCCTACGATGCCCCTACCGACTCCAGCCGGGGTCAAACCCGCAACCTTAGACTTACGAAGCGGGCACACTACCGCTAACAGCACCTGAGCCAACAAAAATTGAAACGTTAATTTTGGAAACAAAATAATATCTATTTAGAATCATATTCCATTATAATACTTTTTATAGGATTCTTTTACTTTCCTTCAAATTTTATACTTTCAAAAGCATTCTTTACAAAATTTCAGTATAATTAAAGCAATTATAAATTTTAAGTATAGTTTTATATTAAGCAAATTAATTTCATTTAAAACTAATTCAGAGAGAAGATATAGTACATAGTTCTTATCACTAATATGTAGTAATTTTATTATCTTTGTATCTGGCTAATCTCTTAATGAATTCGTTGTTCCAGTGTAGCATGTTCTTACTGTACAACTTTAAAAAAATTCTGAATGTTTCTAAACGGGTCATTTTGCATGATTATCATGGTTACTTACAGGAATTAAGGAATGTTTTGGGATATCAAAAGGCGGATTTGATCGACGATGTAGTACACGATTCCTTCAACCGTTTTCTGACCGAAGTACTTAAAGGAAATGCATCTTCAGATGAATATGTTCTGAATTCTGCAAACGCTATTTTGGTGGACAAATATCTTGAACTTCTTCCTGAGTACAAAGACAATGTACAAGATTTATACAAAGCATCAGTTCGAGATGTAGATTTCGCCAAGGATTCGGCTCAACTAGTCGGTGAAATCAATGATTGGGTGAAAGAAAAAACGAATGGAAAGATAGACAAGCTTTTCGAAAGATTAAGTCCATCTACAATTATGGTCTTATTAAATGCTGTGTACTTCAAGGGTACGTGGAAAGTTCAGTTTGAAACAGAAAATACATTTTCTGAGACATTTTACAACAATGGGCTAGAGTCAGAAGGAAAGTAAGGACATATTTTTATTCAACTCCATACATTTATTATAGTTGAGATATCTCTATATATTAGCATTATTATTTATATATATATATATCTGTATATATGAAGGATTTCTTAAAAGCTTAATATATTCAGTATTTCTTAACGAGGTTTATAACAGCATGAATGAAGTTGAGTTAATTTGCCAAGAGTAGTTTGTAAAAAATTGAGTAATTCAAGTTTTTTCAAATATTCATTTTTTAAAAATATTTTACTGGATAATGCTAAAGGCAATTCAGAATATACTTTAAAAATCATTTGCTTAGAGTTGTGTGATTCATTGAAAAGTTTTGATTTGTTGCGTATTTGAATGGTTAATAGCATTGTTCAACATTTACATCGTTCTTGATATATTTTTTAAGTAAAATATTTTAGCTTTTAAAACAGTCATTTCACATTCAATACTTATAAATTGAGCAAAATGGTGATTTCGTTATTTACTTTTACAGCAAAAGCTTCAAACAAACAATTCTGTAATTCGAGTAAGCATCTTATTCTCGGCGCTATGTAGATAAAAGTTTACGAATTATTATAACTATTGATATACATCAAGAGAAATGAAGTAACAGAGACTTAAATCATTTCAAAAGAATAAAAGCTTTTTGCACTTGAATTTCATTCTTCTGATTATTTCCACATTATATGCATTTAAGGGCGTGTACCTTACTTCAGAACTTCGGTTGCATTTCTTCTAATTTTAAATTTAGTTAATTCGCTGTAAATAGCATTAATCCACAGATAACTGTATTATTTTCAATAATTAAGATTAATATAAATGACAGAATTTGTAATTGTATGCATTGTATGCAATGTATTTATTAACAATTTATTTTACATCATAAACAAGGAGATATATCATTTTTCAAGATAATTGAGCAACTTTGTTTTATTCCCACCCGTGTCAGTTCACTGTGAAGATTTCAGCATTAATGATCAGGATGATATTTCACGCAATTCAGTTTTTTTCCCCACTTGACATTGTTATCCAAACGAAACATTTCATTATGCAATTATACTAACAATATGAAATCAGGTCGACTGTCCTCATTTGGCATTAAAGAGTTTTGATAATAGGTTAAAGTCACTGAATTATTGTTTCTGACAATGCTTTAATTTCTATCTAAAGAGTTACGAATGAAGTCTGCTTAGCCATTTAAGTATTTTAGATGAGAGAGGGAAGAAAGAAAGAGAAAGAAATTGGAAATCAATTCCACCATTTTTATTATCAGATTTTCAACCGTAAGTTTAATATGGAGGAAACCAGTCTTCATCAGAAATAAAGAAAAGTTTCGTGTCTGAACCATTCATTATTATCTCAGTTAACAACTTGATGTGCGCGTCACATTCATGCCAAATCGTATTCACTTGTCCGGTCCACTTTTATTTCCCCTACCCTGAGTAAAAATCGACAATGTAATTCACTTCTGGCTTTAGTATATTTACATTAACAACTTAAAGAAATGTAGAATTAAAGAAAGAAAAAGTACATGAAGAAATTAAAAGTATTATATGAACTAATCACACAACGTCTGCAAAATTTAATCTAAATGAAATCGATGAAAAAAAAATTCGGTACTGTTGCATGAACACTTTTGTAAATTTTTTAAAAAATTTCTTAAAAGTTCGAAAAACCTGCTTAAAATACTTATATTGTATTGTTAAATTTAAAAAATTATTGAAGTCTCATTTTAAATTTTAATATTTTTAAATAATTTTGATCAAATTGGTTCTCAAATATATTTTTAGAAGAGTACCCTTCATGCACATGACCAACCGTTTCCGCTTCACTTATTTTGATGACTTCAAAGCTCTGGAATTACCTTACAAAGGAGAAAACATCAGCATGCTGATTCTTTTGCCAAATGAACGCGATGGATTACGGGATCTTGAAGAAAGTCTGACCCCTGAGAAACTGTCTGACGTCCAGAAACAATTGTCCGAAACCAAAGTTATCATCTCGTTACCAAAATTCAAGATGGAATTCGAGAAGGAACTGTCTCCAGAATTTCAAGCTCTTGGTGCCAGCTCTATCTTCGATGCAGGTGCAGCTGACTTTTCAGGAATGACTCCCAGCAAGGGCATATTTGTGAGCCAAATACTTCACAAAGCTGTTGTGGAAGTTAATGAGGAGGGAAGCGAAGCAGCAGCAGTGACAGGAATTGTAATAACCCGAATGAGACCGATCGCAGACTTGACACCCGAAATCAAAGCAGATCATCCTTTCCTGTTTGCCATCATAGAGAAAGGTAGTAAGAGCAACATGGTTTTGTTCTTAGGCCATGTAAATAACTTGTAAAAATAAAGTAATCTAAATTCCCTTATGAATTATTTGTTTCGGGCAATTTAAAATCAGTTTATATTGTGGAATTACATTTAATAAATCAGAGATTCCAGTCCCCTTGGTCTCGCTGAATATGTGCTGTATACTACTGATAATTGATTTACTATATATATTACATATCACAAATTGATGTTTATAGAAATAAAGCATATTATTACAATAATACAATTGAATGTAATTGAAACTAAAAAGAGATAATCTCTCTGTAAATTGATATTTATAAATCTTACAAAATAGTCCATGGTAATTCAAAAAGTTTAGGAATATCTATGTTATGTTATTTTAATACAATAAACAATTTTTCATAGATATAATTATCCAATTGCAGAGCAAAACGAATACGATATTTCTAAAAAAAATTTGTTTCTAAGAGGTTTTATGAAGAGTTAGAACACATTTTGCAATCATACTTTTAATGCTTGAACGACATATGCTGGTATATTGCAATTTCTTGTGCAATTAAAATTTGTTTTTAATTTAAAAATCCAAAGATTAATTTCAGTTCCTTTGCAATGAACTAAAATCTTGAAATAAGTTAATAACTGTGAACATTAATTAAAAGAACTGAACGAAAGTGCTAATCAATGGATGTATTCAGTTTTTTCACACCGGTTTAGCAGGATCAATCCTCAAACTTTTGTTGAGTTTCATGAATTGGTTATTTAAAGCAGCACTTTAATCTAATATATATTATAAATGCGAAAGTTTGTGAGTATCTTTGTGGGTCTTTCACGCAAAAACAACTGAATGGATTTTAATGAAACTTTACAGTAATATAGCTTATACATCAGAATAACACATAGGCTAAAATTTATAAAAATATTGTGAGAAGTTTTCAAAATATAACGACAATTGTCAAGAAAGTAGGAAAAGATTCTGCCATTTGCAAAAAAGCCCGTGACAGCATTCATCTATCTTTTTTATCCCTTCTGTTTTGTCTACGCCGTACCTCAGTGTGCTTTCGCTTTTCATTGATTCCCTTCATCAGTGTGATCGCTATTTTTATTTCATAATAAAGCTACATTTCGAAGGGAGAGGTGGTGGCAAGATTTTAACATAAAATAAATACAACAAAAAGTAATATTAATGTATTACACTTCCTGATATAAATTACTTACACTATTTTAAGCGTTCATTACACAAAATTTGTAACTATGACAGTGGAAGGAAAACTATGAAATTAAAATAAAATATCAAATGTTTTTTTTTCATTTCGTTTTTTTTCCTTTTTGAATGTTTTTTTTTCAGTACATGTAAATATACATCTACGCTCCCCCCCTACTGTTTTTTATAACTTATATATATATATATATATATATATATATATATATATATATATATATGTGTTTTTAAAAGTATTTCTATTAATTAATTACTAAATTAATTATTTGTTAATTAAAAAAGTACAATGTCTATTATTTGGATAAAAATACTTTTCAGAGACATTTTTAAGCTAACTAAGGAATCGTTTTCTTTTTATTGCGTCACATTAATAATTTTTTAAAAGTCATAGATTGAAATTTGAAGCTATATTTTATCTGTGAGGGGGAGGGGAAGAGGAAACAGTAATTTTACACTAAAAAACCGTGTTATGCCGGGCTAGAGGGAGGGGGAAAACCTGTCTTAAATCGAAAATATGTGGAACACACACAAATTTCGAAAAAGGGAAATTTAATGACATAATTTTAGAAATCACTCACATTGTGTGCGTACAAACACACACATAATTGCTGGCGTCGTGAGGGAAAGAGAAAGCCCGTGCAAAGCCGGGCCATGCAGCTAGTTAGGAATATTTCTAAGAAATGTGTCTGAAAAAAGACTATCTTCATAGACTACCTTAACATAGGGAGCTACGTAATGTGTAAATTACAAATTAACAATAGGGGTACGAAGAGAAATTCTTAAATTATGCTAATTTGTCTGCTGGTGACACTAAAAAAATTGTTTCGGGAAGAATCTTATAGATATATTTTGTAATATTTTTACTTATTCTGAGGTCCGTATTGTTCAATTCCAAAGAGAGAGACATCGAAAGTTTTTCTTCCATCATTTTATTAACAAACAAAACCCCGCAAGATATCGAACTATTACTACTAGAATAACAAACGTAAAATCAGAAGGTAACGTTGCATACAGCAATTGATTGAATAAAAATATATAGGTACTAAAAAATTATATCGATGCCACATTGAAAAGATATTACACCAGTGTCTTAGGGAATAGTTTCAAACGGTTAGAAAGACCCGTGTGGACTATTGTCATTTTCTTTTACTGGGAATCACCCATAAATCTTTCAGAAATTCAAATTCCAATTCTTTAAATGAGGAATTACTAATAGTAAATCAGTCAAAATAATGTTCCAATCTTTTAGAGGAAGGGGAAATGAGACGCGTTTCAAAACAGGATACTCGGAGTTATGAGTCGAGATTTAAATTATTATTAATTTAAATTATTACATACACACACGCACATACAGAGAAAATAGTGTGAGAATAAAATCCCATTAATACTTAAGATAATAATCATAATACACTAGAAGAATAGTATATAAAAAATCCAAAAACTAAGTCACTAAAGCCAAATATCAAGTAAAAAATACTAAAAAATATATAGATATACCTAAACCATAAAAAAATTAAATAAATTGAAAAAAAATATAGTTTTAATCAGACATTATAATAGCACAAAAGCACGTCAGGGACTTGCATTAAGATATCCGACTACGTTCGGAATTGTGATTTTGCAAAGCGCATAAATGGATAATTTTCATGATATTTAGTGTCACTTAGATTGGAATATATGCATAAAATTGTTTTAAGGACATTTTGACAAATAAAATTATTTAACTATAATATTTTGGCAAAAAATTAACTTAGAATAATCTTTTTTCCAAATGTTCTCCTTTTGTGAAAAATGCTTCTATTATAATAATAGTTTGCCTGTATACAACTCATACCTCTGCATAGAGGTTCAACTAGAATTTTTGAAAAATATAACTTAGAAGTGGGTTTATTCATATTTTATGACAACAGAGGGGAGCAATTTTAAGAAAAAAACGCCAATAATTATTTCAATGGGTGGTAACTCTGAAAATAATGTGAATTTTACAAAAACTTTAGCTTACACTCTCTGGAGAAGTCTTTTCTTTATCTAAGAAAAATATTATTATAATAGAAGCATTTTTCACAAAAGGAGAACATTTGGAGAAAGGATTATTCTAAGTTAATTTTTTGCCGAAATATTATATTTAAATAATTTTTTTTTGTCAATAACTCCTTAAAACAATTTTATGCACGTATTCTAATCTGAGTGACACTAAATATCATGAAAACTATCCATTTATGCGCTCTTTTAAAATCACGGTTTCGAACGTAGTCGGATACCTTAACCGGTACAGTAATAGTACAGTAACGCACGTATGGCCCATTTAATATATTATTATGATCAAATAAAAACTATGTCTTAAAAAAACTTGAAAATAAAAAAAAATTAATAAAATCGTTTTTGGAAGTAAAAGTTAAGGAAAATTTCAAAACGAAGCGAAGAGAAAAAAAAGTATATTTAAACCTGTGATGTGTGCTATCTTGCCATATATACAGAATGTTGCCGAATTCGACCGACAAATTCAGAGGGGTGATAGTAGAAAGCATGGAGATGACAAATCAACATGGAACAGGGGGTAGCAAAACACGTTGAGTCGCGTTGTTAGTAGCTGCCGAGATGAAGAGTGGCCAAACGAAAATGCGGAGATTTGGAGCGTCATTGAAGGGTTGAAGAAACATATGCATGTATATAAATTTCCCTCTTCTTTTTTAAATCTCAAATTCCCTATATTTTCAATGAACACTGTTAAAATTAAAATAATCTTATTACTAGGATGCTTAAAAAATAGCACAATAAAAAAAAAAAAGAAAATGTTGCTAAAAAATATTTTTGCTGCTAAATTACAGTAATGCTTTTTCTTTAAATGCTTGAAATACAGTAATGCTTTTTAGGTTGAAATAGTTTGCGTATAAAATATAGCGGCAACAATGATATTTCACTTCTCTAATAAGGTTAGAAAGAATTTAATTCTCTGAAAAAAATGTTTTAACAGTGAATAGTTATTTTTAATTAGTATAATAATAAAAACAATATTAATATCGGTGATGATTAATAAATAAAAAAGGGATATTTTATAAAGTTAACATTGTTTTCATTCTATGTGTAACTTTCATTAACGGTTTGCATTTAGCTTTTTCAGTTTCTCCTCAAATACTAAACTATTCTTACAAACTCTGTCATCTCACCTTGAACTTTTATATTCCTAACTTTCAATCTGTCACATTCCCTTGAAGTGAACGTCACGTAAACAATCTCCAGGGTCGTGGAAACATTGGAAATACCAGTTTTGAAACTAAGCGATTTGGCAATTCGTCTTTACAACTGAAGAAAAAAACGATGACTTATATTTTTAGAACAATTTTCAACGAACCATTCACTCGTGGATTTTATTTGAAAAAAATTAATTGTGCCTGAAATGATTGTTAACATTATTTTCAGAAAGAAATTATTTGCCAGTTATTGTACCTTAATTTATACCATGACAAAATTATGCATTTAATTATAATAAAACTACATAGCTTTTTAATTTGGATAAAATTATGTATACCTTTAATTTGATATAAGGTATATGTAATCTATTTACAATTTCAGTGTTACTGTGAAGTTTAAACAGTGAAATGTTACAGAAATTACATATACATGACTTATACAATAATTTGAATAGTGTTTGATTTATATATATATGCTTGCTTTTTTTTTACAATTCCTGAAAAACTAAAAACTATTTTCTGGACACACTGTGATACCGTAAAATCCAGCGTATAACGCTCACCCGTATTTTCAAGATGCATTTTTTAATTTTTAGGTATATTCGCCGTATAACGTGCACCCTATTTCTTAAGAAAGAGCATGAGATGTTTTTTGTATAATGATATTATATTTTGAACTCTATTCGAGGTATTATCCCACGACTTTGAAACAATAGTATACCTCTAGAACAGGGGTACTCAGCCTTTTTTTCTGCTGGGCCGCCTACATATGTTAGCTATTTCACGCGGCCGCTAACATATGTCGCATCATGAGGATAAAGAGGGAAGGGTGATAAAAATATTTTAACATGTGCTTTACTTTTTTTAATTACTATTTTTTGAATTACTAACACTGAATTACAAGCATTTAAAGAACACTTTTTAAGAAACACTCCTTCACAATTTTTGCTTCAGAAAACGGTTTCATATGATTATTAGTAATATAACAAGAATCATAAGATGTCTTTGTTGCCACTGTGATAATACCACTGATAAAACGCTTTGTTGCTCTGTCGCAAAGATTATTCAAGAAAGCCTATTTATCACATCTTGAAAGAAATCTTTGAGGAAAAGAGCCATTTAATGATTTTTTGTTTACTGGTATTTTTTAAATACAGCACTTACGGGATAAATCAAACGATTACTGATTCATGTCTGTTTTTCACTACAAAATAGTCAACCTCTCAATCATCTTGGAACGATATACACTCAGGAACATTGAAAATAGCGACACAAGAAGGAAGCTAAGTACAATCGCGAAACTTTGCAAATAAGTACAGCGTAATGTGATATGCAAATGATACAAGTTTTGTGCCAATACGCATGCTCATACACCCCGAGGTGGCGCTACAATCAGGAAGAGGGTGCTACATAAGCCAGCGCAAATTCGAAGATTCATAAACGTGACGATTACCCGCCGTTTGTAGGAAGACTTTGGTAAGCGAAACATGCCAGGTAAACGAGCTAGAAGACATTTCTCACAGTTAAGCGAGTTTGAGAGAGGCCTGATCATCGGGATGAAAACTGCAGGCTAGTCGACGTGCCGTGTTGCTGGCCAGGTGGATCGTTCGGAGTATGCCGTTAGAAATTGTTGGGAGCAGTGGACACGAGAAGGTACCCACGCGCAAAAACCGGGTCTGGAGCGACCAGGAAGACCACGAGTAGAGAGGATCGAAGGATCGTGCGGCAAGCGCTTGTGGATCCCACAGTGACTCGTTCAACGATACGAGCAGACGTAGGCGCAGCAATTGTTCCACAAACAATTTCCAGACACCTTGCAGAAGCAAATCTTAAATCCAAGTTCCCTTTTCGTGCACTCCCTCTAACACCAGAACATCGGCAACTGCGTCTACAGTGGTGCCAAGCCAAATCAATGTAGAATGTCACAGATTGGCAAAAGGGTGTCTTTAGTGATGAATCCCGGTTTGTTTTAGGTACAGATGATAACCGTTTACGGGTGTGGAGGCGTCCTGGTGAGCGGTACAATTCCCCCACACTGTACTACGTCACACTGCCCGCACAGCTGGTGTAATGGTCTGGGAGCATATCCTATGATAGCCGGACCACTTTAATTGTGATGCGTGGAGCCTTAACGGGCCAACGTTACGTTGATGATATTCTTCGACCCCATGTAGGACCTTTCCTAAATGGTCTCCCAGGGCAACTTTCCAGCAAGATAATGCTCTTCCGCATACAGCAAGAGTTGCTCAAGACTTCCTACGTCATTTTCAGACTCTTCCATGGCCAGCCTGCTCCCCCGATTTGTCCCCTGTAGAGCACGTGTGGGATCAGCTAAAACAGCAGATGCCATCGTGTTACTCTGTGCATGATTTAGAGCTGGCTGTTCAAGATTTGTGGGCCCATCTGCCTTTTTACAACATAAGATGTCTGATCAACTCAATGCCGGACCGTGTGGCGGCATGTATTGCAGCCGGAGGTGGTCCGACGCGCTATTGAAGTTGCCCAGTATTTGTGTAGTTGCACACCCTGTATTCGTTTAATTGTCTTGTTTTTAAGATCAAGTGAATCTCTCATCTTTGTCATTATGTTTATTAAATTTCATTTCAATCCGATGCTTTCTTCTTGGGTCGCTATTTTCAATGTTCCTGAGTGTATTTTCTTTGAATATGTTTCGCTTGCAAGATATGAGGTAGTTAAAAATTAGTTCCACCCTTAAAACTGTTACTACACATTGTTGTCCATTACCACTAACCGTAACCATTCCAAATAGAAAAAGAATATCAGTTCTCATTCGTACGACATCGACAGCAAAAAGCAGAATTGATATATATATATATATATATATATATATATATATATATATATATATATATATATATATATATATATTGTTCTTAAGTAAGTAAATTTTTCAGAGCACTGGCCACTGACCGGGCCACTTGAAATTTAATTATTTCGGCATTTTCCAATTTTTGTCCGGAGCGGCAAATCTGCTAGAGTCGGTACTGGTCACAGCAATCAGAATTTCTTTTTCGAGCACATGTAGGTCAGTGGGATTAGTCAGATTCTAGCCCATACCATGATTACATCTCATCTATAACTAAGACTGTAAGCCAGTGTTTCTCAAACTGTGGGGCGCGCCCCCCTGGTGGGGGCTTGATAACCTTACGAGGGGCGCGCGAGCACATCGAAAATAAAAGATTTAAAAATAATTAATTTACTGGAATGAATTAAAATAAAGTACTTTCAGACATAATAAACAATGCACTCTTACTCTGATATAATTTATAGGCATGCGATATTAAGTCATCAAAAATAAAAACTTCTTCAATACCTAATTAGCTATCTTTGATCCTATAACCAAATAAAAAAAACTTTTATTTGATTTGCTGTAATCCCATGATGAGAGATTTTTTTTACTACGCTTTCTTTTTAAGCCTACCATACAACTCTTTCAGAGAAAAAACAGATCCCAGACCCAGAATCGAAGAAATTTAGGAACATAAAAAATTCATCACTGTCATTATTTTTTGAAATACTGCACATTATAGCTGTAATCTGTATGACCTTCTAAGTTATTGGTACAGTTAGTTATGACCCCTCTCTTACGTGTTTGTTTCTCATTTAGGGAAGTTGTAAGATCTGTTTCGCCTTTTTCCATGCAAAACAACGTTTTACACAATTTTTTCAGCAGAAACATACATATTATCATAATGAATACAATTTTTACCCGGAAGTGGTCGCGTGGGACACACAGATTACGAAATCGTTAATTCTGGCAAAACTGTTTATTTGTTACCAAAGAAAAGTTGAAAAGTTATTGAAAGTAGGTAAGTAAACTTTCTCTTAGTTAAATTATTCATTAGAATCACGATTTGTATCGTGTACAATAAAATAATTATAAAAAAAGGATTGCGGTGATTCACTAACCCCGCTCGACCGTATCGAGTGTGCGCCTGCTCCCGGGTTAAAACATGTTGAAGTCTTTTCGCTTTAAATATTAAAAATAATACAATTATTCTTCATTGGAAATTTATATTATTGTTCATTATTTAACATCAATTATAAATGCTAATTCTGTGAGGCTTAAAATTACAATTTGCTTAAAACTAATTATAATTTGAGCAACCATTTTAAAAAGATCATTTTACATTTTTGTAAGCATTGTCGAGCACTTGGCTTTGCTCTCCTTACAATTCAACTATTATATCAATAATGTTTTATTTTCTTATAAATGAACTCGTGCAAAGAGCGGGTACTTCAGCCGGTATACTTTTAATGTATCAGTGCTGCACAGAGTATTTTATAACTAATTAATTAATATTAAATTAAGAACAAGTTTAATAAGTATTAACGACTTCCATGGGCTTGTCTTGCAAAGCAAAGTTTTTATAAGGAATGCTTATGATTAGAAATTGCCCCTCTGAGTTCTTTTTCTATATTTAGCAGATATCTATATTTTGTCTTCTAAGCAGCCACCGGATTTTGCAATATGTCCAATTTAAAAATTAGAGAAAGGAAAATTAACATAATAATTATCCTATTATTTTATTTATTTTTTTGAGGTAAAAGTAGTATACAAAATTTAATACTTATGTTACTAATTTGTATGGTTTATAATTAAGATCGCCTATTGTAGCTTAAGCGTCAAAGTGCATTATTATTGCATTCAGTACATTATTAATGTATAAGGGGGGCGCGATAAAAATTGTGATCGAAAAGGGGGCGCCAGTATTGAAAGTTTGAGAAGCACTGCTGTAAGCAATGATAGGTATTTTTAACTCTCCAGATTAGCACAGGACCTCATTTACTTTCCAAAGACGATGTGTGTAGAGGCTCCTTGTAGTTTGGTTGAAATAACGGGCTGTTCTTTCCAGTAAAAATAAATATTTCCATGTCTTTGATTAAAAGGGGCATACTCAAGAGATTATCTGGTATTTAAAATAATTGATTTTGAAATTGTTTGCGTTCTCGAGTAGCATATATCAGGGCTGGGTGGACTTTTCCAGGGTATGGGCTACTTCTAATATTTTTAAGGTTCTGCGGTTTACCCAGTGGCGTAGTTGGGGCTATTCTGTGTGAAAATTGTATGTTTTCTTTTCTTAACACTTGTTTTCAATATTATACCTCTCTTAAAATATAACACATTACTATTTTTACTACAAAAAACAGAAGTAACACAAAATTGTCAAGTAGAATACTTGAACAACTATGAGCAACTGCTAAACCGTGAACGCATTCAGTGCAGAGAGCAAAAAGCATATGAAAGCCAATAAATCTGAAACCAAAGTTTGTACTTAACTTTTTTGCTGTCAAGTCTCGTGCCATCGTGGGAAAAGACATCAAAGCGAAAACCCTAACCCGCAGAAGCGCGGGATGTGGGATGATGTCTTGATAGCCAATTCCGTGCTATCTCAGGAAGAGGTGATCATCAGCACTTTTTCTGCCTTTCAGTCGACATGTTGGGAAAAATTCATTTTGTGGCTGGCATCGCAGCAATCGCTTTTTTTTTCTCCTGCAACGGCAATGAGTGTAATAAGCGCATTAAGCGCCTCCATTGAAGGTATATGTGTCGTCTATACATTTATAAAATCATTTGCTTCATTCACAGTGGCATCAATTGTGAAAAGACGATTCTCCATGCCAGCTAGCATCTGTGGTTCGTAAATACGTTTACTTTAGTAAGCGCGCTATGTCGTAAGTTAGTATGTCGCTGCTGCTTGTCTCTTGTCCGCTTTGCTTTATAATCGTCGCAAGTTTGTCTCGTCAACGTGAAAATGTACCGTAATTTTGTCTTAAGCTTTTGATGTGTGTATCACAATAAAATAATGATCGTCCACTGAAGAAGTTGTTTGTTTTAATGAAAACCTACTAACACTCGACAAATATACCTCTCGGCCAATACGTTACACATTGTTACGTAGATCTGGGTTCGTGAATTTTATGCAAAACATTCACAAAGAAAATAAGCAGTTCTGTAAGAGCTATGCAAATTTATTAACAAAAATCCAATCCTTTAAATACAGGATTCAGTAGCAATTTTCATAGAGTAAATCTCCGAAGGTCTTCACACCTTCAAAAGCACTCAAACACAATTGCAGTGCTTAAAAATACATGTATGTAAAAGATTATTCACAAGCACAGACGAACTAATCGCTAGTCAAAACAGTCCTCACTCTTCGCTGGTTAAAATCAAATTGACTGGTTGCGGGCTGGCATTCCTATTTAGAGGCGTGGCAGAAACTTCCAGAAATATAACCGCTCGTGTCATCGAGCGTAACGTTAATGTAGAGGACCACTACTTTTTAGAAGAATCCAGAGGGTTACGAACTCGCCAACATAGTCGCCAATGACGCCAACTTGGCTCTACCACCAAGATTTCGCCAAGTTCTCATTGAATCGCCCTTATAACGTAAGGGGCGACATTGCTTGTGAATGGTACAATTTTAACATGAGATAAATATAACATAGAGTAATATAAATGCATTAAACATCCAAATACAAATTATAAACACTATTTACACAAAAATTGTAACAATATGTATATTTCGCATTCATGCCTAATTCAATACCTAAATTTAATTCGAATCTATTATTACTATTCGTATTATTATTATTATTATTATACAAGGGCGTCAGATTAACTTGGGTTTAGGGCACCATCGAACTTACATCCGTCACTGAAGATACAGACAACTTTAGATCTTATATATCTCTAAAAACTTCAAAATGGATTTGGGATCGTTGGAAGAAGCAGAATCGATTAAACAGAATTAAAAATTATGCAAACAGATATCGTTAAACAAGAACGAACTTCAATAGTCCTTCATGGCTGCGATGGTCAAAGTCGGGAAATCGTGGCCGCGGCGAGGCGTGAATTTGAATCCTGGTGTCCCTGAAAACCCACCATGTAAAGGGTCTGATGCAGGTTAAATCTAAATCGTAGATCCTCACGTTGGCATAGCTTGGAAGTTCGGAGAGGAGGATGCAAATTCAATGTCATTCTCTTCTCTTGACCAAGGCTCAAAATTACGAGTTCAATCACCAATATCCCTCTTGTTGGTTTAGAGCAAGGGTACTCGACCTTTTTTTTTCTGCTGGGCCGCATGCATATGTCAGCCATTTCACGCGGGCCGCAACATGGGATTAAAAGAGGGATGTAGAGATGCTTAAGACCAAGTTAACATTGAAAACTTAAAATGTGGAAAGTTGATCAAAATATTATAACTCCAGTTTTGCGTTTTTTAATTATTATTTTTCATATTTTTGTCACTAACACTAAATTAAATAAATTTAAGAAACACTCCTTCACAATTTTTGCATCAGTAAACGGTTTTGTATGATTTCCAACAATATAACAATCTTCTCTTAGGATGTCTTTGTTACTACTGTGACATTACCACTAACGAAACACTTTGTTGCTGTTACAAAGAATATTCAATAAAGCCTATTTATCCCCTCTTGAAAGAGGAGAAATGTCATTAAATAATTCCTGTTTATTGGTATTTTTTAAATACAGCACTTTCGTGACAAATCAAACAAGTACTGGTCCATGTTTGTTTTTCACTACAAAACAGTCAACCTCCAAATCATTCGAACATTTTTCGCTGGCAAGGTGTGTTGTTCAAAATTGGTTCCATTCATAAAATTGTCACTAATCCACTGTTGTCTGTTTTCTCACTTGCCGTAACCGTTACAAATAGAAATAAATATATCAATTCGTAGCCATAAAACGTCAAGAGCAAAAAAGTAAAATTAATATATTTGATTTCTTGTCGAAGCATTTCCCTCCAAATTTTTAACACATTGTCTTAAATAAAAGAATTTCTCAGAGCAATGAGTCATGACCGGGCCACTTAAAAAGGCTCATTGGGCCGCCGGTTGAGTATCGCTGGTTTAGAGTGTGACGTGAATCAAATTATAAAAATCATTCCAAATGATAAAGTTCGTTATCAATAATGCACTGGATGACATTTATTGAAATAAACATAATTTTTGGTTAATGTCTACTTGCTTGAAATCGCTGCTACAGTTGGTAAATTTTATATTTATTGAAAAATACTACAATTGATATTTAGAATGTGTTTAGTGTTTATAAAATGTGGATGCTTAGATATTTTTTGATAAAAAAATTAAAGGCCGAATATTGCTTTAGTTTGTCTTTGAATGCTAAAAATTTGCATCCAGACAATGTAAACAAGAGTGTATTTTTCCACCTAGACAATATGAGAGTTAGTGTTTTGTGAAATATAATAAAAATATCACCGATAAGGTTGAGAGAATACTCATTATACCATACTGAATCTCTTTCAAACCAGACACAATTTATAAGGAATACAGACGCATATATTAAAAATATCTTCTTTAAAGCTGTAAGATATTTCCACAGATTGTAGTCAACACTTTTTGTTAGGAAATTTAGTGAAATAGTTGAAATTTATGTAACCACACAAAAAATTTACCCCATTCTCTGAATGATTTCGCTCAAAAAACCTTTCCTGTTAAAAGTCTTAGAATTTAAAGGAATGAGTTCAAACATAGAAGTAAAATATACATACTTAAAAAATATATGAACTTTTTTCTCTTTTTATTTATTCTAAATACAGAACTTCATGAATGCGAATTGGGACTCTGGGTCATGCTGATTAATGAAACTTTGCTTTAAACAAAACAACCTATAAAATGAGCCAGGCAACTTAATTCAGTGCTCTGTACAATAAAAAGAATATGTAACATGAAGTAAAAGTACGAAGGTAAATATTTGTAGAAGAGAAAATTCAAATGAATTCATTATTTACCTGATATGTATTACGTTGAACTAATTGGAAGAAAGTAACAGTGCAGATTTTAAATGCTTGAGCAGATAGAATTCTGTTTGTTGAGTGCTTATTGTAAATGATAAAAAGAATCTATTGATGAAAAATTAAACGTATGCTTACAAGATAAATATATCTTGTTGTAAGATTTCGTTTATAATCACAGCCACACAAATATACATAGTAATATTTTTGTAGTGAATGAACTTACGTAAATAATTTGAGATTTTTTAAATAATTGGAATTTCGAGGTCCGTGTTGGTAGAGATGCAATGGCTTAACGTACACCCCTGCAATCTCCACATTGTGGGTGGGAGGGGGGGCAGGATTCTAAAGGCCCCAAAGCCTGACTAACGGCTAGTGCGTATTTAACCAATTTTTAAAATAGTAAAGGCAAAATGTGACTTTGAAGGGGGCGTAATATTCTATTTTACGCCATTTCAGAGGTACCCAAAACGAGTGACGGATTTCAGGTCTAGTTCCTCTTGAAATCATTTAAGGTATCCGAACACGTTCGGAGCACTTTTTAACACAAAATAATATATTTAAACATTATAAAGGCTTTTTTATATAGAACTCAATACCAACAAATACTAATATTTAACTAACAATATTTAAAATAAATTGCCCAAATTTCACAGAAATCACAATTATAAGTGAAATTTTAGCAATACTTTTGTAAAACTTCAAAGCAATTAGAGAAAAAGTAATTAACATAGATTAGTAAAAGAATTACCAAAACAATCTAGAGGCATTTATCTAGAGAATGTACTAAAATTTTAATGTTTTATTAAAATTTGAAACTTTTAGAGATGATTGAGTAAACGTTATAAGAAAAATAACGCCTTTATGAGACCATTATTTTAATAACATGCCCTAACTCAAATAATATTCATACTATAAGAAATATTTTAGTACATTCTCTAGAAAATAGCATAAAAATCAGGTACAAAAAGTTTTATAGAAATACATTTGTAATATTTTGTGTGATCAGACTCGCCATGATAGATTTCGAACAATTTAAATGCCCACTTCTGGTAGATAAAAGACCCACTTCCGGTTTTTGTAACTTAATAAAATTGATTGTAACTTGGCTTCTAAGAAGCATAGAATCAAAACAAAGTATGTTTTGTAAAGCCAAAATATAGATGCATTAAATAAAATAGAAAACAAAAATATCGGTCTTGTCCGAATTTGGTCATTTTCAACGTGTTCGGATACCTTAAAGTAACATTAGTGGGACTTCTGCTGTTGTACATTAGATGACAAATAATTTATATCAGGATTATAAGATGTTATTTTTAGCAGAATGCATGCTGAATTAGAGTCGTCTGCTAAACGGTTTCTAAGCGAGTCTTTGATGTTATTTTTTCATCTCTGAAAATAATGACTCGCAGGCATAGGTAGATAAAAATATGGTTAAAATAGCATAAGCCAGCTTCTTCAAACATTTAAATGTGTCTAGAATGGAATTCCATGCTTCCAAAATTTCGTTACTGGCAATTTTTACTTATATTGCTTGTTAGTCTTTCTGCTTCAATCAATTCCAACTTGTTCCTTGTTTCAATAAACTTTTGAATCCATATTGAACTAAACTGGAAATCAATCAGTTGCATTTCAAATTCTTCAATTTTCAACCAATCGAATTGGGACAAGTTCAGTTTATCAAACGAAATCACATCAGGGTACATAATAAATTTGAATGTTTCCAATAATTCCTTGAACTGAGGAAATCTCACTGAAAATTCTTTGATTAAAGAATAAATTATAGGAATAAATTCATCAATAACTGTTTCTTCATTTCGTTTTTCTTGGGCATATAAATCTTTGGTATTTTTTTCAAGTTTGGGAAGTACTTGTAGTTTCTTGTGATATTATCGTTTCTGAAAACATACAGCTTAGCTTCAAAAGCGCGAATGAGATCCATCATGACGATAACTGTTTTATTCGGGCATTGAAGCTTTACGTTCAATTCATTGAAATGTTGGCATATGTCTGTAAAAAACATCAATTTTAAAAGCCACATAATATCCATCAACTGTGAGTATTGTTGAAATTTGCTCTTCATTTGTAGAAACAGTCTGATTTCTCCCAAGCAATCAACAAATCTTTGAAGCAAGTTCCCGCGGTTCAATCAGTGAACATTATTATACATTAGTAAGCCATTATACACCGAATTGACTTCATCCAATAAAATATCAAAATTTCGCTTATTTAAAGCCTGGAACGATATGAGGTTGACTACTCTTGTGACTAATGTTATTGCATTGTGTGTGTGTGTGTGTGTCAAGAGATGTTAAACTACTCTTTGCACATAAGGCTTGTTGGGGAATAATGCAGAGGCATTCAAGAATCGAATGTACTATGTCTGTTTAAAATTTAAAAAATGAAACCAATTTTTTTTTTTTTTACCATATTTGGAGCACCATCAGTGGTTACTGAAACAGTTTTTTTCAAATCAATTTGTTTCTCAGAAAAGCGAATTTCTTACTGCCGTACAAATATATCTGTGCCTTTTGTAGTTGTTAACAACGATGTTCTCGTAATTAGTTCTTCCTTAATGACGATTCCTATACAATATCGAGCAAAGACAGCTAAATGTGCAGATTTCGCCAAGACATAGCTATATAAAAGGAGCGGAGTTAATGTCATTTTTTTGTTGTTGATTTGTAACGTTTTCTGCCAATTTCAGGATTCTATCTTTTATTGTGTTTCTAGATAGAGGAATATCTTTGATGCGCTGAATTATCTTATCTTTATTATAAAAATCATCAAAGGGTGAGGACACGCATGCACCCAGCTTCCTTCAAAAACTCTCCCTCTTGAAAAGGTTTACCATTCCGAGCAATGACATTTGCAGTCGAGTAACTTGCCACAGTTGTGTGACAATTTATGCTTACATACTATTTAATTACAGAAGTCGACTGTTTATTTCTGTCTCTTATTGCACTTGAAATTAATTCTTTTTGCTCTGGTTCACTTTTTTCACAAAAGGATTTGTAATTTGTTTCCAAATGCCGTTATACAGACGATGTTCTGCATACCACTGTTCCAGAACATGAAACACACACCGCTTTGTTGCCTTTACTGATCATGCCATATTTCTCAGTCCACCAAGTTTGAAATTCTCTGCTAAACTTAATATCTTGCACTTTTTGTTTTTTTGCTGAACTAGCCATGTTCAATAGCAGCTAAAAATTGTAAATTTAACACAAATGAACTTTAAACATACAGTTTTATCGACAAAATTGACTATTCTATGTGCTCTCGCATAATCACACTCACAAAAAAACTTTTTACTGATTGCGCTCGACTGCGGGCATATGCACAGATTTTTTTTTTTTTTGGAAATTGAGTACTTCTACGAGATCTCTGTAGTGTCCATTCTTTCGCTTTTGTCTCATGTCATTAATTTTTTTTAAAATGAAGCAGTGAGAGTTACTTGATGAATTAGACTTAAGAGACAAGAATTAGATCACATTGATAAATTAGATGTATACAAGCTGAAACATTAATGTAAACGTTAGAATATATATTTTAAACAACTTAAATATATATCTAGAAATAGTTACATACACTCACCCACTATGCGTTGATAAACTTTACATCATACACGACGTAACTACGCAAGACATAACAAACGAGTCTGCTTCTCGACGCGTTTGTTCAAAATATTTTATAGTGAACATAATTATTTTCAGCTAAAATGCAAACTGTTTTTGATCAATGACGTGCCCAAAATATTCTGTCCCATGCCATCATTGGCACGCGTGCCATTGGTTCGCCATCCCTGGTATATGCTATAATTTATAAAGATATTGTGTTAAGTGTCCAAGATTTAACGATATTTGTCAAGTAAGTAGGAAAAAATTTGCCATTTGTAAGCAATTCTGGCGTGCGCTGCAGAAAAGCCCGCGACAGCATATCGTCAGTCTAATTATCAGACTGCGTAACTCCATCTGGGATGCTAATTTAATACAGTAGGGCTAGGCGCCAAGTTGTTGTTTATGTTCGCCAAGATAGGCGATAATATTACAATACGACTCACTTTGATATTTTTATCGTGCGATAATGGGGTTGCCATGGGGATAACGTATATTAGTGTTAGTTTTCTTTTTTTGTTTTTTTCTCGGGAACTCTGCTCAGCAAAAGTAACACATTGTTACAAATTTTGCGCAATGAACGCTTTAAATAGTGTAAATAATTTATATCTGGAAGTGTAATATATTAATATATTACTTTCTGTTGCACTTATTTTATGTTAAAATCTTGTCACCGCCTCTCCCTTCGAAATCTAGTTTTATTATGAAATAAAAAAAAGTAGTGATTACACTGATCGGGGAATAAATTAAAAGTAGAGCGCGTACTGAGGCATGGAATAGATATAACAAAAGGATTAAGGAATCGTGCAAAAAAGCGCTTGGCGCGTTGCACTCCTATTATCAAATCAGTAACACTGTTGGAGTTACGCAGTCCGATAATTAGGCCGATGATATATCTATCTTTTATTTGGGAAGAAACACTTCATGTTTTGTCTACGCAAGGCGCTGGCCTCTAATTTGTTCCTGTGATCAGTGTAATCCCCATTTTTTTTATTTCAGAATAAAACTAAGTTTTAAAGGGAGAGGTGGTTTTAAATTTCTCTTTATTTGAATAGCTACTATTGATTTTTTTCATCTGTGAACCATAAGAAATTGATACTTACATCAAAATAAATGCTTTTATCGCTTCTGGTACTTAAAGTAAATAAACTTTGTCTTTCACACTACATCATGTTGACAAATTTGCATAATTTTTTTGTGGTTAGTAGTTAATTATAACGCTATAATTTTAATTGAATAGGCAGATATTGCATTTTTTAAGTATAAAAATAATAATAACTACTGAGTACTGAATTTTTTGGAGTCTGTGAGTGAGTGAATATTAACGTCGCGCACTGTTCAGCTACACGAGAGCTTTTGGTGACGGACCACGTAATTTTAAACCATGGTAAAGTGACGTGGGCGACACCTGTGAGCTGGCACCCTCCTCTCCTAACTACCACACCACACCAACTTAGCAGGAATATTCTACCTATACTTAGCAGGAACATTCTTTGAAATCCACTCTTCCAAGATGTATGGCAGCGCGGGTTCTATGATGAGTATTTTGGTGGGGAAGGCGAATAGTTTTGTAGCAGAAATTGCGTTTTCAGCTGACGGCGTTTTCAGCGGATTGCAAAGATTATCATTTTTGTTCCGAAAAAATAGTTAATGTTAAAATTTAAGTGTCTTATGTTTGTGTATGTTAATAAAAACCTTAGAAAACGATTAGACTATTAATTTTAAGTGAACGGTGTATATAATTAGTTTTACAGTGGAATATCTTTAATTAATTAATTAGCACTAACGGATTAAATTTCCCAAAGTTGAGTAGTTTGTTTATGTATATCCCTTAATTTTCAATGCAGTGATCCAAAAAAATACTTCATGAAGAAAACCGCAGTAAATCATAATGCAGTAGATAAAGGTTTAACGTGCATCGCTCCCCTACACGACGGGTCTTGCAAAGTTCAAATGTAGCTCGAGCTATGAAAGAAGCTAGATATTTGCCAACTTGACTCTACCGTTAACATTTCGCTATGTTTTTCATTGAATCGCCATTATAATTTAAGAAACAGCGTTGCTTGCGAATATTACAATTTTAACATAAAATAAATACAACAGAAAGTAGTATTAATGTATTACACTTTCAGATATAAATTATTTACACTATTTTAAGTGTTCATTACACAAAACTGTAACAATGTGTTAATTTTGCTGAGCAGAGATCAGCTTAGGGAGGTATTTTCAAAAATCGACCCTCAAGGGCGTTATAAATATAAAAAAATCCTTTTTATCTGCTATTAGATCTACAGACTTAAAATTTAACAAAGGTGTGTTTTTTTCTTTCTTTCTTTTTTTTGTTCAGCTGAGATATGCAAAAAGCTTTTTTTTTTGTTTAATTTGCAATTCACGTAAAATTAACTCATTAAAAACTTCTTTATCCTTCAATCTGTGTTGTTTAATTTTTCAGTTCAACCGTGCGAAGAACGGGTATACCAGCTAGTAAAAATATAAATCCCAAAAATAATAATAAGTACATTAAAAATGCCCAAAGAACTGTACCTGCTTGATCCATAGTTTGTGAGAAAAATACGGGGAATTATGATGTATGAGACACACTGGCGCATTTTTGTGGTCCTATAGGTCAGTGGTCTCCAACTCCTAGTACCAGCCCATAGATCAAATACTTTGTCCGCACAAGAAACATTAAATTATTTCCATTTTATTTACTGCGGCATATTTTTCTTAGGTTTTGGCTAGTTTTTGTGAAAATCACTTTATATTCCTTGTTAAATCACTTTGTATTAATTTTTGGTGTAGTTATATTTCATTCTAAAGGCACGTTAAAGTACAATTAAAATAAAATTATTAAAACAAAACAATCTAAAATATAAACAATCAACGTCCTCCCCCTCAACGGGCCGTGGTAAAATTATCCAACGTTGACAGGTCCGCGACGGTAAAAAGGTTGGGGAACACTGCTGTAGGCGATTGGCTGGATATGGCATATCCTTTCCCCTGTATAGGATATGTAGGTTCGGTTATATGGCTACCACAATAACCAGATCTCTTACCATTGGACTTTTTTCCTATGGGGATGTCTCAAGGAATTGATGTATCGAGAAATATAGAGACGGCACAAATGGACAAGTTGCTCATCTGGATTATGCTTGTACTTCGGTGAACATCGCGCTGCAGTAAACTGTGCAGTCTCATCCATCCCACGACCTTTTGAAGCTTGCCTCTATATGCAAGGCAGACACTTCGAATATCTGCCTTTATAAATATTTACAAATACTGGAGCTGATGTGTCCAATACAATGTTTATTCTTTGCACCAGCTGTGACGTAATATGTTTTTCGTATTTTCATCGTAAACTTTAGATCATACAGGTACAATTCTTTGGGCATTTATTATGTATTCCCAACGAGGAATCTAACTGTGTAGAGTTAAGGGGCTATTTTTGGGACACCCTGTATATTAAATTCTAACTTTATAATGCTTACTGCGATCAATTATGAGTAAAAATGTGGGCACAGTAACATTAGTGAATAACTTTTGATCTCAAAAAATGATATGGATCATTTCTTGAGTATGTTATATTTTCACATTTCATTTTCCTCTGCTTTAAAAGTATAAAGAAGCTCATTACTAATTCTGTATAAAGTAGGAAAAATTTCCATTCCTTTTCTACGACACACAATTGTAAAGCTATTATATATAAACAGTTCTATATTAAGTAATTGATTTCAATACATAGACGAGTACAAGTTGATCACAGCACTGCAAGATTTAAGTTTTAGTTTTAATTTCTGCTGATCTATGAATCTTCTTTTCTTCAAATGTGTAAATCTGTGTAACAGATTATATTTGGTACTTCTACTAATCCTCTTGGGGAAAATATTCTTTAACTGTGATATTATTTTAAAAACCGCTTTCCATATAGCTATTTGATTTATGCAAATGCAACTTCTATCTAAGTGCCAGTCGTTGAGTATGCGAGATAATGGTTAAGGTATCCGACTACGTTCGGAACCGTGATTTTGCAAAAGCGCATAAATGGATAATTGTTATGATATTTAGTGTCACTTACATTAGAATATATGCATAAAATTATTTAAAGGACATTTTGACAAAAAAAAATATATTTAAATACAATATTCAAGCAAAAAGTTAACTTAGAATAATCTTTTTTCCAAATGTTCTCCTTTTGTGAAAAATACTTCTATTATAATAATATTTTGCCTGTATATAGCTCAGACCTCTCTACAGAGGCTCAACTTGAATTTTTGAAATATATAACTTAGAAATGGGTTTATTCATATTTTACAACAGAGAGGAGTAAATTTAAGAAAAAAACGCCAATAATTATTTCAATTGGAGGTAACTCTGAAAATAATGTGAATTTTTCAAAAATTCTAGTTGAGCCTCTGTAGAGAGGTCTGAGCTATATACATGCAAAATATTATTCTAATAGAAGCATTTTTCATAAAAGGAGAACATTTGGAAAAAAGATTATTTTAAGTTAATTTTTTGCCGAAATATTGTATTTAAATAATTTTTTTTGTCAAAATGTCTTTAAATCATTTTTAGGCATGTATTCTAATCTAAGTGACACTAAATATCATGAAAATTATCCATTTATGCGCTTTTTTGAAATCATGGTTCCGAACGTAGTTAGATACCTCAAGAGTGGATCTTAAGCTGAAATCCAAGCGTTCGTAAGGATCGACTGATGGTCACGTATCTTAAGATTAATATGAGGAAGGAGAATCCACTGGAATAGAGGAAGGCATCAACCTTGCAGCTGAACGGGATATCATGCTGTGAGCAGGATCTTTCAAGGAGCTTTGACAAAGATAATTAGCTTAGATGATTTATTTATCTGATTTCGGGTTAGGATTTCTTATTGCTCCCAAGGTTTAGGTATAAAAGTGCATTTCGTAAAGTGTTAAAAGTTGAATAAAATTAGTTTTTCTAAGATCCTGTCTGTTTCTCTTCCTCGAACCCTCCCACACCCACGACCTCAAGGTCACGACAAATATAAGTACATAAAAAAACTAGTTCTTAGCATAATGAAATGAAATACAGTCGAACTTCTATATAACGAACCTCTATATTGCGAATTTTTCTATATAGCGAACTTTGAGCATTTTTTGAACCTTGAGCATTTCACTATTTTCTTCGTAATATAACCTCTCTATAGCGAAGGGTATTTTCTATATAACGAGTTTTCCTTTTGTGGTTTAATTTTTTTTCTTCCTATGTTTAAAGTATTCCTGAATAGTTCAAGTTATTCTATCTTTAACACATTTTATGGTGGCCATAAATCTTGATCTGGTTTTATTAGATCTTAACTCGCCGAGAGCTAGAGAGTTCTGGACGTTTCATCCAAGAAGTGCTACCTGTAACCCACATTGTTCAGTTCACTAGAAACATCTTCGATATCTCCTTTCTGGGGAGTTGTCCCATGTTCCCGTGTTCTAGTTATAAAATAATGTATGTTTAATTTTACTTGTATGCTTTAAATTAGAAAATGCCCTTAAAATTCATTAAGTTTTCCTTGCAGCTTTTCTTTCTATCTTTCTTTTTTTGATGGGTAAGATATATAAAATAAACATATATATTAATTTTCAAAAAGATGTGAATGATTATTTTTTAATATAGTGTTTATGAATTTAAAATTTGTTTCATTTGGTTTATAAAGTATATTAAAAGATGAACCTCTGTATAACGAATTTTCCATACAACGAACTTTTGTCCATGATTTAGTGACTTCGTTATATAGAGGTTCGACTGTATCTTTTAAAATTCAATTAATTATGAACGTATTAAAACACAAAAATACAGTACGAAAATCTATACGAATGTTCTTTTAAGTTTTTTCTTTCAAAAGTAGAAAGATATAGCGCAGAATATATATAGTCGATTGAAAAGAGTAAAACAGAAAAAGGAATTGTTCTCGCTTTTCAAACATAGATAGAATCAATAAAAAAAACAATTTTGCTATAAATCTATTCAAAATAAAACGATATTATGTAGATTTACTTTAAAATAAGCACTTAAAACCTTAATAGTATATTACATATTGATTCGTTTCCATAAATATAAAATGGAAAAATATCAATCTTTAATAACTTATTATTCTAATTATTGTTGGACAAAATAATGTAATGAGAACCTTTTAAAGCTGATACAAACCTAAGGAAGTAATTTTAGGACTAAAATCTTTAAAAAAATGTTTAGTAAAAAGAGAATTAATAATTTTTTGTCTTCAAATATATATAAACAAAATCCGTTTAATTGTAGTTGTTGTAGAACAATATGGTGTGTATTAAATGCAGTAGGTATTTATATAATCAAAAATGGAGATGAAGAAAATAAGAATATCTGCAATACTTATATGAAAAACTTTGTGTTGAAACTCTTTCCTTTCCTATTGCATATAAATCTGATTTACTCATGGTTCATGACATTGTACCTGATTGTAAATGAACGCGCTCAGATCGTGCTAACTGTAGCATTTTTATTTGAAAATCTTTTTGCAATAGCCCTATGGCATATAATCTCCAGAAAAAAAGAGAATTTGCGTAAATTACTTGTTGATGGACATAAAATTCTGTTTATGATGCATAAAAAGAGAAAAAATCGTAATGTTTTAATAAATTTATGTTTAATCACATCAATATTAATCCCATCTGTTTCAGCTTCAGTGTGTGCATACTTTATGCGTAAAGCACCTGCCAATCATCAGAAATATTATGGTCTTAACATATGTTTTAAAGAAGAGAGTAACTATGCTACTCTGTTATGGACCATAACAACACAAGTAACATTTGCATGCGCTTTTTCTTTTCCTTCTACTATCGCTATAGTATGTAGCACAATCTATTACAAGACTAGTGAAGTTTTTAAATGCTTCGCCCAATTCGTTCTAGAAATCCGTCAAAAAGTGTTGTATCGTGACAAAATGGTCAAGTTGATGGATATGCACCGATTACTCTACTCACTTGCTCACGAAACCGAGAAAGTGCTTTCATCGATATGCTTTCTGCTGTTTTGTACTCAGTGTCTGACCATGTATATATCCTTCGCAAACTACGTTACATCTAACTTCAATAATTTATATTTCACCGTTTTTTGGCAAACTTTTTCAGCCTTTATGTTGACTCCAGCATGCTTGATTAGTGTCATTTTGTGTGCTTCTAAGATATCAGGACAAATTCGACTGATTCACACAAACCTTCAACTTATTCATAACATTTTGGTAAATGAATCTAAAGTCGACAAAAAAATATTATTACTCGTGCGAACTATGTTGGTGACAGAATTTCCCAAGATGACGGCTGGCAATATTATGGTTTTGAAGCATAAACTTATACTCTCCATTTTTGGATATTTATTCACTTACGGATTGTTAATTGTGAGTATCCTTAACTATTGATTGAGTACGTACATATTATCGTAACTGTCGCCATCGTTCAAGATAACTCGCCAAGTTGGTAGCCCCAAATTCGCATGTTTCATACGCGCTGAATTGGCAATTATGGGCTTCGTTTCATATAATATCGCCAATAGGTTGCATTCATACGTAAGTACCATTGATCGTTTTGAATATGATAAATATCCCGCAATTAGATTAAACATATTTCGTCTAAAGAAAAGAATCCATTGGCTATGGAACTAAGACTACAAGATTATCGCCTAAAGTGTATAAAGAATTTGGTTTTTGTGTGATTTTCTTTCTTTTTCATTAACAAAGAAGCTATCCACTTGTTACTCTTTGTGTTTGATTAGTTCTAATCATTTCATATATTTTTAGGGAAACTATACTCTTGTAAAATGTTAAAATGGATTGACATACTCCATTTTTTGTGTGAGCGATTCAAAAACTGAATAAATGCTTTCAACTATTCTGGTTCTTATATATTATACTGTCGAGCAATTTCACCAAAAGAAAAGAAATCACCAATTCAAAAAATGTCACCAAATGCGATCATCGTTATTATTACTAGGTTCGAATGGGCCCAGGAACGTATTCTAACATTGGCTGTATATCGCGGTATTTGGCGACGTTTTTTGGTTTCGTAAGTACCTGTAATCTTTTTAGTTCGAAGTTGCCGAGTACGTACATAGGTCTGGCCAGTTTAAACTCGATCTGTTAGCAGTCATCATACGACTTGAGTTGGAGGGGAGATGACGATTAGGCCCAACAACTCTACAATTGGTATAACATTCTGTTCCGCAAAAAGTTTGCCAAAAACTGCATCGATCCAAGCACATTTAAAACAGACTTTTAATGCTTTAATAAAACAAACCAAATGGGATAAACCATAATTGTGAGAGTATTTTATTTGTGAGTTCAAAACTGTTGATAGAGTTTCTAAATATTAATAACTTGCAATGGCATGGATTTATAATACAGACTGATATTCTTTGCTTTTAACTACTTACTCACTGTACATTGTTGATTTATATCACAATACAATCTACACTAATGACAATTGGCATAAATCCAAGTTCAGATGCTTCGACAAACCTTCTCAAGAAAACTCAGAAAATAAAAGATTTTCTTTATTTCTTGGAATCAATTAAATAGAAAACCGTTTATTTTCAGTGTCATACAGAGAAAGTGGCAAAGAGTTCCAGTGCGACAGTGTGGGTAACTAGACAATTAATATAAATGATAAAATTTTGTCTCTAATAGTCATAGCTGTGTTGAAAGATTGGAAAATAGATCACTGAATCATCTTTTGAATATCCTCGTACACGTGAAATTAAATTATTTGTAATGCATGTAGTAAGCAATATTTTTAAACAACAATATGTTTTTCAGATTCGTATTTTTTACTCTAGTTGAAGAAAGTAAAAACTTATATCATAGTTTAGCACAAAAACAATTTTCATCAATTTTAGGATAATATTTAATATAATTTGTAACAAAATTTTAGCTATATTTTAATTTTTTTAATATTTAAATCACCGATGCAAAATAGAACAAAAAAACATCGTCCGCAAAATTAAAAAAAGTCAAGTTGAATGGTATTTTAGTTGTAATAAAAAATATTCTGAGATCCACATAAAGCAAAAATCTGTTGTACCAAATTCAGTTAAATTTTTTTTCTTGGAAGTATATGATTTCAACTTTATTCAGACAAAAAATTGGAAATTCATTAGATTGATTGATTGATTGAATATTAACGTCGCACTGTTCAGCTACACGAGGGCTTTTGGCGACGGACCACGTAATTTTGAACCATGGTCAAGTGACGTGGACGACACCTGAGCTGGCACCCCCCTCTCCTAACTACCACACCACACCAACGGGAGGAGGAAATTCATTAGAAGCGCTATGAATTATGATTGATCAATACTAAGTAAAAACCTTATAAATAAAAATAAGTCCCCTATTTTGCTTCTGTTTTTATTTCAGTTATACCTAAAATGGTATTTAGTACTTACTCACTGGAGTTCATCATTGATATTTGACAATACTCTGGTATTACAAAACTTTTTTTAATGTTTTACTAGCTGCATGGCCCGGCGTTGCACGGGCTTTCTCTACTTTTTTAAATTTTCCCTTTCCTTCATAAAATAGGCAATTCTAATACTCCTTTTCAAAAGGACTCCCCCCCTCCCAGCTCCTCCGCTTAGCCCGGCGTTGCTCGGGAAACAAAAAACTTTAAAAAAATAATGCTTAAATATTTCTCGCAAAAAGGGAAAAAATGAAAAACAATTTTTTAAAAAAAAAAGAACCATAATTTTTAAGATATTTTATCAATCATTGTACAGATTAAGGATAATATCGTTCAACACACGGAAAAAAAGTTTAGTGAGATTATTTTTATAAATAAAGAAGTTATTTAGTATTTAAATAAAATTTTGAGTATTTTTTTAAAAAATCGTAAGAAAACGTTTTTGATATTTAATTTTTTAAATACTGATTCTAAAGGGTGTTTTTTTAGAGGTATAGAACTTTAAATTGCAATAAAACAACGATGTATTATTCGATTGCCATGAATTTTTTTTATTCGAAAGATAATCTTGTGGCATTACATTTTAAATATGATTTCTGGCATATGACTGCCACGAATGGCTCGGATGTAGTCCAATCTGGACGTCCAATTTTCGATGACTTTTTCCAACATTTGTGGCCGTATATCGGCAATAACACGGCGAATGTTGTCTTCCAAATGGTCAAGCGTTTGTGGCTTATCCGCATAGACCAATGACTTTACATAGCCCCACAGAAAATAGTCTAGCGGTGTTAAATCACAAGATCTTGGAGGCCAATTCACAGGTCCAAAACGTGAAATTTGGCGGTCACCAAACGTGTCTTTCAATAAATCGATTGTAGCACGAGCTGTGTGACATGTTGCGCCGTCTTGTTGGAACCACAGCTCCTGGACATCATGATTGTTCAATTCAGGAATGAAAAAGTTAGTAATCATGGCTCTATACCGATCACCATTGACTGTAACGTTGTGGCCTTCATCGTTTTTGAAGAGGTACGGACCAATGATTCCACCAGCCCATAAAGCGCACCAAACAGTCAGTTTTTCTGGATGTAACGGTGTTTCGACATACACTTGTGGATTAGCTTCTCTCCAAATGTGGCAGTTTTGTTTGTTGACATAGCCATTCAACCAGAACTGCACTTCATCGCTAAACAAAATTCGCTTATGAAAATGGGGAACAACGGCAATCTCGTTTTGGGCCTATTCGACGAATCTACGCCTTGCTTGATGATCGTTTTGATGAATTGCCAAACTAAACTGAGAATAAATCACTTGACAGCTGTTAAATCGGTCGCCATCTTGGAAAGTAATGCCAACTTAAACTTCTATACCTGGAAAAAAACACTCTTTTAAAGAGAAAAGCATGAACTTTTTTGGTGTAAAATATTTTTTCGTTAGCGTGAAAGAAAATGCAAGCGGAATGATTTAGAAATCATAATAAAAACGTATCGATTTTAACTCATTTTAAAAAGAGCGTAAAAAGTAAAAAATATTATTTTTTGTGAAATAAATTATACCGTATCGTGGCGAAATAAATAATCTTACCGATTCTGTAACTCTTTTTTTGTCTGAGTCTCATGAAAAAAGTTAGATCACGTTTTAAAAACGTCTGAAAAAAAAGGTCAAAGATTTGGAACTTCACCGCCCTGCGGGAAAAAATGGCACTAATCATGCGTTTTAAGGTTTTTAATTATTATATTTTTAACTAATTAGAATATAGGAATATAAATGGTAAAAATAGATTCCTCGGATCATTCCCAAACTTTTGGTACCTTCGACGATTTTCTGTGTCGTGTAGTTCGCGAGAAGATAGAATTGCTTACATTTGTTTACCTACAAATTTTAATAGTGTCTTTTAGTTTTTTCTTTTTAACGACTTAAATCATATTTAAGTGTTGCTTTAAAACCGTCCTAAAATTCATTTTATATATTGGTGCGAACTATTTGAAAAATGCTGTCAGGAATCATAGGTAATCTGAATTACAGGTAATAAACCAATGAAGACACGTAAGATGCTATTGTTAGAAGAAAGTATATATACAATCCAATTTTATAAGTATCTGATGGTAAATACATTGAATACTGTCTGCTTATACCAGTGATTCCTAAAGTGGTCTATATAGACCCCACAGAGGTCTATGATGACCTGCAAGGGGTCCACGCGAGCGAAAAAATGATTTGGGGGTCCATGAGGTGTAAATGGGGGCTTAAGATACGGGATCTCATTAAACCAGATCATGATTTTAATCTTTAAAGAAAATTGATCTAGTGAAAACCAGATTTTACCAATTTAACTGATTTATTTACTAAATTTAGTGAGATGAATTTGTGGTAACTAAGTGATAGCATAACTTTTATTAAGACAAGGACCATTTCAGCATAATTTTTTTTAGAATTAAGCTAAAGAAGTATAATATGTGACGTCTCAAATTTTCTCAATTTGTCACAGACAATCTGTCAAGACATTTTATCCTACATTCAACATTTAAATGCCTTTTACTCAGATTTTGTGTGAAGCTGGGTTTGAGATTTCTTTTTTTTATAGTAATACAACAGTAGACAGTAAGAGAATTCATATAGTGACATTGAAAAAAAGTCATATTATAGTAGGAACTGATCAGAATGGGCTCTAACGAAGATCTTAAAATAAAGTTTAGTAAACGGATATAAGAAATTTTGGCTTTAAAGAAGACATATCTGTTATTTGTCGTGAATCATGGAATATTGTGAGAAAGTTTTTAATTGCTGTTACTAGTGAGAGGGAGTTTCAGTGAGTTTGCCAATCTCCCTCTCTCTCTCAAAAAACAACTGGACACTTACTAACAAAGGAGATTTAGGGTTAAACTAGACTAGACGGATAATAAATGTCAAAAATTTGTTATTGAAACACCAGATTCCTCCCCCTCCTTAAAAGCATTTGTTTGTTGTTTAGTTATTTTATGTGTTTAATTTTAATTTGATTCATTAACATGTACTACTTAAACGCTATACTTCACAACAATTAGAAATTTAATTCTTTTAAAATAAGTAGTAGTACCAACTGCTAAAAAGACGTTTAAGTGGATAAATTTGCAAAACTTCAATATTAGGTAGGCAGGGTCTACGCGAAACCGAAAAACATGGCAAGGGGTCTATGATACAAAAAAGTTTGGAAACCTCTGACTCATACTATAAGTGAAAAAGAAAAGTCAATATTTCAAATATTCTGAATTGCGTTAATTCCTAAATTTTTGATCACTTTTGCTAAACTATTACAGACATAAAGGGCTTTAGATAAGATAACTAGATACTATAATATGCCATAATCTTATTTTATTTTCTGAATTGCAATAATATTGTATTTTGTTGTATAGTCTCATATTGAGAATAATTACTCTCATTCTATAGTTATTACAAAAATTTTATTTTCGATTATACAATAATCAGTACATTTTTTGAAAAAGGGATTGATTTAAGCAGTGGCGTAACGGAGAATATTTGGGCCCCTTGCAAAGTCAAGTTTTGGGCCCCCAAGTTGAATTTTACACAGGGTAAATACTTTGCTATAGTCAGGCTTTGGGTCCCCCGCGATGCAGGGGTGTACGTAACGCCTCTGGATTTAAGTTTATATTATGAATTAATTATAAATAATTTTGATTTCGCATGATTGCATCTTAGAAAAAATTAAGATATAAATAAAATATTGCATTTTTAATTAATCTATGAGTAACTAAATTTTTCAGACTTTATAGATTCACTTTGGCCATTAGGTCCCACACAATTATAACCAAACAATGCTTTCGATTGCAAAATAAATTTCATCATACTTTTGAAATAAAGGAATACAATACAAATAAAGATAATAATTTTCACAGTTTTTGAGCATAAAGTAATAAATTGCTGTTATTTTCTCTTTTCGTTATTTAGCGACTGCGTGGTGTTTCGTTTGAAATAATTTTTTTTCTAAAATTTTTGGGCCTTATTTTCATTTCAGTTGTATCTAGAGATTCATTGTAACCTTTCCAATGGTACCATTCGACTCCATCAGCAAAACTTTCATGTTTTCCCCTCAGATAAAGACCATTTAGATTAGCGTGGTGACATGTGTTGTACCACCAACCACCTTTATATAGCTGAGCACAGTTCTGTTCCTTTTGGTTGTCATTTTCTCTGTCCTTAGTGGAGAATTTCTGGTTATTATGCTGTGCAGTCATCGAATCACCTAAACAATGAAAAAAAATTAGTTTTAAAACAAATGTTTCCGCTGTGTATAGGTAATCTCACGTTCCATTTATAGTGTGTAACACACTATATATGGAACGTATATAGTGTGTAACACACTTATATGAGCGATTCAGAATAATCACAAAAAGGATAATACAACCTCTGACAATAAAGTTCGGCGAATAATCCTGTAACATTAATGTAGATGAAATATTAACAAAAGTTACCTTACTGTCTTTCGAAATGGTTGGTCCCAGGACTTCAAGTTAATAAATGGTCTCCTCTTTTACGCGAAGTATTTTTCTAATCTGGGAGAACAAAGAGTTTATATTCCTGGTTCTCTTCGAAAAGATATAATGAAAGAATTTCATGATCTGCCATTGGCAGGACATCTCGGAAAGAGGAAGACATATCTTAAACTTCGTGACACGTGCTATTTTCCATTTATGAGAAAATATATATTTGAATATGTTTCAACCTGTGACCGGTGTCAAAAGTTTAATTATAAAAACGCGCTACCAGCTGGTCGTTTAATGCCTATAGTTTCGAAATATCCAAATGAAATAGTAACGCTAGACTTAGTAGGCCCCTACCCCGCATCCCGACCCGAGAGATATAAATTCATATTAGTTATAACTGACCACTTCACTAAGTGGTGTGAGCTGATTCCTCTTCGTAAAGCTTCAGCCCAGACAATAGCTAATGCCTTTTTTAATACCTATATAGCGCGTTACGGAGCTCCGATTTCTTTGATAAGTGATAACGGCCCCCAATTTATTTCTGACGTGTTTGAACATCTCAGTCACAGGTTGGACATCAAACATATGAAAACGGTAACGTACCGACCACAGTCTAATCTCAAGGAGAGAGTTAATAGAAATTTAGTTCAAATGATAGCTTCTTTTGTTGAAGAAAATCATGAAAACTGGGACCAATTTCTACACGAGTTCGCTTTCGCATTGCGCACGGCGGTAAATGAGACGACAAATAAAACTCCGGCTGAGTTGTTTTTGGGAAGGAAAATCATAACTCCGTTTAACAAGCTCATAAATGTTACGGAGGATGCGAAATATGTTGGTAATAACATCGAAAGATTATTCGATGAGACAAGACGAAATATGCAAAAAAAGCATAAGTCTTGGGAAAAACATTACAATCTCAGAAGGAGGGATGTTCACATCAAAGTGAACGATTTGGTTTTACTTCAAACACATTTCTTAAGTGCTGCGGGTAGGAAACAGGTGGGAAAATTTATGCCTAAGTTTGAAGGTCCCTATAAGGTTTTGGAAATAAAAGGAAATAATTTAGTTATTTGGAAAACGGAAGAAATATAACTGTTAATATTGATCAGGTTCGAGTGTACCGACCTCGTCAGTCAGACACGATTAGTTCGGATAGTCCGGTAGAAACTCTATATGACGAACAAGAAGTTAGTCATGGGTCGAATAGATCACATCAAGGACAGTTTAAAGAGCATAGGAAAACCTCTAGTCAGGAAAGTGAGGGGTGTAGATCACGGTAGAGTAACACCACACGGGAGATCCCCAGAAATAAACGTAAAATTAATAGTACTGCGTCGAAGAACCAAGCTTTAAAACGGTCCAAGATATGTAAGAAGAGATCCCGACAAGGATCTGATCATCAGGACCGGAAAAGACACGCTCCTGAACAAAGGCAGGGAGTCAAGAGGTCGATCCCTTCCTCGATCTCGTCCAGGAATTATAAATTTCAAAAACATAATACCTCTTCACCAGGAGTAGAGTCCATTACAGGTCCATCAAAGTTGCCTGATCGCAGGACTGCTACGACTACAAGTGGATCCCGAATGGAAGTTAGTGGACGTGATAACCAGACCCGTCAGACCAGAGCGACAACGAGAAGACGCAACGAACAAGCGGAGAAACCAGTCCGGTCGAATCAAACCAATACAAGGAGACCTTGCCCATACTATCTACGGAGCCGTATACAAGAAAAAGACAGAATCCATGAGGACCTCAGCAACATCGAAATCAACGGCATACCTGGCAGCACATTCCGCAGAAGAAGCCTCAGTATGGAAGCGTTGAATGGAGATCCAGTGCATAGGATTTAACAGTCAAAATCCAGGTTGTATTGTTTCTTTATCTTCGCGGTACGAACAAATGAAGAATTTTTGCAATTAAAGCAAGTCACGGGCGAACTCTAAAATTAAGAAGACTGACAAAAGTGGACACTACATTGTGTGTGTTTTTTTCTATAACAGAAAAAAAAACGACTTTTGTGTTACTTTTTGTATTTTGGAGAAAACATCTGTAAATTTTGCATTTGTTTACTTCGATGTATGACTTCGCTAAGATGCGACAATTCATTTGGTTGTTTGTGTTATTACAAAATGATTATTATTATATGCTATGTGTGTTTCTATGTATGTTTTGTTTCACATCTGGTGCCTTGGAGCGCGGCGAAGTTAGATAGGATTAACCATTAACACTAACTAGCGCATCAAGTTTTTCGAATGAGAAGGCAAAGGAACCAGATATTTATTGTATGACATTCATGTAACAAATGTATAACTTCATGTCTGCTTTTACCTACTTCTCAAATGGATATCAATCTTTCAGGGTAGCTGACCCTGAAGTCTTCGATGTTCCAGTGCCACAGAAGATTGTATTGTATTTTTTTGTATAATATATAAGTCATACTCTATGAGGCTGGTTTTTTGCCACCACTAGGGTGGTTTTTCCCACGCCTCCTTCGCCGAATGGATAGAGTGCAGGGATTAATTTAAACTTGTAAAATATTATGAGGTTTGGCAATTAATTCTAATTCTTAATTTTGTCATTTTTCATTACGGAAGATGTTTCAGTAATATACAGTTAGAAATTAATATCGTCGGTACTGTAAGACAAAGATAGGATTTACGTAATTTATTTTCAGGACATTTGAGTCCTTCGAATAAATCCCGTTTTCTTTTGAGGGGGTTGTGACGAATCTATACGGAACTTTATCACTAACCTTCTGAACCGACCTTTTAGGGAAATTTAATTCCCTACCTATTTCCAATCAACTCCAAAAAGCGAACAGGATTCCTTATTATGCAGATTAGATTCAGTATTTAAATCAAACGAAATAGTAAAGTTAGAGCAGTAGGAGATAGACATTGAAACATAGAGTTATAGTGATTTTGAATTGAAATATTGTTGTTGAAGATAAATTAACCTCATGAAGAATTGAGATTCCGAGTGGTAAATATCCTTTTGAAGTTAAAGTCTCACTCAAGCTTTAAGAGTCAGATTAAAGTTAAATGTTCAATAAGAACATTATTAAATATAACTCTGGGATCTCTTATCGTGGTAATTTCTGTGTGATCATTATTTAATAAATTAATTAATTGAATTATTAATTAATTAAGCTAATTTAAAGGATATTATCTTTAAAACCTCGTAATATTAGTAGTCGAATTTGTTAATAAGTCTTTGATTTTATTTGGGAAAGATATCCAAATAAAGAAAGTTATTTATAAAAATGGCTACTGGTTCTTTTATGTCTCATAATTATTCTAGTTCTCAAAGTGAGGTCCCCAGGGACCATCACACAGTTGTTCGCTTTTACTGATGACATTGATATCATTGCTCGAACACCCACCGCACTATTCTTATCTTAGGAGAAAGAAGCCCTCAGGAAGGGACTGAAAATCAATGAAAATAAGACCAAGTACATGCCTTGCACTAAATCATGTTTTAACAATTCCCATTTTAAAATTGAAGAGGATAGTTTTGAAATTGTCGACAGCTTCACTTATTTAGGTTAGGAAATTAACAATATAAACGATTGTACTACTGAAATTTAAAAGAGAACTACTATGGCTAATAAATGTCTCAATGGAATACAAAAATATATGGAATCAAATTTAACCAAAAGAAAAGAAAAGGTTTTATTGAATAAAAATCTTTAAAGGTCACACACAGTATTAACTTATGGATGGGAAACTTGGTTCATGTCTCGGATAGATGAAAACATAAAAATCTACGAAAGGAATATTTTAAGATTCATTTTTGGAGGAATTCAGGAAAATGGAAAATGGCGAAGATCAAATTTAGAGCTCTATCGATCATATAAAGAATCTCTGACATTGTTAACTTCATCAAAGTACAACGAATTAAATGGAAAGGTCACATTATCAGAATGACCGAAGACCGCACCACTAAAAAAAGTTTTCAATGCTCAACCAATTGGCAGGCTAAGAAAGGGAAGGCCAAATCGCAGATGAATTGATGGCCTAGAAAATGATTTTCTAGTTTTAAGAATTTGGTATTGGAGAACACTAGTAGGAAGAGGGCTGACTGGAAAAAGGCTTCTTGAGAAGGCCAAGGACCACTCTGGGCTGCTATGCTACTGAGGAAGGAAGGAAAATGAATTACTCATCCCCTTTTCATTTCTAGTACGCGAATGAAGTAAATTCTACTTCGTTAGAATTATCTATATCTGTCAATGATCTCACTTCATGGCAATGTTCTCTTAAGCATAAGACAAATAACTTAAAGACCAATAATTTAAAACAGTTGTCGCTATCCTTCGACACTTAAATAGAGGGGTCGAGTAAGAAACAAACATTATTTGTATAAAAAGTTAACCACTTTTATATATTTAGTCTTTAAAACTTATGAGAATTTATTGAAATTAATGAGAATTAATGCGAATTTACTCTGCTAATTAAACCTGAGGAGCAATCAAACTTATTAATTTTACTAGATAAATTTAAATACTTATCGATTTTCTTGAACTCTTTTGCTACCAACTTGACTAATTGTCAGCCGTAAAGTGGAGCAGTCAGCGGCTTCCCTTTCTCTGAATCTTTCCTTCTGGAATTAATATTACGAAGTGTGACCCCCCGGTCGCTCACACTATGCTTCCCGCTTAGAATCAATTTTAAAGCATCACCTAGCCTACTCCACGACTAGCACTTAAATAGAAGCATGCATTCACATAAAATCAAGTCCACTCTACGGAAAGTGGTTTTCAACTAAAAAAAACCACAGTTAAGAAGAATATTTTCCCCAAGAGGATGAGTAGAAGCCCTAATAGAACCCGTTATAACGTGAAGGCGTTATTTAGGCGAAATTACTTACGTATGAAAATCATTTATTATTGAAAATTGTTTTATGTAAATTAGAATTCAAGGAATAAAAAGTATATTACATTTACTCTGGTCATCTTTAATACGTTCTTTCTCAGTCCAACAAGAGAGAGAGAGGTAGTTTCTTTCAAAAAATAGAAATATCTCAAAAACTCCTTTTAGAAAGAGTCCCTGACTTTTATTAAATATTTGGACTACATATGAACAATAGATAATACAAAATTCTGACTTAAGAAAGTGTATATGGTAATTTAAAAACTGCCACTGTATTCATGACAAAAAGGAAAAAAAATTAAAGTACTATCATGCTTTTTCCTACTGCATATCTAAATGAATGATAGGATTTAATTTAAAAAATTCATACTAACCACAACCTTTCTAATATTTGATGCTAAAATTTGAATTTTTAACCTAGGTGTCTCTCATTACAATTTTAACAATAGCTACAATTTTCATAGGTTATATATATATATATATATATATACCGGGTGATCAAAAAGTCAGTATAAATTTGAAAAATTAATAAATCACGGAATAATGTAGATAGAGAGGTAAAAATTGACACACATGCTTGGAATGACATGGGGTTTTATTAGAACAAAAAAAAAATAAAGTTCACAAAATGTCCGACAGATGGCGCTGGAAAACAAAACGTCAGTGACTGCGCATGAAAATCGCGTAGAAAAGGGGCTGTCATGAGAGAGAGAATCAGTTGCACCAGCAGTCGCAGCATGTTGACGTTACCTGAAAAGGCACTGTTAGTGAAGCTGTATTATCAGAATGGGGAATGTGCTAGTGCAGCGTTGCGTTCCTATCGCCATACGAAGGGGTAAAGGTCCGTTGACAAATGCAACTGTGGCGAGAATGATTTCGAAGTTCGAAGCGACGGGTTGTTTAGACGATAGATCCCGTAGTGGCCGACCGAGTACACGGCGGAATGCTGCTGAGACGGTTAAGGATGAAATGGAGAATGTAGCGCCCGTGCAGTCGCCCGTCGCACCGGCATTCCATACACTACTGTTTGGTTGGCACTTAGGCGTACCCTCCGATGCTATCCGTACAAAATCCATCGGCATCAGGAATTGTTACCTGGCGATTCCGTGAATCGGAGGGCATTTGCGGTGTGGGCGTTTCAAAAGATGGCGGAAGATTACGATTGGTTAAGTAACTTGTTGTGGACCGATGAAGCTCATTTCACGCTCCGAGAGTTTGTCAACACCCACAACTGCAGAATTTAGGCTACTGAAAATCCTAGAACTGTCGTGGAAACTCCATTGCACGACGAGAAAGTCACGGTATGGGTTGGATTTACCACATCTACCGTTAGCGCGCCTTTTTTTCTTCGAGGAAATGCGTGATTCTAGTTTTGTAACTGCTACCGTGATGGGTGAGCGGTACGCCGATATGTTACAGAATTGCATCATCCCCAGCCTGGCTGATAAACACCTGCTGGAACGTACGATTTTTATGCAGGATGGCGCTCCACCCCATATTGCTAGACGCGTGAAAGATCTCTTGCGCAGGTCGTTTGGTGATGATCGTGTGCTCAGCCGCCACTTTCATCATGCTTGGCCTCCCAGGTCCCCAGATCTCAGTCCGTGCGATTATTGGCTTTGGGGTTACCTGAAGTCGCAAGTGTATCGTTATCGACCGACATCTCTAGGGATGCTGAAAGACAACATCCGACTCAAATGCCTCACCATAACTCCGGACATGCTTTACAGTGCTGTTCACAACATTATTCCTAGACTGCAGCTATTGTTGAGGAATGATGGTGAACATATTGAGCATTTCCTGTAAAGAACATCATCCTTGCTTTGTCTTAATTTGTTATGCTAATTATTGCTTTTCTTATCAGATGAAGCGCCATCTGTCGGACATTTTGTGAACTTTATTTTCTTTTTGTTCTAATAAAACCCCATGTCATTCCAAGCATGTGTGTGAATTTTTACCTCTCTATCTACATTACTCCGTGATTTATTAATTTTTCAAATTTATACTGACTTTTTGATCACCCGGTATATATATATATATATATATATATATATATATATATGTTTGTTTTCTCTCATTTTCCAACTACAAAATTATTCTTTGCACTCAAAAATAGGGGTCTAAAATTTTAAAAAAATCAGACACATTTTAAGCAAGACTTATGAATAAATTGACAGTTTTGATTTTAAGATTGATTCATGATGTGTATCAAAGGATAATATTTTAACAGAAAAACCAACTTATTTATATATATATATATATATATATATATATATATATATTTATATATATATATATATATATATATATATATATATATATATATATATATATATATATATATATATATATACTAGAAGACCCGACAGACGTTGTCCTGTACACACATCTTAAATTCAAAAATTTCAAATTTTTATGAATAAGCTTTAACAATCTTGACCGTTTTGAGTAAAATTTGTATTAAAAAGTTATTACAATGTCTAACGTCATTACATGTACGGTTATCACAACTCAATCAATCGATAGCATGTGAGTATGTGTATACTATGAGCGAAGTTAAATGTAAGGGCTGTGTGAATAAAAACTTAAACTTGTTTTAATTAAAGGTGAAAAAGTTGAGAGACTCAAACTATTTTATAACAGGTATATTTATTAAATTGTACATAAAAATGTATAGTTTTTTATGCACACTCCAAAACTCTTCAAAGACTAATTACATCTGAATGTAATAATTTAATTAACACGTGATTTATTTCAACAAAATAATAACACGAAGTGACAAAATATTTTCCTGAAATGATCACAGAACCAACTGTCGAGACAAACTTGAATTATAATGAAAGATTTTTGAATATTTGATACTGCGATCTTAACGCAGTCTGCGGGACCAATGCAAAACATTCCAACAATTTCCAATGTAAAACAATTTATAAATAAAAAATTAATTAAATAAACATTTCTAAGCCGAATTATAAATCTAAATCATTCGCGAGTCCACTGGACCAGACAAAAACTTTCATCAAAATCGGTCCAGCCGTTTAGGAGTTCAGTTACATACACACGCACAGAAGAATTACATACATATATAAAGATTATTTGAAACGATATTAATTATAAAAACTCTAAAAAGCGTGAATCGTCTGCATTTTCGTAACAATAAAGACCGGGTTTGGCCAGTTTGGCTGAAAATCAATTTTCGACGTCAACTTCGTCTTTTTCAATTCCTACTATTAGCTCACGATCTCTATGCATATTTTATTTGTTTGTTTGTTTATTTATTTATGGTGAAATTTTCAATCGTTAATAAAATACATTTTAAAGCGCTCAATTGAGCTGAAATGTAATGTACATGATTATTTTGGAAGACAATACAATAATTTAATTATAACTAATGAAAATTAATTTTGATTATAACTAATTATTTAAAAATTACAAATACAGTCACGTTGGCATCATTTTTGGCTACTTAGAGACCATTTTGGCAACTTGTGTCAAAATTTGAAAAGGTTTTTTTCTCACGTGTTAAATAAAGCATTCAGGTGAAAGGAAATTTTATATACACGATAGTTTTAAATGACAATACAATACTTTAATGATAATTAATAAAAAATTAATTACCACTTAATGTTGTGATTCTGTCATATGTATATACATATTTATATTAATTGCAACTATTTAATAAAAAGTAGCTAAAATAAATTTTTTCTTGGTTGCTTTAAGTAGGAATTGATTTAAATTTTTTATATTACTTGTTTATAACAATAGCGTTGTTACAACAATGCAGGTGAATGTTGAGTTGTATTTTTTGAATGTTTTTAATTAATATCTTTTTAACTAATTGCGATATCGGACCGAATTGTGAATCTAAACCATTCTCGAATTTACTTGATCCCACACAAAAAATTTCATCGAAATCGGTCCAGCCGTTTAGGAGGAGTTTAGTGACAAACACACGCACAGAAGATTTTTATGTATAAAGATGTATGTGTGTGTGTGTGATTTTAATTCTCTTATCAAGCCCTATTTATCACGATATTAACTATTAACAAAATAATCAATAAAAGTATTAAACTATATTTGAACTGACAATAACTTAGTTTCTTTTTATTCGAAAGTTACTAAAAGTTCAAAGGCAGAAAAAAATTGTCATTTTATTTTATAATTATTTTTCTGAAAAAGATTTAAAACACAATAGCAACAAAAAAAACGTGAGAAAGGAAATTTTTTAAATAGTGAATGTATTTATAAAATATGTATTCTATAATCTATTTTTACATTATAATTCTTATTGAAAGTTGACAAGTTTTTAAGGAAAAGATATTTATTTTCTAGGAAATGTAATTTTATAATTAATGTGTTTTTATATATTACTTATAGTTGTTCCTTGTCATGTTTGTTTGCGAACTTATTTATATTTCTTAGTTATTTTAGTTAGCTTGTTAACTAGTAATATATTTACTCTTAATAAATATACTTTGATATAGTTATTAGTATTATTACTTGATAATTTTTGAGGTGAATTATAAATTACTTTCTGTTTTAACAAAAAATACTCTTTAAACTCTCTTTTATAGTTATTTACTCGTTTATGTCCTAATTCAATTCATTTTTTATAATACAAAGTAAAAGTTTCTCATAAGATTAATATTGTTATTTACCATGAAATCAGAAGTTGGTTCCAAAAGATTAAATGTTAAGGCAACAATTTATTTAAATTTAGAAGCTCCCTTAAACATTTGGAAGAAAAGTGTGTGAATGGGAAAGTTATGTAGTAAATCTGAATATATTTATGTATTATGTTAACATCGTTATCCGTTATAAATTTGTGAGAACCCCCCTGGGTTCCACCCTGGACACTAAGATTAACTTGAGGCAAAGAATGACCAGACGCCATTTGTATAATAATAAATTATATTTATTCACTTAGTTCAAATATGAAACTTCTAATGACAAATACTTAATTAGATGTCTGCGTCAAAAAGGGATTTACCTTCACTATTAAATTAAATTACGAAATATGAAATTAATCAATTACTAAGTTCACTATCGAAAAGGTTTACCGGAATAGGAGGTCTGAGAAATACACACAACTTGAATTATTAGCTTTCATTAAAATCGAACTAATTTTATTAAACTAACACTTGTGGTAAGCGGTACTAAGCTAGAATATATCACCTGGTTGAACTTATGATCTCTCCAGGTAGATTAAAATCCTCCTAAGGCTCCTTCACTGAATAATAACAGCAATACTCCAATATCTTAATCCAATTGAATCCTCTAAATCTCGTCATTACTGCTGCTGGCTCAATAGCCTTCTTCTTCGCTAACTTACAACGCTCTCCTTATATACCATATCTACTTTACATATCCCATTTTCTTCTTTCAGAGCTGATTGGAAACATACGAGAATTTACAATCCCCAAAGACGCCTAAGAGTATTAGTGGAAAGGTGCCGTAAAGATTCGTCACAAATTCATACTATAAATCTCACTTCTTAAAGCAGCACTGGATTTGATTTGGAATTATTGAAATTGATTCACATTCTGATTCAATAACTCGATCAATTTTTAAACAAAAACCATTAAGTATAGCAAAAGAACTATATAAAATGATCAAAGAGGGATTTGGATTTGAGACACTGTGATCAAAAATTCAAAAAGAAATGTGTCTTTGAAAATGGAGAGAGACGTGGCGACTACGTGAAAAGAACATACTTCTATTTAATGACAATAAAACCTACTAGTGTAGAGTATGAACGAACATTTTCTACGGCAGGACAATTTGCAACAAAAATAAGAAGCCCTTTGAATGTTGAAACGCTGTATTTTTTAAAAGCATATTTACGGAAACAGAAGACACGAAGAAAGAAGAAATGTTTTTTTAAGGTATCCAACAACGCTCGGAACCGTGATTTTAAAAAAGCACATAAATGAATAATTTTCATGATATTTAGAGTGTCACTCAGATTACAATACATACATAAAATTGTGTTAAGGGCATTTTGACAAAAAAAAATTATTTAAATGTAATATTTGGCAAAAAAATTAACTTACAATAATCTTTTTTCCAAATGTTCTCCTTTTGTGAAAAATGGTTCTATTATAATAATATTTTGCCTGTATATAGCTCAGACCTCTCTACAGAGGCTCAACTAGAAGTTTTGAAAAATTCACATTATTTTCAGAGTTACCACCAATCGAAATAATTATTGGCGTTTTTTTCTTAAAATTGCTCCCCTCTGTTGTCGTAAAATATGAATAAACCCACTTCTAAGTGATATATTTCAAAAATTCTAGTTGAGCCTCTGTAGAGAGGTCTGAGCTATATACAGGCAAACTATTATCCTAATAGAAGCATTTTTAACAAAAGGAGAGCATTTGGGGAAAAAATATTATTCTAAATTAATTTTTTGCCAAAACATTATATTTAAATATTTTTTTTCTTCTGAAAATGTACTTAAAACAATTTTACGCATTTATTCTAACCTAAGTGACACTAAACATAAAAATTATCCATTTATGTGCTTTTGCAAAATCCCGATTCCAAAAGTAGTCAGATACCTTAATTTCGTAATGTACTATTTTTATTTATTTTTTATAATGTATTAAATTGTGTTTTGATTTGTTTCAATAGATAATAATATTAAATTGTGATTTTTTTAATTATTTTTTCAATTTTATTATATAATTACAACTATTTCTAGTATGTATAATTGTTTTTCATAAATAGTCCAACCTCGGGATTTGGATAATGTGTGACGGGGCTTTATCGCGTTTTCACACTAATCCTCTTGGGGAATCTTTGGGGCCAGAATTGAGTTATTTCATATCCAATCCTCTCAAGAATAAACCGTAATATGCAGATTAGTTAATAGATATATAATGGAGCTTTAGTATTCGCGTGGTAGAATAGAAGGAGGCAGAAAGCTGAGATGCTGAACGCCGTGAGCTGTTGGTAAGATATTAAATATAGAAGCCTAATTATAAACGGACTTAAACGTATTAAGGAATTTAAGGCAGATAAAGATCCATAAGATAATTTCTAATAAAGATAAGTGGTTAGGAATCCAGGTGCTAAATACTTAGAATTTAGAAATACGTTAGATAATTCCTGATTGCATCCCTATAGTAAGACTTGTGTTATTTGGATCAATATATTGATTCTTTTGATCATGTTGAATTCCGGGAGGAATTATTGAGCAGTACTCCAAAGCATAGCAGCCATCGGGAGTTACTCAGACAACTGGCACTTGAAGTAATAAATTACATACCCGTTCAAGCCTTGATTATTTACACAGATGGTAGTCGTTCGGATACGGATAGAGCAGGGAGTGGTATTTTTAGTAACACTCCTGGGAACGATGTTAAAATCAGCATCAAGAATCCTGACCACTGTTCCGTCTTTAGACCGGAACTCATTGCTATTAGTGGTACTCTCGATCATGCTCTCAACTCTTATAAAGATAGTATCTGGATCCTGACAGACAGCAGAAGCTCCATCCAATATTTGAAGAATTGGCCAAAAATTACGGACAGTACTGGTCTAGATATTTTATCCAAATTAGTTAGGCTTGGTCAGAGGAAACAAGTACGTCTCCAGTGGATTCCATCAAATATAGGTGTGCCTGGGAACGAAGCTGCTGATGAGCTGGCTGGCAGGGGATGTGATCTACCTAACGCCAGTTCCAGTGTCTTAACCTATTCGGAAATTCATTCCTTCCAAAAAAATAAAATGAATTTGACTTGGCGAAATCCTTCTTCTCACCACTGGTACGTAGCTAAGAATCCTGGTCTATGTATACCGTGCTTGAGTTCCAGGGCTCATCAGACGGCCTTGGCACGCTTTGGAAGCGGTCACCTGCGTAGTATGATTTTTGTGCAGAGGGTAAAGTCTTTCTTTACCTGTCCCTGCTCTCTCCTTGCTTCTCCTGCTCATCTTCTGGACTGCTGGGGCATTTCCCTGCGACAGTTGTATGAAGAGCAAGGCCTTGTGTGTGACTCTATTACGCGGAAAGGTCAAATTGACTTGGTGTAGGCTTTTCTGCTCCAAGGGGATTGGAAACAACAACAACATGTATTGGAATAATAATAAATTAGTTTGATTAGGGCTAACTTTAGTGATCAATCATTTCCTCCTACAAATCTAGGTCACGTAGATGAAGAGATGGTACCCCTGAGTCAGGGGATATCACAAATGTAATCCCAAAATCCCGGGATTGAAAATATAACACGGGATTACAAGCCCTAAATTAAAACATGAATAAAATAAATATAGTCGATAAAATAAGTTATTACCTGCGTTTCCACTGTATTCATTAATGTGCAAGGTGTACTGATTATTTTCATCATCGATATAAAACGAATCGTAAAGGGCGTATCTCTTTTCACTATCCACTGCTTTTAGGTCAAAACGAATAGAATATAATCGTTGATTGGACAAAGCAAATATTTTATCATTGCCTGTAAATAAATACACATATTTTAATAAAAGAAATGCTTGAGAAACATAGCTATACATGGCACATAAATTAGAAGGGAATTGGCAATGATGTTATCAATTCAGTTGTTGAAAGTTAAGGAAAAAAACTATAAAAAAAATTCTGTTTAAAGAAATGATTATTAAATGATATTAAAGATGATCAAATGTATTATTAAAATATTTTGTTCGGAAGGAAATGTATTTGAAAATTAGTTATGTTTTTCAATATATTATCAAATACGAATAACTATAAGAAGGAATTTTGATCATAAATCCTTCAACATGTTTAAAGAAAAAGAAAGTCATATACATACTTATACTTCTAATATGTTTGAAAATCTTTTGTATGTTTTATTCACAAAACTTTAAGAAACGGAACTGATATCTGTAATCGTCGTTAACACCTTTCTTTACACAGCCTCTTTAATATTTCTTATAAGAAATTTCAAGTACGATTCTTTTGAAACAATCATTTCATTTGCATAGTTATTATCCGAATCATGAAATGTGTAAATGTATTGTAAAGGCCACATAAATTCTGTAAAACTTTATATATAAATACAACATTTTATTAGTCTGGGTTTATAGATTTTAATTAATTTTAAAATTCGTAACAAGTACCTTAAGTCAGAAAAGTTAACTTCCCGAGATAGTAAAATTCGACTCAAAAATATTAGGAAAAGCCAAATACAAATGAAAAGTACAAAAAAATAATACGAGACGTTTTTAGCGTATGGTGAAAATCTGTTTGCCATAATCTCTCAGATGTCTTGGGTATGGAACATAAAAACAACATGATTTAAAATACACTCTTGAAAATGTTTACAACAATTATGGCAGTAAGCAACTAATAATAATAGTTAAATTTAATAATAAAAGAAAAAACAAATTCACAGTAATAATAATCGTCATGAGTATCTTCTTTCATTAGTAGAACTATAATAGCGTACACGTTATGCAAATCATTTGGAAGACTTTTTTTAACAGTAAAAAAGCTGACTGCCTAGAGTGTTGGTAAAATACCTTTTTATTGTATTCTAGGAAAAATCTGATATACCTTTCAATTAAAATCTCACTGTTCACCATTAAAATTTACATGAGATGGAAAGCAAATTGAGGATTCTTACTTATTGTACAAGTACAGTATAATGGGATGAGAGATGATAGTAAATTTGCTGGTGTTTTAGCATATACACATCGTGCAGAATTTTTTTCTCAAAATTGCCATATCTGGCAGGAACTGAGCGGTGGGGTCCAGAGAGCGGGGGTACATATTCCATAATACATAGTGTAACGCGGAACCATCAATCAAAGTTTCGATCCCAGGGCACTCCCCTAGGGTACACATATTATATATGTGTACCCTAGCAAACTCCGAGTTATATATGTGTACCCCAAAGCAAAGTCCGAGAGCTGACTCGGAAGAAGGGAGGGGGCCGAGCAAGGCCCAGTTCCAGTATGTCGTGGATAACTTTTCTCTTGCATTCCCCCCTACCCTAGAACGGAAACTATCTGTTTAGGAATCTGGCATCGTTAACCGTCGGCCAGTCGATGAAATAGGAGGCTGGTGGTGTCCAGAGAACTTCCTTATCGAACTGAGCATGGATTATCGATGTGTTTACACCACTTTAAGGGATTTCAAATTTATGTTAGATTTCATCAATTGTAATTGATAGTGAGTGATGGTCAGCTAGTCTCTCGGCAACTTATGACTAGATGTTCTTAATATGTGGCTGATCTAGGAAACATGTTGACTAGGTCAGCAGTAAAATACCCTGTATCGAGAAAGGTCAAGACAACAGGGTTAGCATGCAATCGTGTATTGTCTTGTTTGAAAGGTAACTTAACAGAAACTTCGAAGACAGGGCAGAGCCACCGACCTTAAAATGTCGAAAATATAAAGGTGACTGTTCAAAGAACAACCCTACGGCTAACAGGTGACCGAGTATGAACTCAAATAGCACTCCGCATCTTCATTCTCTGGCTGGACGCGTTTGACAAAGACGAATGCAACCTGAAACATGCATTCTCTTTAGTGCCTTCATACTAAAATAAATTACATACATGATGATATTGCACGTAGAACTAGAGTTCATGCCAAAAGATAATGTAACACCATTTTTATGGCTATGGTTTAGCAGATAATCTCGTTCTGTCCATACATGGATACCTGTACTGCTATTTCACCAAGTACCTTAATGAGGGTATATGACATGCTTGTTTGATCCATCAAAGTTCCGTGCAAACAACATACTTATCCTTTCTATATATCCTTTCAAACATTAATAATGGGGGATTTCTGATATCTTTCTAGGTGTTCTGTGTGACATTATTTAAATCATCGATTTCATTTTCACATGACGGTCAATGAATCACGATCAATGCGAGTAATAGTATTACAGAACAAAAGCCTCATTATTTTGAGGCTACAGTCCCACCATCGTGATTTTTTATACGTAGTGGGAACGAATTTTTTCTTACTCAAAGCATACCAGGATCATCACATAAAGACAAAATATATTCAGATATATCATCCGCATTAAAAAATATCTGCACAATCTCTCATTTATAGTCTGTAGATAGCGATACTCCTATCTACGTTGTTTAAATGTGCTTAGAGAGTACGAGCTAAATTAACGTCTCAATATAAAGCTGCACGAGAACTATAGGGGACGGACCATGCAATTTTGAACCATGGTCACTTGGCGAGGACGATGAGCTTGCACCCCAATCTCACCTAACTTCAACGCCACACCAACTGGAGGTGGTGAAATCTGAGCCTCGATACTTTTAACGTGCATTGGCTTCCTCTACACCGTGGGTCTTTAATAGTACTAGGCTCGAAATGACAGGCCAGCCTCAAGTCCGTGACTTTGAACACTAAGCTATATGGCGGTCATTAAACTCGCGTAGATGCTAATAGTTTGTATGCCCCAGCATGTAAATTTGACATTTGTGGAGTAATGTACTTATATATATATATATAGAGAGAGAGAGAGAGAGTAGCAATTTTAACGGTTAACGATGCATTTCAAAAATTAATAAATCTTTAGCCAGATTTGAATTTTAGAGGTCCCACATGAAATAAAAACATGACACACAAGTTAGTTAAATGCTCTTTTAAATAAAGAGAACTTCCTAACGTATCAATATGCACTTTTTTGCCCAAAGGTGTTAGTGCGAGTACATTTTTATGAGAAATCAGAATACTTCAGAAAATGATCACATGCACTGTTTAAAAATTGAACTTGTCTCTAATCATATTTTCCTAACTGCTTAAAAATTAGGGAATAATGTTACGATATATGTGAAATGATTTTTGAGATTTTACCTAACCAAAAATCCTCCTCTATATTGCCAAAACCTGCCTTATAATGTGCCCAGTCTTTGAAGAAGAAGTCTTTTGGTCTATTGAAATTTCCTCTTCTTTGCAATACCTAAAAAAGATTAATAATAAATTAGGTATCAATTTTTTCTCAAAAAAAAATCGTTTCGGTGTGTTGGAACCTAAAAAAATGAAGTTCGTAGCAGTAGAAAAAAATTTACACATTTTATAGTTTCTACCATGAATGTCTATCTCATGAATTACTTCTAATATTATTTACAAACCGACCCTAAAATAAATATTTTAAAGGACTTATATATGTACAAGTCCCTTAAAATAGCTTCGAAGCTATAGAGTTTTTATACATATATGTTACCGTTAAAGTGTATAATTCAGTTATTTCATAGAATAACTAGGTATCTTATGAAATCTCTAGACAAAAATCAGTTAAAATATATAATTGTTGAAATACTTCACATACTTTATCTAGTTATTCCATGAAATAACTAGTTATTTTATGAAATAAATACTGATAAACCGTTTAAGAGTAAAATAAACAATTTCAAAGTTATTTTATAAATTAATTGATCATAAATAGCTAAAATCTCTCGAAAAATATAGTTTATCGCTAATTCGGATGATTAATTGATTAATAATAAGGAAAAGTAAATACATTACATTAGTTAAACATAATTGCTTACATTAGTTAAACATAAAAGAAACAAATATATATAAATTATAGTTTTAAAAAAAACTAAAAAACACGCTCTATAGTGTAAATCGAACTAAAGAGTAAAAAAATAATTCTTAATATAAGAATAAAATGATTAACGTGCGAGGAAATTATATAATGTCACTGTCGTAAAAGCGTGGAGTGCTCTATATTAATTGTTATAATTTCTTACTAATTCTATTCCAAGATTCTGAGTTAGTGTAAAAATGTAGTACAGTGGGTGATCGGTTAACGAACACTTTCACGAAAGATTTTTGTGTTCGGATAACGAACACTTTCAAGAAAGATTTTTTTTGTGTTTGGACAACGAGCACATATTCGGAGGTGATCAGGGATACACCCCTGAAATTATGGATGAAATTTTGACAACTGCTAGAGATCTGGAATTCGAGGTGAAAGAGGATGACATAGAACTCATAATGGGACATGAAGATGAACTGACTACAGAACTCCAAGAAATTTTGAATGAAGAACACCAAGAAACACAACGAAATGTGTCTCCTTCTGAACAAGAGGAAGACGAAAGAGAACCAATGCCGATATCTGCCATCAAAGATCTTCTGAAAAAGTGGGAGGCCGTTAGAGCAATGGTCTTAGAATGGCACCCAAACCAAGCTGATGTCAGTAGGGTTGGGGATCTTTACAACGACAATGCTATTAATTACTTCCGGAAAATCCTGAAAAAGAGAAAAAAGCAATCGACATTGGACATGTTCTTCAACGCCCCATAAGCAAAAAATGAAAAGGACTGACTAATATGCAAGACTATATGTATGTATTATTTTTTAAAAAACTTACTAAGAAATTATACATTTTTTAAAATTTAATTTTTAGGGTCTCCAGAACGAATTAATCGATTTCATATAGAAGTCTATAGTGAATCTATGATCGGTTAACGAACAATTCGGATAGCGAACATAGTCTTGGAACGGATTATGTTCGTTAACCTATCATCCACTGTACAAAGCACACCCCATGACTGATACTTATAAAATCTGTCATGGCCTCTCGTTGGGGTAAGAGGTAGCTTGAATGGGATGGGGTAGCAGGGTAAAATGACGAGAGATCCGTCGCCAATATCCCTCGTGATGCCTTATAGTTCACTTTTAGTAAATACTCACTCAATTGTGTAAGATATATTTACGCAAAATAATAATTAAATGCCTTTTTTAGTTCACGATCTGAACGACAAACAGAAACCAAAGTTAAAAATGAACTAGCTTTTTAAATCAATGAGGAACAATTATCTACATATTTATGAGAGAGAGGAAAAATGATTGTTTTTATTTAATAATTTATGTATTACCACTTGCCTCACTAATCAATATTTGATCGACACATGACAAAAATTTTAAGATGAAAAAAGACTATGAAATAGATTCGTGCACATTTGCGTGTTTTAATTTAAGTATGAGTTAGGCTTTTTGATGATAGAATTTTAGTTTAAATATACAACTTTTTTAAATACAGCAATAAATAAAACTCTACAGATTTTAAGAAATTTAAAAAACATGGCTGGTTTTAAAGAATATTAAAATTAATTTGTGTCTTACAGTCCATCCTCCACCGTCTGTTTCCATATCGCAAAACACCTCTATCGGTTTGTCTTCAATCACTCTGCTCCTAGGCCAGATAGTATACACGCCGCTCGAATCGAAACCGTTACGCAACACTTCTTCACAATCCACTGGCTTGGATGTTATGTTTCGAGATATGGTTGGACCTTTAAACATTTCGAAGATTTAAATTTATCATTAATATATCAAACCCCTATATGAATCCATTATAATAAATATATTTGAAATATAGAAATTCAGTATTTGTAAGAAATCAATCTTTGAATCGGAATTTTTTTTTTAAATAAATATATATCCTATAAAAATTTAAAATGCATTCTGAAATATAACATATAATCAAAATAAATAACGCGTTATGAAAAAAGTATAACGAATAACTTATTTGAATACTTGAGTAAATAGTTCAACATTAGGATTATGCATGAGAATGAATTTTAATGCATTAATACACATGTGCAAAAATAAGTATTAAAATGGGCACAAATTAAAAGCTGAAGTACGTAACAGCGTTTTGAAATTTGTAAAGTTTATTGATCTAAATATCTATGTGAAATACGAAAATAATTACAACGTTATAACTAAGAATCCGCGATATTTTATTTTTATTTATTTTCCGCGATTATTTATTAAGCAGAAATTTTCAACAATGCGCAATATACGAGGCATGTCCGGACACATAGTACCGTTTTATTCAACCGCAGTGGTAGTTTTGCTGTTCAACACTTTATCTCATGTGTCTCTGATTGATTTTCAATCCAGTGACAGATTGTGTTGTCTTTACGCGTGTTGATGAGCGTTCAAAATGTTTAAGATAATTGCCGATCCCGCCGACATTGAAGTGCGTCTGTAATCCATATTTTGAAGGAATGTTACATCAGATGAAATTTATTGTCTTGTAGAGATACATGGTGAAAATGAATGAGCGATGAAATGGTGAAAGAATGGATTCAGCAATTCAATGCTGGACGTACCAGTTTTCATTGAGAAGTACGGAGTGGGCAACTTTCTTTTATTAATGATGGTTCGGTTGAAAAACTGAATGAGAAAATTCTTCGAAACAGGCGATTCACAATAAGATTGCTTTGTAATGAGTTTCCACAAAATTCAAAAACTGTGGCACCGGTGGCAACTTTTTTTTGGAAAGGATAAACAAGTTGGTTTCTCGATATGAGAAACGTCTGAACAATTGTGGTAATTATGTAGAAAAATAGTTTTCGACGTGTTCTTTCATGTAAAAATAAATTTTGTTTTGAAAAGAAATTTTTAAACGAGTTTTTTCCAAAACGGTATTTAATTTGCGAATACGGTTCGTAATTAACTTTTTGAATCATATAAAGTGGAATTGGAACTGAATCACTCGTCAATAAATCTCATTATATACAATTCCTTAACATATTTTGTGTAGATAATTTTTTACAAAATTACATTCCAACAACTAGATTCGACTACATGTATATACATCCGAAGCAAAAAATAAATTGAGATCCCTATTTCTTATACATTTATTAAAATTTATTCCTGGATATCTATCTGTTGCTCAACACTTTAAGATTGTATTTTCAAACCGCATTTATTGCAAAATTTTCGTTTAAGGTATTTGTTTTAGTAACAAGTTTGATAAGCTTTTATATATTATACCTCTAAAATTTGTTTAAATATATATATATATATATATATATATATGTGTGTGTGTGTGTGTGTGTGTGTGTGTGTGTATGTGTGTGTGTATATGTGTGTGTGTATATATATGTGTGTGTGTGTGTGTGTGTGTGTGTGTGTGTGTATAATAGGTTTAGATTGTAAAAAATTACAATACATATAAGTACCAAAGAATTTGTAATTAAATATTAATTATTTATTCCGCTTTATTATGCGACCAACGAAAAAAACTGCGATAAAAATTGAGTTAATCCCATTGTGACGGCTCTATCCGCGATCTTCTTACTAATAGTCCTCTTGGGGAATGTTTGGTCTTTAAAAATTATTTTATTATAAAACTTCCTCCCTAAGAAGAAAACGTGAGCATACAAATTAAGTCTAGTATATAAAGCCTAAGCTTTTAGATTAGAGGAAGAGAGATAGGGTTAACTGCTAGTGGAGCAGTGATTAATCAATTTGTAGTGCGACGCAGATATTTAGTAATAGATACTTATTATGTGTAAGTTGACGATCTGTCACTTAAGATTTAATCTAGATTAGGTAGCTAAGAAGTCAGAGCGATTGAATTGTCGTAAGTGTTCTGAGTAATTAAAGTTTTCTGATATCTCGTGTACCTCTTTAATTGTCTTCATATTTAATAATTGGTTGCATCTCTTAACTTTATTGAATTCGTGTTGTGGTTAGTACTGTGAATAAATTGAAGGACTTTGAATATGGCTAGTCTTCCTTCCAATTCTCTAACACCTTCAGGAGCAGGCAAGACCTTTACACCATATCTTAAATTGCGAAAATAATTTATCCTGAAGTTAAATATATGTTATATAATCTTTCTTTCGCTGTTACTCTATACACTTTTAAATATGATAAAATGTAAATCTTTCAAGCGTCAAATGCCGAGATTTTTTAAAGCACTCCCATACAAGAGTAGTGAATTCTGTAGGATAATAATTTCATATGAGAGTATGAATCTAATCAGATGATCTGTCTATATATACAGGGGGGCCAGCTGTAATGTGACCCAATAGCTAATTCCCAAACCGTTTGGTTTAGATATGTACTTTCAATTTGAAAAATGTTTTTAAAAAGGTAAAGAATGCTTTTTTGTGCTTTTTGAACTAAAAAATCCATTTAGAAAAAAGTTACAAATATTTATACGGTCCCCAAGTCCTATCACTTATATTTAGGAAAAGATGCAGTATACAAAAACAAAGTAAACACAAAAAGTTTCATTTTATTACTATGAAGATTGCCTGAGTTACTGAACTTTGAAAATCATACATGTCATGCATTTTCTCGGCCATTTTCAAGAAGCTAGTAAGAGGCTGTCTCCAAAGTGAAATTAATTGGAACTCTGTCATGAAACTTTCACTCTTGCACGTCACTCTTATGTAAATCGTTTTTTAAATTTAAAAGTACATTCATTGCGTTAATAAAACAATAGTTGAGTACTTAAGAAATAAAATTTATTCTGTGTACTTGTAATACATAGACAAAATAAAATATTTTGGACGAAGAAAACATTTCAAAAGCAGTTCCAAAAAAATAGACTTATTTGCTACGGCTTCAGACTGATTTGCTGCGGTACTGATCATGGCGAACTTTAAAAATCTTTTGTGCAATCGCTAGCAATTACATACAATCGTATTCTAATATTACGAATTCTAGCAGGAGAGAACGAGATGTATACAAATGAAGAATACTGCGAAATGGTACTGTTGTATGGGCAGTGTAATCGAAATAAGACAGAGGCGGCAAGACTTTATGCCATTAAATTTCCCAGTCGAAGATATCCATCTTATTGTACAATTGCCCGTGCTGTTCAATGCTTGTATAAAATTGGGACCTGTCATAGACGTATTCCCTTGTCTCGTGCACGCCTTCAAACTTGCGAATACCCGCTGAAGATGTTCTAGAATATGTCCTGGCTCATCCTGAAAGTAGTGTCCGGGATATTAGCAAGGCTTGCTCCTACTCAAAATCGACGGTATGGGACATATTACATACGTACGGTGCAAATCGTTATCGTCCAGTTCTGGAGCAGGAACTAATGCCCGTAGACCAGGAGCAACGTTTTGATTTTTGCAATTTCGAGTTAAACACACTGGATGGAAATCCAGATTTTTTAAATGAAGTTTTGTGGTCGGATGAATGCCAGTTCTCGAAGCAAGGCACTATTAATGCACAGAATACGCATTATTGGTCCCTCGAAAGCCCAAATCTAGTACGACCGAATCGCCACCAAGTGCGTTGGTCGGTGAATGTGTGGTACGGAATATGGAAGAGCACCTTAATTAGCCCAATGTATTTCGATGGACCTTTAACATCAGAATCATACACGGAAATTTTATCTGGACCGTTAGCCAATTTTTTAGAAGATGAAGTTTCCTTGAAAGATTTGTCACGCATGTGGTACCAGCATGATGGTGCACCCACACACAAATTCGCGCAACCATTTAAATTTTTGGCGATGACATTTGACACTCAAATAATCGACTACGGAGGTCAACAAGAGTGGCCCCCGAGTTCACCCGACCTAAGTCCTCTGGTTTTCTTTATCTGGGGCTTCCTAAAAAGCAAAGTGTCCGAACATGAATCCACGAGTAAATACGATTTACTCAATCGAATCAGCATGGCATGCAAGTCTGTGACACCAACTATGTTGCAGAAGCTACAGGCGGAAATTCTGGCGTGGATTCGGTACTGCATTTCTATGGAAGGCAGTCATGTTGAACATTATTTAAGTTAATTTGGTCATTCTGATATAATAAAGCCCCTGATTCATGATTGGCGCATTATTTCACATTATGCTATAATTTGAACGGCAAATCTTGTATTTTTTTGCTGCTATTTGTTAAAACAATCTGTCTTAATCTTTTCGGTACAAGTTGTATTTCTTTAATTTAACTTTCATTGTTTGCCATACAGCAATACAAATTGTCAATCTATGATGTTTACTACGATGTTTTAATATTAATATGATGTTTTTCTTTTGCTCTTTCTGTAGATAGTGAATTACTGTTCTCTAAACTCAATTTATATACGACCCCCTTTTCTGAGCAATTCAGATGCTTTAACTTTATGTAGGCATAACTCGGTCAGTTTTTATCGTAATAGAATGAAACTTTTTCTGTTTACTTTGTTTTTGTGTGTACTGCATCTTTTCCTAAACATAAGTGACAGGACCAAGGGACCATATAAAAATTTAATTTTTGTAACTTTTTTCTAAATGGGTTTTGTTCGAAAAGCACAAAAAAACATTCTTTACCTTTGTTAAAACATTTTTCAAATTGGAAGTACATATCTAAACCGAACGGTTCGTGAATTAGCTATTGGGTCACATTAAGGCTGGACTTATATATACAGAAGGTCATTCGTACTTTATGAAAACGATTTTGATAGTTAATTTTTATCAACAAATACCGTATTTTTTGTGAAAATTTGTTTCTATCTTATAGCCATGATTCTTGACAATAGCTCTAGCTCGAATTTTTCATGAAAGTAAAATTTTCTTAGTACTGCCATGCAAATTTTACTCCATTTTTCTTGAACAGTTTTCCAAAGTCCGTTTAGTGTTCTTGGATGTCATATTCCTAAGGCTCGTTTATATAAACCGAATACGCAAAAGTTCATTGCAGAAGCGCAGGGTGATGTTACACATATTTCATCGAATTGGATACACTTTGATCCTGTTTCTGATTATTTCTTTGCTAAATAAACAGCGCTTGACTTAGACTTGCGACTAGAGGCTTTGTCCATATGAAGTTCAACTTTATCAATGTCCTTTTTATATAATATTGGAATATCTTTCTCAAAAGTTGGTTCTAAAATATTTTACTGATAGTAGAGCGAATGAGAATTTTAGTTTTACTTGAGACTTTTTTTTTTCATTTTTAATTTACCATTATAACAAAATCCTGTTGTGAAGATCCCCTTGGATCTCACTTTGAGAACGAGAATAATTTTGAGTCAAAGAAGAACCAGTAACCATTTTTGTAAATAACTTTCTTTATTTGGTTATCTTTCCCAAATAGAATCAAAGACTTTTAATAACAAATAAATCAAAATAGCTTTATGAGGTTTAAAAGGGACTTTCCTTTATATTAACTTAGATATTTAATGATCCAATTAATTAACAATTAGAATATCGATCTCGCAGAGATTACCGCAATAAGAGATCCCAGAATTATATTCAATAATGTTCCAAATTGAACATTTAACTTTAATCTCACTCCTAATATAAAACTTTAATCAGACTTTAATTATAAATCAATATTTACCACACTGTATCTCAGCTCTTCCTGAGCCTAATTTATCCACCTAGAAATCTTCAATAATAAATCTCTAACTTCACTATTATAACTTCCTGCTTCAATCTCTCTCTCCTACTACCTGTCACTTTACTATTCCGTTTGACTTAAATATTTTATCTAATCTGCATAGCAAGGAATCCCTGTCCTCTTTTTGTAGCTGATTGGAAATAGGTAGGGAATTAAATTTCCCTAAAAAGACGTCTCAGAAGGTTAGTGATAAAGTTCCGTATAGATTTGTCACACTGTTACTATCAGGAATCCTTTTAAGAACTTTTCTGTACACTGATAAAGTCATTCCGTATGGTCATTCCCTTAGTTGTGTAAGAGAAAATTGATCTTCTTTTATTATATTCGCTTAAATATACCCATGCCACTTCTAATGTTACCAAAAATTTTCCTTTTTCAGCAGCTAGGTGTTTTTTACATAATTTTCTACAATTTGTTTCTCTATCAGCAATATGTTTTGGCAACAGTAGATGAACTTGTAGCTTAGAAATCTGTTTTTAACTTTAAATCCTTACAAATTATTTTAATTACGTTCCCAGTTTCAATGCAATGAATCTTTGAGTCGGTGGATTTTCTTTTAGGATCAGAGACATAATTTTCTACGTGTGAACAGTCGTAGGATGAAGCTTTGTGGTCATGTTTTCATTTTTACTTTCTGCTAGACGCCTTTTTTTCCTTTCAAATTTAATATATTACAAATATCTTTTATTGAAATGCAAAATCCGAGATTTTTAAACCGCTTTTTAATTTGTTGATACGAATATCTCTCCTTGGAAAGCGTAATTACTTAGCCTTCGAACCATCCATCATTTTTAGGAGCCATTTTTAAAATAAATCACTTATTTTGCGTTCCAATAAAAAGAAAACATTAGTAGACTATTGTTCTGAAGTTACCAGAATTTTATCTCAAAATGCAAACGAAAAAAAAAAGAGTTACAAAACCGTTTCCATAAAATGTCAACGACCTTCTGTATCTCTCAATAACTTAAAAACAATATACATCATTAAATACCCAGCAAAAAGGCTAGTAATTTCATAGGGAGTGATTAATCTAATATGATAATAAATTCATATAGAATTAATGTAATATATCTGAATTATATTCAGCAGTTTTTCAAGTGTACTCACACACAGGGAAATTCTTTTTTGCTTTGATAATCATGTCTGCAGCAACATCTAAGTAGGACTTGGATCGTTCGCTTTGGTCACAAATAGAAGATTCATTTCCAAATGCTTGACAAAAGTTCAAGACCAAAAACAAAATTGATGACAATATACGAATCCTGTAAATTTCAATGAATTTCCAGTATTAATAAAGCGTATCATTGCAGGGGGATTTCTTTTATTAAATGATTTACATTCCAAATGTTATTTACAAACAGTGTTTACAAAGTAAAAATGTTTTTGAAGAATTCGTAGTTAAGTATGTTCTCAGTGTTTCATCTGCTTTGTTTTAATTTTAAAATGTTTAAGCTAGAACTTTTTTAGATTAACTAGAATACCACTTAAAACCAAAAAACAGGCATACAAATAATTAATAACTTATTATTTATTACTTATTTGCATTAATAAGCATATAAATAGCATAAATATCATATTTTTACTAGGTAGCATATCTTTATGTACCCATTTATATTTTAAGACTAATATTCTTCACTAGGCTAATAATAATTATTTTTTAAAAGACGAATAGTTAGTTATTCTTCAATAGACGAATACGGATTAAATAAAAAGAACTAAGCAATTGTTTTGAACATCAACATGGGGAAATGTCTAATTTTTGTTGCGATGTTTTGTATTTAAATAAATGTATTCTTACAGAAAGGAAAATATTTACACACATTAAAACGAAATAACCATTAAATACAAAATAAATAAACGAAAAGATAATTTATTGTGAAAATATTAACTCTCATTGTAGTAGTGCTTTGAGCAATATTTGTAAAAAAGTTTCTATTGACTTTTTAAGGCTGCACAGTACCCTACAAATCTCAAATATACCGGAAAAAAGTTTTTTTTGTGGCCCATATCATTGTGCAGCTTGCCACCAAATTTCACATCTGATAACAAATTAATTTTTCGGATATTTGAAGTTTTCTGACCTTAGGTCTTGGTTTCGGTTTCATTTTAAAGCATTTTTCTACTCTAAAAATGAAATAATTAAAAATATTTTTGAGTACAATCAACACTTTCAGTTTGAAAGCGTTATTCCTTTCAAATTTCAATGCTAAAACCATTTATGCTTGATTAATTTTTGAGTTCTCATAGTTACTTAATTCAGATTGACTTACTTCATGGCCAATTTTTGTCTTAAAAAATAATTTAAATAACTTCAAAGCTTTATCATCAATTTTCTCCCAGTTGAGATAAAGCCATGGCCAAAGCGTTCTCAGGTTGCTATAAGAAACAATATTTCAAAGGGAAGGCATAGTACTGAAAATGATAAATCTAAATGCGCCCTCAGTTGATACTGCAATTAGACTTTCAAATATAAGTATTCTGAATACAAGTATTGCAGATAAAACTGAATATTTCCATCATGTACCAAACTTTATCATAATAAACATACCGTAGTACTATATTATATACTGTAGTACTATAGTACTACGGTATTTTAAAGGCGTGTAACAAACACTCAAATTTGCTAAACTACCCCAATTTAAAACTGAAAAAAATTAAATTGTATGTACAAACCTGGCGATTTTTAGTTTAAGTTAGGAGCATTATTATTGTGTGCATAAATGATTTTTTAAGTTTCAAAACTTTTGTAAAAAATATTAGATTAAGATTATAAGCTGAATAACCTGTCGTCATAACAAATGCTTTCATTATTATGCAAAAATTTATTTTGAATTTAAAAAAATGTTTTCAGTCATATTTAATTAAAACAGTGTTTTAATGTAGAAAATAAATTGGGAAATAAAATATTAAAAAATTACAGCTTTACGGGCATTATAAGTTTTTGTTTTGTGCCTTTACAAACTTTAAATACATTTTTCTCAGACGTTTAATTTTGCAGATAATACCTTTAATACTTTTAATTTTGAAGATTTTTAAGTATTTTCTAATCTCTAAGGCTTTTTTCCTGCTCAAGATAGAATCTTGAAATTCTTTGATAATACTCCCAAACATATGTTTTGTAAAAGTTAGTATGATCTCTAGTTATTTTTTAAAGAAGCTAAAGTTAATATATTAAAAAATGTCGTGTTTTTTTCTAGGTTTAGCTAGAAAAATAACTATTACAAATCAACAAGGGAATAGATTTTCAAATCCATACTAACTTTTGTGTGTGTGTGTGTGTGTTCACAATAATCCAAAAAATATAAATCACTAAAAATGACTAAAATATTTTAAAAATTAAGTATTCTATAGGACATTGAAAAAGCTTCAAAAATTCCATTATATTTTTTAAATTGCAAAGTAATGGCTTATCAAACTGACTTTTAACTTACAGAATTAGTTTAATAATATAATCTAAATATAAAATACAAATTATTTTTACTAATACTGTCTCCAAAAATTTTTTTGAAAAAGGGTACTGTATAGTCTTAAAGAAAGATTGTATTCAATATGTACTTACATGATATAATGAAAAGGAAATGTTCTTTCTGGGGTTTCAGATACAAGCCTATTTAAATGTAACGATTATACGTCTGCTTTTTAAAAATTTCAAAAGCGAAACATTTTTATTGATAAAAGATTGCTGAGCTTCCAGTTACCGGAATCATAAGGAAAAACCTCCATTGCGCGAAAGTTAACAGGAACAATATCTACCAGATAAGGAAATGGCTATTTCGTTCTAGTCTAGTTGAAATGCCACCGAACTGATAAATTCTATCGGAAGGAAATATTGATGTCTTTCATAGAAAGAACTTTCACTTTTATTTCTAGGAATTGTATGTATAGATAAAAGAATCGGAGCATAGTAAATCTTTAAAAGTGAATATTTTTAAGCTAAAAATTCAACACTGTTGATATTTATGGAGTAATAATTCATAACTTATGGACGAGCCAAATTTTTACCCGAAAGTGACTAGTAATTTAAAAGAGCTTTTTTTTTTATTTTAATCTTTATTATGAAATACATCCAAAAATCTCTAAGAATATTCCAAATATGACTTTAATTTACAGGAAAAATGTTGTATGTGTGAATTTTGTTCGTTTTTTTTTTAGATAAAATTGAATAAAACACTTTTTTTATATTGATTAATCCTTCCAAGGAATATAAAATTGAATTTCATAAATATATAAAACAATAAGAAATTCCAACTATATTTTTAGTTTGAGTTAATTTGATTAATAAAGAAAAAGATGCGCTTTCAGAAATCAGATGAGAGATTTTGCAATGAAAAGTAAATTTCGTTCCAAATACGCAACTCCCAAACGCAGTTTCACAACAAAGCTGTTGGAAAAGTACGAAAATTTTACAACGAGGTTTTGAAGAAAGTTAAAAGTTTCCTGCAATTCTTACTTCATGTTCAAAAATACTCATTCAAGGGGTTCTTTTTCTTTCACTCATATTGTACATTGTCAAATAAAGTCAACCTTCCTTGTGAGTTACGTTAGTTTGAGCTTATGTTTTTTTTATTTCTAATGACAGATCATATGAACAGCTACAGTAGAGAATAAGTATATAGAAAAAGAAAACAAAATGCAACAAAAAGGCTGCAACAAGAGTTCATTAATCCAGTGTTTCTCAAACTCTCAATACTAGCAACCCATTATTCAATCATAATTTTCATCGCGCCCCCCTCCATTCAATAACAATGTATAGAATTTGAAAATACGATACTTTGATGCTAAAGCTATACTCCTTTAATCTCTTAAGTGTCACTGGCGTATATAAACGTCTTGCTCAACCAGTGCGTAAATTGCCCGCACGTATATATACGTCTTTCCAAAATACAATCTTTTCTGATCACTCCTATCCATAAAATTATTCCGAAGACTTTTAGAGTGAAATAAAATGATCTTGACACGTATTTGCGAAGGATTTACTTATTTCAGAGGATTTGTTTATTTATTCCCTTTCTCGTCTCCTCAATACACCACATATGCGTGCATACGTGCGAAACGGTGGCATTGGGAAAGGAATCACGTAACTTCTGAACAGCAATTAAGGGATTAATTATAAACCGTACAAATTATCAATATAAGTGTTAATTTTCGCGTATAATTTTATACATGACAAGCCCGTTGGGTCACTGGTAGTTATTAAATTTGTTCTTAACCTAATACTGCTAAATTAATGATAAAATACCTTGTGCAGTACTGATATTTGTATATTATATTAGTGTAAATGTTCTTTTATTTTTTTATTATGTCTGAATATATTTTGTTTGTTTACTTTCAATAAATTAATAATTTTTTTAATTATACTTTTGTTTTCGACTTCTCAATATGCTCGCGCCCCCCTCCTAGGGTCATCACGCCCCCTTATGGGTTGGCGCCCCACAGTTTGAGAAGCCCTGCATTAATCCAACATATCTCTAGTCTCCCAGTGACGCTCCACAAGAAATGTCTTGTAGAGATGTGCGGAGTTCATTACCTCTCCAGAGCTGCACAGAGTGCATATCGGGGGAAGGAACAACTTTGAGTCTATACATATGGTTTCCACCAGCCTGTATACAAACAGCTGTACATCGGGAGAGCAACTGTTCGCATGGAAGATGGCATACCGTGGTACGACCATTGTGATTAATGATAAATCATGATTCATCTGACCAGGCAACTTTCTTCCACTTACCCCTGGACCAATCTCGATGTTCCCGGGCTCACTGCAGGTTTAGTTGACAGTAACGCTTGATAAATGGTGGCACACAAGTGGGACATTTGCTGTGCAGTTCTATATCAAACAGTGTCTGGTGAAATGTATGTTCCGAAATACTTGTACTTGAATCTGCATTGTATAGGGTTGTCAGCAGACTCAATGTCTAGTGCCAAATTTGCTTTACTAAGTGGGACAGTTTCCAACGTTCTTTTTCTTTGATTATTCGTGGTCGTACAACAGCTTGGAGTCTTTTTTTTTGCATTCACTGTCATTAATTCCCTCTATATAAATATTAAAGAGGTCAGACTATAAACAACCAACCAGATACTCGTTTTGAGTCTTCGTGCCATTACAATTGACCCTCCATTAAATTAGCTCTGATAAGCTGGCTTTCCCATTGCTTGCAAAAGTAAGTACAAGAATGTGATTCCTTACCTTCTCTAGCAGCAGTTAAATACCATTTTCTTTTAATAACATGCCCTTCCCGCCACCCAGGTGAATTTATTGAAAAATATGCGGGTGTTCATAACGCTTTGCCTCGATTGTGTTTAAACGCAATAAGTGCATATTTCAAATCTACGGTACTATCAGCCATAAGCAAGAGAAATTTTAATGAATATTGCTTTTCGGCAACTTTTTTCCAGATAGCTATATTAGTGTTTGACGATATTCACGATTATTAGTCCATACGTAAACAACGATCCAAAAATGGAAAATATTAGTCCATGTTTCAAATCCATGATATTGCCTGCTGTCATCTTAGGATATTTTGTCATCAACATGGTTCTCACCAGTATTAGCATATTCTTATCGCTTTCAGGCTCGTTTACTAAACAGTTATGAAGTATTTGCAGATTTGTGTGAATTGCTTGAATATGACCTGATATCTTAGATGCACATAAGATGACACCAACTACAGTTGCTGGAGGCAACACTGAAAAAGAAAGAATGTGCCAAATGACAGTGGAATATGAGATCTGGAATTGATAAACAATGTAATTAGCTAAAGACATGTACATAAAAACACATTGAGAGCAGAAAAGTAGAAAGGATATCGGTGAAAGCACCCTCTCAGTTGCCTGAGCCAACTTAAAAAGTAAGAAGTGAATTTCATTCCATTTGGACATTTTGTATAAACTGAAAACTCCTTTTTGCATATCAGCAATGGCATCGTTGAAACCTTCGAAAACTTCACTACTCTTACAATACAGAACACAACACACAATAGCGATACAAGCAGGAAAAGAAAACATAAATATGAATGTTAATTGGGTAGTAATATTCCATAACAAAATAGTATAATTATTCTCTTTGAAATTGAGGCACAAAGCAAAATATTGTTGATGAGTAACAGGAGCCTCGGGTAATGTAAGTGCACACAATACAGCCAAAGCAGATGGGATCGCCATTGATAAAATGAAATACAAATTTATGAAATAGCTTTTATTTTTCCAATTTTTGTTCATCATAAACATAATTTTATGGCAATCAGAGAGTAACTTAAATAGTGCCCACTTTTTTCTGTTTAATATATACCATAAAGCTGCAATAAGTAAGTTTCCGGATATAAACGCAGCTGTTAAGACTATCCGAGCCCGCCCTTTAGTCATAAGAAGAATTGTAATGATTAGTACGTATATAAGATTCAGATGTAACAGGAAAGGAAAGATTTTTGTCGTACATTTCTTCATAAAGTTTATATAGTTTTTTTCCTTTTCCGCAAATTGGACTTCTGGAAAATGAATACCATACGCTTTCAATACGGTCAACAATATTTCACAACTACAACAATTGGAGATATTTTTTTTATTAATACGGATAGATAAAATATGCGTGTTGCAAATCTTTTTTCTGATCATTATTTTTAGCTCATAGGCATTTGAAAACTCTCTCGAAAGCTTTTACAACTGTGACTTTCATTTCGCTATCTCATAAGGCAAATGTGTGAATGAGTGTTTTCGATGTGACTAATTAAACTTTGTGAATATTATTTTTCTTCTTTGTATTATAAAATTAATCGATATATAAAATATGAGGGATATTTTAAAAGATACACAATATACATTTCCTCTTTCAACTTCAAGCTCTTTGTAAAAAGGTAATTTGCCAAACTGTTTATAGATGTATTTATCAAAGAGTGATAATAAATTTTCTTTTTCATTGATTATTTGATAAAAATTGATCAATTCTATTGCGAAAAAACTTTTTAAGTGTAGTGCTTTTGTGCATTTTCAAACATTTTGTTTATTTAGATATACTTTGACATATTTATATCACATCAATATTCTATTTAGAAGTGCGTTGTTACACTAACAAGGAAAGTTTCATAAGTTTGGTTCATCGATTTTTCGCGTTCATAAATGAAGCATAATAAAAATTAAAAGTAAAAAAATGAAGCAGACTTTTAAGAATTCTCGAGAAAAGCACCGTTTACCTTTTGATCTAAATAATTATCTTTTGGTCTAATAATTTTATTCATGCAAATAAATATTTTACTTCTAATTATGCATCGCAGTTTACCACAAACCCTGTTTTTTGTAATTAATGAAAAATAGAAAAAGAACAATAGAATAAAAGAGAACCAATTCGATTGATTGTTTTTTTTGACGAGGCACTTTGAAGCAATATGTCCATTTTATAGACAAGACTCCTAATTACAATCAAGTGATGAGAACAACAACTGAACTGATACCTCATACTCTCTAAATTTCTAACTTAATTACTATGATTAATGCTGCGTTTCTTAAACTGTGGGGTGCACCCCCTAAGGGGGGTGATAACTATACGAGGGAGGGGCGAACATATTGAAAAATCGAAAACACAAAAGATTATTTTTAAAAAATATTAATATACTGCAAGAAAACAAACAAAAATGCATTTTGATATAATAAATAAAATAGACATTTAAGCTGATGTAATACACTTATAAATGTATCAGTAGCGCACAGAAATGTGTACTTGATAATTAATGTGCAATGTACTTGATAATTAATGTACAATGTACTTGATAATTAATGTACAATGCTAAGTTGAGAACAAGTTTAATTATTACCAGTGACCCCATGGGTTTATCACGTATTAAATTATATACAAAACTTAACACTTTTCTTGATAATTTGTACGTTTTATAATTGATCCCTTGCCGTTTAAAAGTTACTTGATTCACTCCCAATGATATCGTTTGCCCCGTAAGCTCTCGTATGTGGTGTTTTGGGAGTATATTTTGGCGTGTATGTGGCATTTGTGAAATAAGTAAATCCTTCGCAAATAATGTCAAGGACATTTTATTACCTTCCGAAGCCTTATGAATAATTTTATGGATAGCAGTTCACAGACAAGATCTTACTTTAGAAAGACGTATATATATGTCCGGGATAATTAATGCCCTGGGTGAGTGTGATATATAAATATACACAGGAGGCATTTAAGTGGTTAAAATCACATTGTAACTTAAGCGTCCAAGTGCATCATAATTGAATTTAATACATTGTTATTGTATGGAGAAGAAGGGGGAGATGAAAATTATGTTTAAATAATGGGTCGGAAACATTGAAAGTTTGAGAAGCGTTGGACTAATGAATAATATGTCATTATACATTATAACATAAAAAATGACGCAATGAAAAAGAGTAATCAGATCTGATCTGAAGAACACATGCATAGAAAACAAACGGTTAAAATTTGTGAACAATTTAATCATTATTTCAGAATTTAACCGCTACAAAGGGAGCAAGTTAATAAGGCGTTGGTCCACTTTTGGCATAGAAGCTAGCTGTCACCCGGCTTGATAATGATAATTAATAAAAATTAATTGATTAAAACTAATTATTTAAAGAATTACAAATACAGCCACGTTGGCATCATTTTTGGTGACTTAGCGACCCTTTTGGTGACTTGTGTCCAAACTTGAAAATGTTTTTTCTTACGTTTTAAAGCATTCAGTTTAACTGAAATTTTATATACACGATTGTTTTGGATAACAATACGATATTTTAATGATAATTAATAAATATTAATTACCACTTAATGTTGTGATTCTGTCATATGTATATACATACATTAATTGTAACTATTTAATGAAAGTAGCTAAAATAAAATTTTTCATTGTTGATCTAAGTACGCGAATTGACTTAAAAATTTTTTTATACATTACTTGTTAATTTTTATGTTGATATTATTCAGTGCTAGTGTTTTGAAAAGGTGGTGCAGTTTAACTATGGTACATAAATTCTTTTCATCTGGCATTTTCTTTGTGGTGAAAGCGGGAATTTTTCTTTGATGAAGGCAGAAATGTAGATCCTTAAAATTATTTTCTACTTTATGCAATGCTTTTGCAATCAGACCGGGTTTTAGAAATAATGGATAACATGAACAACAAAAACACTTTATTTTACGAAAGAATGAATTAAATTTGGATACAGATACTGAACAGTCTGCTGATTATTTGAAACATTCTTCCGGGAGAACACACAAACAAACATCTTCGTACGGACACACTAAGTCCTTGACCATTGAAAAAGTATAAGAATATAATTTTTTTAAGGTATATGAACAATTCTTCATATCGTGCAGAGTATACTCATAAAAAGAAAACATTAAAGAATTTTTGAGCTCCACAATAGTAAAATAAAAAAATGGTGTAAAAACTTTAAAATTAAAAATTAAAATGAAATTCTTTAAATTTCTTATTCTTTAAATTTCTTCTTGTCAAAATGTCCTTAAAACAACTTTATGCATATATTCTAATCTAAGTGACATTAAATATCATGAAAATTATCCATTGAAAATCACGCTTCCGAACGTAGTCGGATACCTTAAATCATCAAATTTTGTCCAACTTGTAATTGTGACTAATGTTACGGCTATTGTAAGATAACACAAGTGAACAAAATCATCGTAAAATTGTGAAATTTAGAATAATCTTTTTAGTCACAGTAGCTAAATTTTTCCAGAATAGATATGTCCTCGCCTTTTTTACCTCGTGCCCGCTTATCTTCAAGTTTCGGTACACCCTGTATACAAAGCTGGCCATAAAATAAGCACAATGAAAGAAACATGCAATAGACGAAAAGATGCTTATGAACTACTAAAAATATACAAAGGAATAATAGTGTGGTGCGCATGGAAATCATGTATACTAGTGTTAAATAAATATAGAATAGAAGATTGTCTTAAAGTTTTTGAACTATGTTTCTTGCTGTTTTTTTTTTCCTTTTGTGAAAAGCTTCAGTATGACTCCAAAATGTGAGGATATCAGTCAAATATGCCTCTTGAGTTTGGCCTACAAAGAATTGAGGAGTATCTTTCGAAAGAAATTAATGTTCGTATTGATCCAGTGAGTGAGTGAGTGAATATTAACGTCACACTGTTCAGCTACACGAGAGATTTTGGCGACGTACCACGTAGTTTTGAATCATGATCAAGTGACTTGGACGACACCTGAGCTGGCCCCCACCTCTCCTAACTACAACACCACACCAACGGGAGGACGTTTGAGCTCTCGACGGATTAAACGTGCATCGCACCCCTACACTGTGGGTCTTTAGTGGTACTGGGCTCGAACTCATGACAAGGCCAGCCATGATCCGATACCTTGACCACTCGGCTACTACGGCCATGTGGTCAATATCGTAAGTGTTATAGGCAATAAAACTTAATCCCTGTTGTACCTTATTGCATAATTCATTGATTTATAAACTGTTTTTCTTTCCCAAGAAACCTTATTTTCGGGAATAAATTCCAAATACTTAGCTTCCTCGTCTGAAGCTAAGGGTAAGTGTAAGATACCACTCAAGAGTAAATCAGTAGAATAATAAAAGATGCTTCGTTTCTTAATATGTTCAGTACTTTGGATTTATCCGGATTAAGTTAAAAATTAAGTTGTTTCAACGAATTAGAAACGATATTTAATATTAAAAGATGCAGCTGTTTTGAAAATTTTATAAAGTTCAATCCTAATAGTTTTCAGTAATGCTAAAATAACGTACCAGTGTCCTGCACAAATGTCCAAGTCACAGGCAAAATAACTCGTGTAGTGTATTTGGTCTGATCCTGCATATTAGGGATGTCTACAAGGGTCTCAAGGAATCCTTCTGCCAATATTCTGATCAGTGTGATGTGCTGTGCTTCCAGGCGAGCACTGCCTCCCTGCAGTATTCTCTTAAGATCCTATGTCCATCTTGCCCCACATCACTGATTGCATTCTCTTCCAGTTTAATACGAGTGACGATTTCGCACCTTGTCAAATAAATTCATACAACTCCAGGACATGGTTTGTACCCCAAGTAATATCCGTTGGTATTCAGATGGCTGAAGTTTCTAACGCATACCCTACGCTCCTTCAATAGTTCCGATACTACAATATGTCGTTGATGTGTTATACCGAATGAGCCAGTTGCTGGTTTTTATAGACAGAGGCTGAGTATCATTTGAGCGTTAAAATTGATTCATTTCCATATACTTTTCATCTTTATCCATTACGTAACTTACATTTGGCTTTCCGTGTTTCTTCTTGGTATAGCAATTTCCTTTTTAGCAGTATATGTCTGTATATAATTAAAAATTTATTGATTATTAATGTTCGACAAATAAATTGATAATTTTGAAGCAATTATTAATTTTATTTGCTACATATTTTTTCCTATAATTTTAACATCCTTATTATATACTCTTCAAAGATATAATTTGTAGCTCGTGAATAAACAATAGTATTTAAAATAAGTATTATGGATCTTTATAGGTCAATTGGTAAGTTCTCTAAATTCTAGATTGATGTCATTTGGCTAGAAACATGAATTCAAGTCCTGATTCTTCTGACGATCACTACACAGAACGATAAATGAAGCTATTCTATGTTACATATCTATCAGGTTTCAACTTCTTCATGCAGTGTGCCAAGATGGTTAACAAATTCGGTCACCAACTTGTCCTCGTCCTTTTAGTTTAAACTCAAAATTATGAAATACATCTCCAATACTTTTATTGTGTTATGTATAGTATCGTTAATACACGCGCGCGCACAAAAGACCAAATATTTTTGTCATAAGCACATATTTCAAATCTATGTCACTATCAACTGCAATTAAAAGCTTTTTTAGATGAATATGTCTTTATATCCTAGGGCCTTTTTTCCAGCGAGTTATGTTAGTGTCTCAAGATATTTGCAGTTATAAGTCCGTGTGTAAGCAACGATCCAAAAATGGAAAACATTATTCCATGATATATATTTCAGATGTACATATGATGACACCAATCACAGTTGCTGGAGGTAGCATTGAAGAAGAAAGAATGTGCCAAATGATAGTGGAATATAACTTCTTGAATTAATAAAACTATCTAATTTACTAAAAACGTGTACATAAAAAGGCACTGAGTGTAAAATGAAGGAAAGATATTGGTGATTGCACTCACGCAATCGCATGGGCCAGCTTAAAAAAGGAGAATTGAATTTCATTCCCTTTGGGCATTTTGTATTTATTGAATATTCCTTTCTGGGTATCAGCAATGACAACATTGAAACCTTCGAAAACTTCACTACTCTTACAATACAGAACACAACACATAATAGCGATACAAGCAGAAAAAGGAAACATAAATATGAATGTTAACTGTGTAGTAATATTCCATAACAAAGTTGCATAATTACTCTCAGCTTTGATATTGAGGCACAAACCATAATATTCCTGATAAGTAAAAGAGCTTAATGCATTGAAAATACACACAATGCAGCCAAAGCAGATGGGATCATCACGAATAAAATAAAATACGAGCTTAAGAAATAGCTTTCATTTTTCCAAATTTTATTCATCATAAACATAATTTATGGCACTCAGAGAGTAATTTACGTAGGGCCTACTATCTTTTCTGTTTAATATATGCCATAGAGCCCCAATAAGTAAGTTTGCGGAAATAAACGCAGCAATTATTGCTATCCGAGCTCGTTCTTTGGAAATATTAGTCATTGTAATGATTATTGCGTGTATCAGATTCAGATGCAACAGGAAAGGAAATATTTTTGCAGTAAATTTCTTCATAAAGTTTATATAGTTATTTTCCTTGTCTACGACTTCGACTTCTAGAAAATGAATACCAATCATTTTGAATACAGTCAATAATATTTCACATCTACAGCAATCAAAGATATTTTTTATCAATATGGATAGGCAAAGTATTGCCCTTTTTTCTAGTTATTATTTTTAGATCATAGGCTTTTTTTTAACTCTCTCTCTCTCTCTCACCTTTCTTACAACTCTTTGACTTTTTCATTTCGCTATCTCATTAGAAAAATAGGCAAATGAGTGTTTTGTAGACTGGTTAAATTTTTTGAATTTTATTTTTTATCTTTATATTATAAAATTATTAGATATTTAGAATATTATTTATAACTTATAAGAAATGGTATGTGCATATCGTCTTTTTGATACTAAGCTGTTTAAAACAAGATAATTCGTTGTATTATTTGAAGATACATTCATCAAATGATGATAATATCGTCCCTTTTTTCACTGATTATTTAACCCTTTATCTACCGACGGTACCACTCACTTTAAAAATGCATAGAGTAAATATTTTTACGAATATTCTGACGATACTTAGCAGGAATATTCTTTTAAATCCACTCTTCTAAGATTATGGCAGCACGGGTTCTAAAATGAGTATTTCAGCGGGGAAGGCGAATAGTTTTATAGCAGAAATTGCGTTTTCAGCGGATAGAGAAAATTGTCATTTTTGTTCCGAAAAAATAGTTAATGTCAAAAGGAAAGTGTCTTATTTATGTGTATGTTAATGAAGACCTTAGAAAACGATTTGACTATTTATTTTAAGTGATCAGTGCGTATAATTAATTTTACAGTGGAACATATTTAATTAATTAATTAGCTCTAACTAATTAAATTTCCCAAAATTGAGTATTTTGTTTATGTATATCCCTTAATTTTCAATGTAGTGATTCAAAAAAAATACGTGAAAGAAACTGCCGTAAATCATTATTCGGTAGATAAAAGGTTAACAAATATCGTGTTTAAATTTTCTTGTTTAAGCTTATCTTGATAAACCTTACTTTCGGCAAACATTTTTAAGTAGTGCTTTTGTGCATTTTCAAACACATTTTGTTTATTTAAGTAGTTTGATGTATTTATATCCCATCAATATGCTGTTTAAAAGCGCTTCGTTACACGAACAAGGAAAATTTCAAATGTCTGGGCCATCGATTTTTCTAATTGATAAATAATACGCAGTAAAATCTGAATGTAAAAATGGTGCAAACATTCAAGAAAACTTGAAAAATCCTCGCTTAACCTTCGATGCAAATAATTATTAACATTTTTTTTCATATAGATCAATATGTTACTTCTAATTACACTGCTGCTTCTAAAAAATACAACACCATGAAGGAATCATCAGAACTAAATGAACTTTGTAGCAAATATCAGTTATATGACGTTACTTAAAATGGTAAAGTTTCAGAGCCACCGCGCATGCGTGGCGTGCGCATTGCCCTCTGAACTGATGCTGAAAGCGTATAAATGGAGTGTTGTAACGGAACGTTGAAAATAGTTAATGATTATTTGTTTGTGCCAAATGTTTAGTGAGACATAAATATGCCTCTACGACGAAATAAGAAGAATTTCTAACAAATTACGGGGATTGAACGGGGATCATTATCGGCCTTCGAGTAGGAGTATTTTCCTATCGCGCAATAGGAGCTCGGGTGCAGCGGAACAGTTCCACAATGATGAGAGTTTGGAAGCAGTGGACCGACGACCACCGAACAACTCGAAAAACTGGCAGTGGACGACGCAAGGTAACGTCAGCGTGCGACGATCGACACCTGCTCCTCATGGGGGTGAATCCTCCATGGTGAGCGTCCTCCAGGCAGTTTGTAGCCCGCAGGTCTTCTGCTACAGGTGTACTAATGTCGGCTTCGTTAATTCGTCAACGTCTACTGCACCGTGGATTGCGTGCAAGGGTGCCTTTATACACAATTCCCCTCACGGCAAACCACCGACGGGTCTGCAATGGGCTCATGAGCACAAAGCCTCGCAAGCTAATTGGCACCAAGTTGTCTGTTCAGATGAATCACGCTGCAATTTAAGGGAACATTATGACAGCATTCGTGTTAGACACTATGCAGGTGAACGCTGCCTTCCAGAGTGCGTTATTGAACGACATAGTGCTCTAAAACTCAATGTTATGGTTTGGGGTGAGGTTTCGTATCATGGGCGATCCAATTTGCTACTAATTGAGGGTAATCTCAATAGCAACTGGTACGTCGGGAAGTGCTATGGCCCGAAGTCATTCCCTTCCTTTAAGGCATCCCTGGAGCTATCTTTCAGCAGAATAATGCACGCTCACATGTTGCAAAGACTGTTTGTGACTGCTGTTCAGCCCAACACAGGCAACTTCTTCCTTGGCCTGCTTACTCACCGGATATGTCGCCTATTGAGCACGTGAGGGATTTGATTGGTTGGCGTATCGCTCGTGATCCATGTCCTGCAGCTTCAAAAGATGAACTTTTGGTGCGCATACAAGCAATAGGGAATTCTCTTCCACAAGCAGACATTCAAAATCTGTTTCACTCCATGTCACGTCGTATAGCAACACTTATTGCAGTGTGTGTTGGCTACATGAAGTACTGATTTCGGGCACTTAATATTGCTTTTTTTGCTTTGAAAATTTCGTCAGTTATTTGTACTAATACAAGTCGGTTGTGCATTAAATTTCATTTAATTCTGATAATTCCTTCATGGTGTTGCATTTTTTACAAACAACAGTTTATGTAGCTTAATTACTACTAGCTTTGTTTCTATTCATTGTAAAATAAAGATATTTTTTCAACTTTGACGCATTTTTTATTGATTGATTCATTTTGTATTTATGACGCCCTTTGAAGCTACACGAGATCAAATAGAGAATGTTCTCGTAATTTTATGCTTCATTCAAGTGATAAAAGCGATACGTATGAGCTTATGCCTCACACTCTCCAAACTTTCAATTCAATTAACCCCTTGTGTACCAAGAAACCGATAGTGTATACATGCTATGCATAGGACAAAATCCCATTGTGACCTCATATGGATACAGGGGTGATTCAGGTGAACAACCAGTGTAACCAGCTCAGGAAACATTATGATATAGATTTTCTTTTATTGTGACTATATAAAATTACAAAAGTTAAGTTACAAAATGTCTTGATTACAAAAATTTGAAAACATACGAAAATTAAAATTACAAATCTTTGTGAAATTGTTCAAAATATTCCTTGAAACATACAACTTTCCCACGTGTATTACATAAATGTATTGTTTTATTTTTTGCTCCATTTCTTCATCTTTATCTCAAATAAATAAATCTGTATTAAAGTTATTGTCGTATTCATCGGTTTCCAGCAAATATTCTTATTTAGTGTCACTTTCAGTGAAATCCGACGATGATATATACCATTTTGGCAAGAAAAAATAAAAATAAACAACAAAAATAATAATGCAAACTTAAGAAAGCGAAATGAAACACGCGCAAATGTGTGCTTTAGTCAGCGTCGAGAGGAAAAATGAAATGTGCGTCGCAATGTCCAGGTCAGTGTCCCCAGAATTCACGGATTTCTGGGGGTATTAGAAAAACCAGTCTGGTACGCAAGGGGTTAATATGACAAGTACAACTTGTCTCGCATTAAAGGTTTTCTTAAGAAAAATCCTTACTATCTACGTTCCTTCTCTGAGGCGAAAGAGTTAAACTCTGTAACTCTTGAACTACTTTTAAACAAAAGGTCCGATTTCGATTAGATTAGTTTTTGCTTAATTTCTTAGCATTTAACACATAAATTGTTATACAGACAATCTGAAAGCTGTACAATTTGTCATTGACTTTTTGCCTAAATATCCAGAAGTTGTTTGTATTTAATAATGGATTAATAGGAAAGCCATGACAATGGAAAAATGGATCTCAACACTGTGTCCATCGATTAAACTCTGATTTATCAACTGAAATGAAGTTTAGAAGAACAACGAAAAGCGATGTTTACACTTTCTTTTTATTGTAGAGTTTTTACTTCTGTTAAGTTACCCATCATATTCGCAAAATTTTCTCACATCTTTAAGTAGCTAAAGATGTTTTTAAAACACATATCATTGAAAATACAGAGAAGTTACCAAAAGAGGAAGGATTCAAAAGTTCCCGTACTGAGTCTGTAACTTAAGAAAATTTTGCAGTAGAGCTAATACGATAACAATTCTGTGTCACTGCAATCTTCCTCTTTTCTTAAAAAGTTTGTAACAAATCACGTGCTTGGTGGCCTTGCCACAGAGTCGTATTTTGCAGGTGAATGCATTCGTAGCTGGCGATTGAAAGAAATTGCGTTTGTTCAGCAGATAATAATATCAAATTTTGTGCTGGCTTGGAAAAGAGTGCTACGTATACTTACGAAATGTTGAAGCATGTTTAAGGCAGTGATATATTATTGCGAAAGCAGGATTTTGAGGCATCGACATTTCAGAGGAGGCAACGAAAGTGTGAAATACAACGAACGCTATGGATGTCCACAGATTTCCCACACCATTGAAAACAATGAAATGTTGTCTGCGGCGATACGTAAGAAGAGGCTTTGAACACACAACGACAGAGTGAATATGAAAACAACTTTTTGATACATCCTTCTTACTCCCCTGATTTCGCCCCCTGAAATTTCAGAATATTTCTTGAACTGTCACGTAATTTGCATGGCCATCGGTTTCAATCTTCAGATAAAGTTAAAAGTGCATCGCAAAGGACATGGCTAAAAATGGATTCCAGAAATTTTACAAGAGATGGCAAAAGTGTGATGTTGCTCAAGGGTCTTATTTCGAAGGAAGATATATTTCAGCAGCTTAACTGGCAATATTTTTTAAGTTATAGACTCAGCCCGGGTACTTTTGAATCCTTCTAAGTAAATGATTACATATTTAAATTGTTTATCTAGAATTTACGGTGTTTGAATACAAATTAAAATATACGATATTTCTTAATGTTATATCAAATACTGTATCTACGTTTATTGTATTTATCAGCAAAAAGATTCTGAGCTATAGATGAATTTTTAATCGTTTGATGCGACATTTTTTGTTGAAGAATCAATAGCTACTTATTTTACCTTATAGGCAATCTTTTTTATAACATCTCGATCTAGATGAACTGAAAGAATCTTTTAATGAAAGATTCAATAGTAGCATTCAACTTTTAGGCTCCCGCTGTTAAATTTTTGTTAATCAAACTGTATTTGCTATACGCTTCCTCAAAAAGTAAGTTGTCAGGACTTTATATAAAAGGATTTTAAACCTTTTATCCTTAAGGTATCTGACTACGTTCGGGACCGTAATTTTGCAAAAGCGAATAAATAGATAATATTTATGATATTTAGTGCCACTTAGATTAAAAAATGTATATAAAATTGTTTTAAGACTAGTATTACAATCAAAAATTATTTAAGTACATTGTTTTGACAAAAAATGAACTTAGAGAATGACTAATTTTCAAAATATTCTTTTTTTTTGTGAAAAAATGCTTCTTTTACAATAATATTTTGCCTGTATATATCGCAAGCTTCTGTGAAGAGGCTCAACTAGAATTTTTAAATACATAACTTAGAACTGGATTTATCCATGTTTTACGACAACAGAGGGGAGAAATTTAAAGAAAAAAACGCCGATAATTATTTCAATTGGCTGTAACTCTCAAAATAATGTGAATTTTTCAAAAAAATAATTCAAACTCTCTGGGGGGGAGAAGTCTATTTTATATAAGCAAAATATCTTTATTTTAGAAGCATTTTTTATAAAAGAAGAACATTTTGAAAAAGGGTTATTCTAATTTAATTTTTTGCCAAAATATTGAATTTAAATAATTTTTTGTCATAATGTCGTTAAAACAATTTTATACATGTATTCTAATCTAAGTGACACTAAATATCCTGAAAATTATCCATTTATGCGCTTTTTTAAAATCACGGTTCCGAACGTAGTCGGATACCTTAAGAATAAAAATATTTTTTTAGGGAATGCTAAATCATTGACAACCATCTGAACCCTCCTTCCCCTCACCCTCGATGCATCAAGAAACTTCATATTTCAAAAAGACTTCCCCCCTATACTAAGGAAAAAATTCAATAAAGTCATTTACATTTGCAATGATCTTACCCCTGAAATCGCTTCCTCGTCATCTTGTCTACCTAAAGCTGTGATAGGGAACGATGAATGACCAAGACTCTCCATCGTAGATCTAATTTATAATTATCAATTTTAATATTCCAGAGCAAGTAATCTAGAAAAGGGAGACATATGAGAGATTTTAAGAAAGCAACTACCTTACGTGGATAATCAGATTAATCAATCCTATCCCATTAATTCTGGATTCACTAATTTAGTCTAGTAGCCAAAATTCGTCCTTTAGTCAAGATGCGTAATTTTAATTCTTACCATAGTTTCACTGCATTCTGATGCTCCACTCCTTCTGACCTGCGATTATTAAACTCAAATTTTAAGTACTCTAACTAATTTGCATCTCAGGGTTTCTTCTTGAGAGGGATGGCTGCGAAATAAATGTGAATGCTAGCCCAAAGATTTCCCAAGAGGATTAGTTGGTGAAAGTCACGTAAAGACCCGCCACTCATTTATGCCATCAATTTTTGTATCTGAAGACTGAATTTCATTGCATTCGTTATTTCCACAGGTTAAAGAGTTAGCTTAACGGAACTATCCATTGCAATTCTTCCATCATAAAGAAGAAATGTTAAGCCTAACCATGTTTGGACAGTTAACACTATATGCAGCATTCCCTGAAAATTATAGTTAAAGTAAAAATTACTTTTCGTCTATTTTATTTTTTTTTTTCATTATTTGAAATTCGCATAGTAATATTTGTGTTTACCAAAGATAAAAATTGTTTATGTTTATATCGTCCTTATCTTACCGTTACACAGGGAAATATTGAATTGTGTCCAAACAACATTTTCTTTGTCGTGAATTTTTCTGAATAGGATTTACAAGTTGTACGAACATTTTAATCTTTACTTCATTTTAATAATATACGACGCAGGAGGATAAGAAACATATTTAATGAAAAATTCTTATATATACATTTTATTTATGATCTTTTTTCTCTTTGTTTAATTATAATTTATATATTGTATTATAATGCGCTTCAAAAAATTTCAGTCAAAATGTAAATCTCAAAAAAGGAGGCAATTCTTTAACAATATAACACTAAAAATGACTTGTAGTATTCTTTTTTAAAGTATTTATTACTTTTCAAAAACATTTTTTCGGTCTCTTTTTTCATGGTGAAATTACACTACCCATAAATAAGACCCACCTGCTAGTTTTTTCTCTAATAAAAAAGAGAAAAGGATGATCTGCCTTGAACTCTTCACTTGCAGACCTGCTAACAACGGTTCCAGTTAGGCCAGCAGCCTCAGTTCCCTCTTCATTCACTTCAAGTACTGCTTTATGGAACATTGCATTCACAAATAAACCTTTATCTGAAGCCATAGAAGAAAAATCAGCTTCCTGCGGATCGAAGATTTTTTCAGCACCGAGTTTCCGAAGTCGTTTGGGTAAGTCTTCTATCTCGAAATTCAATGAAAACTTTGGTAATTGAACTTCAACAGTAACAGCTTCTAGAATATCTTCAATTTTTGACAAATCCGTTTCAGTAATATTTTTTATTAGGTTTTGGATACCATCTAGTTTGTGTGGCAATAAAATTAGCATATTCATATCGTCTCCTTTGTAAGGTAATTCTAAAGCTTTATAATCATCGAACCTTGTATAGCGGAATTGACCAGTAGTCTTCATAAATGGTATTTCCCTAAAATAAATCTTAGAATTAAATTCATAACAAAAAAATGTGCAGTCAAAGGAAAGCCTTAGGAAAATAAGATTTTTATCAAGGTATAAGATTTTACAATATAATTTTCTTCATAAATGAACATAACATTAAAACATCTATTCTTAGAACGAGTGGAATATACACTGGTGTGCAAAAATTAAGGACGAAGTCGAAAAATTAGCATATCAGCTGAACGAAGAGGCAGAGCGGACAGAAAGACCAATCAGGAGATTAAATAAGGTGACGTACGGTAGCACATGCGCAGATATGCAGGTAGACGTAATGGGGTAGTGTCTGAGTAGTATAAAGCATGTTGTCGGTGTAAGATAAGTATTTCTGGCAAAGAGATTGCACGCCGTATAGCAGTTAAAATCACACCGAGTTGCTGCCTCAGCGAGAAATAGCGAATAATCAATCTGTTAGACGACATCTGGATGCTTTTACCCGAGGTCGAATCATTGGGAAGTTGGAGGAAGGCCGCAGTGTGACAAGTGTGGCTGCAGAGTACGGAATTGCTCACAGCATCGTTTCACGACTTTGGAGACAATTTCAAACTACAGGAACAGCTATCCGGGGGTTCAGTAGTGGTCGTCCACGAGGAACCACACCCGCAGGTGACCAGTACATTGTCTTACAGGCCAGAAGAAACAGGCGGCAGACAGCGGGAGAAATCGCTAGACACACGACACGGGCGACTGGACGACCGATATCGCGTTTTACCGTGGCCAGAAGACTGCACGGTGGTGGTCTGTTTGCACGACGCCCTGTACCGTGTGTACCTTTAACGCCTGCCCATCGGAAAAGGCGTTCTCTGTGGTGCCGGGAACACCGGAATTGGAGAGACAATGAATGGGGACGAGTACTCTTTACAAATAAGAGCAGATTCAGTTTGAGTAGCGATTCTCATCGCATACTCATCTGGAGAGAGCTGGGAAGCCGCAATCATCCCTCGAACATCATTGAAAGGGACAGGTATGGAGGTCGCGGTGTTCTCGTTTGGGGACGCATTATGCTTGGTAGTCGTACAGACATTCACATCTTCGACGCAGGTTCAGTCAACTGGACCCGTTATTGTAACGAGATTCTTCTTCCATATGTGCGTCTTTTTAGAGGCGCTATGGGTCTGCAGTTCCTTTTCATGGACGACAATGCACCATGTCATCACACAGTTGCTGCCGAACAGCTATTAGAGAGTGAGGATATTGAACGTATGGATTGGCCGGCACGATCTCCGGATCTCAATCCCATCGAGCATGTATGGGATTTTATAGGCAGACGCTTGGCAGCTCGTACCTTACCACCAGTAACGATTCGGGAGCTTCGATTGGCGCTGCAAGACGAATGGGCAGCAATGCCTCAACAACTCATTGACATCCTCATTCTCAGCATGGGCAGACGCTGTGAAACCTGCCTAGTAGTCAGGGGAGATCATATCCCCTACTAAAGACCGGATGTTTCTTGCTGGACACCCATCACAGGGATGTTTCGGCCTTCAGTCGCATTGCGCTCCATGCTACTTTTTCAATCAAGCTTCTTTTTATCCCTCTGATTTCTCTTTTAGTAAGTGTTGCTTACATATTACACATGTCCTTACGTATTGGGGATCTTACGGTATTAAATGTTTTGATTTGGAAAGCTTTTGTACAAAGTTATATTGAAAAAACCGTCTCGTCCTTAATTTTTGCACACCAGTGTAAATAAACATTGCTCTCAAAATATTGAAAGTGGTTTACATTTATAAAATTGTATAGTAGAACCAGTTTTTGTGCGGTGCTTTCTTATGCGATTTGTTTTGTACGATTTTATTTTTGTACAATTTTTTCAGTGTGATCTTTTTTTATGCAGTATATGAATTTAACGACTTTGGCTTCACTGTAAAGTTTTCTATCAATGTGCCAGTGGCAAACGGAGAATGTTAGAGCCCCCTGCAAAGTCAGGTTCTGCCTTTAATATTTTATACATTGGGTAAATACGTACTTGGGGTTTGTCAGGCCATGAACACCCTAGAGTCCTGGGCCTCCCCCACAAGTCGAGGGTTGAGAACGGGGGTACATTACGCCACTGCAATGTACATATATAAACTTCAAGACTCTTTATTCATTTATTATAAACTGTCTCCCGACTAGTTAAGTTGCTTTTTCTCAACATGCCACCAACCCGAGCGTTATTGAAAACGAAACTTTCAATGACAGTGACATTATCAATAATTTGATTATGAAGACGGACAAGAAGAATCGGATTTTTTGAGAGTAGACAAAATATATTCAGAGAAACAACTTTCCAACAAATTGGAAAAGCATTTCCTCAAAATAGATATCAAGAGGAGTATGCAATTTCAAAAAGTGCTTCGAAAGTGCATATCTTGTTATCGTGACATTTACCAGCAACTGAACAACCAACCTTTGACGCAAAAACTTCTCTTACTTTATGGTGCCAAAAAATAAATCAATTGAAATTGTACCTTCAAATGACGAAAAGGATTTTTAACTTATTCATCACAGGAAGATGAGCTCTTTGGATTACGACGAGTAGCATTGAATTATGTATGTGCTTTTTGAAAACTTCTACATGTATACAATGTGAAACTAAATGCTTTTAAAATGTTTCCATGTGAATTTTAGTTATTTATTTTGTTATGGAAGTACTTTCTCATATAAGTTTCGTGAATAATTGGCGTATTTTCTAAGTGCGACTTTGCTTATGCGGTCCCTATCCACCCCATAAGAAAAATTTTCTGTAGTATTTCGACGAAGTTTGATATATATAAGAATTTATGAAATTTTCGAATATTTTTTGTGTGCGGTTATTTTTATGCTTGCTAGCTTGATTGATTGTTGATTTTTTTTGGCGCAAGAGCCAAGTTTGGCTAAAATTTTTATGCAGTCCCTATCCACCGCACAAAAACAGGTTTTACTGTAATTGTTTTCCATTGTTTGAGTTCTAAAATTATTCGAAATCAAGAGGACATTTTATTAACCTTCCTAAAATCGTTATTGCATTCATGCTTTTTTCAAAAATATATATCATTAAAAAGAATATCATTATACGTGATACAATTAACATTATAAATGCATTTTGAATTTGTGTTTGTGTGCTTTAATTCATTATAAAGAAAAAAGAAAATCTACCGTAGTTCATCGGCGAAAAAACGTTAATTACTTAAGAAAGAATGTAATTAATAAATAATTATTTAATAAATACAGCCAAAAAAAGAGTCAAGATATAGTTCTAAATTATTTTTCTAGATTAACACAAAAATGACCTTCTTAACCCTTCTTCCTACCTATAGGGCAGCATACTGCTAATATAATAGGTTTAACCTGAATATATATATTGAATAATGATTTGAAACATTGAATGTTTCCTAAATTATCTTAATGGAAAAAATAGTTTTTTCTTCTTCCGACTTTTATATGAAACGTAATCTATTTTCCTGATAAAGTCTGTTATATTATATAATTAAAATACATTTCTAGTAGAAGCTGTTTTTGTGCGGTCCTTTTTTTATGCGATTTTTTCTGTGAAATCTTTTTTATGCGGTATATGAATTTCAATGGCTTTGCACCACAGTAATTTTTTCTATCTATTTACCAGTGGCGTAACGGAAAATGGTAGCCCCCCCAAAAAAGTCAGGTTTTGCCTTTAATATTTTATAAATTAGGTAAATACGTAATTAGGGCTAGTCAGGCCTTGGGCCCCTAGATTCCTGCCTTCCCCAACGTGATGCGGGCATGTACGTTACGCCACTGAAATATACATATAGACACTTCAAGACGCTCTATTCATTAGTTAAAAACAGTCTCCCGACAATGCGCGTTCAGTTGCTTTCTCTCAACGCTCCAGCAGTCCACACTTGATTGAAGACGAAACTTTCAATGACAGTGGCATTATGAATAATTTGATAGATTATGAAGACGGACAAGATAACTGGATTCTTTGATAGCGGGTAAGATATATGCAGAGATCCAGCTTTCCAACAAATTGGAAAACCATTTTCTTGAAATAGATAACAATTAAGAAAGAAGTATAAAATTCCAAAACGAGCTTCAATCATGCATATTCGGTTATAGGAACATTTACAAGCAACTGACCATCCGACCTTCGTCACAAAAACTTATCTCTTACTTTGTGTTGCCAAAAAATAAATCAATTGAAATTGTACCTTCAAGTGAGAAAAGCGATTGTTAATTTATTCATCTCAGGGAGATGAATTAGTGTGTGTAGCAGTGAATTATATATGTGCATTTTCAAAACTTCTCCGTGAATACAAAGAGAAACTAAATGTTTTTAAAATGTTTCCATGTGTAATATTTAATTATTTATTTTATTTTGGAAGTACTCTTACATAAATTTCCTAAATAATTGGCATATTTTATAAGTACGACTTATTCCACGAATTAGTGTGTAATATGTAAGAATTTAAGAAACTTTTGAGTACTTTTTTTGAGCGTTTTTTTTATGCGGTGCCTATCTACCGCACAAAAACAGATTCAATTGTATAGTTTTTTTTTTCAGTTTCTTACCAGTATGTAAGCTGCATGACACATTTTTCAAGTACAATTCGTAGAAATTATCCAAAGGGTTGCAATATATGAATATTTACAAAATGCTAAACATATATACTTAACAGAATACTGTGTGATGGATAGCGATCTGAGATCGATTAATCGAAGAATAGATTTCTCGGGCCAAAAAAATTGATTTTTTTAATCGATATGTAGCATTGAATCGATTCAGGGAAACGATATTTCATCCTAGAAAATCAACACTCGATTTTTTTCTGTTTTGGTAAAAACCATAAAATTATTTACAATTAGTTGAATGCACAGGAAAGTCAGAGCTTAAATGAAGAATTCAAACATTATTTATCGCAGGCAGTTGTACACCTGAAGTATGATCCTATACTTTACTTCAAGGACAGAAAAACTCTATCATCACGTTCACTCAATAGCCATGATGTATATGAGTATCGTGGGATCATATGTTCCTTGTGATCGTCTTTTTTCGATTGCCTTCAACATCGCAAGTCATGAGCGGAACCGCTTGGATCCCAGTAAACTTGACAGACTGTTGTTTTTAAAAAGCTTAGATATTAAGCATTGGGAACTATAAGCTATATTATCTATTTTCTAAACTTTTTAACGTAACAAATACATTTAGAAAATAAATGTCTTCTTTTATACCTTATACTTTTATATGGTAATAAAAATATTTGTCATTGTCGAATAACCTGAACAAAAAAATTCCCTGATTTTACTGATAAGAGATCGTTTATTATGGTATCTTTCTTGTTTTTCATAAAAGGGATTTATATTTACATTGTAAATGCAGACTTGAAAAAAATCAATTTTTCAGAAATCGATCTTTTAGATCTCGATTTTTTTGTGAATCAATTCATCAGGTTACGATTTGAATCGATTTAAAAATCGATCTTTTTAAGAACGAATCAGCATCCCTACTATGTGACATGTTCCACGACTATACGATTTCCACGATTCATATAATACAACCGTATGGATTTAGGATTCACAAATCATCTAAGATAAAATAGTAAATAAGAAATAGAGCTACATTGAGAGAAAGAACGATCCTATTTATCAGAGAATATATCACACATATTTTTTCCTTATGTACAATACTTTTAAGTTTATAAACTTCATTTTTATAGTTTATATGTACTCTTTTATATTTTATATATAATCTATTTAAATTAAATGATTATTATTTAGCAATAATCGTCAACTAAAGCAGGTTTAAAAAGAACTTCAGTAGTATGCAATGATATTAATAATTACAATATGCCCAAGAAAATCAGCAAAATATTTCTAACCAACTGTAATGTAAAGTCTTACTCAACTAAGGAGTTTTATATTTATGTTTCTGATTTAATTGTGGAGAATGCAATATACGATATCCCTACTTTTATTATTTTTAATCCCTTCATCGAGAAATAAATGCTATTCTATTGGATTAAGAGTATAATGCATTTCAAAATATTGGAATCTCTCTAAAAGAATATTTCAAGGAATTTATTATCTTTGATATCAATTTCCTTGAATATTAATAGTCAAACTAGTGATATATTTTTAGGCAAAAAAATATGTAAAATAATTCATAAATTGTAATAGAAAAAAAATTTCTTTGGTGTGTAAAAATTTTTTATTTTGTATGAAATCCAGGAAAGTATCAACTTATAAAGCTTGAAGAAAGTTTATATATTTTATCTACATCCCACATACATTGACACTTACTTTTTTATTTAAGTAAAACATAGATGCATAGTTATATATTTCTTTTTTAAACGAGTTATTTTTTTAATCACAACTATTTTCTTTGATTGAAAATTTTGATTACTAACTACATATTGCGTGTATATTTGGAATTTTAAAATTTATATGCTATTTCAAGATTAAATTTTAAAGGGCATGTTTATTACTCAGTGAAAGGTCTGAAATTAGAAAAAAAAACTACTTTTAAAGTTATTTTGATATTTTTTAAAGTATCCGACTACGTTCAGAAATGGGATTTTAAAGAAGCACATAAATGGATAATTTTCATGATGTTTAGTGTCACTTAGATTAGAATACATGCATAAAACTGTTTTAAGGACATTTTGAAAAAAAAAAATTATATTATATATATTTAATTACAATATTTTCGCAAAAAATTAACTTAGAAAAACCTTTTTTCAAAATGTTCTCCTTTTATAAAAAATGTGTGTGCTTCTAAAAAATAATAATATTTTGATTATATAAAGACTTCTCCAGAGAGTCTGGACTATTTTTTGCGGGAAAATTCACATTATTTTCAGAGTTAAATAATTATCGGCGTTTTTTTCTTAAAAATTCTCCCCTCTGTTGTCGTAAAACATGGATAAACCCACTTCTAAGTTATATATTTCAAAAATTCTAGTTGAGCCTCTGTGCAGAGGTCTGAGCTATATAAAGGCAAAATATTATTATAATAGAAGTATTTTTCACAAAAAGAGAATATTTTGAAAAAGGGCCATTCTATGTTAATTTTTTGTCAAAATGTTGTACTTAAATAAATTTTTATTGTAATACTATTCTTAAAACAACTTTATATACATTTTCTAATCTAAGTGACACTAAATATCATAAATATTATCTATATATACGCTTTTGCAAAATCATGGTTCCAAACGTAGTCGGATACCTTAAAGGAACCGCGTCTTGCATTTGGGTTCTTTGTTTTAACCTATGAAATGCGAAATGAAAGTAATGTACTAATCATTTTAAAATTAACTCATACCTTTTCTCTGACTTCTTTCCAAGGTTGTAAAAGAAATCTTTTTCTGTTTTACTTTTTTCAAACTCAAATTTCCATAACCCCTTGAAGTAGACTGCATTCAGCAACACCATCTTCGTTGAGGGATCCAGTGAATCGACAAGACTGGTAATTTTTCCATTCGTTTGCTTACTAATCAAATCGTTGATTGCAATGACTGCTTCATCGGAATGGTTTGAAAAATCTACTTCCAGTCCTTTAGCACGGTACCCTTCTACAATATTCATTAAATATCGAGAATTGATATTCACAGTCTCGTCTATAATAATATAGTTAACGGAGCGCATTTCAGTACCATTGTGAAATCTTTCAACGTTTTCAAGTTCAAGAATGAAATTATCACTGACTCGAAGGAGAGAATCGGTCGCCACTCCATATTGTTCATGTTTCATAACATTCTTCAGTTCCTATAAAAGTTTCAACACAAACTGTAAAAATAATGCTTTTTTTTGTTGGTTAATTATTAAGGTATCCGACTACATGCAACAACTTTTTTTTAAAAAATAATGGAGATTTTTTGTGGTTTTTAGATTTATTTAGTACATTTTATGAAAAAAGAGACTAAAAGAAGAGAAAAAAAGTTATTACTACTAAAATGGAAAAAAATGGTTAAAAATTGACAAAAAATTACATAAACGGGACCCGCTCTGTACAAATAATAAATGAACAAATTCTCAATTTTTCAATTTTGATGTATTACTTAGCTATTCCTTTTTGAAATGACCTTCAGAATAAAACATATCTTAATTTTTACGAAAACTAGAGCACTTTATCTTAATGATTATATGAAATTGCTTAAAAAAACAGTGATTATATTCACATAAAGGACTGTAAATTTTGTAATAAAGTAGTGATTTATACACCTGAAGGTTAAAACAATTCTACTGTTATACAAAACGAACACAAAAAATTTCAGCAAATTATTTCCAAAACTTTTTGATCAATCGCTTTCCCCGTTTGAGTTTTTCGAAGGAAACACATTTCGAGTAAAAGGCATTTTAAAGTTTGACATCTTATGTAAAGTTATAGCATCTGCTTTTACTAAAACACCTGTAGTTTTTGTTCTACTGAAAGGAAATTAAAAATCTTGGTATTTTTATGAAGGTAATAAGATGGCCTGTAAAATATAATTATAAAAAAAATTTATCTATTTTTCAAAAAAAATCATGATTTTAGGGTAGTCGGATATCTTAATTACTCAGATGTCAGATAATGCTAAAACAACGTTTATCATTACTTCTGTTTGAGTTAATAATTGATTTATATGTATGAAGTTCAACCGGAAATAAATTTCTACTCCCCATAAAAAGAAAAAAATTAATTATTCGTAGAGGTTTATTGCAAAAAGTGCAACATTAGTTCAACAAATTCTCAACATAATAGCCATTGGAACTATAACACTCCTCATAGCATGGAGTGTGTTTTTGCCCTCCAGTGATATAGAAGTCTACCCCCTGGGAATGGAGTCACCAAGGACTTAAAAATACTTCTTATAAACTTATCTAATGCTTTGTAAGTTAGCATTCAAAAGTTAAAATTAAGAAATTAACACTCATTTGCTTAACACTTTTCTTCACTCTCAACTCTACATTTTTAGAAATTAACTTTAAAATAAAAAACATAAAAAAAATTTATGAATATAAAAGAATGGGAAATTCATACCTCATGCGTATTTCCTGCTGAGCCGAAGAAAAGCATGCCCAAAATTGAAAAAATACTTTCTGGTGAGAAGAAAACATTTTCAGGGAATATTTCAAGAAACTCTCGGTTCAAATCGAGAGCAAAGTCATTATGAGCCGATGCCAATTTTCTTACTTTTTTCAGAAATTCTTGTGCAAATATCAAATCCCCAAGAGTCATCAGTGTGTAGAGAACAACAATATGGATCATCATGATGTCTGTATGGCTTTAGGATACATCACAGAAAAATAAATGAAAAAACTTTTTAAAAAAAGCAGAAAAAACTTTTTTAAAAAATTTTTTGGTGCTAGTCTGATATGACGGAGCAAGGCGCCAAGCGTTGCTTGGTGTGAAGGAGGAATCACGCCAAGCATGGCTAATGTGGCTGAAATGGAATCCAAGATGGCGGCCTAGCAGTATCAAATCGTCAGGAAGATAATCTTAAAGAATTGTTTAGAAATACAATGAAATACATTTCAAAAGAAAAATATAGAAAGAGATTGAGAATAACTAAGATCACAATCAATAAATAATAAATTATAATATAATATAATAAAAAGTAACATGCCCTGTATTAATATTATGCAGTATATAATAATCTTATAATTTAATAGTAACTATATATAATATTCATATAGTATAAGTTAATAATAACTATTATATATAACAATGAGTATACAATATAATTTAATAGTAATTATAAAAAAGAATAATCATCGTATTGTAATATTTTAAAAAGTATACACCTGAATACTCATATAACGTAATAATTATAAATAAATACCAAATTAAAAATTATAAATGAATAACAACATAACAATTGTAAATAAATAACATAAAAATAATTATAAATAGACAACATACGTGATAATATTTATAAATGAATATAATAAAAAACGATTATAAATAACGAATATTATGATTACATATAATAATAATTGTATTTTTATATTTTTATTAATAAAATAATTACGTAATATATAATAAAACTAATAAAGAATACCAATTAAAAAGTACTGAAAACTTGCAATATTCCAAAAACTGTGAAAATATCAAGGTAACCATTTTGCGATGTTATCGCCCTTCTTGGCGAACATAAACAACAACTTGGCGAGTGCCCCGTGATATCAAACTAGTTCCAAAATTTTTAATAAGAAACTCTTTATACAGTTATCAGTTCAGTAATAAACAATATTTTAACTTGAGTCGATGAATAAAAAGTATTTTAACTATTCAAAATTTAAACAATGTGTATATATATATATTTATTAATATATATATATATATATATATATATATATATATATAATGTATTATATATAGAGAGAAACATAGAGCGAGAAAAAACGAACTAATAGTAGGAATTGAAAATAAGAGTTGAGAATAAATGAAAAAAAAATTTTGAATGAGAATTATTGCATTTTTTTTTATGAAAAATAATATAATTTTTGATAACAAGTTTATTAATTTTTCGGACAAAAGGCAAGAATATAAACACATGTATTTTATCAGCAATAGTTATTGCAATATAAAATAATTTTTTTTTGGTTCAAAAAATAGTTTTGTTTTTTAAGAATTTAACTAGTAACTTAGAATTTAAATATTTAAGAACTAGACATCATTTTATTCTATTTGCTTGTAAAAAACACAGTAAACTCTTACAGAGTATTTTATTTAAAAAGTGTGAGTTGGCTAATTATAATTTTTTTTTTTTTAGTTTCATTGAAAAAGAATATGTTAAGAAAAAAAAGCATTTATATATATATATATATCACTGTTAAAAATTTATTCATAGACATTCTAGTAATACATATTTTTATCACTCTTATTTTAGTATAAGGGCGGAATATGTAATATCTTGCATTATTGTATATTCTGTCAATATTTTGGAACATATTAACTGAATTCGATTTTTGTAGATAACTGGATATTATAAAACTTTCACCAGAGAAAACTAAAACTAACATCAGTAAACTTACTTCTTTCGTGAATCTGTACTCAACATTTATTAATCTACTGCCAACGTAAAGTTGAAGTCTTTGGTTATATGCATCATAAGTTTAAAAATATGCAAAAAATAGCCTTCCTTTTTAAATATCGAAGGTATTACCACAAAATTTGTTCTATATGGAAGTCAGAGAACTTGTTTCAACTATAAAATTTACAGAATATGACTAACACATAATAGATAACAAATTACTCATTTACTATCTTTGCTGTTTCCAAATTCATTATTCTCAATGACCATGAAAAGTCCTCGTGTAGATGCATAGGGCGACGGTAATATTCACTCACTCAATGATAATGAAAACATATTATACAATATTTATTTTCAAATTTGGTCACTAATAGGGTTTTAATTAGAATATTTATGAGGCAAATAAATAACTTTGAATTTCAAAGTATGACAAATTATTACCTGAGATTTTTCCAGTTAAAAGCACAGTTTTCAGAGATGAAATATATGCGATGTGTGTGTATCTAAAAACCTCGTCCAATGTGAGGAAAATGTAAGAAGATTCCTTTACACACACACTTAAGAAGTCGAATGATTTCAAAATTACAAGTTCTCGCTTGATATAGTTTCCGAAAACTACCACTAATTAAAAATACTCAGTACAAAGGAGCAATTATACACTAATGATTTCGTAAGAGAATATTATTGACTCAACATAGATTAGTCAATATTAACAGTTTTGAAATTTTTCATTAATGTTTCGATATCAATAAAGTTACAGGCATATAGGTCGAAAATTAAATTTATCTATTTGGTCTAGATTTATGTATATATTTATCTCAAAACTGCAGTAGTTGTTTGAATGGTTTAATAAATTTTTAGGTAGTTAAGTAGTTGTTCAACAATTGAATTGAAATAAAGGATTTTTTATTTGATCTTAATGTATCATGAACAATACAGGTGATTAAATTAGCACGATAAAGGAAACATGCAATAAGCGTGAAACTTTCAACATGCGTATGAATTACTTCTAAAATACAAAGGAATGGAATTGTAGAGCGCATATAAATCAGTGCTTCTCATTCTTTTTATCGCCCAGACCGGTCAACTTTTGATAATTTTACCGCTGCCCGCTGAGAGGGGGGCGTTGATTGTTTATATTTAATTGTTTTAATTTAAAATTTTTAATTTAATATTTTTAATTTATTTGTATTTAAATACACCTTCGGAATAAAATACACTTATACCAAAAAACAAACATAAGTGACATTTAACATGAAATATAGAGTGATTTCCATGGAAAGTCACACAAACGTGAGAGAAATACACCACAGTAAACAAAATAGCACTAATTTAATGTTTCTTAGACGCCCCTCTGACAACTGATGTACGGATCGGTTCCAGTCCACGGACCGGGAGTTGGGGACGACTGATATAAATCATATGTGCCAGTGTGAAATAAATATAAAATAGAAAATTGTTTTTAAATTTTTGAATTAAGTTTTGAATGAGAGAATGTTTTCAGTTCGCCCTCAAAATGTGAGGACATCATCAAATGCATTTCTTACAAGGAATTGAGGATTATCTTTCGGAAGATATTAGTGCACGTGTTGTTCGTTAATGAAGCCACAGTGTGTGAACATGAAACCTATCAGGGCTGCAAAGACGGATCGAATAAACGGTAAGATTTGTACCAGCCTCATCATAGAGCCAAATTTGGAGACAAACAAGTTATCCACTTGAATATAACGGATCTCTCTGCAACATAAGCCCCTTCCAGATTCCTTTTATTTCTGGATTATAAATCACAAAATGTCAATTTTTTATGCATATTTTTAAACATGTCAACACCACTCGCACACAAAATTTCCTAAAAATTAATGTGAAAAAAAATATATTTAAATAAATGTGTAATTTATCTGTAAATTTGGCTTTCTATATGGCAGAAATCATTCGACTTTGGAATCAATTCACCCTAACTATAAATATAAAACTTAGAGTACCTGGCTTTTATCTTATAGAATTAATTTTATTTACATCCTTTTCATTTACAAAAAGGATTATAAAATGATTAATCAAAATTTTATCGCGTACGATAAATTCGAAACTACACAGAACCCAACATCGCAATCAGGACAGAAAAATCATGTTTCTCTTTTTATCTTCTTCCCTTTACTGTCTCTCGTTGAGCAGCAATTAATGCACTGTCGTGCTGGATTAGTTTTCTTCTCTGTAGGGGGGGGGTATTGTAGTCAACAGTCTTTTAGACAAGCGTGAAGGGGGGTACTCAACAGAAGGACGTCCTCTTTTTGCAGAAAATTCCAACCAAGTGGTACTTTTCAATTATTCGAAACCATAAAAAGCAATTGGGAAATAATTCGGGAAAAACCGATTTCACAATATATATGTTCACAATCAAGGCATCTTAAGGCATGGGCCAACTGGGCTCGGGCCCAGGACTTCAGCCACAATGGTGGCCTCTTCTCGTTTTCGACTCAGCCTTAATAAGACCCTGATTCAAAAAGTTCAAATGCTATTATTGTATTCTCCGAAAAACTTGGAATTTCCGACTATATGTCAACTGGTTGCATGGGATGGCAGTCATCCATGAATAGGCCTAGGCTTACCACCATACACCATCATTACTCATTCAGTCAAAAGGTGGCAGAAGTCCATCGGGCCGGTTTGTATGATTGTAAGTCATACACATTTATTTGTTTCGGGTTATTGCAGTGGCGATTTAAGCTCATATTGGACCTTGGACACAGAAGATCTACAGGCCCCCTTGACACAGGTGGATCGAAGTTTATAACCAGAAACTCTGGTTAAGTCCAGCTTATCCGGTACCTTCCCGGCCCCGGGCCCCTCAATGGATCAATTAGCACTGAGATATTGTTCGTACGAGTATTTGATAACGTATGCTATGTACTGTCTACTTCTAAGGGTCATAGAGGGGGTCTACATTTGTGTTGGGGCCTAGGGCCTGATTTTGCGTGGGGACCCAGGACCTCAAGAAGTCTTAAGACGTCCCTGTTCACAGTGCCCGAGCTACATTCGAGATGAGCCAGGATGGTACGTTTCGTCTGTCCGAGCTCAGCCGGACAGTGGTTAACAGCCCTAGTGCAAGAAACAGAAGCTTCTGCATACAATCTGGTTCAGTATGTATCATTAAATGTCATCTGAAACAGAGGGTAAAAAGAGGGGGTGGACAGTATGTGTCGTCTGAAAGAGAGGGTACTTCTGTAAAAAGTCCATTGCTATGATTATTTTTAAATGTATTCCACTGTATTATTAGTTTCTTTAGGTTAGTAAGGAAATCTGAACCCGAGGGATATCCAGTGGTCGATTTTCTCTTTCCTTTTCCCTTTCTCTAAACCTGGTGTTTGTTTGTTTTTTTCTTATTTTCTTTTTAAGGAAATTTGGCTTTTAACTTCAGATTTGTGACCACGGTAGCCGAGTGGTCAAGGTTTCGGATTGCGGCTGGCTTTGTCATGAGTTCGAGCCCAGTACCACTAAAGACCCACCGTGTAGGGGCGCGATGCATGTTAAATCTGTCGAGAGCTCAAACCTCCTCTCTTTGGTGTGGTAGTTAGGAGAGGAGGTGCCAGCTCAGATGTCATCCACGTCACTTGACCATGGTTCAAAAATACGTGGTCCATCGTCAAAGGCCCTCGTGTAGCTGAACAGTGCGACGTTAATATTCACTCACTCACTCACTTTTACTTTATATTTAACATTTTATTCCTCACAATCTACAGATTTTAAAGAGAATTATACAGTGTGTTCCAAAAACAGTGCCCAAACTCTGAACAGTTAAATTCCTCATTGAGAATTCATAAAAGATGTCCAAGGAACTGCACCTGTGCAATCCACAGTTTGCGAGAAAACTACGAAAAACAAATTATGCCAGTGCAAAGCAAAAAACACTATATTGGACACATCCACAGCAGTATTTTCAAATATTTATAAAGGCACATGTTCAAGGTGTCCACTGGGAATATCGAGACAGGATTGAATGCGCTGTGAAATGGATGAGTGCACACGTTACAGAAGCACTATGTCCACCCAAGTACAAGCGGCATACAAACAAGCATTTAAGTCTGTTTCTGCAGTTATTTCTAGATGTGCAACAATTCCTAGATATTACCCCTATAGCAAAAATAATCCAACGATAAGAGACCTGGTGATCGTGACAACCGTAGATCTGAACCCTCATGTCCAATCCACCGGCAGTGGTATGCCATATCCAGCCAATCCAGTACAGAAACACAGAAATGCATAGAAGCTTCATCATGCATCATCATTCATTCACCAACATTTACTGTATTTTTCTCATTAATTGTGGATTGCACAAGTACAGTTCTTTGGGTATTTTATGTGTACTCCCATCGAAGAATCTGGCTTTGTAGAGTTTGGGTGCTATTGGGAATACCTGTAAGCGTTTTTATGTATCATACCTTTAAGCCAAACTCTCACTGACACCATTATATCTCTGAAGTTTCAAACCTGATACTCTTACTTTGAAAACTTATTAACAAGCAACTTTTAATTTTCTTTATAGGACTGCACATATAACAGAATAGTCAAAATGGCTTCCTTGGATCATTACCAATCTTTTGGTACCTTCGGCGCGTTTCTACGTTGAGCGGTTCGTGAGAAGATAGCTGGACATAGATACATAGATCCGTTTGTTTATCTACGGATTTTATTAGTATAGATTTTTTCTGTCTGAATACTATATGTAATACATATAATTCTGTAACAAAAATCAGATGATGTTCATTTTTTTGTATTCCCTCATAGACATCTTCAAATATCACCACAAATGGTAACCAATTTAAAATGATAATCCGAAAATTCCATTTTAGGGCTATGTGTTTTGACACAAAATAAAATTTATTTAACTTCTTATTGTTCTGTTTAACTCTTAAGTGTATGTAAATTAAGTTTAAAAGCAAAAAAGTTTTAATCCATTTGAATTTAGGTTATTTTAACGTAGAAAAATTTGTATCATTTACTATGATATATGTTATTTAAGAATTAACAGCAGCGCATTTTACCTTCTGGAGAAAATATGTTTTACAACTATTCAATGAAAAACGACAAAACGAGTGTAGAATCTTACAATTAAAATTTAATTCGGTGAGTGCAACTTCTAGCATTCCACAGTTAACTATTCTTATTGCTCACATTGTGTTAGCTAGATGCTTTCTCAAGAACTAAGTTATTTATACTACATAAAAAGATTTTAAAACTTTTCTTTAAGGCCAGTACGATTCAATTGACAAAAATCGGTCAAAAAATCAAATCTAAATTTTTTAGCCTAAATTATTCTTTATATACTTTTCTGTAACCTCACAAAATTTGAAAGCTCTAAACTTAAAAAAACGTAGAATTATGATAGCTTTTACGTTCGTTTTCATTCACATCCCTATGACACACAAATCAAAACTTTTAACTTACTTATCTCAGAAAGATAAAATAACTAATTTGTCATTATTTAAAATGCTATGCCGTTTTTATATTGTGCCTAATGCTTTCAATTTTTTTTTTATTTTTTTTTCCTATCGCTAATAGAACATATAACAAAAATTGGTATACATTTTTTGAATTAAGACTTATTTTTTAAAAAATAATTGAACTCATAAACACACACAGAATTTATACATTTTTTATGTAATTCTCAATAAACATTTATAAAAAGAAGCACTGTTCAAATACCAATCATGCCATCGCAAAGCCCATACCAACTGTTGTTATACATAGTTAAACGTACTTGTAAATCAAATTTCATGCGTGTATGTAAGTTTTTGTAATAAGAGTAGCAATTTATAATCACTTCACAAATTTTAAGTTTTTTTACTTAAAAAAGTTAAATGGCTAGCTTTTTGTGAAATTTTAAGCACAAAATCTGTCTTACATAGTATACACACATAGGAGGCAACCAAAAAATTTTTGAAAATCCTTAAATTAAAAATTTTTGCGTAAATCGTATTATGTCCCTTGTTTCCTACACTCCTCTCACTTAACTGTGACTGAGCGCGCCATACTTTCCCGCTTTCCTACCCCAACTGAAACTTTTGAACCCCGCACCGGGACATTCTGTAAACAGGAAGCGCAATGGACAGACTCAAGGTCTTGTCCGCATCAATCCGCAGCACCTTCAAAGGTGTAATTTTCATTTAACCGCATTACTACCTCTTTTAGTGTAAACTTTAACTGTAAATATTTATTTTCTTGTAATAGAAACATATGTATCATCTCCATCTCTGGCTGTTGTTTGAACTCAAACAACGGCAACATCCCTTTAATCATCAAAAATAAGAATATTATATTGCTACATTGAATGCTGAGTAAATGACAACCATCTAACTTCCTTCCCCCTCGAAGCATCTTCATTTTTCAAGAAGAATTAATCTTATATTATGATTGCAAAGATTCAATAAGTGCGTCTACATTTATGCTATCCATCTTTGTGTCTGAAGACTATATTTCGTGGCATTCGTTATCTGTACAGGTTGAGGGAACAGTTATAGCTAAACTATACTTTGCAATTCTTTTATCTTAAAGATTAAATGCTAATCTAAGCCATGTTTAATGCTTACATTATATACCATTTACTAAAAATTATAATTAAATAAAAAATCACTTCGCGTTAACCGCAAGAAGCCTTTAATTGAGAGTATAGATTTTGGTGTTTGTCATATTTAAAAGTTTTTTATGTTCATATTGTTATTATCTTACTGTTAGACAAGAAAATATTAATTTGTGTCCCAGTAACATATTTGTTGTGATCCTTTTTTTTAATATGATTTACAAGTTATATGAATATTTAATCTTAATTTCTTATCAATATTACGGTTAAGGGGGGGAGAAAGATATTAATTGAAAAATTCTTGAAATGAATTTATAATGTTGTGTTATCATCCTTAGTTTAATTATATGTTACATATGGTTGTGTTATCATACATTTCAAAATTTTTCATTTTTTTATAAATCTCAAAAATGAGGAAATTATTTAACAACATCACACTTAAAATAACTTGTAGCATTTTTTGAAGCATTTATTATTTTCAAAAACATTTTCTATGGTGAAATTACACTACCCATAAATAAGATCCAGTTGGTACTTTTTTCTTTAATAAAAAAGAGAAAAGGATGATCTGCCTTGAACTCTTCACTTGCAGACCTGTTAACAGCGGTTCCAGTTACACCAGCAGCCTCAGCTCCCTCTTCATTCACTTCAAGTACCGCTTTATGGAACATTGCATTCACAAATAAACCTTTATCTGAAGTTATATAAGAAAAATCAGCTTCCTGTGGATCGAAGATTTTTTCAGCACCGAGTTTCCGAACTCGTTTGGGTAAGTCTTCTATCTCGAAATTTAATGAAAACTTTGGTAATTGCACTTTAACAGTAACAGCTTCTAGAATATCTTCCATTTTTGACAAATCCGTTTTAGTAATATTTTTTATTAGGTTTTGGATACCATCTAGTTTGTGTGGCAATAAAATTAGCATATTCATATCGTCTCCTTTGTAAGGTAATTCTAAAGCTTTATAATCATCGAGCCTTGTATAGCGGAATTGACCAGTAGTCTTCATAAATGGTATTTCCCTAAAATAAATCTTAGAATTAAATTAATAACAAAAAAAACAGTACTGTCAAAAACAAGTTTCAGAAAAATTATATTTTTGCCCTGGTATAAGATTATACAATGCATTATAATTTTTTTCATAAAAATATAATATTAAAACTTCTATTTTTAGAACGCATGAAGTTTGAATTAACATTGATCTCAAAATATTGAAAGTGATTGAGATTTATAAAATTTGTTATATGTTTTCCTTTATTTGAATTCAATGATTCGTGTTCAAGATGACTTTTAACCTTCCTTAAACCGTTATTGCACCTGCATACTTTTTAAAAAAATATAGCACTTAAAAGTTTTTTTAATACCCGTAATATTATTAACACTATTAATCCAATTAGCGTTTTGTGTTTGTATGCTTCAATTCTTTAAAAAAGAATTTTACTGCAGTGCATCGTTGAAAAAATGCTAAGTTCTTAAGAAACAACGTAATTAATAAATAATTATTTAAGAAATGCTGCCAAAAAGAAAAGTATCTAAGATACAGTTCTAAAAAAAAAATTTTTAGATTAATACAAAAAAATGACCTTCTTAACCCTTTTGCCTACCTACTGAACAGCATACCGTCGATATAATAGGTTTAACCTGATATCGAATAGTGTGATTTGAAACATTTTGAATGCTTCCTAAAGTATCTTAATATATTTCTACGATTTAAAACGGCAAAGTAAATAATTTTTTCTTCTTCCGTCTTTTATATAAAATGCAGTTTAACTTCCTTATAAAATGTGTGAAATATACACTGCTCAAAAAAATTAGGGACCAAGCAAAAAAGTGAAAAACTATTACAGGATTGCTATACATGGGCATAAAATAGAAAATACAGGTGTAACACAGCGGAATACAGAAGAAAAGAAGCACAAAAAATTGTTTGAGAAATTTAATTGTTTGGAATGGTATACAGAACATGAAAAGATGCTCCAGGTCAAAAATTGAGTTAAACGCAAATGACAAAAAACTGATTTTTTGGAAAGGATGTAGGATGTCAAAAATTGTGTTTGTGTGCAGTCTCCCCAAACCTCTAAAATTACTGTACACTTGTTTAGCATCCATGCAATGAGATTATCAATGAAACTTTGGGGAATACTGTTCCTCTCTTGATGATGAGGGATTTCCGAATCTTGGACAGAAAGAGAAGGTATTGGTCTTGCAATTACGCCCAAAGTTTGATTAAGACCAGGAGAGTATGTTGGCCACTCCATACGCTGCATTATTTCAGCTTCAAGAAAGCTCTCCCCCAGACGAGCTGTATGAGGTCTGCATTAAAACAAAGGAATCACTAATGGCTGCAGCGTAAGGTACGAAACGAAGTCTCAGGATCTCGTCTGCATACTTTTGGACCATTAAATTGGCATTCCGAATGATGCGCAGGTTAATACGTCCCCCTATGCTGATTCCAGCCCATACCATCAAACCACCTCATCTGTAATATGATCTTTCCTGAATTAACAAGGTTATTTCAAGTGCTCCTTTCTCGCCAAAACCAAACCATGTCTGGTGTCACCCTTTAAACTGAATCGGGACTCGTCAAGTGCTGCTTACAGATTCCAATCACTTTGCATCCAATCTCGATTTTCAGCAACCCCCTTCACCGCCCAGTATCGCAGTAAACGGAATACATCCCATTGGCCTATGTGCATACATACCACCCGCGTGAATCTTATTTCAGATGGTTTGGCTTGAGACTCTCCCTCCCGTTGCCAAAAGAAATTACGTTTGAATCTGCGTCGCACCGGCTATTTTGTCTGGACAAGAAGTTAAGAGGATATATGGTCATTATTTGCTATGGTAGCAGGTGGTTGACCACGTCTTCTCGGAATCGTTTCTATAGTCTTGCAAGGACACTTCTTATCACTTCAACAGCGTCCGCTACAGTTCTTTGTGTCTACCCACATTCCAATTTTCCGATAATGCGACAAGCTACGCATTCCGGTAGATCATGTTGCCGTGGTATTTTCTAATCCCATTTTCTCAAAACAACAGTCGAAAGGTCGAATTTCACCATTGAAACAAAGAAAAATACCAGCTTCTGTCAAATCCTGATTTCTGCATTTATTTCCTTTTACTGATTTTTGCCCCCATGTACACTGGTTTACATGAGAAGTTTCCTTCTTCTGTTTTCTGCTATAGTTTAGAGTATGGATGTTCTGTTTTACGTCAGTTATCAGAGGAAATATTTGTGCAATTTCGTTAAATCTATGTGCTCCCTAATTTTTTAAGCAGTGTAGTTAAAATACGTTTATACACTTTTTTTTCAGTTTCCTACAAGTGTGTAAGCAGCATGAAATATTTTACAAGTGTAATTAGTAGAACTTATCCAAGTGAGTGAGTGAAGATTAACGTCGCACTGTTCAGCTGCACGAGGGCTTTTGGCGACGGACCACGTAATTTTGAACCATGGTCAAGTGACGTAGAACTTATCCAAAGGGCTGTAATATATGAATATTTACAAAACACTAAATGTATATACTTAACAGAATAATATATATCTACTTTCCTCTACTTGTTATTCATGTGATACAACATTCTGGATTTACGATCCACAAAAATATGTAACTAAGTTAAAACAGTAACTAAAAAATAGCTACATTGGTGGGACGACTCTACTTATGAAATAATATTTATCATAATTTTTTACATACGCTCTATAAAAAAAAAAACGACGCGATAAGAAAGACTTTCCCGATTGTAATGAAATTTCGTATATACAACACGTCATTCCTATTCGTTCGTACAACACGTCAAGAATGCAAAGAATGGGTCTTTGAAGATAATCCCCCCCACCACCACCACGACAATGGTGAAAATACAACGAGCAATGAAAAAATAATGTATGCCATTTTCTTCAGAAGTACGGGATTGGTCAAAGCCATCAAGTTGGAAGAACAGAAGACAATAACAGCAAACTGGTTTACCACTAAATATCTTCGAGAAATTCTCCAAGAAATAAATGCTAGGAGATTAATGTTTGTGCATGACAATGCATCTTCACAAACAGCCGAATTAACAGATGAGTTTCTTAAGCAAAAACAAATAAAAGTGATAGAACATCCACCTTATTTTCCAAATGTAGCTATGAGTGACTTCTGGTTATTTTTTAATCTAAAAGAAAAACTTACGTGGACGTCATTTTCATTCAGAAAAAGAGATTAATGTTCCTATAAATGCATTTCTTTTTCATCAAATTCAAGAAATGAATGATTTTAGGTACTTAACCTGGGGAAAATTAGTCCACAAAAGTGCATTGATGCTAGAGTAGACTACTTCGAACAATCCTAATATTTTGCAAGTATAAAAAACCTAAGTGTATCTCAAAAATTTCATAATGACCCTCGTATTTGGAACGTAAAAATTTATATGCTGTTTCAAGATTAAAATTTAAAGAATATGTCTATTAGTTTTTGAGAAATCTGAAATTATATAGGAAAAAGATTACTTTTAAAATTATTTTGCCTTTTTTCTTAAAGAGCTGCGTCTAGTATTTATTTCTTTTTTTAAACCTGTAAAATGCGTAACAAAAGTAATACACTTTTCGTTTAAAAATTAACTCCTACCTTTTCTCCGACTCCTTTCCAAGGTCGTAAAAGACATCTTTTTCTGTTTTACTTTTATCAAACTCAAACTTCCATAACCCCTTGAAGTACACTGCATTCAGTAACACCATCTTTGTTGAGGGATCCAGTGAATCGACCAGACTGGTAATTTTTCCATTCGTTTGATTCTTAGCCCACTCATTGATTTCAACAACTGCTTCATCGGCATCCTTTGAAAAATCTACTGCTTGGATTGAGGCAAAGTAGCCATTTACAATAATTATTTTAAATCTGGTGCTGATATTCATAGTCTTGTCTATAGCAATAGCGTTAGCGGTGCGCAATGCAGAACCATTTGAAGATTTTTCATCGCTAGCAAGTTTTTTAAGGAAATTTCTAATGGTTTGAATAAGAGATCTGGATGACATTCCGGTTTCCTTATATTTCAGAATACTCTTTAGCTCCTATAAAAGTTTCAAAACAAACTGTAAAATAAAACTTTTTCGTAACTTAATTATTAGATACTCAAATGTCAGATAACGTTAAAACACACACACAATGTTCACATCATTTCTTCTACCTAAGTTAATAATTGATTTATATACATGATAGTTTTTTTATATATATAATCAGGAAAGTAAATTTCCATCCCTGTAAAAAAAACAATAACTCGTGATAATTTATTGCAAAAAATGCAACAATATTTCAGCAACTTCTCAACAGAATACCCATAAGAACCATAACACTTGCAGGTCCACCTTGGGGTAAGCCTTTAATTTACTGATAATAAGAATTATTATGGAAAATATAAGTTTAATTTTATACCAATTGAATAATAGAAATATATATTTATCATATTTTATTATCTTATTCAAAAAATATTTGCTATATTTTATTTTAAGAAGCTTAAACAAGTCTCCTATATATATATATATGTGTGTATGTGTGTGTGTGGGTGGGTGGGTGGGATCAGCTAAAACGGCAGATGCCATCGTGTTACTCCGTACATGATTTAGAGTTGGCTGTTCAAGATTTGTGGGCCCATCTGCCTCAGGACAACATAAGGTGTCTAATCAACTCAATGCCGGACCTTGTGGCGGCATATATTGCAGCTGGAGGTGGTCCAACGCGCTATTGAAGTTACCCAGTATTTATGTCGTTGCACACCCTGTATTCGTTTAATTGTCTTGTTTTTGAGATCAAGTGAATCTCTCGTCTGTGTCATTATGTGTATTAAATTTCATTTCAATCCGATGCTTTCTTCTTGGGTCGCTATTTTCAATGTTTCTGAGTATATATATATATATAACATTTTAATATTAATGTATTATATTATAATAAAAGTTTAAAAAGTGTTGCATAATAAAGTTAAATATAAATAAAATTTTCAGTTTTAATGAGTAGGACGAGCTATAGATACGTGTAACTATATAAACTTAATAGAAAACGGGAATCCACACATTTTGAATACATATTTATTTCTTCTCGACTTTTTTATTTTGACTCGTGGAACCCCCTGGTATGCCTCATGGAACCCCTCCGTGGAACACAATTTGGGAACAACTGCGATAGGTAGTCATACCCACAATCTGCCTTCGCGTTTTACGCTCTTTGCAGAGCCGTCTTTTGACGATATACTAAGCTTACTTTCTGGGTGCCCATCATACATCCCTGGAAGCATTTACTCAGAAATTTCTCAGAGAGAATCCACAGATATTTTATAAAATAAACAGAAGTTCTCACACATCAAAAGCTTTCTCAAGAGGCACATTAATTTCTGTTTTCTATTTTGAAAGAAAAATTACGAAGGAAGTGTTAAGAAATGAATAACATACGCGAAATAAATTCACAAAAATTCATGCATTCTTAAAGCCATAATAAGTCATCAAGGAATTAAAAATACTTCTGACAAAATGATCTAATATTTTGAAAGTTTAAACATTCATTTTTTTAACATTCATTTATTTAAAACTTTTTCCTGCTCAACTCTACATTTTTAGACATTAATTTTAAAATAAAAAATATATATAATTTTATGAATATAAAGGAATAAAATTCATACCTCGGCCGTATACCCTCTTGAATTAAAGTAAAGCATGCCCAAAGTTGAAAATATACCCAGAGGAGAAAAAAACACATTTTCAGGGAATATTTCAAGAAACTCTCTATTCAAATCGAGAGCAAACTCATTATGAGCCGATGCCAATTTTTTCAGATTTGCTTGTTCAAGACTGTCTTCTGCAAGTATCAAGTCTCCAAGAGTCATCAATGTACAAAGAACACCAATATGGATCATCATGACGTCACTATGGCTTTAGGATACATCACAAAAAAATAAATACATCATAAAAAAAATTTTAAACTTTTTAATGTAAACTTCTTATATGATTATCAATTCAATTATAAGCAACTTTTAAAAACATTGATTACATGTTAGCTTCACAAATGACATAAGTGTCGAGAATAGATGTGTAAATTTTTTTGATAACAAGTTTATTAATTTTTCGGATAAAAGGCAAGAATATAATCACATGTTTTTTTATCAGCAATGTTTATTACGATATAAAATAGTATCAATTTTTTTGGTTGAAAAAATATTTTTATCTTAAGAATCAAATAACTTGGAACTTAAGAATTTAGGGACTACGCAGCATTTTATTCCATTGGATTGTAAAAACGCAATAAATTATTACACAATATTATATTTAAAAAGTGTAAATTGGCTAATTTTAATTCCGTTTTTTTAGTTTCATAGAAAAAGAATATGTTAAGGAAAAAAGGCTTTTTTATCACTGTTAAAAATTTATTCATAGACATTCAAGAAATAAATATTTTTATCATACTTATTTTAGAATAAGTGAGAATGCGTAGTAATTTGCATTGTAATATATTCTTGGTAATATTTTGGTACATATTAACTGAATTTTCATATTTGTAGATTAACTGAGTATTATAAATATATCACAAGAAAACTAACATCAGTTACCTTATTTCTTTCCTGAATCAGACCTCAACATGGATTAATCCATGCCGACGTAAAGATTGAAACCTTTGGTTCTACGCATCAAAAGTTTTAAAATATGAAATAGATTTCCTTTTTAAATACCGAAGATATTAACACAAAATTGATTCTATTTGGAAATCAGAAAACTTTTTTAAACTAGGAAATTAACAGAATGTAATTAACGCATGACAAATAACAGACAACTCATTTGTTATTTTTATTCTTTTTAAATTTATATTCCTCAATGACAATAAAAATATATTAGAATATTTTTCTTTTCAAATTAAGTTACTAATGAGGGTTAAATTAGAATATTTATGACGCAAATAAAAAACTTGCTATTTTTAAAGGACAAAGCATAGGTGATTCATAAAGAAGTGTACAGTTTCAATACGCTATAAATCTTATCCATCCAAGCTCGTGTTAAAGTATCTGAATTAAGTCCCTTTATAGCGGTTGCGGTACGCCAAGGTTTCTCAAACTGTTGGGCTTCAACCCTCCGTTTCTCAACCCTATGAGAGCATAATAACTCTACATGGGGGCGAGCATATTGAAAAGTCGAAAATAAATGATTATTTAAAAAGGATTATTAATTTACTGAAAGAAAGCAAACCAAAATACATTCTAAACTATGAAAAGTATCATAATACTTATCACTGGCGGAGCTAGTACCAAGTGGGCCCTGTATCAAAATTCCTTGGAGGCCCCCCAAAAATGGTGCATAAGGAAAATACGGTGGATACGGTGGTAGCTACGCCCCTAAAACTTATGCTAATACTTAAAAGTAACTTAAAATATGTGTATTACTTAAAAGCAACACATGCAAAATTTAATACTTGTGTTGATAAATTGTACGATTTATAATTAAGTTTCGTATTATATCTTTAGCGTCAAAGTACATTATTATTTCTGTAGACACATTGTCATTGTATAGGGGGTGACGAAAATTTTGAATGAAAATTGAGTTGCCAATATTGAAAGTTTGAGAAGCACTGCGGTACGCTGTTCCAGATCCGCTAGATCAACAGAAAGGAAAGGGATGAATACCTTGACCTTCACGAGCCCCAACAGGAAGAAGTCACGAAGTGTTAAGTCAGGACTTCTGGATGACTATTGAATAAGTGGCCTGCTTTAGTTCGCTACTCGTTCAATCTATTGGTGGGGGAAATGTTCATCAAGGTAATCTCACACGTTGGCAGACCTGCATGGTGGTGTACCATCCAGCAGGAGAATGAAGTTGTCAATGTCCTGCAGCTATAGCATCAAAGAAAGAATTGATATGACAGTTTGCTAAATTCAAGAACACAAAAAAGCCTTTACCACTGCAGACACCACCATTTTGACTGATTAGTCACATGACACACATGCTGTTGCCTACGCCACTTCCGTCAGATGAGATACACAAATTTTAAGAGAACATTTACCTTACGGTTTACTGAAGTGGTGTATGTTTTGATTGCAACTGTTTTGCAGCATCCGGAATCGCCCTGTATAGTCAGGACTTCTGGATGACTATTGAGTAAGCGGCCTGTTGTAGTTCGTTACTCGTCCAATCTATTGGTGGGGTAAATGTTTGTCTAGGTAATCTCAGACGTATGCAGACCTGTGTAATGGTGTACCATCCAGCAAAAAAATGAGGTTGTCAATGTAGTCCTGCAGCTATAGCATCAAACAAAGTATTAACATGACGGTTTGCTAAATTCAAGAACACAAAAAAGCCTTTACCACTGCAGAGACCACCATTTTGACTGATTAGTCACATGACACACATGCTGTTGCCTACGCCACTTCCGTCAGGTGCGATACACAAATTTTAAGTGTACATTTACCTTTCGGTTCGCTGAAGTGGTGTATGTTTTGATTGTAATTGTTTTGCAGCATCCGGAATCGTCCTGTATAACCTGAGATTATTCCAATTAAAGAAAGAGTTTTCAGAGGTAAAATATATACTACACAGCTATAAACATGAGAAATATGAAAGAAACGTGAGAAGATTCTTCAAATTAAGAAGTTGAATGATTTCAAAATGCCGAATTCGCACCGGATATTGTTTCCAGAAACTAACATTAATAGAAAACTCAGTACAAAAGAGAAAATATTTACTAATCATTTCGTGATAAAGTATTATTGACTGAACATCGATACGTCACCATTGACTGTTTTTATATTTTTAATCAAATTTTCAATTTCTCAACAAAGTAAATACGACCTATATTAAATATTTGCACATTTGGTCTTAATTTATTTATATTTATATTTCAAAACTGCAATATTAGTTTGAATTGTTTAAGAAATTTTTCAGTAGTTGCTTAGCAGGTGAATTTAAATAAATGATTGTCAATTTGATAGTGCATTATGTGCACAGCTGAAGCCATTAAATGAGAACAATGAAGAAAACATGTAATAGACATGAAGCTTTCAACATGCGTATGAATCCCTATAAATATACAAAGAAATGTCATTTTAATGCTAATAGAAACTACGCGTGCTATTATCAAATAAATAGAGAATAAAATATTGTTTTCGTTTTTAGATAAGGGTGTTTTTTACACCTACATGTGAAGTTACAGTGCGCCTACAAAACGTAAAAATGTTAGTCAAATACTGTCACTGTACTTTTTCCTAATGTTGATTGAGGTGAAACTCTCGTTCATTATTAAGATATCCGAGAGTGCATCACGAGTGGAGAAACCATTGAGTCAAACTCGAAATGATTACAAACAATTAAATTGTTATAATTTACTTTTATTAAGTCGAACTCTAGAAATGACTGCATCATATGCAAACAAAACAAGCCAAAAGGTAAAATCAATTTTTGTACTTTTGTACTTTGTACAAAACAATTTGTCCAGTCACAGGGATTTTGGAACAAAATCCCTAAGACTGGACAGTTTATAGACTTCTGTTACCTTGAATTATAAAGGAAAGATATGACAAAATATGGCTTTGGCTCGAATAAATGAGGTAATATCGTCTACATCTTCTATCTCGTCGACTATTTATACATTATTCGGTAGGTGGGACTCACTTGCACTGCAGCGTTTGTCTAGCTTAAAGTGCCTATTTGACTGGATAGCAACAAACCTCAGTTAAAGAGGATGACGTATAGCCCATTGTTACAGTACGCCTCTGAGTGTGACATACAAAAAATTGAGGATTATCTTTCGTAAAAATTAGAGCTCGTTTTGTCCGAATCAAGACACACAGTAATGTGAATATTAAATAGATTAGTGCAGTAGAGATGGATCTAAAAGAAGGTAAAAATTGTACCAGTCTCTTCTCAGAACATAATACACATCACCTTACATATCCTTCTCTTTTTATTATAGTTTTAGATAACATTGGAATTTTGCCCGTAGCCTTCAAGGGCTTACTTTTTTTAGTTATGTACGGGCATTACGATCCGAAGGATATCCAGTGATTTTTGTTAGCTCTTTTCTTTTCTCTTTCTCTTCCCTTTAAGACCCAACCCGCACGATCGTGCGGGTTAGACATTCTTCTACATTTTTACTTCTGGAATAGTATGTAAAAAAATCCCGAATCCAACGATTGAGCGTGTTTGCAGAAGGTGTAAAGTATCATTTTATATGAACAGACGGTGGCTATAGTCTATGTTTTACTTTCAGCTGGCAAATCTAACTGGGTGTTCAAATAGAACGAAAACACGTCCTATTTTTATCTATCGTAAAAAGGTAATATTCAATATATTTCTAATTCTCCAATGCAAATTTTTGTAATAATGTTTAAATAATTGTAAAATAGAAAAGATATAAATTAGGCTCTATTAATGTGGCTTCCAGGGCCGGGATTTCGTCACCCACATGATCGTGTGGGTTGGGCGTTACTTGAGTCACTGAAGCTGTAAAGGTAAGTACTTACCATGCGAATTTTCTTTTCTGTTTCAATAATTTTGATGAAAGCCTTCATAAAAATGAAATATATAGTTATATAATTAATACCAAATTTTCTTAGGGGTCGCCATGGATGAGTCCCTTTTTTTCTTTCTCTCTCTCTTTTTTGCAATTAATTTCTTTTCCATACATTTCTTGAGGAGCATGGCATTTTTATCCTCTCCACAGATATCTGCATCCATATTCCCCCCCCCAAAAATTTTTTAAATCTGGGCTTTCCGGTGGTAGTTAGTATGGTGTGTGTTGTTTAAATATAATATATATTTTTAAATAATAAAATTTTCTGATGCATTTTACTATTTTTCGTGGAATACTGTGTTAACTTTTTTTTAACCAAAACCTTTTTCAGGTGTCTAAAAGGAGAAGAGTTCTCACAGAAGAAATTTTTCAATTGATGAATAAATCAAATTGAACTTAGATCAGAACTTAGTGATCTCTCATATGATGACAATGCTGCGAACAAAACATATGAATCGCGTATACTGGAAGAAGAATCAAGTTCAGATGAGAGCGATGAAGAAACACACATGGGAATATTTGAAATGAAAAGACAATTATTGATCATTCTTTACCATAAAAGTCTCTTGAACACATTCATTACTTTGATTTAGCTGTTGCAAATTCTTGGTTTCTGTGCAAACAAGATGCAATAAGAAATAAAATTCCTCTAAAAATCAAAATGGATCGCTTAAAATTTAAGTTAGAGAGTTGAAGTGTTATTCAGCCTCTCCCCCTACTAACAAAAGTTTTTTAACTGATGATGAAGATAACAGTGTTGTAATTCCACTCGCAAAAAGATCAAAGTGTTATAATCCACCTGCTATACATGTCATGGCTTTTATCCTGGCCATTCCAGGATAAAAGGCTTGACATGTATTGCCGTTTTGGATGTGTTGATGACATTTCAAGGCCTCGCAAGTGCAGATTTGAAAATTACGAATCCAGTTCGAAAACATGTGAAAAATTCAATGGTTATTTATACTTGTCAAAAACAAAACAAAACATTTTTGAAGTAAACAAATAATGAATTAATAAAAGAGTTAATTTTCGTCAATAATTTCCTTATTTGTAACAATTTTAGTTGAATTAAGATTGCTCCTTCTATCAACTTAGAACTAAAAATGTATGATTCGCAAAATTTCATGGGTGACCTGTTTCAAAGATAACGCCTAACCCGCACGATCATGCGGGTGCCGTCTACATTCCAGGGGAGGGGATTTTTTTTATTATTTTCCCAATGTCATTGGGGTCCATATAGTATTAATAACCAGAATAATTTATTTTTGAAGATAAAAATATTTCGGGCCTTAAAGGGTTATACCAACTCTACATTTATTGCTACATCGCGAAATACCTTAATTTATTAAATTATCAACAAGTCTAGTGCAGTTTTAATTTTTCAGAATACATCTATTTAAACAATTCATATTCAAGATCAGTTTTTCAATTTTTACAATGAAAGACTTAATATTTCGCTTTCTTTTTAGGATAAAATTTATTTCGACTCTTTTTTAAAGAATTGCTGATTCCAGTAATTTTTCCCTCTTGTTTCTTTTTATCCTATAGCCGAATATTCAGTACTTATTCCTTATAAAGGAGTAACTTTTATCTTATTAATCTGAATTAAATTTACCAATACCATGAGTGCTTTTGGAATTTTCGATTGTTTACCAAATCTTTACTTGAACACTGCATAATAACTTCCCTAAGAGCATCGCTCATAAAGCTTTGAAAAATGGAGAAATTTCCTGTTTATTCCTCAATTGTTTATTAATAATTATTTAACTTACCAATACCATAGTGCTGTTGTTCTGTATGTGCAATTTGGAGAATGAGAAGCAAGCACAAGAAAATTAAAACATAAAAATTCGAAACATTTATTGTTCGCATAAAAAACATCTTTACAAACGCATTTTTCTCCAAAATTAGCAATACTTCCTAACTTTATTAAACATCATTTTTTAAACTTTTATAAACAAAAATTAATAACTGATAAAAAAAATTTTCATTTTGAATATCTCTAGAACTATAAGTGCACCTCTTATTAAGCCTAATTACCAATTGCAAGTTGCATGATTTATACAATTATCCAGTAATTTTATTCAAAGGAACAAATTTTTGAGAAACTTTACTCGGACATTATTAATCTTAATAAAAAGATGTTCTGATGAAGCAATCCCTAGCATCAGCACCAGACACTTTTCAAAATGTTTTGGTCGCATGTTTGACACGACGGGATCCACCGCCCCTTTTATTCTTATAATAACTTCAAATTATTTTTGATAGCTGAGAAAAAGATAGTCACGAGAGAACTCAACTAACCAGAGTTCTTCTTTACTACATGGCCCCTATGTTTCCTCAAGATCTCTCTTCTATAGGTCCTTACCTTCCAAATACAACTCATAAACTCACCAACATCATAAAAACTTTTTCAAATTTCATCGCAGATTCCCTGGCACTTGATTGAGGCCACTGGGCATCCCAGGTCCCTGCTGATTTTTACGTCTACGTCTATTCGTATATTGACTCAGCAACGGATTGCAGCAAAATGGACTATTGAAGGAGGCACAGAATATGCTTCGGAAACTTCTGCTCGTTGAGTATCAGCAGTTATTACCTGCTGAATGGCATCCTATCCTGAAGCTATTTTGAGATAAATCGTGATTTCTGTTTTGGAAGAATGGCAGGCATGGAGAGAGTGGCGAAATCCCTAAGATCGTCATCTTCCAGCCCATATCGTCGAGCGTCCCATCTATCCTACACCAGATTTTCTCATTTGGGATGGGACCAGTGACGTAACGTACACCCCCGCAATCCCCACACTGCGGGGGGGGGCAAAGCTAGACTGACGCCATTAACGTAGAATTTCACAAAATTAGCTTTACATTGTTTTTAATCCAATTTTTAAGCGATTTTCAAATCGGCGATCTAACATCATTCAAAATCAAAACTTTGATCGCTTATTAGATTTCTTAGATCCAAAAACCAAATCTAAAAACATTTTAATTTGCTGTAATCCCCGCGACGAAAGAGATACTTTTCTTTGGTGGGTTTTCTTTCCAAACCTAAATTGCTAACAGATAAAAAGAAAGTCAGATGGAAAATCGGATAAAATGCTAGAAAGATAAAAAAAATTCATCACTATTTTTTTAGTATACTTCATGTTAGCGGTATGGAGAAAAAAAAGACATGTAACTTTTCACTTAAGTAGCAAAGTATTATTGGCGTCTTTAGCTTCATTTAGCGAACTCGTAAATAACGTACATATGTTATGTTTTTTTCATGAAAAATATTATTGCGATACTTGAAAACGCATAGAGAGCATTTTAAATGATTACATGGTCTAGATTTATGATTTAGAAACCCATATGCCCACAGAAATTTCCGTAGATTTATGAGTATTCAATCAAATAAAGCATAATGAGAAATGTTTCACAAAATTGTTTTTGGAACATATATATATTTTTATATTCAATGCACTTCAATATAGGGAGTGTTCCTTCGCTGTTAAATCATTTTAATCTCACTTTTCTCTCTTGTAATATTAGAACTGTTTTTTGTAAACGGAATTAATTATTCTGGTTCTTATATTGTTATTTTGTTAATAAGACAAGAAGAAACGAGGCCCTAAAATGAGTGGAGTTAAAAAAAACTGAGCGGTTCTCATAAACTAAAAATTCGAAAGGAAAAGAAGTATAACATTAATAGCAAATATGCAAAATTGGATAACTTTTTAATATCCGCCAGCTCATTATCTTGTGCAAGAGCTAGTAGTAGTAATGCCAGGGAACTTGATGAACAAGGTTTAAGTTACCAGGTTATCAGTCGTCTGTTGTTAGATTTTCCATTTTTTAAATATTATAAATACTCCCTAATGTTAAAAGTTATTTACTTTGTTTACTCAGACACAGGTTGATTTTATATTCAGTTATAAGTTTAATATTTAAATATTTTTACGTGATGTGTAAAGGTACATTATGTTATGGTTTTGCAATTCTTTGTATATATATATATCCGGCTTGGGGCCCAAGATTTGACCTTGCGGGGGGCCAATTATTTTCCGTTACGCCACTGGATGGGAGCATGTTCGAACAGCGGACATCCCTTGTGGACATTACCGACAATTCGACATCAGGGTAGTACGCTACGCAAGTTGTTTTGCCTATGATTCGATTATTTGTGCAGGCCATGCTCTATGCGTTATTCTACAAGGATATTGTCTGACCTCACAACAAACAAGGAGTTCTTAATAAACAATTGAACTGACATCTTTCCCTGCAACCTTACTCAATTTCTTGCTTGTTGAACCTATGCTTATCGGATGTGCGATGCACCAGGAGCCACAGATGTATATCCTAGAGAAATTGAGATTTTCAATGGAATTGCCTTATCAAAGAATAACTCAGGTTACCACTTATTGCATCTTTGTTCGCTGTTTGTGGACCTATAAAGCTGCCTATGGAGGGGGCACATCAAATACTTAAAAAGCAGATTTCTAGTGCACATTTTGTTTGTTTTTGCTCTCATGGATAAGCGATTTCTATCATGTTGTTACAATTTTACTTATGAGTGCAGTATAAAATAGCACGTAAATGATTAAATTTAATTAAAATAATAGTTAAGAATATTGATATTATTTACTGCAGCAGAAATAAGCAAAAGATATAATACTTAACTTATTTAAACATTTTTTTAAAAAATATTTTTAGTATTGACCACACATACCTTTTTTCACTCTCTTGCTTACGTAATTTGGGCTTTCTCTAACGGTAGCTGTATTTAAATATAAAAATTCACACTTAGGAGCATTTAAACCTTTTTTCCTGAATCATTCAAACAAATAGTTCTTCCGTTATACGTATATGAAAAAATTCGTTAATCCTGCATGCGGTTTTCAACAACCATCAGGTGCTGGTGCATATAAATTAATGACAATTAATTAGTGACTAAATTTACGCATAAAAGATAGTAAAGTCCCACTCTTATATACAATCAATAAGGCTACTATAAAGAATGATTCCCATTTTGGCGCACTTATCCCCATATTTTGTAACAAATAAAAAAATGATTTTGGTGCCAAGCTGTAATCCAAAACGGAGTTCAACCTCTGCATAAAATTAATTGTAAACGATCAATATTAAAGTTAATTATAACTCGAGTGTCAATGTTGCTAAAAAAGGAGGATGGGATTTTTATGTATTATAAAATTTCTCTGTTTTATTTTATTTCATTTATCATTTTTGTAAAAAGAGAAGAAATTTGATAAAAATAAAGAATTTTTCACCAATTTTTTTTATAAGAAATCAAAACAATTACAGGATGTTCTTAAAATGCTGTCAATTGTGGATATTTCAATGAGGGAAATAAATACCCACAATAAGGCTTCTTTATGTGTTAAAATCATTCGTAAGAAGTTAGACACTGAGTTTATTATTTTTAGAAAATTGTTGGCATTTAAATTTATTACATAATACTAGAAAAAATGGATTTAAATATACTCCTCAAATTTTTCTTAAGACAATGCCAATTTTCTCCTGTGTTAATTATTCTTAAAAATTTCAACAGATTCTATTACTATTTTACGCCAGAAATAACAGCTACAAAAATCTATGATTACCTCACTTTTTGATGTTGTGAAAACTTCATTGTTAATATCTAATTATTTTAATATGATGAAATACAGGTACTAATTAAAAACAATTTCAATTTCTCAAACAATATCGAAATCCTTTTTGTTTGTATTCATATGTTTTTTTTTTTTAAAATTGTTATTTCACTTGAAATGGAAGTGGTACTAAAATATTACGAAACACAGGAATAAGTGTCATCAATCACTTTTCACGTATTTGACATGCGCAATTAATCATGAAAAATTTTCTTCACACTGACGTCACTAAGATAAGTCTCATTCAGGTTCATCAGAAGGATTTACAGGGAACTCTAACTTTTGAAACGAAGGGATGTAATCTTACTGCAAGCAAGTGCCAGGATTTAAACGACTGATTCATTTTCATAAGGAAACATGGACTGAGACATGTTCCTTCTATTGAAGCAAGTCTAAAAGGAATTTTTTTTTCTAAATACAAGATAATATAAGTATAAATTTTCAATGCATTATAAATCAAAAACAATGTAAGATTTTATATGTCACCTGTAACAGACTTTTATGGAATTATTTGAAGTTTTGTTAGAGACAGTCACAAATGTTCTGTATGAAAACCCTTAGTCACATAACACACATTGAGTCGTTTAGCCAGTGCTTCTAAAACTTTCAATATTTGTGATCCAATTTTCAATTACAATTTTCGTCGCGTACCATTTTCCTTCCTCTATAGAAAAATAATGCATTGGATTCAATAACAATGTATTTTGGTGCTAAAGTTACAATACGAATTTAAGTATAGAAAAAATTAGCAAGATAAGTATTAAATTTTCCATATAATTTTGTACATGACAAGCCCATGGGGTCTCTTGTAATTATATACTTGCTCTTAACTTAATATTGTTAAATTAATTATCAAATACATTGTGCAATACTGACATATTTATAAGTGTGTTATATCAGTGTAAATGTGATTTATTTTTTATTATGTCAGAATGTATTTTGTTTTCCTTTTCTTTTGTTATCATTTCAGTAAATTAATAATATTTTTAAATAATCTTTTATTTTCGACTTTTCAATATGCTCGCCCCCTGGTAGGTTTATCAAGCCCCCCTAGGGGTCACAATTTGAGAAACAATGCGGTAATCCCCTTCTCATCCAAACAGGCGTTATAATATCTGAATCAAGTCCATTGATAGCGGTTTTGATACGCTTTTTCAGCTCAGCTCGATCAAGAAGAAGGGTAAGGGAAAATGTTTCGTCCTTTACGTAACCCCACTGGAAGATATCATAAAGCGTTAAGTCAGGACTTCAGGGTAGCCATTGAGTAAGTGGTATGTTGTAGTCTGTTACTTATTCAATCCATCGCTGTGGAAGAAGAATGGAAGGGGTAATCTCGCATGTTGGCCGACCAGAGTGGGGATGCAGCAAACAAGTGGAGAATGAAATTGTCACTGTCATCCTACGATTGCGGCAAAACCCCAATAGTTCACATATCCAAAATAAAGTAGCTTCACTGACAGTTTGCTAAATTCAAGAACACAAAAAGCCTTTTCTACTACAAATACCACCATTTAGTCCGTCTAGTCACATGACACACATGTTACTGCCTACGTCATTTTTGTCAAGGGCGATACACAAACTTTAAGAATAACATCTACCTTACGGTTCAATGAGGTAGTGCTTGTCTTTGATTGTTACTGTTTCCAACTGTTACCAGATCTGTATAGTGTGTACTTCTTTATTAAACACCTTGCATAAAGAGAATTTATTGTTCATTTTATGTAATTTTCCTTGAAATATGTTTTCGTTCTCTTTGTCTAATTTTGTTTTCCTCACAGTCTGTTTCGATTCCTCAGTCCAGGATATAAATATAAGTAATATATTTTTCAGAAATTGTTGAAAATATTTCTAAATTGTTTTAAAAAATTATTTTTAGATTTAGCTAATCGTGGCCAAAATCATAGTTTCTAGCAGTTTCAACAATAATGGAAAGAGAAGAACAATCTTCTATGTGTTCCTAATACAGTTATAAGCCACAAAAAAGATTCATGTGTTCCTTTTTTTTCGATTTCTAATATGTTCCACCACTGGCTTCTGTTCCATTTTCATTTATTTCGATGAATCTTTTATGAATAACTTTATATATGAATGTAATATCAGAGTTCATTCCGGAAACCATAACTTCCTCCTCTAAACTCTTCTTAAGACCTAAAGCTTGAATTTCTTTGTTCAGTACCTTCTCAAGTTTCATACTGAATTTCGGCAAAGAGATGCTAAAGATAGAATCCTCCAACTTTTCAAAAATATTTAATAGTTTATCGTGATTAAAGCTCTTTTCAAGGTCTTTGAGTCCGTCTTGTTTATTCGGCAACATGAAAAGCATGCTGATGTTTTCTTCATTACAAGGTAATTCAAAGGCTTGAAAGTCATCAAACATAGCATGGCGGAATTCTTCAGTTGCCTTCATAAAGGGTACTGTCCTAAAAAATATCGTCGAATTAAATTTATTGCAAAAGCTTTCATATTAAGGTTTATAAGAGGCAGTTTTATCACATTTTATAAGAGGCAGTTATATTATATTTTATAAGAGGCAGTTATATTATATATATAAATAAGGATATGTGAAACATCGTAAAATCGCCAAATAATACGTCTTCAAATGCACACATACACACATTTTTCGGATCTTATAATTATATATATATATATATATATACACAATTATAAGATCCGAAAAATGTATATATATATATATATATATATATATATATATATATATATATATATATATATATATATATATCATGAAATCTCATTTAAGATAATAATTTTTATGGATATTTACGTATATACTACCGATCAATTCCTTTTAATCAAAAGACGTCGCCAATTGCTGCAATATGCAGCCAATAGTGGTAAACCATTCAACACATGTTCGAAAACAATGGACTAAATTCATAACGATCACATATGAATGTAATAACGTGGTGTTCTCCACTGAATTCAAAACGAAAACTAGACTTGTACGTGTTGTTCTGCTCCTAAAATGTAAATACAATTTCAAATTTGATAATTGGGTAAAAGATGAGCAAACATATATTAAGATTCACCAAAACTTCATAAAATTAAAAGAATACTCTTATACATGTATTATTAAATCAATTGCAGTTTGTTTACCTATGTGCGTTATTAAAATTGACAAATATGTGCTTTTTAAGAGAAAGCAAAAGTTGGCAACAACGAAGCGCATTAGGTGATAACTGGAAAAAACGTGAATACATTCATCAAGTGACTGTGATATCACCTAAATTTATAAAATGATTGGCTAGAAACAAGTGATTGTGACGTCACTTGAATTTAGCCCATTGTAACACAGACAGCATTTGACGAAAACTTTTAAATTGGCACCTATTTTTATTTTGCTAATGTAATCGACGGTATAATACTAAGACCTTTTATGTTAACTAATCTCTTTCTCTAAGTACTTTTCTTAGTTTAAAAGTTGATTGCATCAGATATCAGAAAGAGGAGAGTCATATACACTGGTGTGCCAAAATTAAGGACGAAGTCGAAAAATTAGCATATCAGCTGAACGAAGAGGCAGAGCGGACAGAAAGACCAATCAGGAGATTAAGTAAGGTGATGTACGGTAGCACATGCGCAGATATGCAGGTAGACGTAATGGGGGAGTGTCTGAGTAGTATAAAGCATGTTGTCGGTGTAAGATCAGTATTTCTGGCAAAGAGATTGCACGCCGTATAGCAGTTAAAATCACACCGAGTTACTGCCTCAGCGAGAAATGGCGAATAATCAATCTGTTAGACGACATCTGGATGCTTTTACCCGAGGTCGAACCATTGGGAAGTTGGAGGAAGGCCGCAGTGTGACAAGTGTGGCTGAAGAGTTCGGAATTGCTCACAGCATCGTTTCACGACTTTGGAGACAATTTCAAACTACAGGACGGGGGTTCAGTAGTGGTCGTCCACGAGGAACCACACCCGCAGATGACCGGTACATTGTCTTAGAGGCCAGAAGAAACAGGCGGCAGACAGCGGGAGAAATCGCTAGACACACGACACAGGCGACTGAACGACCGATATCGCGTTTTACCGTGGCCAGAAGGCTGCACGGTGGTGGTCTGTTTGCACGACGCCCTGTACGGTGTGTACCTTTAACGCCTGCCCATCGGAGAAGGCGTTCTCTGTGGTGCCGGGAACATCGGAATTGGAGAGACAATGAATGGGGACGAGTACTCTTTACAGATGAGAGCAGATTCAGTTTGAGTAGCGATTCTCATCGCATACTCATCTGGAGAGAGCGGGGAAGCCGCAAACATCCCTCGAACATCATTGAAAGGGACAGGTGTGGAGGTCGTGGTGTTCTCGTTTGGGGAGGCATCATACTTGGTAGTCGTACAGACATTCACATCTTCGACGCAGGTTCAGTCAACGGGACCCGTTATTGTAACGAGATTCTTCTTCCATATGTGCGTCTTTTAGAGGCGCTATGGGTCTGCAGTTCCTTTTCATGGACGACAATGCACCATGTCATCGCACAGTAGCTGCCGAACAGCTCTTAGAGAGTGAAGATATTGAACGTATGGATTGGCTGGCACGATCCGGATCTCAATCCCATCGATCATGTATGGGATTTTCTAGGCAGACGTTTGGCAGCTCGTACCTTACCACCAGTAACGATTCGGGAGCTTCGATTGGTGCTGCAAGACGAATGGGTAGCAATGCCTCAACAACTCATTGACACCCTCATTCTCAGCATGGGCAGACGCTGTGAAACCTGCCTAGCAGTCAGGGGAGATCATATCCCCTACTAAAGACCGGATGTTTCTTGCTGGACACCCATCACAGGGATGTTTCGGCCTTCAGTCGCATTGCGCTCCATGCTACTTTTTCAATCAAGCTTCTTTTTATCCCTGATTTCTCTTTTAGTAAGTGTTGCTTACATATTACACATGTCCTTACGTATTGGGGATCTTACGGTATTAAATGTGTTGATTTGGAAAGCTTTTGTACAAAGTTATATTGAAAAAACCGTCTCGTCCTTAATTTTTGCACACCTGTGTAGTTTATTTCCTCATTTAAAGTGAGGTTTTTTATCTCTTTTTTCTGAGTTAGGAATCATTAAATTAATTTATATTTCAACGAATTGATTGACCAATGTCATCCTTCATAATAAGTAGGGGTCTCAAAAAATAAGTTTACAAGCCCGTTCAGAGTATACATCGATTTAGGAAATAAGAAAATACATTCAATGTGTGTAGGAAGGCACAGGTACATATTACTTATCTGTACAGTTGCCATATTTATCGAGGTATTTGTTCCATTGGTACACGAAACAATAGAAACCAGCATTGTGGAAATCAGTGTCAAGATTGGAGAACAACTTTAAAACGGCATGTTGAACCTCAGCATCTGTTCTAAAATTCTGACCTCTTAAGTGCTCCTTTGAAAGTTCGAAGAGATGGAAATGAGCTTCAGGCGATAATTGAGGCTGTTGATCTGTATGAGACTCTCCCTATTCTAGAACAGGCTAAAGGTCTCGTCATTTTCTGTGACTCAACAGTAGCCCTCCAGGCAATTCTAAATAGAGGTTCAAGGATTACTGAAGAGATTTGCTCTCGCCTGTTTAGATTACAGGAGTTGGAAAAGGTCTGCTTCCTCCGATGGTTACCTGCTCATGCTGACATTACAGGCAATGAAAACGCAGATATATATATATATATATATATATATATATATATATATATATATATATATATATATATATATATATATATATATATATATATATATATAAACTGGCGAAAGAGAATCTAGTAATCTTAACAGTGACAACTTTGTCAATATTTATTAGACGCAAATGCGCTGTCACAAATTTCAAATTGAGAGAGAAGTTCATTCCTGTAAAGCAAAAAATCTGTAATATAAGTGAAGACCGCCTTATAACAAAAACTATTACTACGCTAAGAACTGATCATTACAGAGTAATGAAGTTTGATAGTGATGGTAGAAGATCTTATAGGAATTGTGATAACTGTTTAGATACAGAGCTAACACCAGCTCATACTTTTGACTGTTCAGCTATTCTTGCTACTCTTCAAGAAATAGGGGTCCTCTTTTCGTCAACAAATCTCTATGAGGACAATATTGAACAGATTGCCAGAACAGTCATCTAGGCCAATGGTACTATTTGATTTGGTTCCGTCATAGCTACGCCATCATCATTATCAGAGATGGAAATTACTCGGATCGAGGTCAGGAATTTAAGAAGGATGGTCCAATGTCTCCGAGCGAAAACGCTCTGCCTTCATCTCGCTCATTTTTTCTGCCTTTTTTTAAATTCCTTACACCGAAATCACACCTATCCTCCTGATATAACACTTATACCGTAAGTTCTAATTAGCGATGAATTTCAGCAGGAGAATTTTTCTTTAAATGTGAAAACCGTGTCATACTTATCTCAATCGTGGATCATATTTCCGTCAACGCAGTCATCTGAGATTTAGTCATGTTACTGGAGAACTAGCACCATCTACCGGCACCGTTTGAATGCTGTGATCGTATTCGTTATCTTCAGAGGGAATTCTATTCATACGGGTAATTTGCACACGCGTCAGACACGCCTTATTTTTTGAAAACCCTACGTATAAGAGTGCTATAGAAACAGATCATCAAGCACACAGCCCGTTGGGCAGCCAACCTGAGTCAATAATCACTCTACCAGCATCCAATCAGAGAGCAGTCTCTAAGCTCTCAGCCATGCCAAAAAACTTGAACATCACCCATCCTGATGAAGCACGTTAGCCACGCCTCCCTGATTCCATCGACCATCCAATCACCGCCATGCCACAAAGCAGAATGTAGAACTCCACTTTCGCCAAGCCCAACATCACAGCTATCCAGATAAGGGATTGAGGACTGAGACTCAGTCCAGACGCCCATAAATCAATCGTTCAATCGTTCAATCATCAAGCATCCAAATTTTTAAAAGGCCTTTTCCTCCCGAATTCTGCATGATTTTCCTTAATAAGTAAGGAGATATAGAATCCATACCAGAGATCAGCAGAATATTATTAAATAGCCATTTGATCTGTCGTCACATTATTGCCATTAATAAATCATATATTTACGAAAACTATTCTTTAAAACTTTTAGAGTTAATACTTAATTCCGTGTTTCTAAAACTGTGGAGTGCGCCTCACAAGGGGGCATGATAACCCTACGAAGAGGGTATGAGCATATTGAAAAGTCGAAAACAAAAGATCATTTAAACAAAAATTATTAATTTACTGAAAGTAAACAAAAACAATACATTCTAACGTAATAAAATATAAAATATACACATTTGTACTCGTATAATACACTTATAAAAGTCTCAGTACTGCTCAATGTAAAAATGTAATTGTAATTAATGTAAATTATTTTATAATTAATTTAAAAATAGTAGGCTAAGAACAAGTTTAACAATTACCAGTGGCCCCATGGGCTTGTCATATATTTAATTTTTACAAAAATCAACACTTGTCTTGATAATCTGTATGGTTTATAATTAATCCCGAAACTGCCGATTAAAAGAGACGGGATTCGCTCCCCGATGCCACCGTTTTCCACCTTAGTGCCCATATGTGATGTATTGGGAAAGGGGTGGATGAGAAAAAGAATAAATATATAAAACCTTCTCTGTGAAGAGTAAGTAAATCCTTCTCAAACACTATCAAGGTTCTTTTATTACATTCCAAAGCCTTCGGAATAATTTTATGAATAGCAGTGCACAGAGAAGATTGTAGTTCGAAAAGACATATATTTACGTCCGGGCATTTAAGGCTGTGGCAGAAGGAGACGTTTATATACGCTGGTGGCACTGAAGAGGTTAAAGTCGCATTGTAGCGTCAGTGTCAAGGTATAGTATGATGGAATTCAATATATCGTTATGGAGGGCGGCGCGATGAAAATGATGATTGAAAATTGTGTCGCAAATATTGAAAGTTTGAGAAGCACTGACTTAATTAGTTGTATTTTGTCAGGGGTTAAAATAAAGACAAATATGTGTAACATAACATTTTATTATCAAAATTTTTATAAATGTTTTTAACGTAGAAAATACAAATTTTGAAGGGATATTACGTTTTACATATTTTCACAAATTATTAATACGACCTAAGAATAAAATCCATTCGCTTCCACTGCTCTTCTCTATGATAGCAAAAAGAAAAGGATGGTTTATTGAGAATTCTGGAGGAGTTTCTTTGCAAGAAATAACACCTGTAACTCCAGAAGCTTCACTGCCTCTTTCGTTGATATTGATTTCGACTTTGTGAAAAACTTGTCCTACATATGAGTTGCCTTCGAAATTTATTTCGGAAAAATCAGCTGGGAATGGATCAAACATCTTTTTCGCTCCAAGAGCCTTTAAAACTGAAGAAAGATCCTTTTCAAACTTTAACTTAAATTTCGGAACAGAGAAATTAATTATTTTCTCATTAAGTTCTCGATGAATAGCCAGAAATTCCTTAGACGTGACACTTTTTTCAAGTGTCTTGAGCCCATTTCTTTTGTTTGGTGATAAGATAAACATGATCACGTCATCTCCCTTGAAAGGTACCTCCACGGCCTTAAAATCGTTGTTTTCCGAATACCTGTATCCGCCTGTCGTGGTCATGAAAGAAAAATCCCTAAAGAATATCGAACAGTTACATGTATTACAGAAGATTAAGATGTGTTAGAAAATAAGTAAAACAAAATCAGCTATATATTTTTATTACTTTTTGTTTGATTAGTTTCAATATTTTAATTGACCGATCTATTCAAAATCATAAATTTGGTATTGAAATCTAAAAGTATCGAGTGATTTTATGATCTCAAAGACTTAATTAAGAAGTAGAATTAATCGTTGCGAAACAATCCAGCAATCACAACTTCGGAAATTCATTTCAATTAAACATTACTTTTCCCCTTTTAAACGATCTTTTTCATTTGCCCAAAATTTTGCAAAGGCCCATTTTTTGTTACATGTAACCAAGCTTAATACTTCACAAAATGCGAAAATGGAAGCCTTTTATTTTAATTTTCAATTTTAAAGTTTTCACACTATTTTTTTATTTTATAATTGTGGGACACAAAAACTCCTATATGTTTGCTTTTTATAAGTTCACCCTGCAAGTTACAAAAAAATTTCATCTTTCTACCTCTTTTTCAAATGGTTGAGGATTGTGTGTGTGTGTGTGTGTGTGTGTGTGTGTGTGCGTGCGTGCGTGCGTGCGTGCGTGCGTGCGTGCGTGCGTGCGCGCGTGCATATAAATGCACATACAACTTGAAGTATGGTGTAATACTGAATCTTACATTGCAATGGGGACAGAGATAATATCGGCTTTTTTTAATTATCTTTCCATTTTCATTTCTTTTCAAGCAACAAATCAAACATTGCTTTAACACAATCCCCCCTGTTCTTTATCGAATACTTTCAAGAATCTAAATTCCTTCCTTCAATGTGAAAAATTCCCACCTTCACCACAAAGAAAATCACCGATGAGAAGTATTTCAGTACCATGGACACAAACTGCATCTCTAAGACACTAGCAATAATAATCTCTCAATAAGAATTAAAAATATATGCAATTCAAAGATAGAAAGAAGAAAATGCCCTTACAGCAAACGGGCAAGCCACTTGTGGCCAGCCCGTACGCTGTACAGGCAAACCAGTTAAGGAGTTAGAATTCAAGAATATATGAAAAAATGCTGATATTTGATACCCTCCTTGATTAGTATGAAGTTAGCTTCCTATTAGTCATGCTAAAAATGTTATCACTATGTATTCTTTTTATTCTTGCTTTATATTTATTATAAAAGATTCATGTTTTATATGCTATTGTATTTTAATCTCAAAACGTAATTTGTCCCAGTTAACACTAAGAAACAACAGAACAGTCCCCTTCGCAACCGATAATTAGAAAGATGGCGTACTTCTTTGATTAGCTTACTGTTTATTAACAACGAAATGTCTGTGAATAAGAATTAAGATAAAAATTGATTTAAAGTAATAAGAAATAAGATTACTTTAAAACAATTTTAAATAATTGTAAAACTAGATCATGAGGGTTTTTAGTTCATGCATTATTATTATAATGGATGTGCCCTCCTAATAATGAATGATTAGATAAATACTGTAACTGCGCGAGTAAAAAAAAGGAAAGTAATAAACCTTTCACATTATTACTCACTTTTACTATCTACATTGTTCAACTATCTAATCCCTTTTGTATTCAATTTCATTTCTATTTCAAAATATGTTGCGGACTCCCTTTCGCTGAAATGTGATTGTTCACCAAAGAATGAGACATTTTTTTAAAAGATATACTTTGTTATACACTTTATTATTCACTAGCTATGGGAGTCAGTTTTGATACTAATGTAAATATATCTAAGATAAAAATACTATACTTATCATTAATATAGCCGATCCTCAGCGCAATACTATTAGTCCTTAAACGTCTAACTTTTTCACCTGGAACACTATCTAACATTTTAATCTCAGCAATGGCAACTATCACCATCGTCAACTTCCCTCTTCACTTGACTTTAAATAGGTACCCTCATTAAAATAAATCTCGATTCCTTTACAGAAAGAGGTTGTATAATCATATAACGTCAGGAAAAGTATTTCCCCCAGAGGATTAGTCAGAATTGGAAATAGAATTCGTTAAAAAAGAACAAATGTCAGATGAGAGGGAATTTATTGAATTATGTAGAGGGTCTCACACATTCAGAGCACAGCAAAACTTTAAATATCTTAAAATAAGAAAGTAATATCTGAGTGGTAAAAATAAGGTAAATATTTCTTTTCCCCTTTTCTTCCCATATAATTCTAACCCTCATGTGTACACAGGTACATAAACTTTTTTGGACTTGTCTTAATATTAGGATTTAAATAAAAACTGGAGATAAATGTATCCAATCTTTATTTTTTACTAACTGAGGGAAAGTTACTAGATTTTTATCTAACACTTATCGATTTCTATCTAGGTGCAACTGTGAGAGATATTTAATGCTTAGAAATAGTAACATTTTTTTACCTTATTTCCAACAGCACAGAGGATTAAACGAAGCTGTGATATAGCTTGGATTTCATTTTCAAGGTATAAAAAAATTCTCATTTGAACATATGCAGAAGATTTGAACATTTGAACATATGCATTCATGTTTTAAATTCCTATGAACTTCAGAGACATGTAAAAAATTATTATTTCTTCTAGAATATCTTAAATGCATAAAAACTTCTATTTTTTCGAATTTAGAATCGTCTGAATACTGAGCGTATAATATGGAAGTTAAATACAAAGTTCATTACATGTATATAATTCAAAGTTATTTTTTGATTGAAATGTTTTGTCCATTTACGGATGATTTTTAACCTCATAACTCTGATTAAAGAAATAAAAAGACCACAATATAGTCAATGGTAATGCCTTAATAAATTCATTACACAGTTAAAAATACGTTTTACATTTTCATTCCAACCGATAATCATTGGTTTAGTCAAATTAAAATCATGAACGAAATTAATGAGCAAAATTTAGAGCAAAGTGCTTATATGTACAAATTTAATAGATTTCTTGCATAGCTTTACTTATATTTACAATTATTTACTTATTATTTTTGTACGGAAATTTCATTCAGCATAAATTTTATGAGCGTATTTTCCACATGAAAAAATATTTATATATTTATGCACTGTGAAGAGAAGACATATAAATTTAACTTTTTCCTGTAAATAAACACGGGGAATATTAGTCTAATCAGCTTATCTTTTAAAAACCTAATTCGTTCTACTTCAGTAAAAATATGCTCAGAACTAAATGATACTTTGATAAATAAAAAGAAAATTCCGGTACCCTTCCGTTTCGCCGGCGCAAATCTCGCCAAGCTGGCTTTATTGACGACAACACACATCTAATACATAAAAAAATGTTAATAAATGCTAGCTCTCATTGATTTATCCTCTTATATATATATATATATATATATATATATATATATATATATATATATATATATATATATATATATATATATATATATATATATATATATATATATATATATATATATATGTATATATATATATATATATATATATATATTTATATATATATATAATGAAAAAGACGTTACTGATAAGAAAAGACCATAACTCGTTTTGAAATGTGATGGTGAAATAATACCAGCGGGAATATTCCATTTGGCGTCGATTGTATCATTTTTTGGCGACTTTATCACCTGCACCGACGAAATGGAAAAGTACCGAAATTCCTAATGAGGATGCCAATCTAGATGTAATGTAGAGAAATCATTCATTCATAGAGTTTGATTACATTTGTTGAATACTACATAAAAATTTTCAGTCATATGTTTCAAATAAACTTTTATAAACTCATATAAACTCATTTTGTACTATTTTATCATTCCTTTTTAAGAGAATTAACTGTTAGGAATAATAGATAACCTTTAATATAGACTTTTTACACTTCCCAGGGGAGTGGACAAGTTCAGTTATTTTAGTTTTATCGCGGAATATACAATTTTATATAGAACCATTAATAAAGCATTATAAAAATAACATTTTCCTTACTTTTTCTCCGACTCTTTCCCATTATTGAAGAAATCCTGTGTTTCTGTGTTATTTTGATGGAATGGAGTTTTCCATGCTCCCTTGAAATATATAGCATTCAACAAAATCATGAGAGTGGCTGGATTTAATTCTCTTATAAGGTGTTTGATTCTCTGGTGTGTTTGATCTTTAGCCCAGTCATTGATGCCTCTAATAACTTTATCAGAATCTTTCGAAAAATCCACTTCCTGGAAGGATGCTCCGTACCATTCTTTAACGTTCCTTCTAAACTCAGGAATCGTATTCGTGCTCTTGTTTACAAATACAGAGTTGGCAGAATGTATAACGGTTTCATTCGTAAAGCGATCCATCCGTAAAAGGTTCTTGAGGAAGCCACTAAATGCTTTGTGTAGAGTTTCATCTTTTATATCAGCTTTCTCGTACCCAAGTGCTTTTCTCAATTCCTGTGAAAGGTTTACAGGACAATGCTAAGTTAAATTTATAATGGTTTCTGAAATTCCAGTATAAAACTTTCATATATTGAGTAATGTAATAAAAAATTATCTTTCTCTTCTATGTGAATTTTATTTTTATTATGTTTAAGGTATCCGACTATACGTTCAGAACCTTGATTTTAAAAAAGAGTATAAATGGATAATTTTCATGATATTTAGTGTCACTTAGTTTAGAATACATGTATAAATTCTTTTAAGGGCATTATGACAAAAAAATTATTTGAGTACAATATTTTGGCAAAAAATTAACTTAGAATAATCTTTTTCAAAACGTTCTTCTTTTATAAAAAATGCTTCTATAGGGTCTTTTTTTAAAGGTATAGAACTTTAAATTGCAATAAAACAACTATGTATTATTCGATTGACATGAATTTTTTTTATTCGAAAGATAATCTTGTGGCATTACATTTTAAATATGATTTCTGGCATAGGACTGCCACGGCTGGCTCGGATGTAGTCCAATCTGGACGTCCAATTTTCGATGACTTTTTCCAACATTTGTTGCCGTATATCGGCAATAACACGGCGAATGTTGTCTTCCAAATGGTCAAGCGTTTGTGGCTTATCCGCATAGACCAATGACTTTACATAGCCCCACAGAAAATAGTCTAGCGGTGTTAAATCACAAGATCTTGGAGGCCAATTCACAGGTCCAAAACGGGAAATTAGGCGGTCACCAAACGTGTCTTTCAATAAATCGATTGTGGCACGAGCTGTGTGACATGTTGCGCCGTCTTGTTGGAACCACATTTCCTGGACATCATGATTGTTCAATTCAGGAATGAAAAAGTTAGTAATCATGGCTCTATACCGATCACCATTGACTGTAACGTTGTCGCCTTCATCGTTTTTGAAGAAGTACGGACCAATGATTCCACCAGCCCATAAAACGCACCAAACAGTCAGTTTTTCTGGATGTAACGGCGTTTCGACATACACTTGTGGATTAGCTTCACTCCAAATGCGGCAGTTTTGTTTGTTGACGTAGCCATTCAACCAGAAGTGCGCTTCATCGCTAAACAAAATTCGCTTATGAAAATCGGGAACAACGGCAATCTCGTTTTGGGCCCATTCGACGAATCTACGCCTTGCTTGATCATTTTTAAAATGTAATGCCACAAGATTATCTTTCGAATAAAAAAAAATTCATGTCAATCGAATAATACATCGTTGCTTTATTGCAATTTAAAGTTCTATACCTCTAAAAAAACACCCTATGTAATAATAATATGTTGTACATATAAAGTAAATAAAGATTTCTCTCTCACGCGCGCGTTCTCTCTTCCAGAGAGTCTGAACTAGGATTTTTGAAAAATTCTCGTTATTTTCAGAGTTACTACCAATTAAAATAATTATCGCCGTTTTTTACTTAAAATTTCTCCCCTCTGTTGTAGCAAAGTATGAATAAATCCCTTCTAAGATGTATATTTCAAAAATTCTAGTTCAGCTTCTGTACAGAGGTCGGAGCTATATATAGGCAAAATATTATTGTAATAGAAGCATTTCTCATAAAAGGAGAACGTTTTAAAAATTGGTCATTCTATGTTCATTTTTTGTCAAAATATTGTACTTAAATAATTTTTATTGTTATTATATTCTTAAAACAATTTTATATACATTTTCTAATCTAAGTGACACTAAATATCATAAATATTCTCCATTTATACGCTTTTACACAATCACGGTTCCAAACGTAGTCGGATACTTTAAGTGATACCTGTAAAATTGCATTATATTATACAAAAAATAAAAACTCTGTTTACTTCTTAAGAGCTCGAAGATCACTGAGCTAAATTCATGACGGTCACATTATTAATACAATCACGTGTTCCTGACTGAATTTAAGTTGACTTTATAGATTTCTATTTGTAAAATTTAAATAAAATTTCTTATTTGATGATTGGATAAAGAAGTTTAAATATTACGATTCTTCAAAATGTGTTCAAAAATTTTTTTAAATACTCTTATGTTATACTAGTAGGATTCAAAAGTGTGTCATTGCATTCTTCCCCTTTTCTAAAAAAATCACGTGGTCAGTGGGTTGCCATGGTGGGATATTTTGTAGACTAGACAGATGTATTTACTAATCTGCGATTGAAAGAAATTGTGTTTGTTGAGTGGATAACGGATAACAATTTTTGTGTTCGTTTGGGAAAAAGTGCTCCGGAGATTTACTAAATACTGAAGCAGGTGTAAGGCTGGGATACATTATCACGAATGCAAACATTTGAGTAGCATTGACGTTTCAGACTTTTCGAAGACGACAAACGCTCTGGACGTCCGCAGACTTCCCGCACCGCTAAAAACAAGGTTTCTGCGAAGATACGTAAGAACAGGCTTCAAACAATAGCAGAATCAATTGGGATACCTTCCGCTACATGTCATTGGATACTGACTAAGCATCTTAACAGGCATAGGGTGTGTTAACATATCGTTCGAAACGAAACGAAAATTAGATTTAACGGGTGCCAGCGAAATGAATCGCTTATACCCAAATTCGCGGAGAGAAAGTGGCAATGAAAATCGATATTCCCCGCACGTTAAACGAAGACCAATCTACAGATGAAGTTAAAAGTGTATCTTAGGTTTAATTGGGTAGGTTGTTTTGATGACATTTACAAATCATGGCAAAGGTGTGTCTTATTCTGAAGAAGGATGTGTTTCAGCAGTTTAATTAGTAATGTTTTTTTAAGTTATAGACTCAGTCAAGGAACTTTTGAATCCTACTACGTACATATATTTTTAAATCAAGTGCAATTTACTTACCCCTGTGCGTTTTTATTGTGGTCATATATGTACTTTTTAAAAGAAAGTTTCTGTAAAAAAGCAAAAATTGGCAACAGCGAATCGTATGAAGTGATAAGCTAGAAACACATGAACTTAACACATTGATTATCACACATAAAGGCTTTCTATTATACTTAATAATGCACCCACTTTACTGTCTAGTACAGCAATACTCTCAACCTACGGCCCACCGAGCCTTTTTAAGTGACACGGCTGTGGTTCATTGCTATGATAAATTTACTGATTTAAGAACATTGTATTTAAAATTTGGTGGAAAATTCTTTGTCAAGAAAACAAATATATCACTTTGATTTTTTTGCTGTCGGTGTCGTACGGGTTGGAATTAGTATTTTTTTTTCATTTGGAACGGTTACGGTTATAGATAACAGACAACAGTGGAGTAGTGACCATTTTATGAGTGGAATTATTTTTTTACTATCTTTCATATCTTGCAAGCGAAAAACATTCGAAGAAAATATATCGTTTCGGGATAATTGGGAGGTTGGGTATTTTGTAGTGAAAAACAAACATGGATCAGCAATTGTTTGATTTGTCACAAAAGTGCTGTATTTTAAAAGTATCAATAAACAGGGATCATTCTCAATGACAGTTCTCGGATATCTCTTTTAAGATGTGATAAATATAGGCTTTCTTTAATAATCTTTGCAACAGCAACAAAGTGGTTTGTCAGTGGGAATGTCACTGCGGTAACAAAGTCATCCTATGAAAATTGTTATATTATTGGTAATCATACAAAACCGTTTACTGATGCAGAAATTGTGAAGGAGTGTTTCTTAAATGCTTCTAATTTAGTGTTAGTGACAAAAATATAAAATATAATAATTATAAAAGACAAAACAGGAGTTAAATTTTTTATGAATTTTCCACGTCTTAAATTTCCCATGTTATCTTGGTTTTAAAGCAGTTATTTCCCCCTCCCCATTTATCTTCATGTTGCGGCCCGCGTGAAATAAATAACATATGTATGCGGTCCGCGTGAAATGACAGATGTATGCGGTCCGCGTGAAATAGCTGACATATGTATGCGGTCCGCGTGAAATAGCTGACAGATGTATGTGGCCCAACAGAAAAAAAAGGTTGAGTACCCCTGGTCTAGTATGTTTTAAAAAATACGCGAAGCGTAACTGTAATAGAAAGTTATAAAATACAATAAAACGTTCTATTTAAAGAAAATTGTAGCTAAATTATTAATTCTCAAAGAAACAATTTGTAAAGAATATTGTTTCTCTTTTTAATTTGAAAACCGTAAAAATCATCTTATTTATGAATATTTTGCTCAAAACATTGTTTTGGGGGCATCTTTCTCACAATAAATGACTTCAATTATATCACGAGCAACAAAAACTAACGCAATTGGAATTTTAAATACAGAATAAAAAGTTGCATATATAATTCAAAATTTAATGCAATTCAATTTTATCCACTTGATTTTTTTAATTCATAGAGTTAAATTACACTAGCCATATTTTAATAACACATTTGTAACAAATTTGGAAACATAATAAAAGGGAAACTTTCTCTACCCGTTAATTTTCTCTTTACTCAAGATCAAAAATAAATGATAAAAAAAAATGAAAGATAAACAGGACAGTTCGCCTTACAAAGGTTAAATCAATTAATTAATGCTTTTTGGACAACAATCTCTAAAAGTAACTGAAGACATCAACGTAGGAAAAATGATCTTCAATTGAGTAAGATAACGTAATTCTTGTCAAAAATATAAAAATTAATTCAGAGGTTCTTTTTTTTTCACTGTCTAATCAAAACCAAAGGCGAGTCAATATGTTTAGAATAATTAAATTTTGATAAGTAATCCGAAATAACCTAAATTCTTTAAACAGACATATGGATACCAACATTATGGTAATTATAGACTTTAAATCTTTTATAAAACACACCTATACACAGTGAACAATTTTTTTAAAAAATTCCGATATATTCTATGTGATTTATTAAATCAAAATTTAGCTAGAGTTAAGATTAAAGTGAGATCCAAACACATGCTCAAAAATTTTCTTGCAAACCTCCTTTTTTTAAAAAAAAATGTTTTGAGAACTGGAATTGCTTTTTGCAGATTTTCTCTTAAAGTCGAAAGTTAACATCTATAAAAATCTTGAGAAATAGATCAGCAAATAAAATACATTTTCAACCAAACGTTAAACGATAAACGAAGAAATTAATATATGCGAGGAAGGAAGTAATCTCTAACATTTAAGAGGGTTTTTTGGAGGGGGGGTAGAGACATATATTAAGTACATATAAAATAAAAAATGCTAAAATTAAGAAGCGAAAAGCAATTATTACTACTAAAATGGGTAAAAATTTATAAAAGCGACGGAGCTGACTCTGATCAAAAAGTTTTTTAAAAAAAATTTCAATTTTAATGTATTACTTTGCTATTCCTTTTTTGAAAACTAGAGTCCTTTATCTTAGCTATAACATGAAATTGCATAAAAAAACAGTGATTATATTCACATAAGGGACTGTAAATTTTGAAATAATACAGTGATTAATAAATCTGAAGGTTAAAACACTTCTACTGTCATGCAGAACATACGCACAAATTACAGCTAATTATTTTCAAAACTTTTTGAGCAATGGCTTCTTGAAAAAAAACAAATTTCAAGTAAAACGTATTTTAAAGTTTGACATCTTATGTAAAGTTATGGCATCTGCTTTTACTGAAACGCTTGTAGTTTTTGTTCTAGCGAATGGAAAATAAAAACGGCATTTTTATAATGCTAATAAGATGGCCTATAAAATAAAACTATAAAAAAAACTGTCAATTTTTGAGAAAAATCACGATTTTAGGGTAATTGGATACCTTAAATGAAATTACACTAAATACCGGAATTTAATGGATGCTATTTAAGTAACTTGCAGTGAAATATATTTCCCTTTTTTCAATATATTTTTTCCTTTCATTTTCGTAACTATATCAATTTTGTTGTTGCTAATGCCACCTGTCTGACGTAGTCAGAACGAGGCCCACGGAATTAATCGTGGCAAGGGGCTAGAAGTAAGCCTGTCGTTGTCCCAGGCCTTGAGCACCATACAAGGTGACAGTACGAATTAGTTCGGTGAAATTGCTCGAAGGGATGATAGATGGTGACACCACCTCCACAATTTTGTCATGGGTCTGGAGGGGAGGGAAATATTCTCCAGTCCCCTGCACTCGTGATTCAGCCCACAAGACTTTCGAACCCACTGATTTAACGAGCACGTACTTCGTGTGTACTCGGGGGGTGTTTGGTGGCATTGGGCATCGAACCCATGACTTCCGGTCTGGAGTCCGATGCTCTAACCACCAGGCTACCCACGGCCCTATACGAATTTTAAATCGAATAAATATATTTTTATCTCTCTCTCTCTCTCTCTAATGGTACATTTCAAATATAAAAATAATTCAAAATATATAATAAAATATCTAATATTAGCTCCTACCTCTGACGTCTCCCCGACTGAACCATAATAGAGCATGCTGAACACTGAAAAAACACTCAAAGGAGAGAAAAATACATTTTCTGTTGTATCTTCAGTTAGTTTCCTGTGCATATTGAAAGCGAATTCATTGTTAGCTGAGGCCAACTTTCGTAGATTTTCTAGATTAGCAGTGCCTTCCATAGAAACAAATGAAACTCCAAAAGTGAACAATAGCCAAAGCAGACAAATATAGTATTTAATCATTCTGGCATCTATTTCCTTGATAAAATTGCACTGAAAGAAAAATGCAACGAAAGATTTAAATTCGAAAAAAATTTCAGCAATGATAAAAAGTAAATTACGTTATTAAAACAAGTAGTATAAAATAAAAAAATTTAAGTCAATTCCTACTTAGATCAACAAAGAAAAATTTTATTTTAGCTACTTTTTATTAAAGAGTTACAGTTAATATAAATATGTATATACATTCGACAGAATCACAACATTAAGGGGTAATTAATTTTTATTAATTATCATTAAAGTATCGTATTCTCATCCAAAACAATCGTATATATAACATTTCAGTTCAACTGAATATTTTAAAATGTGAGGGAAAATAACCTTTTCAAGTTTTGACATAAGTCGCCAAAAGGGTCGCTAGATCGCCAAAAATGATGCCAACGTGGCTGTATTTGTAATTTTTTAAATAATTAGTTTCAATCAATTAATTTTTATTAATTATAATTAAATTATTGTATCGCCATCCAAAATAAAATCATGTATATAAAATTTAATCTCAATTGAACTCTTTAAAATGTATTTTATTAGCGATAGAAAATTCTTCCAAGATAAATAAATAAATGTATAGAGACTGTGAGCTATAATAGTAGGAATTGAAAAAAATTAAGAAAACATTTTATAAATGAAAACTTAAAAAGCATCACGGCATGAAATATCTAAAACAATTTTTTTAAAAAACAATGTATATTATTTTTTTATTATATGATGGCATAAACGTTACAAATATGTGATGTTTTTATTTTCATTTTATTCTTAGATCAGTGATCCCGGTAAGAAAATTATATACTGCTATTGCTAAGGACGGATTTTTTATTATATGATGGACATTAGAATAAAGAATATTTATAAGTACAAAAGCTGTGAAACATCTGAAAGAAAAAAAAATATGTGATGTATCTAAAAGTTTTTAGGTATTCATGTCCACCGTTTATTCTACCATACTTTGCACAACATTATCCAGCAGCTGTTGAGGCAATTTATCCCATTCCTCTGTGAGTGCACGGATAAGGGTGTTCTTGTTTGTCGGAGGAGAGTTTCGACCAGCAACTTGCCTCCCAAAGCATCCCACACATTTTTAATGGGGTTTAGAAGAACGCGCTGGCCAAAATATACTATGAATATTGTCGTCCATAAAAACAAATTTATCACCGACAGCACCACGGAAAAGACGAACATGAGGAAGTAGAACTTATGCAACCACATGTAGGCGCGTGCGGAAATTGTCATGATAATAATGTCGGATATCGTATATTTTTTACGATCTACTCTCGCGCCTGATCAGTTGGCATCTATCGATGACAGACTGAAAATCTGAGAATAGTACGCATGCCCATTCCTGTTCAGTCCAATTATGATGCTCACGACACCATTGCAAACGGGAAGTATTTGTATGGGAACAGGTCTTGCGTTGAATATTTATTCCTGAGGCAGCAAGAAACATTTGCCACCACAGCTGTGGTGCGCCTGTTCCTTTTTGCTGATAGGACGATCTGTCTTCAGCAGGCGGAAGACCTCTCTCGTGCCGTCTACTATACATTCCAGTAGTTTTAAATGACTTCCACAGCCGTGAAACAACGCTGTGAGCGATGTCGAACTCCCTGGCAACATCTGTTATTTTTCGCCCTTCTTCGATCTTTCCATCGGCCACGCATAAAATCATCTATGTGATGTCGGGAAGACATGCGAAAAATTTTAAGTTCGTGTATTAAATCTTTCCTGTAAAGCTCGACTTGAAACAACAACTGTCCACACGTCAAAACCTTTAAATCCTTATGAACGCTATCACGTGACGAACAGACATGGAAAAAATTGGCATACTCATACTTCTTCTTACGATGCACTTATTCTAATTTTCCACATTTTGCTTCCTTTTATTTTGTGGTTGCTATGGATGATAGTGTTATCCGTCCTTAGCAATTGTCCAGCAGTGTATATGCGTTAATAAGCGTAATTTTTAATCTAATGTATTATCAAATGTAGATATATTACCTCACTTAAATTGGTAGAAAGTGGTTGAATATTTATTAATATCACACTGTGAAGCAGCGGAAGAGCTGTAGGCTGCAGATTTCGTTATACTGAACCACGCTCATGCGACAAGGATGACATATGAGCTCGCTCTCCACTCTCCAAACTGCCACACGATGCCAAGAGTACCTCGGTTCTTAAGTAGCATAAAGGTTCAGTTACAAATTTTGCCAAAATTTGATAGCCCAATGTTAATGCACTTCAGAGCAACCAAACGCAAAATTCCAAATTCTTCTCTTGAAATTGAAGTTGCCATTTTAATGGGAGTTTGGTGTTTAACATTTTTAATGCATATATCTACTTTTTTCTCATTCCTTCAGATTTTTTACATAATTCGAATTCTAAAAATGGGGATGCGAAATTTAAAATGAACCTATTAAACAAGGAATTTAAATTTTATCAGACTACCGGTTTATTAATGAAAAGAAAGAGCTTGAAACGTTGGATTTGAGAAAAGAATGCAATTATAAAAAAAGGAACCCATAAGTAGTTTTCGGAATTTTCAATGCAGTCATTTACATCAATGTTAATAGCTGAAAAGTAATTAAATTCTGAGAATAATAATAGATTAATTGAATTGATTATACAGATAAGACAAAATCTTTCCGTTACGAAATCATTTTTTTTTATCATGTATAAAATTCATATTGTCAATGTTCCGAAATTCGTTTTAATCTAACATTTAATTCTGAAGGTAATAAAAAACATTGAAGGGTTAAAAGCTTAGTTAACTTCACACTAACAATTTGTAGAATTCGTTGCATTTTAGAAAGCTGCATCGATAAATAAACATTACAAATTAGTAAGGCTGTTTTCGGTTAATATTAAAAGAGTAGGACTCAAATTTGGAACATTTTTTCAGATATAAAAGAAATAAAAAATTAATATGATATTCAGGCTTTACTATCATTTAAAGAGCAGTATTTTTTATCATACTCCTCATTTTTAACCGAGTTGATTCATTTTTTCTGGTATAAAATATGTTTCACGTTTTTTCTCCTATATAGTAATGTGTTAAATGGGCTAGGCCTTCACGTTTTAAAACTAAAACGAAAATATTCATGGAATATTTTGAAAATTTTAAAAACACTATATTGTTAACAGAGGTATAAGCTAAGATATTGCAAATTTCCATGGAAATTGAGACATTTTTCTGTCTGAAAATGTGCTTCGCGTTTAGTTCAAGCTCTCTTACTTTTACCAAAGACAGCCTTAAGAGGAGTTGGAAACCTCTCTCTTTCTCTATACTGACAATGTTAAATTGGCTGTTTTCGATGTACCTCTTCTCAAACTCTGTTTTATGTACATGCTTGAAATTTTTCATACTATTAAAGTACACCTCTCTCATTATACTAAAATGAGCTTTTAGCTAATTTTTAATTTTTTAATAAATTATGAAATATTTTATCAAACATTGTGAAATTTGACCCATTTTTTACTTAAAAAATTTGTAAAAATTAAATTTTTGAGTTTTTTACAAAAAGCTCATTTTAGTATATGTTAGACATCATTATAAATAATTCATAAAACATTTGCATACCTGTGAACAGTAGTTTCGCAGAAAAGGTACATCGCACATTAAAATTTACATTTTGAGATAAATTGATTTTAATGTATACAGTGAGACTTCTAATCGACTAGGAAATAAAAAAAATAAAAGGCTCAATTTAAAATAAAAGATACATGTTTTGGTTTATATCAGTCGTTACACTTTTAAGCAAAAACAAAGTAACTTGTTTACAATTTTCGCCATTAAAATGGGCGTGGCCCAAATTCAATGATTATTTAAAATACGTTTTAAGGGCTTCTAAATAGCCTAGAGGTTAAAGTAAGGTATTTTTAGAAAGGTTAAAATCTATACAGTTTGAAAATGTAAAAATCTCAAATTGTCAAAAAAATAAGATTTTAGCTTTCCAACACCCCTTAAGTCACCACATTTCAACTAATAAATTTTGACCTTGAACTTTTCCTAGACTACCTGAGGAAGTTACAAAAAAAATTTTAAATTTGAGAATTTATTATATGATGCATAGAACTATCTAAAAACTTTGGAATGTTACAATATATTTCGTTTTCCTGACTGCATTTAAAACTAAACAATTTTCTTGAAAAGGCAGTGCTTCTCAAACTTTCAATATTGGCGACCTAATAATCAGTCATAATTTCCTCGAGCCCCCCTCCATACAATAACAATGTATTGAATACAATAATGCTATACTTTGACGCTAAACCTACAATACGACTTTAAATTCTTAAGTGCCACCAGCGTATATAAACGTCTCACTCAGCCAGTGAATTAATTGCCCTGGACGTATGTATACGTCTTTTCAAAGTACAATCTTTTGCGAAGAATTTGCTTATTTATTCCTTTTCAACCCTTCCCCCATACACCACATACGCACGCCTACTTGTTAAATGGTGAGATTGGGGAGGGAATCGCCTAATTTTTAATCGGCATTTAAGGGATCAATTATAAACCATACAAATTATCAAGATAAGTGTTAATTTTTGCATATAATTTTATATACGACAAGCCCATGGGGTAACTGGTAATTAAATTTGTTCTTAGTATCGTTAAATTAATTATAAAATACATTGTGCAGCACTGATATTTTTATAAGTGTAAATTTGTACTTAATTTTTTATTGAGTCAGAATGTATTTTGTTCAGTAAATCAATTTTTTTTAATAATCCCTTGTTTTGACTTTTCAATATGCTCGCGCCACCCTCGTAGGGTTATCACACCCCCTAGGGGGCATGCCTCATAGTTTGAGAAACACTGCTGTAAGATATTTTTATAATCGTTGAAAAAATTAGCCCACACAGTACACCTAATTCTGTTTTTTACACGATAGATACCTTCCCGTAGAATTCGTGAAAAAATATTAAGTTGCATAGTAAATTCATTCCAGCACTAAGAAATCAGGAAACATAATATAATAAACCATGAGCTTTCATGTTAGGATCTTAAACATTTTACTTCTTAAAGATTGTATATGAATCACACATTCATTTGAAAAGAAAAACATATTATTAATTTATGGACATAAAAACTAGGCAAATGAGTTTAATATCAGCCCTAGTTTAATGTCACCTCGTCCGATATTATGCTTAGTTTTCTTTTTCTTTCACATAATAAGAGATCTCAGGGGTGTTAAATTTATATAGAGGTCTGAAAATATAAAGAATTTTCAAACAGGTATAATTCTTTTGAATTTAAATTAAATGATTCGAATATTTTGCACATTATTTATAAAAGAATGGGGCTGCAGAAAAGTATAAAATGTTTAAAATTTAATAATAATTTTAAAAGTCATAAGCATATGAAAATTCTATAATAAATATTAAGTATTTTTTGCGTTGCGCACGCTATTTTCTAAAATAGTAGACTCTGATGTATAAAACTTTATAGAATTATAAAATGCATCACACTCTTTAAACCCTAACTAATTTTAGTATTACAAGGTAAACAAAAAAGTTCTTGCCATTTTTAATGACCCAAAAGAATATGACATACAAACAGCGTAGCCTATTGTTAGTCCTCGAAGTAATCACCAACGGCACCCAGCACCTTCTGCCAACGTGTCTACAGTTTTTCAATCCCCTTGCGATAAAACTCGGGGGTGTGGAACGCAAAGAAGTCCGTGAGAGCTTGGCGCTCTTCTGATTCTTTGGTGAAGGATTTACAACGAAGATTATTGTCCAGGGAATGGAAGAGGTGGTGATCTGATGGTGCAAGGACATGTGAGTAAGGAGGATGACACAAAGTCTCCCAACCTAATTGCTGTATCGTATTCCTGGCCACCCGGGCGACATGCGGCCTCGCGTTATCATGCAATAACAGTACACCCTTTCGATTAACCAGTGCTGGCTCCTTCTGATGCAGTGGCTGTGTTGTACAAATTCCAATTTCTGCAAAAACAGATCCGCAGTAACCACTTGGCCCGTTGGTAGCAACTCATATTGAACCACTTGACGACAAGTCCACAAAACACAAAGCATAATTTTGCGTGGGTGCATAGGTGGTCTTGCGCTGTGCGGGATAGTATCCTGGGGTGACAACCAATGTTTGGAAAGCTTGGGTGTGTCATAAAGGACCCACTTCTCTTCACTGGTCAGCACTCTATTGAATATGGATGCGCTGCTGTGGCGAGATAGCAACGATAAAGAGGCTGCCACTCGTTGTTGCTTATGGACCTCCAACAGCGTGTGAGGAACCCACTTGCTCAGCCTGTACGTCTTACCTAAGCGGCGCAGATGAAGTCTAACCTTTTCACTGGAAGTGTTGAATTGTCTGGTAAGTTCACCACACGTTTGACTACTGCCTTCCTCAATGGCCACCTGCCGGGCGTCGTCATCCAAGGCCTGTGGTCGTCCTGTTCGAGCTTTATCACAGAGGGACAAATCTCCCGATCTGAATTTTTAAAACCAATGCTTTGCCATACGCTCATTGACAGCCCTATCCCAAAATACTTGGCATATTCGGCGACTTGATGCAGCGACTGATAAGCCCACTTTGAAGTCGTAAAGTCAACAACCCTGAACGAGTTCCTTCGATACATACGTTTCGCTTCACTACTGTACCAATTCCGATTGAAGAATGGGAGCAGTGGACCTGCGTTTATAACAACTGATATTCCTACACTCGACTGACAGTTTCTCAATTACGTCATACACGATTTTGCATACTTATTCTCACTTTTTTCAATGGAAACGCTCAAACGGCAAGAACTTTTTTGTTTACCTTGTATATATATTTTGTATTTCAAAATATTTGTAAAATATTGCAATTTTTAAAATATTTTTTTAAAAATGTATTTTATTTATTAAAATATATCAGTTATTATTCTATTTATATAAAAATAGCTACAATGTAATAAGAATACATTTAACTTTATAAAACAACTTATAGCTAGTAATTAAAGCTACTATTTTAGAAAATAGCAAGCGCGACTTAAAACTTAATAAATATTTCTTATAGAAAAGTTTCTTATTTTCATATGCTTATAATTTTTAAAATTATGATTATATTTTAAACATTTTATACTTTTCTGAAGCCCCATTCCATTATAAGTCATGTGTAAAAGATTCGAATTATTTAAATTAAATATCCAGAAATTATACCTGTTTGAAAATTGTTTATATTTTCAGACCTCTAGAGAAAGTTAACACCCCTGAGACCCCTTTTGCTATGTTTGGTATCGTGAGTTCCATATGTTGATATTATTCGCGTTTTTCAAAATTTGGTCTTATCTTCTCCGTTCGAATCCGAGTTCATCTGCCGCACTTCCGATTGGGTATGTGACCAAAACGTAGGTACAATAACAGTTAAAGAAGTAAAGGCGGTAATTTAAAGCAAGAAAAGATATTTTCAGTTTCATTACTCTATTCTTTTTCATAACTGAAAAATATTTTAAAAAATCAGGAGGATCTGAAATATTATTACAGAATTTTATTCAATTAAACTATTTATCGAGTAATTTTACGATCATCTCAAAAGTGTTCTGTTCTATAAAACAGGTTTTTTTTATATCTACTCATTGAATGAAGTCTTTCAACATCTATCTGAACTTCATTAGTACATGTTCCTTTTCAAGGGATATAAATACTGCTACAAAATATTTTTTGAAGACTGGATTATTTTGACTTCAGAAATTTACAAATTTATTGAAGCTCCAAATTAAAATCAAACAAATCAAATACGATTGTAAAAGTAAGATTTTTTAATAAAAAGAAATTATAAACTTGTAAAAGATGCCACAAAGCTCTACTCCTGTCTTTAAAAAAAACTAAACAAGTAATATTAAAAAAAATTTAGTCAATTCCTACTTAGGTCAACAAAGAAAAGTTTATTTTAATTATTTTCATTAAATAATTACAATTAATATAAATATGTATATACATGTGACAAAATCACAATATTAAGCGGCAAAATAGAAAGCTATTTTCCCAACAATTTTCCATTTTCTTTCCTATATAGGATGTTCGACTATTATTTTTGTTTGTTAAATTTAATTATTCCAATAAAATAGTATAGCAAAAAGAAATTACATTCTCAAAAATTAGGCCATTCCAAATGAGATTCGAGCCCACGACCTTTCGATTAGAAGTCCAACGCTCTGTCCATTGCGATACAGAGACACAGTGAGTGATTTTCCTTTTTAGATATGGTGTCGGACTATCATGTTTTGTGATTATTCATTAATTAATTAATTAATATTTGAAAAAACTATATTAACATCAAGTGCCATCCACTACAAGTTTTAAAAAAATGTATTTGAACTAGAGGGGATGAATAAAAATTATTTTATCAACGATTGAAAATTTGAAGATATATAATATATATATATATATATATTTATATATATATATATATACATATATATAGGGTGAGTATGAACTAATAGTAGGAATTGAATAAATAGTAAATCACATGAGATAATTTTAAACAGATAAAATCTATTTCTCATATTAGAAACGGGATAACAAATTTCTTTCGTCTGTACAATTAGGAACTCTTACTCAATATAAAGAGGCAAATTTATTTCTCAACAACTTATAATACAATGGTTATACATTTGCAAATATTTTTCATGCATGGTCCTTCTTGCGATTAATTAGAATTTTTATTTTGCTCAAAAGTCTTCTTAAAAAATTATATTTGTAAATATTTTAAAATATAATATAGCTTATAAGAACCTGTATAAACCCCTAAAGCTCTATTTGTAATGAAAAATTATATATAATACTTTTTAATTTCAATGTTTTCTTGTTAATAATTCTACATATGTGGAATTTTTTAAAAAACACTGTATTTGAAAGCGCATGCTTGCACAAGTAGATTTAAAACCACAATTCAAATTAACAAAAATTTAATTAATGACGAGTAAAATAACATTTTTAATTATTCTATAACTTTGGATAACATACGAAAATATTAAAATATTCCACTAATGAACAAATATAGCTCTTAAGTAACCAAGTCTTCAATAAAAAAACTTATGTATTTAAAAGTATTTTTGAATAATTCATACTAAAGTATTCTCACAACTCAGTCGTCACTTTTAATCATCTTCACAATAATTGAAATAAAAATATTGCAAAATAGCATAAGCGATATTTAAATCATCAATTATCTTTTTCTTTGAATATTTATACACATAACTTAATCAAAAAAAGTTATGAACAATATGATGTTAGAATATTCTAATAATGAACATATATAGCTCTTAAGAGACCAAGCTTTCAATAAAAAAATTTGTATATTTTAAAATATTTTTGAATAATTCATGCTAAAGCATTCTCTCTCACAACTCAACTCAGTCGTCACTTATTATCATCTTCTCAATAATTGAAATAAAAGTATTGCAACGTAGCATTAGCTATATTTAAATCATCAATTATCTTTTTTTCTGAATTTTTATACACATAACTTAATAAAAAAAAAGGTATGAACAATATGATTTTCTAAAATATCCTAATGCATTTAAAAATAGTTTCTTAAGTTCTCTAATTGAACATCATGACAGAAATTTCTCTCTCTTACCTGAAATTATTTCAGTCACCGTAAAATAATTCTTCTAGAACTGAAGTACATGTCACGGTGTTGGTTATTATTTTATAGTTATTATTACAGAAAGAGGAAATCACAAACAAAATTATTCCTAAACCTTTGCAGAAGAGTCTTGATATGTAAATATTGCACATGGCATTGTTTGCAGTAGATATCTGTCTTCATTAGTTACTCAATAAGAGAAGAAATACAATGGTTGAGATGAAGTTTATAGGTATTATTGCTTTACTGAGTATTATAGATCAAAAGTTGTTTTATTTTTCAAAAAAAAAGTTCGTAAATATTTGAACCCTTTAAAAAAAGAAAAGGGTATTTTTTCAGTTTTAATGAGGTAAGCCTTTTTCGACTTTCCACTAAGAATTTATACTTCGAATGAAACTTGAATGGATTGTTTAAAGCTCATTATATATAACTTCAAGGGGATTGACTGAAAGAGCAGTAATTTATTTCATTGTTTTAGAGAACAATCAGAACAAGTGCAAAATAATTGGAATCCTTGAGTTTCCCTAAAACTAATGAATACATATGCTATTTGACTATTATTAAATCTGGTGAGACTTACTTGCGCTTCTTTTTCTTTTTAATTTTAAGCTAAATTTTTTCTAAATTTACTAATTATATTAAATAACTATCAAAGTTTAAGGGGGAAAGCTAAAATCTTATTTTTTTGACAATTTGAGATTTTTACATTTTCAAACTGTATAGATTTTAACCTTTCTAAAAATACCTTACTTTAACCTCTAGGCTATTTAGAAGCCCTTAAAACGTATTTTTAAATAATCATTGAATTTGGGTCACGCCCATTTTAATGGCGAAAATTGTAAACAAATTACTTTGTTTTTGCTTAAAAGTGTAACGACTGATATAAACCAAAACATGTATCTTTTATTTTAAATTGAGCCTTTTATTTTTTTTATTTCCTAGTCGATTAGAAGTCTCACTGTATACATTACAATCAATTTATCTCAAAATGTAAATTTTAATGTGCGATGTACCTTTTCTGCGAAACTACTGTTCACAGGTATGTAAATTTTTTATGAATTATTTATAATGAGGTCTAATGTATACTAAAATGAGCTTTTTGTAAAAAAATCAAAAATTTAATTTTTACAAATTTTTTAAGTAAAAAATGGGTCAAATTTCGCAATGTTTGATAAAATATTTCATAATTTATTAAAAATTAAAAATTAGCTAAAAGCTCATTTTAGTTTAATGAGAGAGGTGTACTTTAATAGTATGAAAAATTTCAAGCTTGTACATAAAACAGATTTTGAGAGAAGGTACATCGAAAACAGCCAATTTAACATTGTCAGTATAGAGAAAGAGAGAGGTTTCCAACTCCCCTTAATTACGAATTCTATTAAAAAATCTATTTGAGTAATTAAGGAATCACTTCTAGGAAAAAGAAAGGATTCTTTGTAAAATTTTAATAATAATAATAAATGTAAAACTAAAAAACAAAACACAAAAAATTAAATATTAAAGCTAAAAAACTTTTAAGAATGAACTTATAAGTATAGTACTTAATAAGAAATCAAAAGTCGTAATAAATAAATTTAAATATATTGAACGACATATTAAAAATATCAAGCTCTTCAGAAAACCTGCAAAATACTTTATACAGCTTCCACAAATATGTACATTCATATAGCAGAAAAGCGACACTATCTCTTAAACTATTAGACCGACAGACTCGAAATTTGGCTGGCATGTTTTTCATTATTGTTGAGCAGAGATCCAGTAACAACGAGTTTTGCGAATATCAACTCCTCCCAAGAAGGATTGCAAGAGCGTTAAAGATAAAAATTCCCGTTTTTGAACTGTCAGGCCCACAAACTTGAAATTTGGCATACATGTTTTTTTTTTGTTGTTGTGGTGATATGAATGTTTTTGTATATAATCGAAAGCTTGATAGTGTGATTTAGATATTGTTACGTCATCAGTGAACTGTAGCGTCATCTGTAAAAAATTTGTATAAGTATATATAGTCGAGCTGTACCCCGACAAAAGCGGGTGCACGAATAAAGTAGGCTTAGAGTAGCGAAAATTTGATTTTTTATCTTACCAGTTTACAGTCCACAAACAATATTGAAGAAACATTGGTCCTACGAAGCCAAAGAAAATAAGTAAAAAAAATCGGAAAGTAAAATGACTCCAACGTAGCTACTGAAGAGAAATTGAATCGCTTAAAAGATTCAATCAAAGGAACTTTAACTAGGTTAGAGACCTATACTTCGGAGAAGACAGTGTCAGAGGATACTAGTGTCACTGTAACTCAAAAAAACTCAAAACTCAAAAAAATTGAGCAATTACAGATCAATCTAGATAAAAATAGCTGAGGGTTATTGTGAAATTGAAACTTCCGAAAGCTTGGAAATCATTCAGCTGGACATTGAAGATATAAGTCAATGGATCGAGACAACCGAGGTAGGTCTCAAACTTTTAAGGTATCCGACTACGTTCGGAACTGTGCTTTTAAAAAAGCGCATAAATGGATAATTTTCATCATATTTAGTGTCAATCAGACTAGAATACATGCATAAAATTGTTTTAAGGACATTTTGACAAAAAAAATTATTTCAATATAATATTTTGGCAAAAATTAACTTAGAATAATTTTTTTTTCAAATATTCTCCTTTTGTGAAAAATAGTTCTATTATAATAATATTTTGACTGTATATAGCTCAGACCTCTTTACAGAGGTTCAACTTGAATTTTTAAAAAATTCACATTATTTTCAGAGTTACCACCAATTAAAATAATTATTGGCGTTTTTTTTTCTTAAAATTGCTCCCCTCTGTTGTCGTAAAATATGAATAAACCCTCTTCTAAGTTATATATTTCAAAAATTCTAGTTGAACCTCTGTAGAGAGGTTTGAGCTATATACAGGCAAAATATTATTACAATAGAAGCATTTTTCACTAAAGAAGAACATTTGGAAAAAAGATTATTCTAAGTTAATTTTTCGCCGAAATATTGCATTTAACTAAAAAAAATTTTTTGTCAAAATGTCCTTAAAAGAATTTTATGCACATATTCAAATCTAAGTGACATTAAACATCATGAAAATTATCCATTTATGCGCTTTTGCAAAATCACAGTTCCGAACGTAGTCGGATACCTTAATGTATTCTTTGAAAAATATTGAAAATGTAAACATTAATTTAAATGACAATGATTAACATAGTATCCGCTTACCTCAAATTCCTTTGCCAGAATTTTCTGGTATAATAGCAGAATTTTCTAATTTTTAAAATCAATGTATTAATTTAATAAGCAATAATGATCAATTCAATGATTCGCAAAACCCGTACTATCTTCGAGCATTTCTAAAAGGAGAAGCAAAGCTCTTGGAGTCATCTAGCGATATTTTCTATTCCCTCTTTAAAGATTTTGAAGATCGTTACGAAAACAAACGTCAATTGATAGACTCGCATGTCCTTGAGATAATTAATTATGAAAACATTTATAGCGAATCAGTCAAATCGTTGCGAGCTTTAATGGGTTGTATCAATAAAAACATTAGAGCACTTAAAGTTTTGAAATATGAGCATAATGATCTATCAGATATAATTTTTAATAAATATAATTCTTCAAAAAATTGACAAAGAATCTAGAAAAACAATTGAGCTTTCGTTGAAAACATCAGAAGTTCCAACATTTGATTCTATTATGAAATTTTCAGAAAAGAGAGAGAGAAGTGCCGTGTGAGAAAATATTACTCGCATGTCGCTGGGAAACGATGAAATTAGAGCTTTCATCAAATCCCTAAGGCCGCGGTAGCCGAGTGGTATAGGTATCGGACTGTGGCTTGCTTTGTCACGGGTTCGAGCCCAGTTTAAAGACCCGCCGTGTAGGGCAGCGATGCACGTTAAATCTGTCGAGATGAAACGTCCTCCCGTTGGTGTGGTGTGGTAGTTAGGAGAGGGGGTGCCAGCTCAGGTGTCGTCCACGTCACTTGACCATGGTTCAAAAATTACGTGGTCCGTCGCCAAAAGCCCTCGTGTAGCTGAACAGTGCGACGTTAATATTCAATCAATCAATCAATCAATTCATCAAATCCCTAAAGAAGATGATCAATTTACGCAAGACGTTAAAATGTTTTAGTTAAATGAAAATGATGAAATGAAAAAAAATATGCCACTTTTGGTGCTAGAGAACTGATATTTGGGGAATCGTAATAACTTTTATTATGGTTAAGATCTGCTGTGTGGGGGATGCATCCCACCCCCTCTACAACTTTTTGGCCAATATCTCGACACTCGAGCCTCACAGCCATTCGAACTTGGCTCATTTGATCGCTCTTTAACTGTTCTTCCAGTTATTATAATATCATACTCATAGGGTTATTCCTTACATAGTTTTTAATTGTGTTTTAAACTTTAAAAATTCATTTAAATCCACAATATTTTTGCTCCTGTTTGAGTCTCGGACTTGAGATTTGAACCAACTATTCCACTCGTGGAGGCCCATCCAGTCATATACTTGACTCCCATTGTGTACGTATGGGGAGGGCTTAAGCAGTAAAATATCATGCTCCTATGTTAATCCTATGGGATCTGAAAAAATTTCACCCTCTGAGGAATTGAGCTAGGGACTTGATTTTTCGAGGTCCGCCATATTTTCGTGTATGCACGAGCTTTACGTGGAATTGGCCCTCTCCGGTGCTCCCCCCTACATGGCTACCCCTTTAATAACTTGAATCCTATGCTACCTTGTTCGACTGCACCAGCTGGATTCGATTGTTCTCCCTATGAACTCTTCAAACACATGTAATTTTAGCCCAATAGCCCCATTCCTCCCCCCCTTATTTCACGTTTTTAAACAATTTTAAAAAATTTTAAATTCCCCATAGCTCCAAGGATTTTTGACCTGTATGGTTCGGAAGTACAAGGACTCAACCTCCCAGGTGTGGATTTAAATAAATTTTAAAAGTTTAAAAAGCTTAAAACAATTAAAAACTATGTAAGGAATATCCCTATGAGCATGAAATTATAATAACTGGAAGAGCAATTAGAGAGAGATCGAATGAGTGAGAGCCGAATGAACTGTGAGGCTCGGGCGTCGAGATATTGGCCAAAAAGCTGTAGAGGAGGGAATGCACCGGGGGGGACGCGTCTCAGCAGATCCTAACTATAATAAAAGTTATTACGATCCCCCAAATATCAGTCCCCTAGCACCAAAAAAGTGGGATATTTTTTCATTTCATCATTTCACTAAAACAGTTCTTGTATTTAACTAAATCACTTACTTACAACTGGGGAAAGACATCAAAGAGACGCTATTTTAACATCTTGCGTGAATCGATTATCTCCTTTAGGGATTTGATGAAAGCCCTAATTTCATTGTTTCCCTCTGACACTTTGTCGCTACTCGGTTTGAAGGTCAGCCACAAGTTTCTATTTTGACATTTGGAAATAAATGTATTTTATTAAATACGTTCATGATTTTTTTTTCGTTAAGTGCTGATGGATATAGAATTAAGTTGAGAGGATTATTAGATAACGCGTCTACGATATGCGTTATGAGGGAAGACATAGCAAGAAAGTTAGGATTTAAAAATTTAGGTCTACAAATCAATCAATAACAGGCATTAACGGAATTACACAATCCGCGATGTATTCAGCTAATTAATATTGAAGTTTCAAATCGGGATTATACCTTTGCATGCAATGTACAATGTTCACTGTTACCTAAAACTACCGATGCGATTCCTGTATCGAAATTAAATATATCGGATTTAAATATTCCAGCTTCAATTGAGCTGGCAGATTTTAATTTCTATATGCCAGATCAAATAGATATATTGATAGGAAATTAACTATTTTTTGAAATTTTAAACCCAGAAAAACATTATTTGAAGGAAGGAAATGTAATTTTACAAAATATAGCCACAGATACCCTTTCTCAGTCACAAAAACAAGCCAATTGTTGTTTAATAAGTGAACCAAGCTTAGACGTAACAGTAAGGAAATTTATTGAACTGGGGTCACTTCCAGATGATTCTAAAGAAATTACTACAAGTGAAGAGGAAATTTATTGTAAAGAACATTTTGTTAGAACCTATAAAAGAGATAAAACGAGAAGATTTATAATTCGGTTACCCATAAAGGAAAATGCAGAAACATTAATAGGATATTCCAAAGAGAACGCGGTCAAGCGACTAAATAGTATTTGGGAAAAATTAAACAAAAACTATACAATGGGAGCTCTGTATAAAGAATTTATGAGTGAATATGAACTTTTAGGCCATATGGAGTAGATTAAAAATGAAGCAATAGATAAGATTAACTATTACATTCCTCATCATTCCGTATACAAACCAGAGAAGACATCAACTCCATTGAGAGTTGTCTTCGATGCAAGTGCAAAAACACAACAAGCGGTTATTCTCAAAACTCCATCTTAATAAACGGAGGAATTATTCGATAAGATCTCTTTTCCATAGTCAGTAGATTTAGAAAACACGAGTACGCGTTTAGTGCAGATATTTAAAAAAGTACAGACAGATACTTGTTGATCCTAATCAAAGGGATTTGCAACGAGTTGTTTGGAATACTAGTGCAGAAGCTCCAGTCAAGACTTATAAAATAACTACAGTAACCTAAGGGACAGTTTCTGCACCATTTTTAGCTACCAGGACCTTAAAGGCCTTAGCAGATGATGAAAAAGCGGAACATCCTGAAGCAGCAAATGTGATTTGTAATGATAGTTACATAAATGATATTCTTTCTGGAAAGTCTACATTAGAGGGTGCTAAGAAACTCCAAACCAAATTATCTCAACTATTACTGAGAGGTGGTTTTGAGCTACACAAATGGGTTTCAAATAGCCCAGAACTGTTGAAAGATTAATCTGCATCTTCCTATGTGTTTGATAAAGAATTTCAGAATGCTCCTGGGGAAACATTAGGCATGCTATGGGATCCAAAGGTGGATTATCTCACATACAAAGTAAAGATTAGAGACAGTCAACTTCTCAAACTGAGACGTGCTTTCGGAAATTGCAAGGCTCTATGACCCTTTGGGCTTGATTGGGCCCATTGTTACGAAGGCTAAGATATTTATTCAAAGACTTTGGAAAATAAAATTAGATTGGAGTGGACAGCTACCACCAGATTCAATGGAAAAATGGAAGAACTTCTACCAAAAATTATCGAAAATAAATAACTTCAAAATTCCAAGGTGCATTCTACTTCCTGCAACAATACGGATCGAGATGCATGGCTTTTCCGATGCCTCAGGACATGTCTATGCTGCTGTTGTCTACATAAAGTGTATCAACGAATCTGGACAGTCTCAAATTAGACTATTATGCAGCAAGTCCAGAGTGGCTCTTTTGAAAACTCTCACCATACCGAGGTTGGAACTGTCTGCAGCTTTACTACTATCGATATTAGTCAAAAAGGTTGCGCCAATTCTACAATTACCTATTCATAAAATTTGGTTGTGGACGGACTCAACGATTGCTTTAGCGTGGATAAAGACCGAGCCTCATAAACTCAAAACATTTGTCAGCAACTGGGTGGTGGAGATCCAAACACTTTCAAAAGACTTTCACTGGAAACATGTGAGTTCCAAGAACAATCCTGCCGACTTAATTCTAGAGGCTGCAATGTGAATGAACTTTTAAAGAACGAAATGTGGTTCTCGGGTCCAGATTTACAAACTGATGAATACGAAGACAATCAACTCCTTCCTGATCCTTTTTACAGGGATGAACTAAAATGTGTGTGTGCTGTGACTCTTTCAATTACTGACTGTTCTTCAAATTTTTATGATGAACTCTAATGTTACAAATAATTTCAAAAAATTAATTAGAATTTTTGGCTTTATTTTTAGGTTCATTAATAACATCAAAGCTAAGGATTCTTGTAATAAAGACAAATATTTAACTGCAGATGAGTTAAATACTAGTACGGAATTTTTAGCTAGAATAGCACAATTAAGTGAGTTTAAAGCAGAAATCGATGCTTTGGAAAAAGGTAGTGTTTTAAAAACAAGTAAGTTAAAAGCTTTAGATCCTTTCTTGGATGAGAATACTTTACTCAGATTTGGTGGAAGGCTTAGTAATGCTGATTTACCATTTGAAGCAAAACATCAAATAATTATACCTAGTAAACATAAATTTACTAAATTACGTTTTGAGCATATGCATATGAAGTTTTTTCATATTGGTGATCAGGGTTTAATAAATCAAATTAGAATGCAGTTTGGGCCCATTAATGGCAAGGGTATTGCACGAAAAACAGTATATGATTGTATTCTATGCTTTATACAGAAGTCTACTGGGGTACATCAAATGCTGGGAAATCTGCCATCAGAGATAGTAATTCCAAGTGCACAATTTTAAAACTCTGGAGGAATTTTTGTGGACCTTTTCAAATAAAATTTAAAAATCAGAGAAAGAGGGTATTTTCTAAAGTTAATGTGGTGATTTTTGTATGCTTGGCTACAAAAGCTATTCATTTAGAGGCTATGACTGATTTAACAACTGAAGCATTTATTGTATCTTTGAAGAGGCTATGCGCCCACAGAGGCCGCATTTCAACTCTAATGCCCGATAACGCGACTAATTTTAAAGGCGCAGTTGCAGAATTAAATCGTTTCATAAAATTAATTTGTAACAAAAACGAGACCTTAGCAAATTATTTTGCTTCAGAAGCTATCCAGTGGAAATTTATCCCTTCTCCTCGGGGGTGTGAGGGGAGCCAGAAATAAAATCATTCAAACACCATCTCTACAGAACTCTAGTTAATAGTAAAAGAACTTTCTATTGAATTCGAGACAATAGTAATTCAAATTGTAGGTATCCTTAATTCACGTCCGTTAGTCCCATTGTCAGATAATATCAATGAATATGAAGTTTTAACTCTTGGACACTTTATAATTGGTCGACCTATTATTGCAATACCTGAGCCCTCAATTTTAGATATTTCAGATAATAGACTATCTAGGTGGCAGTATACAACGAAGTGTGTATATACTATTTGAAAACGCTGGAAAAAATGATCATCTTAATCATTTACAGCAGAGAAACATGTAGCAGTTCAAGAAAAATAATGTTGACATAGGTTGTTTAGTGCTATTAAAGGAAAACGATTTGCCTCCCTGCAAATGAGCAATGGCAAGAATCTTGGAGGTTATTTATGGAACTGACGGTAAGGTCAGAGTCGTTAAACTGGGAACTGACACTGGGGTTCTTACACGTTCTATCTCAAAAATATGTCTCTTATCAATAGAAGATAATCATGTAAATTAAAATGTAATATATATTATATTCTTAAAATATTGTATTTTTTCTTCTATTTTTGAATATTGTATTTTTTCTTATTTTAGAATATTGTGTTTATTTGTAATTTTTTTTCATTTACACATTTGTAAGCTTTATATAGAAAATTGTATATTTTAAGCATATTTTTTGAAATATTGTATATTTCAACGCCGGGTGGAATGTTACGTCATCAGCGCACTGTAGCGCCATCTGTAAAAAATTTGTAAAAGTACCCCGAGAAAAGCGGGTGCACGAATAAAGTAGGCTTAGAGTTGCGAAGTTTTAGTTTTTTATCTTACCAGTTTACAGTCCACAAACAATATTGACGATACAGATATCAAGAACTTAAAAACAATGTATACTTATGAAAGACTCAGCGAAACGTGTGGGTAACGTCTGGTTATCTATATAATTAAATCTGGTACATGTATTCTGAAATAATCACTTGTTTCTCATACTTCTCGCTGGTGCAGCAAAATGATTTTGCTGCTTAATATATTTCAATACAGCTAATCTTATTACTGATGAATTTATAAAAAATAAAACGCAAGAAAGATCTTAACGTGATTTCAAATTCTGAGTATCCAAAGCCTTGCGTAGATCAATCTTGTGAATAAAAACGGGCTCCCCCCTCCCCCGCTCTCTAAAACAAATAGCTCATGAATTTAGTTTGTATATTCTCAAGAATTTCATGTTTATTTTTATAGAAGTGTTCTAAATAAGGTTTCAAGATTCGAGAGGACAACAAAGGAATATAGAATCCTCAAGGCAATTTTGGGAAATTCTTTTGTTTTGCTTTGGAGAAACACAAATTTTTATACGTTTTAACATGTTAGGTAAAATCAAATTATGTGCTGAATGTAATACCAAGATCAGTAACTGAGAGTTTTGTGAAATGAAAGATTATGCACTATATCTACCAATAAGTATTTGGACACCCATGCAAATAAGGATGTCTTCAGTCCTATTCGACATCACGCCTTATGTACTTAAAAATCGCATAGGAAACAGCATTGGCATAATCGCATGCAAGTGGCCCCAAAATTTAAAGCTGTCTGACTTTAAGAAGGGCATATTTATCAAATGTCATAGAAATGGCTTATCCTTAAGAGATATATCTTTGAGTTAAACATTCTAAAAGTGGCAGTAGTTTTTGAGATTAAAAAGTGGAAAGTGAGTGGTGATTGTGTCGGAATGTTCTTCGACCCGGCTGACCTAGTAAACTAAGAGAAAGAGACAGATGAGTGATGTCTAAAGAAACTCTGAAAAACCACACCAAACTGATGCCCCCCACATACACCAAGAGTTCCAACAAGCATCCGGTACTGTTGTATCGATAAATATCATCCGCAAGGAAATACATTTTCTTGGTTTCTATGGTTATAATGCCACCCATAAGCCTTTGATTACAAAATTCAACCGCACCGCTCGGTTAAGGTGGTACAAAGCACTTCGAAATTGGACCGTAGATTAATGGAAACAGGTTCTCTGGAGTGATGAATCAAGGTTCAATCTCTACAAGTCAGATGGCAGAGTATGGGTTTGGCATGTGCCTAGAGAACCCCCTTTGTCTGAAGGCATTGTGCCTACAGTAAAGTTTGGCGAAGGTGAAATTATTATCTGAGGATGTTTCTCGTGGTAAGTATTAGGACATTTGATCCCAAACCATGGTAAGCTTAACGCCGATTCCTATTCCACTATTCTAGACAACAATGGGCTTCCTATGCTGGGGCAATTTTAAGGGTTGTATCATTGTTACTTTTAGGATGGCAACGTCACTTGTCATGTTGCGAGTTCAACCATGGATGGGTTTGATAAGAATGGGATGGCCTGCGCCCAGTGTACAAACCTGAATCTAGTAGAAAGCCTCTGGGACGAGTTGAATCGCCGAATTAAGGCATGTTGCAACTGTCCAAATCAGTGAAATAAATTTACATGTCTTCTCCAAGCTGAGTAGAAGAACATAACACTATCATCCAACCACTCGTGAAAAGCATGGCCCAGAGTGTTAAGGATATAGATGGGGCTGCTTCAACAGCGGCGTTGTGTAAGTGTATCCCCGGAAGTGAGGGAAGTTGTAAGTATGACAAGAGAGTGAGAGTGAGGAGCGTTAGAGAAAGTTTGAGTATAGAGTTTGTGAGGTGTTATGAGGTGTAAGAGTTTTAATGTATAAAGTGTAAGATACAGTTAGTAATGAATAAGGTGTAAGTAGTTAGAAGTTGTAAATAAAGTTTGTTATTTGTTATTAGAGAATGGTGGTTAATTCTAGACAGATAGTAACGTTAGTACACGCAGAGTTAGGCTGTAATTGTCTAAGGTGGCGGCTCTACCAACTAGTTCAATATGAATATACATTTTGTTTACCTCTTTTATCACAGATATCTAAATTACTTATTGGTAGATAGTGTAATTATACAGGAGTCAAATACAATCTGTAATTTTTGATTATAGCTAAGAATCTCAGATTTCTCAATATTTAATAGTAACGCGTCATCCGGGCAAGTAAGTTGTCTAAGTCATTTTCAAAGGAGAGGTATAGGTGTTACATCGAACAAACTTTAACAATTGTAAGTCGTCTGCTAACAAAAAATACTCAGAGGATTTTAAAATATAACGAAGATGTTATTAATGAATAAAATAAAAAGGAAGCATCTGAAATTAAAGCCATGGGGGACACAAATTTGAAAAAAAAATCAGAAACATCAATATTAAAATAGACATAAAAAAAGAAAGCGTGTATCAGTGTGAACACGCATTAGAAGCTAACTTCTTTGGCTTACATGTATTGAATTGTATAATAAAGTTTTATTTTGAAGTAATCTTATATATAATTAACAAATTTATTATTATCATTGTTATTTCAAACTGTATTTAAAAAAAATAATTAGGATGGAAAAGGTATAAGTATAAACAAAATTTTCATTTTCAATACATAATACTAAAAAAAAATTATTGTATGTATTTTGAGAAAAGTATCATCATTATTATTCTATTTCCATTATGCTTATGGGTGCTTCAGTACATACTTTTGTTATCAAAGGCTTGTGGTAACTAAAGTAAGAAATGTAGGTTTTGCACTCAATATTGCTTAAGTATCTCGAAAAGACTGCATCAATCGTAGTATTTGATTTTGTCGTTGATATTATTCTGTTGTTTTGTAGAGATAAGGTGAAATTGTCTTTTAAAAATTCAATCAATTGTAGAGATTTGTCTAAAGCGAAATTGACATTAAAATCTCCACTTAAAATCATAGGTATTTTATCATATTTTTTATTAAGTAAAGCAGAACCTCTTGATGTGTATGGTACCATAAATATCGGATTGGCTGACAGAACATTCTATGGATGAAGTTAATAATGTTAACAGCATCACTAGAATTTTGATATATCGCAACTCCTTCTTCTCTCGTATTTGGTCGTTTATTCTTCACAATGCAGTTGAAATTTGGAATAAATATATCACTTTTTCATTGCCCAGCCAAGTTTCTGATAAAACTAAAGTATTTCAATTTCTTATTACTGAATCTTGTAAGTCTACAGCGTGAGCTGTAAGACTTTGGCAATTAAAAGTAAAAATCGATAAACCTTGTCTGTTCGTTATGAAATTAATCAAATCTTCTCTCATTGATAGTTTGTAGTTTGTTCAATGAAAGTCGTTTAAATTCTTCTTGCAAATCAATTGTTGATGACGATCGTCTTCGACAATGGTAGAATGTTTTATCATTATTTTTGGTCGTAATATATAATCCTTCAATACTCGTTACACGTGATAAAGCAACGTATAATAATGATTGAGAGAGGCGTCGATCGTATTCGTAAATAATTTCTGCGTATGTGTTGCCTTCAGATTTATGAATTGTTGTTGCACATTAATGAAATATATAATATACTATCTGGTTGAGATGAAACAATAATGAAATACATTCTGCTAATTTACTTTAGATATTATTAGAATGTTCTTGCTTACTTCAATTTTTATCACTATATATATATATTACGTGTAAATGTGACTGTTATAATAAATATTGCGGAATCTTATATATATATTCTGCATCTACCTTATATTTGTATGATATTAGTGTTTTTCAATTTCAAGTTTATATTTATATATTTAATTTTTTTTAAAAAAAATAAGTTAATTTCCCTTAAAATGAAAATGATGTTTTCTCAGAATCAAAAATTTTTCTCGAAACAAAAATGCAAAATGCTCCATGCTTTGCAATTTTTGTCGAATTATAACAAAACAAACTTTCCCGAAGTATTCATCTAATGTATAGTTATAAATTCTTGGATGCATTGTAATAATAGTGATAGGGTGAAAGAAGAAATTAAATTTTTTATGTGTAGGAAATCATTAAAATTCTAGAAATTTTTATATAAAAATTTGCGTTTACCCATATTTTGTAAATTATCATATAAAACATTACATTGCATGCATACATTTGTAAAGAATTTCTTAAAGAAGTTAAATCAGGTAAAAATATGAAATTTAAAAAAAAATCAAAACGCATGGAAAGTTTTTAAATTTTTAAAAACTATACTCCATTTTTTTCTCGCCAATTTTTTTATATGATTTTAGTTCTAAGTTATATAGAGCCAGTAAAAATTTGGGGCATGTTTGTAAAAAATTTTGCTGCCCACTGTAGTCTTAAAATACAAATTAATATGAAGCACTGTATAACACTTTCACAACAATCAAATTAAATACACCAAATCATATATATGATTTAAAAACTCACTTCTTAAACTGGATTTAGAAATTCCATTCGATTGAAAATTTAGTAAACAGAATCTTTTATTGCCAAACTATTGGAAGAAATGTTGTAGTGCCACTAAATTTTAAAACAATAGATTGTTTGTATTATTTCCTTAAAAGAATTTTAAAACTGTTTATCCAACAAACTCTCCCAAACTGATTTTGAACCATTTAAATGCCTACTTCGGGTAGATTAAAGACTCACTTCCGATTTTTTTTAATTCATAAAATTGATTATAATTTGACTTCTAGGTAACGTAAAAACAAAACAAAGTATGTATCGCAATGCTAAAAGAGGAAAGGCTTGTTAAAGCTGCTGTTGAATGAAGAGAGGGGGAGTGCTAGCTCAGGGCTAATAGACGAAAAACACAAAAGAAACTTTAAAAGCCGTAATTTTTAATCTATTTTTTCAATCTTTGAACAGATTACGGATAATACTATTCTACACATGGAAAAAAAGTTTCGTTAGATTATTTTAATAAATAATGAAGTTATTAAATATTTAATTAAAATTTTGAGTATTTTTTGAAAAATCGCAAAAAAAAAAGATTTCGTCAGTTTTTTTTTATAATTGATTCTAAAAGAGAAAAACATGAACTTGTTTAGAATAAAATATCAATTCATTAACTCGAAAGGAAACTTAAAGGGAACGATTTAGAAACCATTTTTATAAAAGCGTATCAATTTTGACTCATTTTTAAAAAAATCGTAAAAAATAGAAAATATCATTATTTTGTTAAAAAAACAAAATGTACCACATCGTGGCGAAAAAATGATCTTTCCGATTCTCTAATTATTTTTGTCTAAGATAGATTTTATGAATTAGATGGCATTTTTTTAAATGGGGGATTCGGAACTTCATTCATTTCTACCTTACGTTCATCGCTAACCGTAACTGGTAACGTGTAACGCGTAACGGAAATTTCTTTCTACCAGGCCATAAGAAGTTAACTTAAAAAAAACTCGATTTCTTAATTTAAAAATAACCAACAAATATAAGATTTACATCAAAACTTATAGTTTTTTAATTGCTTTAAAATAATACAAAATAAATTGAATCAAAGGCCTTAGAAATATCAGTAAAACTGACAGCCATTTACAAAAGCGGAAATAATTTCATTCACCAAGGAAAATAAATTACAATCATCTAACTCTTTGACATGAATCCATTGTTGAGAGGAAAAAAGTAACTTTAAAAAAAGAGCTTTTATATATTATAACCTTTTTAATAAGAAAAATAATCTTATTTCGCAACCAAACATCAAGGAATGTATTTATTTTCATAAAAAGATTAATTAAAACAGGAAAAAGATAAATCAAATATTCGTCTCATCCTTTAATAATAAAATAGGATAAATTGTCCCAACTTCAAAAGCGAACGAAATTTCAGCACTTAAATAACCAATTACTAAAATAAATTTCTGATTTAATATGGAGGTATCTCAAATTCATCAGCATATGTTAGATCAGTGGTTCCCAAACTATTTTGGTCGTGGAACCCCAAAATTTGATGCCAATGATCGCGGAACCCTTAATATTTTTTAATCAACGAGACTATTCAAAATTTAATATCTGATATTAAATTAAACAAGTATTATTTTGATATTTCAGATTGTATTGAATTAAGCAAAACTCAAAAAAAAAGCATCACAGAAATAATTAATAAAAGTACAAAACATAAACTAAAATAAATGGAAAATCTATAAAGTGAAGAATGCACATGTGCTTCTTTGATTCCATAATTCTCTTAAAATTGGGCGTTAGGTTTGATAACTGAACTCGAATATCTGGGACAGCATCAAGTTTGTTACGATATTTGGCTTTTTCCTGCATCTGTAGATTCCGCCATTTTTGCATTACTACTAACAACGTCAGTTTTCTTTAACGACCCATTTTCTAACCAACGATCCATTATACGGGCAATTTTTATGTTTTAGATACTATGGTATATTTCTTTTGATATTGAAAATTTGTTTACAATCTGAATAACAGTTACCGTTAATAGTACAAGGGCACAATAGTATTGGCGCAGATGGATGGTTAACCGACTTTGCTTACAAACAAACTGGCCCTCCTGCCAGTCTTCCGGTGTATCCTTCCGCCCATGTATTTCTATCGGAAATGATGTGAAAGGTTCCGTTTTTGTTTAGGTTTTTTCAATAACCACACAGTTTTTATTTTTTTATACATAACTTTTATTTTTTTTTTTTTCCATCTAATCGATATCGTTTAAGAATATGCAATACAGACAATTCAGGGATTATGACGAAAACAAATAAAAACTCATGGATCAACTGGTGCGGTTACAAGAAACCAAGGGACATAGACATTCACCAAAGCAGTAACCCGGAATGGAAGTTCGGAGTATGCCACTATGGCCATCTATTGGTAGGATCGAAAGTTTGATCCAGGTTAAAAATCCATACACCCGTATACTGCATACAAAAAAATAATGTAAATTTTAGGGTCGATTGTAGATTTTCCGAGAAAAATGTGAATGCATTAGAACGTCGTTTATCCGAATCAATTGGGACCGGACACCGTTCGGATACGCGATTGTTCGGATAACCTAACACCGAATGCGATCCATGCAGTATATGAAACCGGACACTATGCTAATATTGAAAATCATCACATGTGGGAAACGAGCTTGAAGAAAAAGCTAAATATGTGCAAAATGTCGCAATTTTACCTTTATTGTGGAAAATAATCACTTATTTTCGCTGTACCATTGTAAACCTTCGTTTTTTCACTGAACGGTCTCTGATTCTCTTGAGCAGCAGTAGCTCAGTAGAACAGTACTATGATTGTTATTCGTACTGTTTCGGATATTTGACGTTCGGATAAGCGACGTTCTACTTTATATTAAGCACCCTTCTTATTTTTTAATCAAATAAAATTTATCACGAGGAACCCCTAAATTTTTTCGTGAAACCCCAGGGTTTGGGTTTCATGGAACCTACTTTGGGAACCACTGTGTTAGATCATATTCTACCTCATTTCATCTTATGCCCCAAGTATATGGTATAGATGTTTTCTTTTTTTTTTCGTTTAGTGCTTATCGACGAAGAGGATGTCTAATTCTGATTCTAGTGGATATTGCTCATTTAATTTTTACCATAATGTCTTAAATCGAATATACAAGTTAAATTCCAGGCAGAAACAAAATCTAGATATAGCTTAAATAATGAATTCATGCTTTGTTTCAATGCATGAAATTAACCTATAAAAATATTCAGAGTAAATAACAATTATTTGCCATTGTTTCACGTGCTTTTTTAACGAAACAATTTGTAAAGTCTTGAATTGATAAAATGCATTAATTTACTTTTTTAGATATCCCCATCATTCTTCAAAAAAATTTTGAATAATATTTAAAAAATGTTTAGCTAAGACCGTTTTAAATATAGAACAATAACCAATCCTCTTTTATATAAAAATGGTGGAAAGCCTCAACTTTTGAAATACAAGGAAAAAGGAATGACCTTTTGTAAATGTTTCGCAATGAATAACCTTTTATCTTATGTATGCTACAATAATAAAATTAGTACTTACGCATAGAAAAATTTCCAAAAAAAAGAATGTTAAATTATCTTATGTATATAATGGACTTTTAAAAAAAATTGAAGGAAGAATACTGTATTTATTCCATTTTCGTCTAAAAAAATGCGTCATTTAGTATTCTAACAATAATGTTCGTTTGAAAAAGTTCAAAATATCTATTTAACGGTATAAGTAGCTTATTAAAAGGATTTAAACTCGACCTAATTTTTTCCGGGAATACATTAACATAATACATAAATGTGCTGATTTATTTCTCAAGGGAATTCTAATTTTACAAAAACGTGAAATCATTCCAAAAAATGTTTAAACTCTTCATATTCTCAGAAAAGTATAGATTAAAGGCTAATTATCATCATCGAGAACCATTATACACGTTATTTCTCTTTTTTTCTCTTATTGGTAGACGCTCCAAGCATATTGAGCTAACACCACAGTGAAGTGCTAGCATGTGTACATGTGTAGCATGTGACATTTCTCTGTCGATAGACTGTATTACATTTTTAAGTCTTCTTTAATTAAGAAAGTAAGTCTTCTTTAATTGGCAGTTTCTTTAATTCCTTATTTTTTTATAATTAATGATATCTAAATTTTCAAATTTCAAATTAAAAATTTAATTTTAAAAAACTCTGGTGGGGAGATAAATAGTGTTCTGTTATCCTTGATTTCAAAACGTGATAGAATGGAATTAAAATTATTAAAGAAACTTAAAGATCAGAATTAACATATGGCATGCTCTCCTTATAGGCAAAAAAAATGATATTTTTCACATTATTTGCAAATATACCGTGTATTGTGAGCTTTAGCAATTCTTCCATGTAAATAATTTTTGGTAAACTTACATGGAGACTCATTTTCTTCTAATATACAAGTGAACTCTATTACTTAATCTCAATTATTAAGACAAAATTTAATACATGTTGAATTTATTTATTTAATAATTAATTAATTCAATTGAGGTTACTATTATTACCATTATTCGAGGTTTCTATAACTAACTTACCCTCTATTTTTATGATTGAAGTGTATTTTAAGAATTTAAAAAAATTACCCACTGGCCGTTACCAACCCGCTTCGCTGGGTATTTCATGATGTTGTATAGATATATACTGTTTATTATATATATATATATATATATATATATATATATATATATATATATATATATATATATATATATAAATTATTGATATCCAAGTCCTTGCATTAAGAATTCAATTGTACTGAAGCATATACTTGTACCTGTAACTCTGGCCTCTTGATATAAAGAGAGAGAGAGTACAGAACTTCTAATAAATAATTTCTACTAATCTAAATTTAAAGTAAAATGATTTTTTGCGCTTTTTTAACCCAATAACCAAGTAGATTTCAGCAAAACCAATTTTCAGTGGATCTCTACTCCTTAAAATAAAATGGCATGCGTGCCAAATTTCAAGTCTGAATCTAATAGAGTGAAAACGGAATTTTTACTATCAATACACTCCATAACCCCGTTGAGAGTCGATTTCCAAAAGAACCGTTCTTAACGGATTTCAATTCAACAAAAGAAACATGCAAACCAAATTTCATTTTTATAGTCCTAGTAATACGAAAAAGGGAAATTTTTTTTGTAAATACGACCAAGTAACCCCCCCCCCACACACACACACACAAACACTCCACCAGGAGTCCATTTCAGTAAAATACATTCTTCTTGCATCTCTATTCAACAAAAGTAACATGCTTAACAAATTTCACGAATGTAAATCTAACAATTCAAAAACACGAATTATTTTCTCTAACCACCCTGACCCTTCACAACAACCCTTGGGGACCTATTTCAAAAAAATTCTTTGTTAGAGGAACTCTATTTCATGAAAGGAACATGCCTACCAATTCTAAAGCAGGTAGGTCTAATAGTTTAAAACGGAAATAATTACCTATAACGCCCATTAATCCCCCACAACGCCACTTGGATGTCTATTTTCAGAAAGAAAGGAATCTGCTTAACAAATTTCCGGACTTGTGTGACGGGCTCATCACGTTTTCTACTTAAAACTCCTCTTGGGTTCTTTGGCGCCGAAAAAGCAAATTCTTTCCAACCAAATCCTGAAGCGAAGCGTGAGAATGCAAATTAGAAACCTTTTAAATAGCAGAAGTTTAACGTAAGCGTATGACCTATTGGGAAGCGATTATGCTAGTCTGAGTTTAAGCGCGTAAACTGAAGTAAGAGAAGTAAGCCGGTATGCTAGTGTGAAGTTATCCGTGACAGAACTATCAAGTCAAGGGGGATACTATTCCACGCGAGATCAACAAAAGATATTTAGGATCCGAGAGGATTGATGTTAAACAAGAGATTAAGGTAGGATAATTCTAGTATCTATTTGGAACTGTGTATAGACAAAGATTAGGAATAGGCGGGAAAATTAACTATAGTGGTTAAGATCGCGTTTATTTGATAATACGTATTGTGTGTTTTCTCCCCTCGGATTCTCTAAGTTTAAATATAACTATTATCTTTGTATAGTGTTTAAGTTAAGATCTTAATAAAGATATATTAATATGTGTTAAATCTATACGGAACTTTATCACTAACCTTCTAAGACGTCTTTTTAGGGAAATTTAATTCCCTACCTATTTCCAATCAGCTCCAAAAAGAGGACAGGGATTCCTTATTATGCAGATTAGATAAAGTATTTAAGTTAAACGGAATAGTAAAGTGACAGGCAGTAGGAGAGAGAGATTGAAGCAGGAAGTTATAATAGTGAAGTTAGAGATTTATTATTGAAGATTTCTAGGTGGATAAATTAGGCAGGAAGAGCTGAGATTCAGTGTAGTAAATATTGATTTATAATTAGTCTCATTAAAGTTTTATATTAGGAGTGAGATTAAAGTTAAATGTTCAGTATGAACATTATTGAATATAATTCTGGGTTCTCTTATTGCGGTAATCTCTACGTGATCGATATTCTAATTGTTAACTAATTGGATCATTAAATATTTAAGTTAATATAAAGGAAAGTCCCTTTTAAACCTCATAAAGCTATTTTGATTTATTTGTTATTAAAAGTCTTTGATTCTATTTGGGAAAAGATAACCAAATAAAGAAAGTTATTTACAAAAATGGCTACTGGTTCTTCTTTGAATCAAAATTATTCTCATTCTCAAAGTGAGATCCAAGGGGATCTTCACAAATATAATGGCAATGCCTGGTTCTTCATTCTCTCCCACACCCCTAGGTCACGAAGATAACTTAGAAGTAAGACATCACCCACGGGCGAATACCTTACAATGGTGCCCATCCTGGTTTAATTTCCCTCACCCCGAAGTAGGATGTGCAGCAGGGTTAAGAGGTTTGCATGAGGTATATTTTTCTTCGTCCGAAAATGTGGAGGATTTTATTGAGGGCATCGATAATCAGATTAAGCTACTAGAGATACCCAATGATTTAGCATGTACATATTTGAAAGGTCATCTCCTTGGAAGGGCTCGTGACTGGTACGAAATATTTGAGTCAGCATTAGTGCAGAATACAGCTACGGATTTCGCACAATTGAAGGCGGCATTGACAAAAACTATCCCCATTGTCCGTAATAGAAAGGATTTAGAAAGTCAATTTTATGCGTCCCAACAAAACAGGGATCGGGATCCGGCAGATTTTATTTATGATCAACTAAAAGTACATAAAATTCTGGGACTTAGTATGCCCGAAGAAGCTTTAGTGAACTTATTTTTGTTCGCCTCGAACCACAGATCCAAGATAACGTGGAATATTTAAATCCGATGTATTTAATTTCGTTACAGGAATCGCATTGGTAATTTTAGGTAACAGTGAATATTGTGCATTGCGTGCAAAGGTATAATCCCGATTTCGAACTTCAATATTAGCTGAATACTTCGTGGAATGCATAATTCCGTTAATGCCTGTTATTGATTTGCAGACCTAAATTTAAATCCTAACTTTCTTGCTATGTCTTCTCTCATAACGCATATCGTAGACGCGTTATCTAATAATCCTCTCAACTTAATTCTTATATCCATCAACACTTTGTGACGGGCTCATCGCATTTTCCACTAAAAACTCTTGTGCTCTTTGGGGCAGAAAAAGGCAAATTCTTTCCAACCAAATCCAGAAGCGAAGAGTGAGTATGCAAATTAGGAACCTTTTAAATAGCAGAAGTTTAATGTAAGCGTATGACATATTCGGAAGTGATTATGCTAGTCTGAGTTTAAGCGCGTAAACTGAAGTAAGAGAAGTAAGCCGGTATGCTAGTGTGAAGCTATCCGTGAGAGAATGTTCAAGTCAAGGTGGATACTATTCCACGCGAGATCCAGAAAAGATATTTAGGATCCGAGAGGATTGTTATTAACCAAGAGATTAAGGTAGGATAATTCTGTTATCTATTAGGACTGTGTATAAGTTGAGATTAGGAATAGGTGGGAAGAAAGTGATTAAAGTCGCGCTTATTTGGTAATTACGTATTGTGTGTTTTCTCACCTCAGATCCACTAAGTTATAATATAAATATTATCATTGTTAGTGTTTAAGTTAAGATCTTAATAAAGATATTTTAAGATCATGGCAACGCCTGGTTCTTCATTCACTCCCACACGGGCGATTACCTTATAGACTATACATCTAATAATTGAAAAATGGAATTTACTATATATGACGCCCGCGCCTATCCCCCGCAATGCCCGATGGAGGGGTGGTTTTTGTATAAAACCATTTTGTAGTGGATCTCTACTCTACGAAATTAATCTGCTCAACAAATTCCTTTAGTTTAAAAATGGATATAATTATGTATAACGCCCTTTAAGCCCTCGCAACATCCCCTTGCGGCTCAATTTTCGTAAAAGCCATTTTGTAGTGGATCTGTAATCCATGAAACTAATCTGCTTACTAAATTTCAAGATTTAAATTACTTAATCTCAAATAGTTCAAAAATGGAAATAATTATCTGTGACGCCCCTTAAACCCCCCTTAACGCTGCTAGGGATTTGATTTTCACAAAATTCGTTCTTAATGGATCTCTCCTCTATGAAAGGAACCTGCCTACCGAATTTCAAGTCAGTAGGTTTAATAGTTCCGGAGATATCGTGATGAGTCAGTGAGTGAGTCGCTTTTCTCTTTTACATATATATATATAAATAAATTATTGATATCTAAATCCTAGCATTAAGAATTCTATTGTACTGAAAAATATACTTATACCTGTAACTCTCCCCTCTTGATACAAAAGGACAGAACTTCTAATATTTTTTAATAATCTCTAACATTGAAGAAGAATAACTTTTTGCACTCTCGTAACTCAATAACCAAGTGGATTCCCGCAAAACCAATTTTCAGTGCCTCTCTACTCCATTAAATAAATATGCGTGACAAATTTCAAGTCCAATTCTAGTAAAAAACAGAATGTTTATTATCAATAATTCCCGTAACCCCATTGAGAGTCGATTTCCAAAAAAACCGTTCTTAACTGATTTCAATTCAAAAAAGAATACAAACCACATTTCATTATTATAGTCCTAGTAGTTCGAAAAGAGGAATTTTGTTTTCAATTCGTCCCAATAACGTTCGCTCCTTCCAGTTGTCAATTTCCGTCAAATCCATTTTTATTAAAAATATTTTCAATTAAAGAAACATGCTTAACAAATTTCAAGTATGTGGACCAACAATTCAAAAACAGGGATTTTTCTCTAGAACTCCCCTTGACCCTTTTCGCAACCCTCCTTGAGACTCGATTTTCGAAAAACTCTTTGCTAGAAGATCCCATGAAAGGAACATGCTTACGAATTTTCAAGCAGGTAGGACTAATATTTAAAAAATGGAAATATTTGTCTATTACACCCCTTAATCCCCCGAAATGCCCCTTGGAGGGTGATTTTCGTGAAATCTATTTTGTAGCGATTCTCTACTCTATGAAAGGAATCTGCTTACCAAATTTTTTTTTCAAGGCCGTACGTCTAATAGTTTAAAAGTGGAAATAATTGCCTATATACACTGCCCTACCTATATATCAGCCCCTTAATACTCTGCAACGCCAGTTGGGGTTGAATTTCATAAAACCCATTTTGTAGCGGATGTCTCCTCTATGAAAGGCATCTGCTTACCAAATTTTAAGACTGTAAGTCTAATAATTTATGAATGGAAGTAATTATGTATAATGCCCCTTAATCCCCGCAACACCATTTGGAGGATGAATTTCACAAAATCCATTTTGCAGCGGATATCTAGTCAATGAAAGAAATCTGTTTACTAAAACTCAAGACTTTTCGTCTAATGGAAAATAAGTGAAAATAATTACTTATATCGCCCCTTAAGCCCCCGCAACGCCACTTAGGGAGAGATTTTCACAAAACCCATCTTATAGCGGATCTCTACTCAATGAATGAAATCTGCTTACTCAATTTCAAGATTTTACGTCTAATAGTTTGAAAAAAAGGAAATAACTACCTATAAAGCCTCTTAATTCTCAGCATCGCCACTTGGGAATCAATTTTCAAAAACCCGTTTTGTAGCGGAACTATACTCCAGGAAAGGAATCAGCTTACCAAATTTCAAGACTATACGGCATATAATTTAAAAATGGAAATGATTATCTACAACGCTCCTTAAGACCCGCAACGCCACTTGAAGGTTTATTTTTGTAAAATCTTATTTGTAGCGGACCTCTACTCCCAGAAATGAATCTGCGTACCAAATTTAGAGACTATGCGTCTCATAGTTTTAAAATGGACCACTTTAAGTTTCGGCAATGCCACTTGGGAATCGATTTTCATAAAACTCATATTCTAGTGGATCTCTACTCTCTCTATGAAAGGAATCGGCTTACCAAATTTCAATACTATACGTATAATACAATCATGTCCATAAATTAAAGATAATTCAGAATCACACAGAAATTGAACTCTAAAATAAAAATTTCACCTGTAGAATTATCACACACATCTTGAAGAAGAATATGCAAATTACAGGAAACCGCCAGATGGCACGGATAGTACGTCACAATGACGAGAGTGTAAGAGAGGGGTATATAAGGAATGGTGGCAAAGAAGTAAAATTGTTCACAAGCGCTTTAAAAGCCTTTCAGTGCAATAACCGCATAGTTATGGCGCAAAGGAAGCATTTGGATGATTTTTTACGTGGTAGAATTATTGGACGACTGGAATGTGAACGTACCCAGCTGGAAGTATCCAAAGAACTTGGAATCGCCCATAGTGTAATCTCCAGGCTTTGGCAACGATTCCAAGAGGATAATTATGTGAGTGGATGTTACAGCACAGGTCGCCCCCGAGTTACAACGCCGAATGAGAACCAGTATATATATTTGGCAGTTACTGCCAAAAGAAACAGACGGAGCACAGCTTCAGACCTGTCTCGTCAACACTCTTCAGCTACCGGTACGACAGTTTCAAGGCAGACCGTGTACAGACGCTTAAGGCACAATGGTCTATATGCTCGTAGGCCTGTTAGATGTGTTCCACTTATCGCAACTCACTGTCACCTGAGATTAACCTGGAGTAGAGAGCATGCATTATGGACACCACAACAGTGGTCTTGTGTGATGTTTTCCAACGAGTACAGGTTTAGTTTGCAGTCTGATTCTCACCGGACTTTAATATGGAGAGCACCAGGTACCCATTACCACCAAGAGAACACCATGGAATGACACCGTTACGGTGGTGCAGGATGGCTCATTTGGTTAGGAATTATTCTTGGTTCCAGAATTGACCTGCATGTTCAGAGTGTAACGATGACAGGCCACATCTATCGGGATGTCATTCTGGAACAAGATGTACGTTTGTTTCGGGGCACCATGGGAGCTGAATTTCTGTTTATGGATGACAACGCCCGTCCTCACCGTGCAAACATTGTAGACGAATCATTGTGCCTTCAATCGGAGGATATCACCCGTATGGATTGGCTAGCATACTCACCGGACTTGAATCCAATAGAGCATGTGTGGGATATGCTTGGCCGACGAATTGCAGCTCGACCAACCTCTACCCCCTGTCTACCGGAATTTCGGAGGGTATTGCTTGATGAGTGGTGTAATATTCCCCAAGATCTGATTGATAATTTGATACCCAGCATGCCTAAGCGTTGTAAGGCCTGTATTGCATCGTCCGGGAGACATACTCCGTATTAACCATCATACTAACCGTGTTATACTATTTTTTGTAAATAGGTTCTTTTTTGAAATTTGCTCCAGGGAGTAAAAATCACAACTTTTATTAATTATGTCAAACATATAGCATCTTTTTTGCTCTTTACCTTTTGTTTAATGAATAGACTTTACAAATAAGTTAAATTTGTTTTCCTTCTGTCTCTTTCTTTGCCTGAACTTCATTATATTTAATTAATGGACATTAGTGTAAATCCTTCATTTAAAAATCGTTCACTTTGTATAATTAATTTAGCGAAGATAGTAACTGAGACACATACATTTTGTACATAATAAGAGTAAATAATGATGATAATCTAAATAACTTCAAAAAACTCTATCAAAAGCTTTAAATTTTTTCAATTCCTACTATTAGCTCATACTCTCTGTATATTTATTTGTCTTGGTGGGATTTTCAATCGTTAATAAAATACATTTTAAAGCGCTCAATTGAGCTGAAATTTTATAAACGATTACTTTGGATGACAATACAGTAATTTAATTATAATTAATAAAAAATTGATTAAAACTAATTCTTCAAAGAATTACAAATACAGCCACGTTAGCATCATTTTTGGCGACTTGTGTCAAAACTTGAAAAGGTTTTTTTCTCACATTTTAAAGCGCTTATTTGAGCTGAAATTTTATATACACGATTGTTTTGAATGACAATACAATACTTTAAGGATAATTAACAAAAATTAATTACCCCTTAATGTTGTGATTCTGTCATATGTATATACATATTTATATTAATTGTAACTATTTAATAAAAAGTAGCTAAAATAAAATTTTTCTTTGTTGATCCAAGCAGGAATTGACTTAAAAAATTTTTTATATTACTTGTTATTAAAAAAAGTACTTAAAATATTTTAAAACTGCCTAAAAGTTTTTCATATAATTTTGTTTACGAGTAACAATTTTAAATTATATCTCATCTGTCTCTCTCTCTCTCTCTCTCTCATTTACCTTCTGAAGTACAATTAATCAAAATAATCTTCAAGATATTCTAAAATCCTATTGATTTCCATTAAAATTTAATTTAAGTCAATTTTAATATTCATCATTCAATCAACATATTTTCAAAAGGCGAAAAAAAAAAAGAAATTATCTGAAAATAGCTAGAAAATTCTTTTAATTTTTCGGAAAATAACAATGTAGCTGCATAATATTATGAGATTTGTATTTTGCTTAACATGTCAACGTTAATAGTATTAATGAATTATCATATTAACAATATTATTTCATTGGATAATTCTCTTGATACTTAAACAGATATATGTTTGTTTTCCTTTTCTTGTTCTAATAATATAATCACATAATATAATATTATGTATTGAATTTTTTCCCCTTTAACTCTGCGTAACATGATAGTACTCCGTAATACATAATTTTTAACACTTTAATTTGCTTAAAAATTAATTTGAACTTTTTAAACTTATTTAAAAATCTCTATTTGTCTGTCTATATACAGTCGGACCCCAATTTAACGAACCCCTATTTACCAAATTTCGCTATTAAACTAATTATTTCCTTTCCCCGATTAAAATGAAGGCAAAAAAACCCATTTAACAAATAATAAACCCCGAATTAACAAATTATTTCAACAGTTGAAAAAAAATTATTAGTTTGTGTTTGGATTTTTTTTTTCAAATAACATCCTGTTTCTCGGGAACACAAAAAAAATATTTTTTTTCTTGAAAAAGCAACTTTCGATTGCAAAGGGAGCGGAGCGTCATCTGATTTAAGAGGTGCTGATGTGCCATGAGTATAACCTACCGTGTTAGTTTTGAATAGGGCAGAAAACTCCTTTCTTATCTCATTCACTTCATAACGAAGCGAATATATTAAGATTTTAACGATTATGTTACATTTGTTGATGGACTACCTGTGCAACTGAAGTTCGGGAACCTGTTGATTTGTCGGAGCCAATGAATAGAGATTCTGATGCAGAAATTGATAATGAAACTTTTGTCAAAACTGTTAGATTTTCTAATACTTTACTTTGTTTGGAAACTGTGAAAACATACCTTATATTCTCCAGGATGTAAATGACGCAAAAAAATTACTCTTTCGAGTCAGGAATAAAAAAAAAAGGTTTTCAAGCATCTATCAGTCAATATTTTAAAATTTCAATTAACTGGAGCGTAAATATTTGTTAATAGTAATTTTAACTGTTGAAAAAGCGTAAAATTTCTAATTATGAATATTTTTATTGCAGAATTTTCAAAAGGTAAATCGAAGGAATTTGTACTTTGTTTGTACTCCGATTTAACGAAAAAAATTTCAGACTTGATGAATTCGTTAAATCTGGGTCCAACTGTGTATATAAATATCGAATTTTTATTGATTATATTATGTGTTAGTACTTTAGTGGAAGGAAAGCAATTTCAGAAAAACTGACAAAAATATACTCTTATGAGAAATTCACACAATACAAAATCAACATTTTTATTTCAATTTTTAACTGCGTAGAAAAAATTTTATATATTGCACTTTTTTTTCATTAATAAATAATTTATACAAAATATAATGCTAAATATGAGGGTTGTTGGATATTTCACGTTATTTAAAAGTGCATTTCAAAATGTTTTGACAACTTTACTATAATTTTATTTCACAGAGCATCAATCAAAAAAATTCTTAATCCTATGATATAAAAAATATAATACATTTTCTCGATTTAAATAAATAATCGTTAATAATATAATACTTTTAATTTTACAAAAAAAATTGCATATTGGAGTTAAAAAATTATTATATTTCTCTTGTAGTTTTAAATTCATTAGGATAAACAGTTTTCAATTCCTTTTTTCTTCTTATTATAATTCTGTATAAAATTTTATAACCCGATATATTCAAATATAGCACTGTCGAGAACTGTGCACTTATCACAATACTGTAACTAAATTAGCATGGAAAGTTACCTTAAATAAAGCTTTCGAACCATTTTCAAACTTGAGAACAAATGTCTTTAACTTCCATTTTCTTTTACATTTTTATGGAACTATAAAGTTTCTCTCTCTCTCTCTCCAAGTTTTAAATTATTCTCATTTATTTAAATCTCTTAAAACAATGTTGGAAAGTTTATCATATCATTTTAATGAGAAAAACTTACAAATTAATGTACCATTTCAAAACCAAAAGGTAGGAAGGATCAGTATTCTTTCTTCTCTGCAAACAAATTGTCTTGGTTTCCATTTTATAGACTCATTACTCGACCAACAAACAACATTGAGTTGCTTTTTGTGTCTATGATCGTGAACAGAAAAGGACGATTGACTTGGAAAGTCTTTGGCCAAGAAGCCCTCATAGGAACAATAAAGACACCAGTAACTGCAGCAGCCTCTGTGCCCTTTTCTGTAACTTCAACTAAAGCTTTGTGTCCCACTTTACTAACCCGCGCTTTTAACTCCTCTACCATAGCCGAGAAATTAGCTTCTTTGAAAATATTCTGAAACCCCATAGATTTTAAAGATTTCGTAAGGTCAAGGGAAGATTCCATTCTAAATTTAGGCAGAGAGAGTGTAACAGTTGTGCGTCTGAGTTTCCCTCTGATTTCAAAAATCTCTTGTATAGACAAATTACTTTCAAAATCTTGAAGTTCCTTTTTTTCATCAGGTAGTATAACCATCATGCTGAGGCTGTTACCGACGTATGGTAGTTCCACAATTTGCCAGTCAGGAGAAGAAGCGTATAAAATTCGCGATTTCATATGCATTGTAGGCACCATTCTGTTAAAAGAAATAAAAAGAAAATCTGAGTCATTTTTAAGAAATTCAAAAGTGTAAGAAAGTTAGAGATCATTGAGATCATTGCGTAAACTTTCAAAATAATTAAAAGAATCTTAAAATTAGCTTTGAGTGCTATACAACTGTTTTTAACGCTACCATAAACATCAAAAGTCTTACATGATTACTTAAAAGAACGCTTTTCTTGTAGCAGCGAAAAGAAAAAAAAGTTCGAGTTCTTAAAAACTCTTAGCACTTAATAATACTTTACTGTCAAAGTCAAAATGTTTTACAAATTCTATACTGGGGATTAGCAAATTCATGGTATAAAATTTAAGGCTAGATACAGGACATTGTAACAATCATTTATTGTGCAGGAATGTATAGGCGCAAGTGACGCTGGGAGTCACAAACAGGGAAAATGAAAGAAAAGAGAAATGGAGTGTTATCGGTTGGTTGCGTTGCCGGTAGAGGACAGTAGATACCTAGACGCCGTTCAAAATGATGCATCTAAGTAGGAGAAAACGCCATTCACAATTGTGCTAACGTACGATGAGAGACTTAACGTATGCCGAAAATGCAGACATACATTACATGTACGACCGTGCAAATGGTATCGGCACAGCTGTGCTACGAATGTATCACGCGTAGTTTCCTCATCGACGAATACCGGATCACACTTTTTCAGCGGTTACATCGTCGACTTCATGAAACCCGTTCGTTCGACGTCACTAGACATGATGCTGGTCAACGAAGAGCTGTACGCAGTCCAAGGCTGGAGGAAAGCATCTTGATCTTGAACGTAGTAGATGATTGACCAGAGTCAAGTACAAGAGCTGTTAGTCGTAAGTGTGATATATCAGATCGTTTGTAGAGTGTTAAACGAAAACCGTTTGCACCTCTTCCATTTTCAGCGAGTACAAGCTTTAAATCCGACAGGCTATCTTCTCCGACAGCCAGTGGATAGTATAGCAATGTGCACTGCAGCTAGACTTCATAGCAGTGGCGTAACGTACACCCCCGCAACCCCCACACTGCGGGGGGACCAAGGCTTCTAGGGGCCCAAAGCTAGACTGACGCCATTAACTTAGAATTTCACAAAATTAGTTTTACAATTTATTTTTTTATCCAATTTTTAAGCGATTTTCAAATTGGCGATCTAACATCATTCAAAATCAAAACTTTGATCGCTTATTAGATATATTAGATCCAATAACCAAATCAAAAACATTTTAATTTGCTGTCATCCCCGCGACGAAAGAGATACTTTTCTTTAGTGGGTTTTCTTTTCAAACCCAAATTACTAAAAGATAAAAAGAAAGTCAGACGGAAAATTGGATAAAATGCTAGAAAGATAAAAAAAATTCATCACTGTTTTTTTAGTATACTTCATGTTAGCGGTAGGGAGAAAAAAAAAGACATGTTACTTTTTATTGAAGTAGCAAAGTAACTTATTGGCGTCTTTAGCTTTCCCCCCACACACACACACAAATGCATTTCATTTTCATTTAGCGAACTCGTAAATAACGTACATCTGTTATGCTTTTTTCATGAAAAATAGCATTGCGATACTTGAAAACGCATAGAGAGCACTTTAAATGATTTTATGGTCTAGATTTATGATTTAGAAACCCATATGCCCACAGAAATTTCCGTAGATTTATGAGTATTCAATCAAATAAAGCATAATGAGAAATGTTTCACAAAATTGTTTTTAGAACATATATATTTTTATATTCAATGCACTTCAATATAGGGAGTGTTCCTTCTCTGTTAAAACATTTTGATCTCACTTCTCTCTTGTAATATTAAAACTGTTTTTTGTAATATATCGAAATTAATTATTGTGGTTCTTATACTGTTATTTTGTTAACAAGACAAGAAGAAACATGGCCCTAAAATGAGTTGAGTTAAAAAAAACTTTGAGTGGTTCTCAAAAACAAAAAATTCGAAAGGAAAAGGAGTATAATATTAATAGCAAATATTCAAAATTGGATAATTTTTTAATATCCGCAAGTTCATCATCTTGTGCAAGTGCTAGTAATAGAAATGCCAGGGAACTTGATGAACAAATCCTGGAAGTGAAAATTAATCCCCAAGAAAAAAACAGTTTCGGATACTTCATCTAATAAGGATACTCTATCTAAAGCAAAGGAGTCGGAAAATGAAAACGAAGAAACAAAATTGATTAGAAATGATTTTGCGCATTATGTAGGTACGCCCATAAATGCAGATTTAAGGGAACAAGTTTTAAAATTGGGCCCATACCAACGAGAAGGTAATTTCCAAAAAGATGCCAAGGGAAGGAGCTTTTCATCATCTTTTTATAGTTTCATATCCAAAGCAGGACAAAAGATCGAAAGGAAAAGGCTGTGCTATTCAACACGACTTCATGTTGCTTACTGTCAGGTATGTTGGCTTTTCGCTGATAGAACAAATATGTATTTTAAAGAAGCCTGGTGTAAAGGTGTGAATGACTGGCAAGGAATATCAAAAAAAATTAAAGAGTATGAAAATTCTATAATTCATATCCAAGCATGTAGCACATAGGACATCTGGAATCAAAATAAAACTGTGGATTCATTATTGAAATGCAAGAAAAAAGAAGTTAATAAGGTAAACCAAATCTTACGAAGAATCATTGACGTTACAATGACTCTAACGTTGTGCAATCTTCCTTTTCGGGGACATCGAAAAACTCGAGATTCGACTCAAAGGGGAAATTTTTTGAATATAATAGACCTCTTGGCTAAATATGACCCTCTTCTCAATCTTCATTTGTCAGAAAAAGAACTCGAAAATATCTTAGCCCAAAAATTCAAAATGAACTTATTGCTATTATAGGCTTTAGAATAAAAGAAATATTGTGTTAAAAATATAAGGAAATGTTCTTTTTTCTCTATTATTCTGGACACGACACAGGATATTTTTAAAAAAAGACCAATTAAGTATTATAATAAGGTATGTAACAACTGATGTTAATGATAATAATGAGCCAGATAATATCAGAAGTAACGAAACGTACTTAGGCTTTATTGAGGCGGCAAATCAGACTGCAAAAAGTTTGTAAAGTTATGTGTTAAATTTTCTAAATACACTGGATATTAATTTTGCAAAGAGTCGAGGACAAGGATATGATGGGGCAGCCAACATGAGTGGAGTGCGTATGGGGGGATTACAGAAATTAATTAAGGACAAACAACCAAGAGCAAATTACGTTCACTGTTCAACACACAACCTCAATCTTGCTCTAAACGATGCATTTAATAACGTGCCTCATGTAAGAGAATTTTATGACTTTTGTCAAAACATTTACACATTTTTTGGGCTCAGCATTAAAAGGTGGAGTGATCTGAAAATTGTGCAGAATAACGAGAACATTCAGCAGACTATTAAATCATTATGCAGGACAAGGTGGTCATCTCGATTTGACTCTGTGATATCAATTCGCTACAATTACATTTCGATTTTAAAAGTACTTTCAAATATTTTACTAACTAGTACTAAGCAAGACGAGAAACAGAAAGCTTTAACGATAAAAAACATATGGAAAAGTTTCATTTTTTTTTTTTTTTTTTTTTTTTTTTTGCTAATTTTCCAACGTCAAATTTTACAAAGCATAAATTTAACTTCAAAAGCATTACAATCACCAAAAATAGATTTGGAAAACGCCAAGACCATGTTAAATTCTGGCTTAACGTCTATCGAGAATCTTCGTAACAATTTTGCTAATATAAAGGAAGAAGCTATTGGTTTGGCTAAAAAATGGGATATCACCCCGGAGTTTGAAAAAAGAGACATAGAAAAGTTAGACAGTTTTTCGATTATTCCAAATGCTGATGAAAAACTGCAAGACAGAAAATGATTGTTTGAGGTGGATGTTTTTAAGGCCAATGTTGATGTTATTACTACTTCATTAAAAAATCGCTTTGAGAGTATGAATGACATTTACAAATCATTCAGTTTTCTTTCTCCCAAAAATATTGTAAGCACTACAAATGATTTCTTATATAATGAAGCCAGTAATCTTCAAAAAATATATAGCCTCGACCTTTCTAGTGAATTTCCAAATCAAATTATGTCACTAAAAGCAGTTTTTAGTGAAGATTTAATTCAGCTAAATTCGATAACAGATTTAAGTAATTTTTTGATGATTCAAAATAAGTTTGCTGCGCCAAGTTTACCAGATGTATGTATTGCAGTTTTATTGTTTTTGACTCTTCCAGTTACTTCTGCAATGGCGGAAAGGTCATTTTCTAAATTAAAATTAATAAAAAATTATCTACGTTGTACGACGTCAGAAGAGAGGCTCTCCTATTTGTCTGATAAGTATTGAACAACAAGAAGCAAGAAAAATTGAATTGGATCAATTAACAACCGACTTTGCTAAGAAAAATGTGAGACGTCAATTGCTTTTTTTGTGATTTACGTCTTGAGTGTAGTGCTGTATATTAGCTAGTAGTGTGTGTCGCAAACTACCCAATGAACTAGTTACTTTTGTAGTTCAACCTGAGGGGTACAGCGAGCGCATACTTTTTTGTGTCCATGTTTTCTTATTAGTAACAGTAGTTGTGTCTTTGACTTTTTGACAATTTATGCTAGAATTTTATCGAACTTAAGAAGATCAAGCTCATCCCGGGATTCATAAACGAAGAATTTGGTATGTGATACTTTTTTTCTATCATAAGGATCTGAAATCGAAAATATTATTTTACTGTTTGTGTTTTTCGTAGTGTATCGTTTTTATTTAAGTTACAAGATTATCAGTCGACTGTTGTTAGATTTTCCATTTTTTTAAATACTATAAATACTCTCTAATGTTAAACGTTATTTACTTTGTTTACTCAGACACAGGTTGATTTTATATTCAGTTATAAGTTTAATATTTAAATATTTTTACGTGATGTGTAAAGGTACATTATGTTATGGTTTTGCAATTCTTTGTATGTATATATATATATCCGGCTTGGGGCCCAAGGTCTGACCTTGCGCGGGGGGGGGGGCAATTATTTTCCGTTGCGCCACTGTGCATAGCTCATGTGCTGAGCATTTGCTGACAGTTATTGTAAACTTTACACGTGTCAACGATGTTTTCCATATATATAAATACTTTGTCTTTCCTTTCATCATTTATTTTTTGTGTTTCTGCCTCATCGCAACACTTGCGCCATACATTCCTATACAATAAAAGATTGTTACAATGTCTTGCATCTACCCTTAAAGTTTGTACCATGAATTTGGGACCACCTTGTATATGCATTATAAAAAATCTGCAAATATCTCAAAATGAACAGATCTAAGAAACATTAAGAAAATCAAATGGCATTCCATGAAATAAATAATTACTTTCGGGAAAGAATTCGGATTCATATGCTCTAAAAATAAAATATTTGAAAAACATTTTGAAATTCGTATTATCTAATAAAGTAATTTTAATCTATAATTTAATTACCGTTATTTCCATGTATAAGCAGAGAATTTTAGGAACTTTTTTAGGGGTCGGCTTATGTATGGATCTACTTATCTCGGAAAAAACATGAGTTAGAAAAAACATGTATTTAATATCTTCCACTTGTCATGCACAACTGATTGTAACTTTTTGCATGTTTTGAAAATAACTTTTATTGTAAAAAAGTCTCTTAAATCCTTTAAAGTAAATGTCTGAATCCGAGTTTCCGAATAGTTCGTAAAATTTATATTCACTCATTGGGATGTCTGAGTGCATATGATCTTCTTGCTACGAGTTTTTTCTCCAGAGCCTGAAACATAGGTTGACGATCACATGCTGAATATGAATTTCTTTTCCGGTGCGTACTCATGATTTTTTTCCCAATGCGTTCTACGTAAGGGTTTTGAATTTCGGGTGAAATTTTGAAGAAAAAATGATGTCTCTGTTTATACATGGATCGGCTTATTTTCGCAAATGTACGGTACCTAACCAGTAGCACACACAAAAAAATTTTCAAGGAGGGGGGGAGTTCAGAGTCGTAAATCGACCATTTTGTTTTCATGCTCCAGTACGCCACCCAACATATTCTTTTGATTTTGTCGATTTTCGGGAGCAAAAACAATACAAAATTAATTACTGAACAAATAATTAGCATTGATTAATAAAATTAATAACATATACATAATAAAATTTTCGGAGCATATGCATAGGGTTATAACCAATCGAAAAAATATCAAGAACTATAGGGGTGTTGGGACCCCTATAGTTGTGTGCGCCCCTTGTGTGCGCCACTGAACCTAACTCTTAAAAGATATGTTACAAATTTACTCATTAAATATCAATATAATAATCAAGGTTAAAAACTCAAATAATATAACACATACATTAAGTATGTAAATAACATTTATTTTATTATAAATAAAATAATAATAAATGAAATTATAAACTAACTTGGCTTCTGATTTCTGGCCATAATTGTAAAATTCAGCTGGTTTGGTGCTTGATCTTTTAAATGGAGTTTCCCATGTGCCTTTGAAGTATACAGCATTTAAGAGAGCGATGATAGTATCAGGGCTCAAGTTTTCAACAAGGTGTGGTATTTTGCCATTTGTTTTGGAGTTTACCCAATTATTAATTATCTCTTTTACTTTAGAGCTTTCTTCTCGAAAATAAACATCTTCAATTTTCGCATTGAAATAATTTTGCATTTTGTTCTTGTATTCTTTAAGCATGTTCAGTCGTTTGTCAATCAAAATAGCATTTGCGTTTGTCAAAGTGTAATCTTTTGTCGAAGTAAATACTTTGGTTAGAAGGTAATTAAATGTTGAATCAATATCTTCATCGGAAAATTCTATCTTTTCAAATCCCAAAGCTTTTCGCAATTCCTGCAATTAAAATATATAATAATTAAATGTTAAAAGTTATTTTTCATTTTTTTACAAATATTTATTTTATTTTGTTTCGGTATAATTATAAATGATAGACAAAATAACGTACATGCATTCGGAATCTGAATAGTTATTTTTATTAATGTGTTGTTGATCCTTCTGAAGAATTATGGATAACAACAGTCCGTTGTAGAATAGATGTATATAGAACGTCTCCATAAGATGCAATGCATCTCCAGTTCTACTGACGAAGACGAGAAAAAAAACTTTTCTACACTTGCCACTCAAGATTTTTCTATAATGTTAAAATATGATGACTTAGGGCACCAATACAATTGTTTTACCTCATCTCCCAGCAAATTATATGCACCACTGCTGCATGGATGGAAGCATTATCCTATGGAAATAAGAAGCAGTTAGCAGGGAAAATCGTTTGCACCATTACATAAATATGTCTCTGGATTATTTTCCAGTAGTTTTGAACTCTTCAAAGGGACTGTTGGTCCTAAAGAATCTCAAGAAATATTTCCGCCCCATAACCTCCCTTCCCTTTACCCTTTATATTTTACAGTTAGAGAATAACCAATTAGGATGGACAATGTTTCTGCAAAACATGGCCAAATATAGGTTTTCCTGTGATGGGAGATGAAGATAATTCTTCCGACCAAATTACATCATTCTAATCTTCAAAATACTAATTTTGATGTTATCTACTTGAATGCGTTTTTTGACATTGATGTCAGTAAGGAAGGATTTGAGTTTTGCAACACAACCATAAAAATCGAATCCATGAAGCTTCTTACAAACTATTTTGATTGAAATGAGATCTCAACCGATATTTTTATTTTAATCAGCTTAGGTTTGTATTTTTCCGTGAATAGTTTGTGCAATTGTTGGCTGGTCCCTGTCTAACTGTTGATTTTTTTCGTAAACAGTTTCCATATTTAGAAATAACACATTGGCCATAACACATTGGTAACACCTTTTTTATATACTTGGCCATATATTTCAGACCAGTTCATTATTCCACACCCAAAATTTTTATGTTTTGTTATTGGAGTCAATTATTAGATGAACACCAAATAACCATGCCTTTCTAAAAATCGCTTATACTGGCATTTAAAAATACAAATATTATACAACTTGTTTCTCTTGTCTTTTACCTTATTTTTATAGAATAGATACTTAACTTTATGTCTTAATCGTGTATATAACAAACAGCAATGTGATTACACCAGACTAAAAATTAGCACAAGTGCTTCTTTTGAGTTTTTTTTTCAATAGTTGTTTCTATTATTTTTTCTGCATTTATAAGTAATAGAATATTTTCTGTGGTATGTGAACTTATAAATAACCATAAATAAAACTTACCATACATAACAAAAAAGTGTGTAATAAATTATATGATTTCATTACCTCTTACATGAGTGATTTCTAAATTCCATCTTCCAAATATTAATTATGAAGTAATTTCAAATCATATTAGATAATAGCAACAGATTGGAGGTATAAAAAAATTTAATTGTTGAATTAAAAATACCTTTTAGATGTATTTCATGTATTTTAAAAGAGCCAAAAAAATTATGAACAATACAAAAAATATTTTATTAAAATATGCTGATATTTATACCCTACTATTAGATCACAATTTTGCTCTCTCAGTTACCACGCTGCTATAGTATTTCAGATGGTGAAATGTTAGCTTAACGTGTAGTTATGAAATAAATCTTGCACTACAACATACTATAATTCATAGCTTAACAAATTTTCTGTAATAAAATTTTGATAGTAATAATAATTTTAGCATAAAATATATTTATAAATAAATCAAGAAATTAAAAATATTGCACTAAAACCTCATTCAAATGTATATTTTTGGCAGTGATTTCTTATAATTTTGTGTACAGTGAAAATCCATTCTAATATTGGATATAGTGACTTGATAAATTAATTTTTTATAATTGATTTTAAAAACCTACAAAAAGAGAGAGAGAGAGAGAGAGGCTAGATCACAACAATAAAATTTTATGTAAAGACTATATCAGGGCTCAGATTTTTCAATGAAAGTTAAGTGATTTCGCCTAGAAAGCCAACAGTAAGGAAATACACCCAATACATCTTCGTGTGTTTTTATGTGTTAAATATACATAATTTTATATATTAAATACACATGAACATTTCATTTTTTTCTAAAATATAATATGAAGCTCAACAGAATTTATTTAATTAATTCTTTCTGTACAATTATTGGTAAGTAATAAATAAATATTTTTGGAAATAAATATTTGACAACAATATATGGAGCCGTTTAATTATTTTTTTAAATCTAAAAGCACGACTTTTTTTATAAGAAAAAGTTTCACAAAAACCTGTATGTTACTATACGTCAAAGGGCACAATGAAGATATTATATTTCATACCAAAAGAAGATTTTAACATCTTTTGTTTAATTTAAACAAAACTCAAAGAGTATTCTTTTCATCGACAATGAATTATTTCTCATTGTTCCGAAGACTTTTAAATGTGCTTTGTAATTGTAATAAATATATCTGTGATTCAGTGGTATTCCATTCAATGAAGTAGAATGTATTTTCAAAGGAGCACATTCACTCAAACTCAGTGGCGTGACCAGGGCCTACTGTGCCCATCCCAGTATACGTGAACATTGGGTGCTGAGGTGCATGAGCAGATGCCCCGATCAGGTGGTCAGTCTGAAGCGAGTCGACCTTGCCCAGCGCAGGAATAGAACCCAGACCAGTAGTGTGGAAGCGTGATGCACTAACCAATCAGCCACTGGGCTTTAACTGGTGTAATTAACAAAATATATAAAATGCACATTCTTTATCAATACTTATATAATAAAGATTAACAGGAAGTTAATGGAAAAATTACAGGATTGAAAAAAATCTTGCATTATTCTTAGTAAAATTTAAGGGATCCTCTTTAAGTTTTAAGGGAATTCTTTTTTAAATACTATTCATCAAATGTTGTAGTAATTGGATACAAAAATATTGCTTGTGATGGACTCATAAAAAAACACTCAAGTAAAGACATGTGAATTGTACTGAAATTTGAATAATGCATTATACATACTAGGGCTACTCAACTCCTTTTTTTCCGCCGGGCTCCCACTGGGCCTAAGGAAAATATTACATAACACAATTCTCTGAAATAATAGCTAATGTTTGTTTGGCATTTTTTAAGATTTAGTTTAAATCTTGTTCAAAGCAATTGAACGTGACTTGATTTTCTTCAAACAAAAAAAATCTCAATATTTTAAGGTATTCGAATACGTTCAAAACCGTGATTTTAAAAAAGCGTATAAATGGATACTTTTCAGGATATTTAGTATCACTTAGATTAGAATACATGTATAAAATTCTTTTAAGGACAATTTGACAAAAAAATTATTTAATTACAATATTTTGGCAAAAAATTAACTTAGAATAATCTTTTTTCCAAATTTTCTTTTTTTGTGAAAAATAGTTCTATTATAATAATATGTTGCTTATGTAAAGTAAAGACTTCTCCAGAGAGTCTGAACTAGGATTTTTGAAAAAAATTCACATTATTTTCAGAGTTACCACCAATTGAAATAATTATCGGTGTTTTTTTTCTTAAAATTGCTCAACTCTGTTGTCGTACAATATGGATACTTCCACTTCTAAGTCTAAAAATTCTAGTTGAACCTCTGTACAGAGGTCTGAGCTATATACAGGCAAAATATTATTATAATAGAAGCATTTTTTACAAAAGGAAAATATTTTGAAAATGAGTAATTCTATGTTCATTTTTTGTCAAAATATTGTACTGAAATAATTTTTTATTGTCATAATATTCTTAAAACAATTTTATATACATTTTCTAATCTAAGTGACACTAAATATCATGAATATTATTCATTTATATACTTTTTCCAAAATCAGGGTTCCGAACGTAGTCGGATACCTTAAGTATTTTACCATTGCATCGAAAAAATTCCGGTTTCAATTCATGTATAGTAAAATGGCAATAAATAATTGTTTTTTACTTTGATATGGTGATTAAATATTTAATATAAGCAAAAACTTACTGAAGCTGTTTCTCCTCTCGCTCCATCATATAACATTCCCAAGGCTATGAAGATACTTATAGGTGAGAAAAATAGATTTTTTATATTACCTGTGGCTAAATTTTGATACAAATTTAATGCAAATTCATTGTTAATAGAGGCCACTTTTTTCAGATCTGTATCTTGATCGTCTGATGCAATACAAACAGAACAATTGAATGCAATAACTAAAAATGCCACAACTGCTTTAACAAGGCAAGTATTTGATAGGATTTCCATCTTTTTCGACCTAAAAGAGGAAGAAATGACGTTTTAGATCACGTTCTCCTGCAGAATAGGAAGGAAGAACTACGTTGAAAGTAAGTAAATTAAAACAATTACGGTACAAATTTGTAAACATCCCATCTGTTGTTTCTGATATTATTGTTAATTGTCATATATCACTAGTATTTTTTCAATTGCTTACAAATAGTTATATTTTAAAGAGATGTGATTTTATGAGTAAATATATATCAAGTCCACACCAGCCAATTTTGTAAATTATTATTGTTATTATTATAACGATTGTTAGTATTGAAAAATTAACATTATTTTTATATGAGGAAATACGAGCGAAGAAAAGTAATAGTTAAATATCTTCATTTACCTTATTTTGTCATAGATTTAGAAGTTAAAAAAAAAAGAATAATTTAGAACATATAGTTGAAGAAAAAATTTCTGAAATATATCTGCTTATACTGTGTTACGAAAGAGTTCGCATCGGTCTAGAAGAAAAGGAATATAAATCAATGAAAAGGAATTCTTTTGAAATTTTTAATTTTACAAAATGTCGAGCTACATATATGAAATGGGGCCCCGAGAATGAATTATGATACAGGGCCCATTAAGAACTAGCTACGTCAATGATGATAGTGCAATGAGCGAGAGGCTTCATGAGGAAATGGTGCCTAATGTTTGATGCCGGAAGAACCAATGTGAACGACAGTGACCGGAGTGAGAGGAGAAATTTTTGGGCATCTTTTTTACATTGACTACATTGAAAAACAATGTAGAGTATTGTAATGTTGTGAACAAAGTTTTATGTTGATATATTTTATCTTTATTTAGTTATGTCGAAACGTTCTTTACTTTCTGGACTACTTTTGTATAATATAAGCGTGTATATATGAAACAAGAGAGAATTATGATATATAGAAATAAATAAACCCATCAAATAAGAAAGAGATAATCTCTGAAGATTTGAACTAAGAACGAGATCTGTTAAAAGTTAATGAGAAAAGTCAGTAAACCAAAATGCAAAACTATTATGTTTTCTAAAGCTATCGTGAATTTAGAGCTGCGATATAAAGTTAAGCGTGTTTTATTAAATCCAACCTTCCCCTTCAGCAAAAAATTTATACATAACAGCGCAAAAAACAAACGAATGAGCAAAAACCAAAAATATGGAAGAATAGTTAAGACTTAAATTATTTACACATATATTCGAGCAAAATGTAAATAGATAAATATGATAAATTAAGAAATTATATTATTTACAAATGAAGGAATTAACATAGAGAAATCAATTTAAAAACTGCATTCTGAAAAGCAAAAGCATACCTAAAATATCTAAAAAGGAACTCTTTTTAAGCTTTAATTCTGAAAAATATAAATGCGTGGAAGTTTTCTGAAATTCCGCGAAACATAATTCTCATGTTGTTTTTTCAGTGTTAGCATATAAAAAAGTGCTTTATGCAATTACTTTTCTCTCCAAATAGTCATTGGAAAAGACGAAGGGAAATTTTAGATTTTACTTCTAAACGGATATTATTTCCGTCATTTTTTTGGAAATTTATTGCATCCCCTAGGAAGAAATACAACTTGCATAAGGAAATTATTTTTGCTCCACGGAAATTTATTATATATTTTCTAATCAATGGAACAAGTACAAAAAAATAAATTCAGTTTTTTCAGTATTTTAATGTATTAATATAAATATTGATCTTTCCGATAATATAATTTTTCCGAGTAGTTTTTCAAAGATACAAATAATAAAATAGTGAATTTAATTTTTCAAAATAATTCAATTTAATTAATTTCCTGAAAATGCATTGTGTCTCGAAAAAGATTTAGAAGAATGTCTTGGTCTTTTAATTCCTTTTCCTTCTTTAAGAATTTATTTGAGAAATCATAAATATTTTTATAAATAACTTTATGCCAAAATACTTAAATGAAACAACAGAAGTGGAAAAATAATAAAATAAGTCTTTTAATTTTCTAAAAAAATAACATAAAAACCTTTTTAAGAAAAAAGTTACAAATTATTTTAACTCCTTAATATCAAGTAAATGAACTGTGATTAATTTAATAAATAAAGAAGAAATTTTCAATATTAAAGAATACGTTGTTTGTACAATGTCACAGAGAATAACATGCAGATAGCTAAACATGCATTTTATTAAAAATTAAGTCGTTTCATGCTAGTGAAAGAAAGAAGAAAATATCGTGGAGTAATTAATACTGATATTAAATTCAAAAAATAATTTAATACTAATCTCTGAATTTCAAGAACAGCACATATAGAAAGAAAATAGTGTTATGATAGAACCTCTATTGTAAATTATTCAACTGTTTACTATTATAAGCTTTAATTTTTGGCATAACACTCTGATAACCATTCATTAACTGGTGATTATTTTTTTCCAGCAAAACGTATTTAAACTACAATAAAAATTAGTTCTATAACGTTAAATGCAATTTTCTTTTAAAAGGACTAACTGTCATGGAATTATTTTAGCACTTGTAAATATGGTGAAAACTTGTTAGTTTTTTTAGTTTAATATCCTTTTAAAATAAATATATAAAAAAATATTGTATCATTTAAATTTGTATCCCTTTTTAAAAATATGTTTAAAATAAGAAATGTTAATAAAGATATGAACACGTAAAATTACACATTAATCCATTTGACGCACAGTGCCTATTAAAAAGATATAAAACACAATATAAATTACTACAAATATCTAAACAATATGAGCAACAAAAATATCAAAATCAATGTAATTATCTAACTAAAACATGCTTTTGAAGTGCAATTTAATATTTCTCGACCAAAAACAGATGCAAATTTCTTAAATAATAAAAGAAAGAAAATTTTAAGGAAATACTTAAAACAAAATAATGTTCGATATGAAAACAAAACTAAAAAAGAATCACCTGGACGCAGTTACAACTTCCTACTGTTTTGTCATCAAAGGTTTGGATCACACTTTACCTGCGTCAAGGCCACTTCGAAACTAAGCTACTTGTTGAGAGCTCTCAAACATATAGCAGAGATTCACCCAGGCACTTGGAATTGCATTTGGGGAAATCCCTAAAGTTTGCTCTTCCAAATTTCAGGGAAGATACTATGAAAAACCCAACGCGGTCAAAATGTTGTGTACCTGGAACGTTGCCAGATGGCTATAGAACGTATTTACTCGTTCACGAATGGGATGTGGTAATGAATGGTTCTTGTTTTTGTTTCGTCCAACGTTCAATTACCGGGGTGAACGATTGTTTGGTTCTGGATTATTGTAATCGGAGCTACGGACGTGACATTCTGACAAAAGAATTGTTGTAAAAAGTAGATAAAAATAGAGGGAAATATTTCCTTTTTTGCTGAGTACATTTTAAAAGATTATTAACTGACGATGCGTGGGAGTGAAACCATTATGTAATAGTGTAAAAATTCCATTGTGGTGAAAAAATAACAAAAATAAGTTGCTAGATAAAAAAAATTAATCTCAGAAAGCTAAAAAAGATTTTTTTTTTAAACATGCTCCAAAAATAAGCATTTACTTCGCTTTTCGACGTATATTATTTTAGAATTCTTTACAAAAACAATATATTTTTTAAAAGATAAAAAAATTTGGAGGAAATTTTAATGAATTATATTCCGGTTCGAGAAGAACGCAAATACGTGTGCATTAACTGAACGCTCAGAAATAATAAATTTAAATATCAAACAGTAAAATTTGTAAAGAATATTTATTTATCAATTTTTTTATAATCAAGTGAAAATTATTAACATTAAAAAATAAATTAGAAAAATTCATTGTTAACCGCTTCAATAAATTTAAAACATAATGTACTTTGTTCGATGAATTTGTACAATAATTAAGTGCTATAATGCCAGCTGTTCGGCCATGCCATTCTTTCTAAATCGGCTTGCCAAAGATGAAAGCAATAGAATAGTTAGACCGTAAGAAGAATGAATGATATGAAAATATTCCAAGGAATATAAATGCATTACTTAAATATGCATGTGATTTTTGAATGAATAATGTGTAATTGTGTGTGTGAGTGTGTGTGTGTCTCATTTTGTTTGCTTGAAATGAAACCACAAAGTACACAAAATTTCTCATACAAAACTTCTTAAACATTGCTTAAAAACAATATTTTCCTCCAAATTTTAAATGCATTAGTACTTTTTAATGCTCTCTATCGCTGAGTATGAATATGACATAAAACATTTCCCTGCGACTATCAAGCTTTGCTTTGAATAAACATTCTAAGAAGTCTGAAATTCTATGGATTTCAAATGCAGCAATTTACGATTTGGATTCTTTTTTTTTCTTTTCTTCAAAGTGATTTGCTTCGTTTATAATTAAAATATTATCTCCGAATTCTTGTAATAACATTAACAGCCTTTTGTATTTCCTGCTTATAGTAAAAATCAGTGGTTTAGATTCTGAGATGAAATGCAATAGTGCCAATGTTTACTTATATCAAATTACTGTGAAATAAACAATTGAAATTATGAAGCCACAGTGAGTATTGTATCTCTAAAAGCAATTGAATGCATTTCATTTCAATCGTATTAACTTTCACCTACAATTATTTATGTTTGCATTCATTTTACCATTAATACTTTTTTTATATATTTATCTTTCTCTGGCTTTATTATTATTTTCAAAAAAAATTGCTGTCCATCTTAATATTTCGTTTTTGTTATAGTTTTTCCCTCAATCATTGACGAAATAATATTCGGCTTAACAAATAACTGTTTACTACATTTTTATCCACTTCATTCTTCGCCTTTTTTTTCACAAAAAAAAATTCTTCAATAATTATTTATTTTTTCATTTAAGGTATCCGAACACGTTGAAAATGACCAAATTCGGTCAAGACAAATATTTTTGTTTTCTCTTTTATAGGATATAGCTATCTTTTGGTTTTACAAAACATATTTTTTTTTTTTTTGTACTCTACTTAGAGGCCAAGCTACAATCAATTTTATTATGTTGGAAAACCGGAAGTGGGTTGAAAACGAAAATTAGATGAGGCGGGTGCCAGCGAAATAAATCGCTTATACCCAGAATCGCGGAGAAAGGATGAAAAGAAAGACCAATATCTGAAATCATTCCCCCCGCAGGGGGAGGCTGGAGGAAGAGAATGGCCGAACGAGGACGAAACTGGAGCGACGTCACGAGGGCGAGAATGGAAGAGCGCAGGAGGAGGGGGGCTTAACAGCCCCAAAACGCGTTCGAGGAGCACCAAGAACGCAGTGGAAAGGGTTTTTTTTTCAGCCGGAATGAAAAAGAAAAGAGTCTGCAAGGAGAAACTTACAGACGCCACAGCAGGTGGATCGAAGCTGGAGCCAGCTTTAGCACTGATCCCAGTTCTGATGCGAGACAAATGCATTTGAATATTGTGAAGTGTAGCAATTAAGTGTTTTTGTTGTGATTGCGGCGGTTTTAAGGGCAGATTCCATTTAGTAGTTTTACCGGAAGTGGGTCTTTGATCTACCAGAAGTGGGCATTTAAATTACTCGAAATCTATCATGGCGAGTCTGATTACTCAAAATATTACAAATGTATTTCTATAAAACTTTTTGAACCTGATATTTATGCTATTTTCTAGAGAATGTACTAAAATATTTCTTATTGTATCAATATATTTTGAGTTAGGGCTTGTTATTTAAATAATGGCCTCATAAAGAATGTGATTTTTCTTATCATGTTTACTCAATCTACTCTAAAATTTTCTAATTTTAATAGAACATTAAAATTTTAGTGCGTTCTCTAGATAAATGCATCTAGATTGTTTTGGTAATACTTTTACTAATATAAGTTTATTACTTTGTTCTTTAATTGATTTTAAGTTTTACAAAAATGTTGCTAAAATTTCACTTATAATTGTGATTTCTGTGAAATTTAGGCAATCTATTTTAAATATTGTTAGTTAAATATTAGTATTTATTTGTATTGAGTCCTAAAAAAGCCTTTATAATGTTTAAATATATTATTTTGTTAAAAAATGCTCCGAACGTGTTCGGATACCTTAAGTTTTACTAAAGCGACAATTAATGAAAAATTTCGTGTAAAACTTATAACCTTATTTATATGACATTGAAGATAAAATAACCATAATACTCTAAAATCTGAAAATCGTAGCAGAAGCAAAATATTTTAGAAGTAACAAACGTTACTTAAACGACATTAAAATCAACAAAAATTTTAAAGTAAAACTCTTATTTACACATAATTGCACATAAAGATACCAATAGAGTTTAAGCATTAAAAAAAAGGAATTACGTACTTGGAGGAAAAAATAATTTAACTTTCGTAAGTTATATGTGAGGAAGTAACATTTTGAGTCTAACAAATGAGGTTAAAAAACCTCCATTCTGTAATATTTTGACTTTTTAACTTGTACATCCGACTTAAGGCTATGACGAAACGAAATGTAGAAACAAATAAGTGATAGAGCCACCATTTTATAATTTTTTGAGTTTTTCCAATATGTATGTAAGGCAGTGCTTCTCAAACTGTGGGGCGCGCCCCCCTGGGAGGCGCGATAACCCTTCAAGGGGGGCGCGAGCATCTTGAAAATATAAAAGGCTTAAAAAATTATGTTTTGGAATGAAGTAAAACAAAATGCTTTCTGATAAAATAAAAAATACACATTTTGCACTGATATAAATTATATATATCATCTGGTTTTCCACTTTCAAAAGATTCCACTTCAAACGCTCATTAGCTATCTTTGATCCCAAAACAAAATAAAAGATATTTTGTTTGCTTTGCTGTAATCCTGCGATGAGAGATTTTTTTATTACGTTTCTTGTAACCTCTAGAATAGTACTTTTGATTATCATCTCTTTGACCTTCAAACTTACTGGTATGCTTAACTCCATCTACTTTTCTTTTGGGAAAGTTGTAAATAATATTTTTCTGTTGCTTTTTCCCCCATGTAAATGGTTTTATGATGTATGGATAAGCATATTGAGCACTTTGAAGGATTAATTGGCCAAGATGTATTTTATGAGTAATCTGAAATTGCATTATAAAAAACGTTTTACTCAATTATTTTTTTATAACTGACATCGATGTTTTTGTATCGAATACATTTTTTTCATGGGAGCGGTCGCATGAGGCGCTGAATCACTCCAAATTCTGGTAAAACTGTTTATTCGTTAACAGTTTCTTGACAGTATCCTCCAATATGACAGTCTTAATGGAAACTAAAATGAATTTGTCACATTTATGCCTCTTTTTTTGAGAGTGGCAAACGATTTTTTTACAATCAAGGTACTTGTTTTGATCGAGTTCCCTTCACGACCACTTTTGTTCAGAAATATTTTCTATGAATATGCTATACTTTCCCCTACGATTAACTTTGTGGTTTTAATTGCTGTGTTGTACAACTTATTATGGTTTATAAATGTAAATGAGCAGAATATAAAAAAATGGGCATCTGTGATCTCTCTATTGAAGGAAGATGAAACTGATCAAGCAATTGAAGAACCTGATAAAATAATGCATATTAATCGTGATTTTTTATATATATATATATATATATATATATATATATATATAGCGAGAGCAAATATGACAAAAGTGATAGACATGAAACGTTTGAGTTGAATTGTAATTTTCAAATGCTGCCTAAAGAACTCTATCAAGAAAAGTAAGATATGACAAGCCATAAAAATGTAACACTTCGCCTTGTCAAAAGACACAACGTATAGTTGATGGATTATTGCTCAAACTCCTATCATGAAATACTGGGTGGTACATGGGTTCAGCTTATCTCTTAGCCCTTTGCTGCTTCATTATAAAATTATGTGTGAATGAAAAAAACGTAAAAGTAATTAAGAAATTAAAATGTGATAAAATAAGAATTTAAGTGTGTGAGAAATTAAGTAGAGACTTGAGTATTAAATTAAAATGCTTGAGTGTAGAATTAAAACATTTGCTTAAAGTTCGCCCAAAATGGGCGCTGCAAGAAAAGGTTACACATGCTATTTGTAGATCATCGAAGAATAGAAAAATTACAATAACGTGAGCAAAATATGACAGTTTTGATTGCAAATAACGTTCTTGTATTGTTAGTGAAAAGTGTCTGTGATTTATGTTCTTTATTAAGGTCACGCACATTTGGAACGGTTTCTTTAGTTTTATTGGATTTTTTCTCAAATCATCAAAGAAAAATTAAAAAAGTCCTTTAAAGTAGGTAAGTATATTTTCTCTTAGTTAAATTATTCACTGCAATTGTGATTTTTATCGAGCACAGAAAACAATAATTATAAAAAAAAAAAGATTGGGGTGACTTGGTGAAGTGATCGCGCGACCATTAACGTTAGTGTGGAGTGGGCGCCTGCTTCCGGGTTAAAACATTTTGAAGGTTTCTCGCTTTAAATATTAAAAATAACACAATTATTCTTCATTGGAATTTTTCATTCGTTTTCCTTATTTAATATTAATTCTAAATGCTAATTCTGTGAGGCTTAAAATTACAGTTCGTTTTAAACTATTTATAATAGGAGCATTCATTTAAAAAATCATTTTATATTTTTGTATGCATTGTTGTACACTTGGTTTTACTCTTCTTACAATTAAGCTATTATATATCAAGAATAATGTATTATTTTTAAAAAATAATCGCAGAACAGGTACTTCAGCCAGTGTACTTATAAATGTATCAGTACTGCACAATGTATTTTATAACTAATTTATTAATACTAATTTAAGAGCAAGTTTAATTATTATTAGTGACTTCCATGGGCTTGTCTTGCAGAGCAAAGGTTTTCAAATGAAGGCTTAATATTAGAAATTGACACTCTGAGTTCTTTTTCTATATTTAGCTGAGATCGATATCTTGTCTTCAAAGCAGCCACCGCAGAAAATCCGGTTTCACAAAGGTACGGTGTTGAAAACGGTAAAAGTATACGAAATGCTTTTGTTTTCAGTTCAGAAAATTCATCATCTACTTCTGCCCAAAATTGAAAGAGAGTTTTATTACAAAATTGTCCTTTAATTTCGCCACTAGATGTGAAATCTATGAAACTTTCTTCTTCGGTAGTGGAGAGCCCTTCTGGGGTATTTTGAAATGGATCTCTCACTCATTCGTAACTTGCTATCAAGTTGTCCTCAAAAAAATATTTTTTTAAATTTTTTGCTGACATAGCTAAATGATATTCAATAGTTTTATAAACAACTTACACATGTTGTTCTTCAGTTTTGTAAGTTTTTACACATTTATCCGCATTTTCAAACATTTCTAGGGTTTTTTTTTTTTTGCTTTAAATTTCGGCTCCATAATTCTAATTTTCTACAAAAAGCATTAATTTTATCACTCGTGTCAAACATATGTACATTTGATCCTTGAAGTTGAAGATTCAATATATTTAATTTCTCAAATATATCGAGTAGCTCAATTTCATCAGAAATAAACCATCTCGAAATTTCTCAGCTTCCGGTAGGTTTTCCTCTTCTAGAAAAATGGTAATTTCATTTCTTAATTCATAAACACGTTGTAAAATTTCCCGCGTGATAACCATCTTGCTTCACAATAAAATTGTCTCAAAATTTTACAGCCACAACGCGTGCACAATAACCATCTTTGGAAGCCAGAGCTTCTCTGTGGATCACAATAAAATAGCAACGATGAATGACACTGCGCCCATGTCATTTACAATTTTTTGCCTCAAAGTCCAGAAAAGATTCTTGATTTTAGGGGTCTCATTTTTATGTAATTTACTACCAAGCGATATCATCAATTCGACGGGAAGCAGTATCATTTGATAGGGGTATGGACTGCAACTCTTTGGCAAAATTGTCTCCAAACATAGTTTCTACAATCTCAATTGCTGCAGGCAAAATAAGCTCTTCGGCAATAGTGTGAGGCTTTTTTACATCTGGCTATTTTATATGATACTTTGTAAGAAGTAAGTAAAGCTTTTCATTCACTGACAAAGTTTTTTTTTAAAAATGTTTTTTGTTTTCCATATGATTTTAATTTCGATTCAAAGAACTCTCGAGGTTTGTTAATGTACTCACCATGAAGCGTTTCGAAATGTCTTTTAAGTTTATTAGGTTTCATACTGTCTGCTGCCAATATTTTTGAGCAAATAACACACAGGGGCTTTTCTTCTCCATTTACTTCAGTAATGGTAAATCCAAAATTCAAGTATTCTTGAGAATATTTCCTTGATTTAATTTTCGGAACTATGCTCGTTTGTGCAATTGTTGATGCTTTATTATCGTCGAATGTTCGCTTACGACTTAAAAATTTATCCATGATTTTTTTTTTGTTCCAATTTTCTGCAGTAATACTTAATAGTGTGAATTACAACTAACGCGCAAATTATAAAATGTACATTCAAGATAGATTTGGTAGCTATAGAAGCATCGAATGGACCAAGACTGATTGGAATTGTACGAGGTACAGCATTATTACATGTTTTGCGCAGACATCCGATAGTTTGGCCAGACTCACGCAGACGCTCGCGAGAATGCCAGATGTGATGGATATGAGAGAGCGCAACATAAAGTACACTATTTTTCAATTTCTACTATAAGTTCACTCTCTCATATATATCTTGTTCAAATTTTCAATCGTTGATAAAATACTTTCTATTCATTCATTCAAGTTCAAATACATTTTGTAAAACTTGTAGTGGGTGACACTTCATGTTAATACAGTTATTTCAAATTTTAATTCATTAATTAAATTAAAAAATGAATAAATAGTGACAAACAAAAATTATAGTCCAAAAGCATTTATAGAAAGGAAAACTTTTCATGCTGTCCCCTGTAACGCAATGGATAGCGCGATGGGCTTCTAATCTGAAGGACGGTAGTTCGAATTCCATCCGAGATGGCCTAATTTCTAAGAATGTGTGTGATTTCTTCTTTACTTTACTATTTTATTACACTAATTAAATTTAATTAATGAATAAATAGTAACGAAAAAAGAATATTCCAATACCCCATATATAGAAAGAAAAGGAAAAATTGCAAGGAAAATCGCTTTCTCTTTTGTCGCTTAACATTGTGATTCTGTCATATGTATTACATATTTGTATTAATTGAAACTATTTAATAGAAAGTAACTAAAATAAGTTTTTCTTTGTTGGCCTAAGTAGGAATTGACTTAAAATTTATTTTTTATATTACTCTTGTTCTAATGACATTTGTACTTTTAGAAATGCATGATGGACGAAATAAATTTTTAATTAAATGTCATTTTGCAATCTGTCCCAATTTAAAAAATGAGAAAGGAAAAATAACATAACATTATAATTATTACTTAAAAGTAATTTGCTTAAAATATATATATTATATAAAAGTAACGTATACAAAATTTAATACTCAAAGTGCATTATTATTGCATTCAATACATTATTATTGGGGGGGGAGCGATGAAAATTATTATTGAAAATTGGGTCACCAGTAGTGAAAGTTTGAAAAGCACTGTCTTACTTAATTAATTTATTTATTTTGCAAAAAGTAGTATACAAACTGTAATACTTATGCTATTAATTTGTATGGTTTATAATTAAGATCGCGTATAGTAGCTTTAGCGTCAAAGTGCATTATTATTACATTCAGTACATTATTAATGTATAAGGGGGGCGCGATAAAAATTGTGATTGAAAAGGGGGACGCCAGTATTGAAAGTTTGAGAAGCACTGATGTAAGGAAAACACACAGCTTAAAACTCTTTTATAGTATTTCTGGGAAATAAAGACTATCATAATTCTCATATATAAAACCATCAATTATTACTTTGATGAAGTATAACAGTGAGTGAGTGAGCTCGAGAGTGTTATTAACGTCGCAGTCTAAAGCAAGGGTTATTGGCGTGGTTTTGAGCCTCATTCTCCAAGTTTTGATATGCAATGTTGCCTCAATGTCGACGGACATTATCCTCTATAACCCTTTAAGAGCCGAATTATTTTTATCTTTAAATATTAAATTCTTCTGTTTATTAATACTATATTGACCCCAATGACATTGGAAAAATAGTAATAAAATTCCCGCTCCCCCTCTCCTGGAATGTAGACGGTACCCGCACGACGATCGTGTGGGATGGCCGTTTTCTGGGAAATCAGCACCAGTGAAATTTTACATTTTTTCCTTTAAGTTGATGGAAGAGACACGCTTAATTCAACTGAAATTGTTACAAATAAGGAAATTATTGATGTAAAATTAATTGTTTAATTGACTCATTATTTATTTCCTGTTGAAATCTTTAAAACATGTTTTTGTTTTTGATAAGATAAACATAAATATATGTTGCATTTTTCACATTTTTTTTCTGAACTGCTTTCGTATCTTCATCATCAGTTAAAATACTTTTGTTAGTAGGTAGAGAAGCTGCTAACACTTCAACTATTTCTAACTTACATTTTAAGCCATCCATTTTGATTTTTGGAGAAATTTTATTTGATATTGCATCTTGTTTGCACAGAAACTAATAATTTGCAACAGCTAAAACAATGAAATGGATGGGTTCAAGAGACTTTGATGGTAAAAAATGATCCAAAATTGTCTTTCCATTTCAAATATTTCCATGCTTTTCTTTATCGCTCTCATCTGAACTTGATTCTAATTTCAGTATATGTGATTCATATGTTTTGTTCGCAGCATTGTCATCATCCGAGAAATCATTAAGTTCTAATCTAAATTCAATCAGATTTATTCATCCATTGCAAAATTTCTTCTTGTGTGAGAATTCTTCTCCTTTTAGACAACTAAAAAAGTTTTTGGTTAAAAGTTAGCACAGTATTTCATGAAAAAAAATAAAATGTATCAGAAAATTTTATTATTTAAAAAATATGTATATTTAAAGCACACCATTCTAACTCCCATTGGAAAATCTAGACTTTGTTGGGGGGATTGGGGGGGAGATGGATGCAGATATCTGTGTAAAGGATGAAAATGCCATATTCATCATCAAATGTGTGTTAGAGAAAATTGATTGCAAAAAAAGAGCCAGAGAAAGAAAAAAGGGACTTGTCCGTTGCAAACCCCAAGGAAACATGGTATAAATTATATAACAAAATATTTCGTTTTTATTTAGGCTTCTATCAACATTATTGAAACAGAAAAGAAAACTCACATGGCAACAACTTACCTTTATAGCTGCAGTGACTCGCTCAACCCGCACGATCGTGCGGGGAAAGAAATCCTGAATCTTACAAGCAACATTAATAGAGTTTAATTAATATTTGTTTCTATTTTACAACCATTTAAACATTATAACAAAAATTCGTATCTAAACAATTAGAAATATATTGATAATTACCTTTCTATGACAAATAAAAAGAAGACGTGTTTTTGTTGTATTTGAAAACAAAGCTAAATTTGTCAGCTGAAAGTAAAACATGGACTACAACCACCGTCTATTGATAAAAAGTAATACTTTACACTTTCTGCAAACACGCTAAATCGTTGGATTCGGGATTTTCTTACTTGCGACTTTTCCAGAAGCAAAAACATATAACAATGTCTAACTCGCACGATCTTGCGGGCTGGGTCTTAAAGGGATAAGCAATTAGAACCAACTACTGCTGCTTAGTCACAAAAACGGAATGCAGGACTTGATCCTGATATCATACTATTGTATGATCATTTTTAAGATTGTACATCTCGGTGGGGTATTCCATTAAAAGGGCCGAGGCGTGTTAAATCTATCGAGGCTCAAAGCCTTTACGTTGGAGTGGTGGGAAAATTTGAAGAGAGGATACCTTGTTCTATTCGATTGACTATGGTCCAAACTTAGGAGGTCTGTTGCCAATATCAGCTCGAGCAGCAAAAAAACTCTGCAATAGACCCTTGTCACGAAATGGCAAATTAAGTTAACTAAACAAAAGAAATATATCACGCCGTATATTCCGGCGTATAACATGAACCTATACTTTCAAGCTGCATCATTTAAGTTTAAACAATATTCACAATATAACGCGCACCTTTTTTTAAAAAAGAAATCTGAAATATATATATGTGAAGTCGTACCTTTTCAAGTCTAGATATAGAGCATGAGTGAATAATAAAAGCACGGCAGGAAATTAAAATCGACATCATTCAAATGTGTCATTCAAAAGAAATGTAGTATATCAAACAATCTAAATGGAATGGAAGATGGTTTTTTTATTTATGGATCAGAGAAACTCTATGATAAGATGGGGGTGGAAGGGGAGATGAAACAGAATTTGATGATGTGTCTGAAGATATCGCGGAAGGCGTATGGGACGAACTTTTCATTTTATCCAATAATGAAAGTTCTTATAAGTTATATCGCTTCTTGTAACTAAGCAGTATTTGGAAATATGTAGAAAAATCTACTTTTATATATATATATATATATATATATATATATATATATATATATATATATATATATATACTCATCTTACCTTAATTTTTTAAAGTTATCGCTTTTATATCCGGTGTATAATACACATCCGTAAACTTCGATCTCATTGTTTGCGTTAAAAGTGTGCGTTATATGCGATAATATATGGTAGTTGCACTGGCGTAGCGAGTTATGAGTGGACCCCGTATCAAAATTCCTCTGGGGCCCTTTTTTAGATATGAGAACCCTGTTTGTTGGGCTTCAGTTACACATCTTGGGGCCTTGACAGCTTGGGGGCCCCATATCATTGATACGACTGATACAGCATTAGCCCCCCGGATAGTTGCTTTTGTGGGAAGATTACTGCTCAATGTTCGATTACCCACATAACTGTCTTAAATGAAATCTAAATGAAATCGTGACCGCCGGGGGGAGGGGGATATTGAAATACAATTCGAGTTGAAATAACGTCATACATAGAAATGGAGTTCACTCAAAAGTGCAGTTAGATCGCGTATTGTGCTCACACGGTATGATATGAAGGCTCGAAGTTCAAATTGCATTCTTGGAGAATAATTAAAATCTTACTATATTTGAATAGGAAATCCAGATTTTTGTCTTAGCATTCTACGGCGAGGAACATGAGCAACCACTTCCAAGTGTGGTGTCTTTCACATTCCGATTAAGCAGCTTGCTAACAGGCTGCTAGACCCTGTGTCATTTTAACACAGAAATGTTGACAGAAAGATCAAGTGAATGAATAAATTCTCACTATTTTGGAAAAGTTATAATCTATGTTGCCTCGGCTCGGTAACTTAGAGGTAGTGTGTCCGCTTCATGAGCTCAAGGTTGCCGATTCGATCCTGGCTGTAGTCGATAGATTTTCTGGGTGTGAAAATCTTAGGCATACGTCATATGATTATGTGGCATGTTAAAGAATCCTTGGGTATCAATTTAGCTCTGGTACTCTCGACAATATTCAGCAACCGACGAGAGCTTGAATTGAATGAATTCTAGCATCAAAATTTGGTAGCGAGAGCCACCACTAGATGGTGCCACCGGTAAATGGCACTAGATGGTGCCACCGGGAAATGGCTCTCATAATGGGAAATTTGACACGTTTGTAAAGGCTTAGTTGCCAATATACAGAGGCCATTAGAGAAAAATAATTTGTATGATGTATAATCTCTTATTTTAAAATTATCATATTACCAAAAAACAAAAGTTGGGTAATTTTCTTATGATATTTCTATAATTAAATAAAATTACTTTAGCACATTAAAAACTATTTAAATAATTGATATAAGTATTTACATCAATAAAGTATTTTTTAAAGGTTATGTATAACTTGCATGTTATTAAAAACATTATCATTCTAGGGTATGTTTATAAAAGAAATCAATTAAATCTTATCTTCACAAGAAAAATCTTCAAACATTCGGAACCCCCCCCTATTTTTTTTAATTCGGAAAGTTAGATAGTGATATAATTGTAAAGAAACTTCTAAGTAAAATAGGACTACCTTTCAAGAATTTTCAGAAAAAGCATAATTAAAGTTTCTCTATGCACATAATTTTAATTTTTCGGATTTAACGTATTCCTAAACAACTTAGAAGCATACAGAAAGAAAAGACCCATACGGTGTGGTTTCCCTTCTAAAAATTATTGCAACTTGTTTAAATTGGTCTTAAAATTGGTTTTTATGTTAATAATTGTGGAACAACTTCTGATTTTTCTCTATAGAGAAATTCCATGAAAGGTACAGCTTAATGATTAAAATACCTGATTTCTTATCCTTTGGAAATCAAGCTGCTGCTCAATTGCTTTTCTTCAAGCAAATAATTCATAAATTATTTTTAATTTTTTGTAATTAAAGATATATCACTAAGCGTATTATTATTTAATTACTAATGATTTTCTGTAGAATCACTTATTATAAAAGCTTAAATTATTCATTTTTTTTTCATTTATTTGCTGTGTATGAAATATTTCTATTCAAATTACAAGGAGTAAGAACACCCTGTAAAATTATGTTGTGATTTCTTATCCCAAATGATGTAGCTCAGCTACACCATCTGGTAGAACCCCCTCAGTATAGAGGGCGCTGCTTGTAAAAACATGCTTTGTTTACACCAGAGATCTTCTGTACGTGACCGAGTGCAGACGCACTCCATATTCCATTAAACTTATTATTTAATCTTACACTTGTCTTCGATGATTTACTGAATTAAATTGAGTCTAATAATTATGATGATATGAGCGTTGATTGATATAAAAGCATTCTACCACTGATTAATTGAACCACTGATGAACGAAATATTCGGTGCAATGGCCTGTGAATCGGAAATTGATGACCGAATCATTTTTGGTAGCCTCGACCAAAAGTAGAAATATCATCGTCGACAGAGAATTCAGGTAATCCGAATTTTTATTGAAATTGAATTATACCTGAATAGAGAAGATTAAAATGTCAGAAGATCTCTCAAAATTTAAAAAGAAGCGTACTGCGGTACGTTCTTCGTTGACAAAATTGATAAATAAAATTGAAGGAAAGATCAACAATGAAAATGAACCTGTTGATCAATTTGAAGCTTTTATAGAGCAATTAAATAAATGATAAAGAAAGTAACTTAAGTTTATTAAATACACTAATTGAAGATCGTTTGTCTGTTGACACTATTACTGAAGGTATAGAAGCTTCGGAAGAAATTAAAGACAAGATTATATTTTGGAAAACAAAGCTTTCTTCTAAAATTAGGAGAATAAATTCTGACTCAATCCAGGTTGATACAGTTTCTCGAAATATCCAAGTTATTGATTCCAATAGTTTTGAATGTATGAACATAAATTTACCTAAATTGCATATAAATAAGTATTCTGGAAATTATTCTGAATGGTTAGATTTTTATAATTTATTCAAAGCTCTATTCATATAATAACAATAGACTAAGCAAAGTTGATAAATTTAATTATTTAAAATCATATTTGTGTGGTAATGCGCTTGCTTGCATTAATGGATTTCCAGTTTCTGATGATAATTATGATAAAGCTCTTGATTTATTAAAAGATAGATTTGGAAATAAAAACATGTTAATTAACGCTCATTTGAGCAATTTATTAAATTTAACACCTGTTAGAAACCCTACTGATATTGTGGGCTTAAGAAATTTGTACGATAGAGCAGAAACGCAAATAAGGAGTCTTAAAAGCTTAGGAGTTTAAGAAGGATCCTACTCAAACTTATTAACACCCCTCCTGTTGAAACAGATACCCTCGGAACTCGTGTTAGAATTCAATCGTCCTCAAAAGGACGAAGGGTTTGACCTGAGCACTCTTTTACGGTTCCTGAACTTGGACATCCGTAGTCGGGAACGGGCCTCTCAAATAAACAATCATAAACCGTGTCATTATTCCCCTCCACCGCAAGACAGAACAAAAAATAAAGGCTCCTATTTCCCCGTACAACGCATGAAGCCACCCCCGAATAGAGTACAGTTCCGACCACATTCATTTCCCATCCTTTTGGAGAAAGTAGAACTTAGAAGCCGAAAATGTTTATACTGCAACAAAGGTCATGAACTCGACGCTTGCCGTTCTTTTAGTGCTAACGAAAAGCGAGAAAATTTAAGAAAAAAAGAGTCTGGTTATTTGTGTTTGTCTCCCGGTCATAGAGCAATGGAATGTGTAAAAAGGGAGTTGTGTCCTATTTGTAATGGGCCCCACCATTTCTCAATATTTTTCGAAATCGACATGATGATGATTTGTCTCCGAAAAGGGACACTGATAATATAGTTTCAGCAGTATTTAAAACAGAAGTAAATAGTATATTATACAAACATGCGCCACATTAATAGATGACAAAAATGAACAAGAAGTTGTTAGATTACTTTTAGGTAATGGTTCACAGAGAAATTTCATTTTAAAGAGTACTTCTGAGAAATTTAACTTTCCAATTCTTAGAAAAGAAAACCTTTCCATTTGCACATTTGGTGCTAAAGAAACTGAAACAAAAACTTTAAATATAGTTAAAATAAAATTGAAAAACAGGGATGATCCAAATTTGTGCATTGAAATAGAAGCGGTAGAGACAGAACATATTTCTATCACGAATTTATCGACCCCTGATAGAAATATTGATAAAAAAATTTAGATATTTAAAAAATGTACAATTAGCCGATCCTTATGAATTTAACGATAAAGAAATATCAATTCTTATTGGTGCGGACTATTATTATCAAGTAGTTACAGGCAGAATTAAGCGCCTAAACAAAAATCTTGTGGCCGTAGAAACATTATTCGGCTGGTCTTTACAAGGGCAGAGTACAGATTCTCAGGAACTTTTAACAATGAGTGTTATTGTTAATGAATCTAATATTTCTAAACAGCTTAGTGAATTTTGGGATTTAGAGAATTTAGGAATAGAAGCAGAGGTGTCTGATGAGGAAAATATTGATAAGGATATAATGTCTGAATTTGAAGCCGGAATTTCATACCAAAATAAGCGGTACAAAGCTAAATTCCCTTGGAAACCTAACATGAAAATATTGTTAGAAAATAATGAAGAAATTGCTAGGTAAAGATAAGTTAAGATCACGTTTTAAATATGACAGTTCCTTATTTGAGGATTACAGATTAGTTGTAAATAATTATCTTTCTGAGAAAATCATAGAACGCATTCCATTTGAAGAAGAAAATCTAAAGCATAATACTTTTTATCTACCACATAGAGCAGTAATACGTACTGATAAAACTACAAGCAAATTGCGAATCGTATTTGATACACCATCACATGCGAAAGCACAACTATCTTTGAACGATTGTTTACACACAGGGCTAAATTTTATACCTAACCTATTTTTTCTATTAATCAAATTTAGAGTGAATCCAATTGCATTTGTAGCTGACATAAAAATGGCATTTTTGATGATTGAGATAGACGAAAGTGAAAGGGATTTCACAAGATTTTTCTGGAATGAAAATCCAGGAATTGATTTAGAAAACAAACGGCTTGAGATTTTCCGAGTGACTAGGGTTTTATTTGGAGTAAAATCAAGTCCATTTCTTCTTGCAGCTGCGATAAAGCATCATCTTAAAAAATATGTTTTTTAAGATATTTTTCCTGACACTTTTAACCATCTTAACCAGGCATTGCATGTTGGTGATTTTTTCTGTGTGGAAATTTCAGTGTCCAAGCAGCCTTGACAACATGCGTAGAAAGTAAACAAATTTTGGAAGATGCAAGTATGGATCTTTGAAAATGGAGGACCAACTCTTCCGAGCTAAATCGAAGGTTAAAAATTTTAACTTTTTAAGTTGATGAACATAAAGAGTCATTGAACACGTTGATAGCTTCAAAGGTCTTAGGAGTTGGTTGGAATGAAAAATCTGATACATTCTATTTTGATTCCAGCGATTTAGGAACATTTCTTTCTAAAAGAATTAATACAAAAAGATATTTGTTACAAGCCGCAGGTCGATTATTTGACCCAGTAGGTTTCATAGGTCCTTATACGGTCCGAATAAAATGTTTAATTCAGGAAATTTGGTGTTTAGGATTGGATTGGGATGACAAATTACCTAAACAATTAGAAGTTTCATGGAATAAATGGTGTAATGAGATTCATTATTTAAGTGAAATAAATATTCCTTGATATTACTTTCAAAATTTTTGCCTTTAAATGCAACCACCATTCAGTTGCATTGCTTTTCAGATGCTTCTAAAAAGGCATATGGAACTGTCGCTTATTTACGCATAGAACTGAATGATGGAAATATAATTTCTAGTTTTGTTGTGTGTAGCATCAAAAGGTCGGGTAGCTCCATTAAAAACTCTTTTGATCCCTAGATTGGAGCTTATGGGCGCACTTTTATCAGCAAGGTTAAGCGACAAAATTGCAACTGCACTCATACTGCGTGTGAGTCGTTTTTATTGGACTGATTCGTCTATCACATGTTACTGGATCAAAGGGGATTTTAATAGACATAAAGTGTTTGTAAAAAATAGAATTAAAGAAATACAAATACTAAGTGATCCCAAGGAATGGCGCTACTGTAAAGGAAAGGATAATCCCGCTGATTTAATAAGTCGGGGTTTGCCTTTAAATGATCTTAAAAATAACAAAATATGGTGACATGGTCCCAAGTGGTTGACAATGAAACAAACAGAACGGCCATTATTTACAGAAGCCTTCCTAGCATGTCTCAAACGATTTATAGCAAGGAGATCCAAGCCGCCCATCATTTGGAGTGACAATGCAACGAACTTCAAGAGAGCAAGAAACATTCTTAATGAATGGAACGAAATTTGCAAGTCCAACACAATTCAGCTATTCAGCGCGGAAGAGGGAATCGAATGGAACTTCATTCCACCCGCTTCTCCCCATTTCTGTGGATTGTGGCAAGCAAACATTAAGTCCATGAAACGCATTTTATTGAGGGTAGCGAAATCAGCTATCATGAACTTCGAAGAGTTAACTACGTTGGTGACACAAATCGAAGCAGTTCTGAATTCACGTCCCTTGTCTCCACTTTTTTCGGACCCCAATGATCTTAACCCTTTGACCCCGGGGCATTTCTTGACGAACTGTGCTATTTCATCCTTTCCTGAACCTTATACTGCTTCGGATATTTTGTCCAATCATTCCAGGTGGAAACTCATTCAATCATTCGACAAATTTTGGAACCGTTGGAGCACCGAATCTCTGACCCGTGCTAAGTGGAGTGTACAGAACCCTAACTTGATGGAGAATCAGCTTTTACAGGATCCCAACACCAAGCCCTTGGACTGGCCTATGGGGCGTATTCTTGAAGCATTTCCCGGTAGTGATGGTCTTGCAAGAGTAGTTAATGTGAAAACCTCAACAGGTATTTTAAAACGAGCCATCACAAAGGTAGTGCCTTTACCTATTCCAGATGATCCTGCAACTGTAGAAAAGAACATTTGAACATTTTACAATTTCTTGAACTTTAACCTTTATATTATTCTATTTACATAATTGCTAATTTTATTTTTCAGTATTATTGATAACTCATGTTATTTCAGAATTGCTGACTTGATTTTTCAGTATTATTGGTAATGCATGTGATTTAAGAATTGCTAATTTTATTTCAGAATTATTGATGATGCATGTGATTTGAGAATAGAATTCATAGGATTTTATTTGTATTATTTCACATTGCATGAATTTTATTTGTATTATTTCACATTACATGAATTTTATTTGTATTATTTCACATTGCATGAATTTTATTGGTATTATTTCACATTGCATGAATTTAATTTGTATTATTTCATTTTGCATGAATTTTACTTGAATTACCTTAGAATTTTAATTATCTTAATGCAAACTCCGTAGTAGTTTAAGTGGGGAGTAATGGTAGAACCTCCCTCAGTATAGAGGGCGCTGCTTGTAAAAACATGCTTTGTTTACACCAGAGATATTCTGTACGTAACCGAGTGCAGACGCACTCCATATTCCATTAAATTTATTATTTAATCTTGCACTTGTCTTCGATGATTTAATGAATTTTAATTGAGTCTAATAATTGTGATGATATCAGCGTTGATTGATATAAAAGCATTCTACCACTGAATAATTGAACCACTGAAGACCGTAATACCATCTCCTTAAAACCAAAGATCTCCAAGAAATTCAGAAATAACATAGGATTTCTTAAAACCTCGTTAAAAGTAAAACTCAAACAATTAGGAATATGACCGGGGCTGAGACCTGATCAGCTTCGCTCCTATGACACTCGGAAAGACTTCCCGGCCCTATTACTATTATATTTAAAATTATATTACGTTTCGATTTCCTTCTTTAAGTATAATGTTATTGAATAATGATACAAATCATGTACACACACATACAACAATACTAATGACCTTAAACTGGATTTACCATGCGTGTAACTCACCGATAGCAATAAAATATCAGTAATTTTTCAAACAGAAGCTCAAACAAAATTTACAGATTTTATGAGTTATTAAATTTAAGGACGCATATGGTAACGCATGCTTAAAATTACTGGTCATAAAAAAATAATGTTTAAAATTATTTGTAGGCTTAAAATTTAAAAAAAAAAAAATGTAAAAAAAAAAATTTAAGTCAATTCCTACTTAGATCGACGAAGAAAAATTTTATTTTAAGTACTTTTTATTAAATAGTTACAATTAATATAAATACACTGCTCAAAACAATTAGGGGAGCAAGCAAAAAAGTGAAGAAAACCGTATGAGAAAGCCAGGTATTGGCATACAATGCATAGTACACGCGTATCAATGCGCAATACAGAAAAAAGGCGTAAAAAAATTTGGAATTAAGCTTTAATTCTTTGAAAATATGGAAAAAACATGAAAAGAGGATTTAGGGAAACAATTTGGTTACATATAAACGATAAAAAAAGGTACTGTTTAGACATGATGCATGAGTTTTAATAGGGCGTGTGGTCTCTTCGAACAGCTAAGACTGCTGCACACCTGTTTGCCATGGATGCGATGAGGTTATCGATCAGACTTTGGGGAATACTGTTCCACTCCTCAAGAAGTGCAATCTCCAAGTCTCGGACAGTAGCAGGCGGCCTTGGTCGCGCAGCAATGTGTCGTCCGAGCATATCCCAAACATGCTCGATTGGGTTCAGGTCAGGATAGAACGCTGGCCATTCCATACACTGTATTGTTTCAGCTTCAAGCATGTTCTCCACCGGACGAGCTCTATGCGGTCGGGCATTAGCATCCTGGAAAACAAAGGAATCTCCAATGCCTCCAGCGTAAGGGATGACATGAGGTCGAATTATCTCGTCTGCATACCTTCGGCCCGTCAAAGTGCCATTCCGAATGATATGCAGGTTCGTACGTCCGCCTATGCTGATTCCACCCCATACCATCCAACCAGCTCTTCTGTATTGTGACCTTTCACGAACGAATGCGGGGTTATTTCGAGTGCCCCTGTCCCTCCATACAAGAACACGTCGGGTCTCACACTCTTGACTGAATCGGGACTCGTCTGTAAACAGCACTTGGCTCCAATCATGTTGCTCCCAATCTCGATGTTCAGTAGCCCATCTTCTTCGGGCCGCATGGTGGCGTGGAGTCAACGGAATGCAGACCATTGGCCTACGTGCATAGAGCCCTCCCTCATGAAGCCGATTACGTACTGTTTGGCTGAACACTCTTCGTCCTGTTGCCAAGAGCAACTGTCTTTGCAGCTGCGTAGCATTCTCTGTTTTGTTTCGACGGGCTGTTAACTGTATATACCGGTCATCAGTTGATGTAGCGGCGCGTGGTCAACCTGCCCCTGGTCGACGTTTCACATTTCCTGTTTCTTGGAATCGATTCCACAGCCTCGCAACAACACTTCTGGCGACTCCAACAGCGTCCGCGACACTACGTTGTGTTTGCCCGGATTCCAGTCTGCCTATAACACGCCATGCCATGGATTCCGGTAAATCACGTTGTTGAGACATTCTCAAGTAACCTTGTCTCAAAAAAAAAAAAAAATACTGCGCAATCGAATTTCACAGTTACGGCAATAAAACAGACGTTTCTGCAACATCCCGATTTCTGCCCTTATCTCCTTTTTCTGGTTTTTGACGTCATGAACTTTGATTTGCATGTAAAGTTTTCTTCTTCCGTTTCCTGGTAGGCTTTACATTAAGGATGATTCGTCTTATGTTACTTATTGGTATACATCTTTGCTTACTTTTGTTAAAATCATGTGCTCCCCTAATTGTTTTGAGCAGTGTATGTATATACATAGGACAGAACCACCAACATTAAGTGGTAATTAATTTTTATTAATTATCATTAAAGTATCGTATTGTCATCCAAAACAATCGTGTATATAAAATTTCAGTTCAACTGAATGCTTCAAAACGTGAGAAAAAAAACCTTTTCAAGTTTTGACACAAGTCGCCAAAAGGGTCACTAAGTCGCCAAAAATGATGCCAACGTGGTTGTATTCGTAATTCTTTAAATAATTAGTTTTAATCAATTAATTTTTATTAATTATAATTAAATTACTGTATTGTCATCCAAAATAATCATGTACATAAAATTTCAGCTCAATTGAGCGCTTTAAAATGTATTTTATTAACGATTGAAAATTACACGAAGATAAATAAATAAAGTATACAGATGTGGGCTGCAAAATTTATTTATCTTCATGGAATTTTCAGTCGTTAATAAAATACATTTTAGAAAGGAAGAAAAGAAATATATATATAGAACGGTGAGCTAATAGCAGGAATTGAAAAATGTCATTAATATTCATGAATTTTAATATAAAATTATTTTTTAAAACTGAATATTTTTTAAAACTGAATATATATATATATATATATATACAGTGTATTCCTGTGTGTGGACAACACTTTCCCCCCTGTTTTCCTTGCAGATATCTTTTTAATGGGTTATAAAATAAATAGATATTATTTTACAAAATAAAAGTGGGAATGAGAGAATGAATATTAACGTCGTACTCTTCAGCTACTCTCGACGGCTTTTGGAGACAAACCTCATAATTTTTAACCATGGTCAAATGACGAAGACAACACAGAAACTAGCACTCCCCTCTTCAACACCACACCAACGAGAGGACGTTTGAGCCTTGACATATATAACATATATTGGTCGCCTGTGCAAGGTGGATCTTCAGCAATATTTGGTTCGAACTCATGACACACAGACGGGTCCGTTACCTTAACCATTAGGCTACCGCAGCTACAAAAAGGGTGAATAATTCCTTTTTTTAATAATATATAGTGTATATGAATTTAAAATTTGTGTTTATGGGGTTTCTAAAGTCAGAATTTGTGTGTTTGAAATGTTACTAAATAATAGTATCTTCAGAAAAATCCTGCTATGCCTTAGGAGTTTTTATATAGATTTAACTTCAAAAACTAGGGTACAATAACAATACTTCAACTATATATATCAGGAGTGGGCAAACTTTTCCTGGATACGGGCTACTTCTAATATTTTTAAAGTGTTGCGGTCCACCTAGTGACGTAGATGTGGGAATTCTATATTAAAATTGCATATTTCCTTTTTTTAAACCCTTGTTTTCGAGAGATACTGTACCTCTCTTTTAAAATATGACAGGTTACTACTTTTACTGCAAAAATACAAAACTCTCAAGTTGTATATTTGAACAACTATGTGCGACTGTTAGACAGTGGAGTGCAGACGTATTCAATGAAGCGAACAGAGAAAACACGTGAACCGATTAATCTGAAACCGACGTACACTCATGGACAAAATAATTAACATAACAAGAAATAATTGCGGGATCGTAACGAAACTTGGCATGAAGGTACATGTTGGGGAGATATGCAAATGATTAGAAATGCAGCGTGATTGCACATTACGTATAGCCGGTAGAGGGCGTTTAACGTCGTTCTGTGCGCAATGTAAAACAGGTAACCAAAGCTTGTTTGAGTGTGCAGAATCGTTTACAAAGCAAGAGCTGAGGTAGACATGCCATTACGCCGTTTTCGAAGACAATATGAGCAGATGTTGCAGTTTGGGAGGGGGAGAATCATCGGCATGATGGAAGTTGGGTGGACAGCTAGGCGAATAGCTCGTCAATTAGGCCGCTCTGATTGTGTTGTGAGGAAGCGTTGGGACCAGTGGATCCGAGAGATGTCATTTACACGAAACCCAGGCTCAGGACGCCCTCGACTGACCAGTCGTCAAGAAGACCACCACATCGTAAGAAATGCACGTGTACGGCCAACTTCTTCATCAGACGCCCTCCAGGCACAGGTAGCACCTTCACTAGGGGCACCTGTGTCTCCTCAAACCGTAAGAAGGTGCCTAGCTGAAGGACATTTGGGATCGCGGTGCCCATTACGTGTGCTTCCCGTGACGCCCACCCATAGACATCTCCGTTTGGAGTGGTACCACGCACGAGGAAACTGAACTGCAGCGGAATGGAACCAGGTCGTCTTTAGCGACGCGCGAATCCAGATTCAATCCCAGCAGTGATGACAATTGTGTTCGTGCGTGGAGACCCCTTGGTGAACGCCTCAATCCTGCCTTTGCTTTACAACGACACACTACTCCCACAGCTGGTGTGATGGTATGGGGTGTCATTGCCTACAATACATGGTCACCCCTAGTATTGATCCATGGCACCACATGACAGCCTAGTGGTATGTCCATGACATCCTGCAACCTCATGTATTGCCACTCCTGCAATGGCTCCAAGAGTCATTTTTCAACGACAATGCTCGGCCTCACACGGCAAGGGTGTTACAAGACTGTCTTCGCACTGTTACTCCCCTTCCTTGGCCTACCCGATCCCCAGATTTGTCTCCAATCGAGTATATATGTGATCATCTGGGACTGCGAGTTGGGAATCCTACGAGTTTGGACGAACTAGAGGCAAGATTACAGCAAATATGGAACGAAATGTCTCAAGACATCATACAGAACTTGTATGCCTCAATACCCGATCGTACCGCATCGCGCCAGAGGGAGTTCATTCGGGTATTAAATCCTCCGTTCATTTGCCTTTTTCTCTGAAATAAATTATCCTTTTTCTTTAATTTTATAATCATTTACTTATATCCAAGTAGTTACTACGCATGTAAAATTTCGTTTCATTTTGACGTCTCCTTCTTGGTGCGCTAATTTTTTTGTCCATGAGTGTATGTACTTAATTTGTTAGCTGCGGAGTCCCCCACCATCACGGGACATGGCATCAACACGAGAACCCAATCCCGTGGAAAAACGGGGAGTGGGATGATATCTCAATAGCCAATCCCGGGCTGTCGCGGTAAGAGCTGACCATCGGTAATTATTCTCCTTTTCAGTCGTCGTGAAGACAAACTTCATTTATACGGCTGAAATCGCAGCGACCGCTTGTTTCCCCTATAGCGGCAATGAAGGTGTTAAGCGTCATCTTGCACTTCCTACGAAGATACTTGTGTGTCTCTACACATTTATCGAATCATTTACTTAAGTAAACGCAGTTGGATCGATTGTGAAAATCCGTTTCTTCAGTCTAGCTGGCGTCGGTATTCCATACATATGTTTCATTTAGTATCGCTGCCTTAGGTCTTAGTAAAGACGGCCACCCGAAAATGTCTTGGTGGCTCACCTGTTGATCGCGATCGACTTAATGCCCATTCCTGATATATGTCGTATCGATCGGAGTTGTAGGTAACCAATAAAATAACTTTTTTAACAACGTTCTCTTTAAAAAACACCTTTCATATGCAAACAATAAGGAAAAATCATTTATAGTTTCTCAATTTTACGTAAAAAGTGCATCTAATAAATTTTAATGCTTTTCTTGATGTAAAACAAAATTTATGGAACTTATTTACTTCTAGTATTCATGCCATGTTAAAATTAAAAATTCCAATAAATAATGTTTATTAAGGTATGTGACTACCCAAAATTCGCAGTTTTGGTGAAAATTTTCGAAATTTCTTTTGTTTTTATATTATAGCCCATACATTTAAGATTCCAAAAACACTCTACTTTGTTTCTACGATATTTAGAAGCAAAGTTATAACATCAGGGCCAGCGCTAGGGGGGGACAAGCCGGGCCCCTGCCCGGGGCGGCAACCTTAAGAGGCGGCAAACTGGCTGTAAAATTAACTAGTTTATGAGGAAAATAAACGTGTCAGAATAAAAATTCGAAGGGGAAAAAATTAAAAATGTGTATGCAAAATATTCACGTTTTCTGTAGAGTTCTAAAGTTTTTTTTAACGAGTTTTCATTAGTATTTAAAGCCGTGTTTCCTAACACTGGTCCCATGGGGGAAGGGAGAGGGGTGATAAAGAAGAATTTCGGCATCCAATTCCTTTTCTTTCAACTAATTTCCTATAACTGCTACTGTTTTGTATACGTGAATTCGGGTACTATTGAAGGAGATAGAGTTTGGCAGAGATTAGTCTCAACAAAAGTGATGAAAAGAACGGTCAAGTTTTATGAATGAAAAGAAAGGGGCAGGATGACCCTGAGAAAAAGACCCTTTTTCGAAGAAAACTAAGAGAATCTTGTGTCAATCTGACTTCCGAACTAATTCTTTTAGTTTCCTGTGCTTAAACAGACAAGACAAAGTAGGACAACAAAAAAGGTAACAATATTTTCATTTTCAAATTCTTTTTTAGATTTTTAATGCCCAGGAATTTTGATCATCGCGTAAGATAAAGTGAAAAGAAAAAATTATTTTGCTACATTTGCGCTTTTTCTATTTTATTTATTTATTTATACATAAATATTAATGTCATCAGTTTCGTAGAATATTTTCATGTTGATTAACATTTTTAGTATGTGTGTTTTCATAGCTTGAATGTACCGTAATCTTCTTAAAACATTTTCGATTGACATTGTTATTCAAAAGAAAAAATATTATTTGCCTCTCGTATAAAAATAACTTCCTTAGTCGCTTATAAAGGACGATAGTAGGTCATTTAAAATGCAAAACATTAATGAGCTTTTGAGTATTTTCATCAATTATTTACCATACATAAAGGATCCTAACAGCAATAGCTTGAAATTGAAATACAACGTAGTTATATTTATTATGATGATTTTGTTTTGTAATCGTAATATATTGTGATAATTTTGTTTAGTAATAAATGAACTAGTCTGTAATTGCTAAATATTTAATTTATATTGCTTCAAACTGTTAAAAGAATTTTCAAAGAAAAAAAATAAGTTAATTTTACTTATATAGACACTTTTTTTCTTTTTATTGAATGTAACATGTAAAATAAATTCATAATTTTTCTAATCTATTCTAAGACTATTAAATTAGCCATATATATTATATTCTTTTGTAAGATTAAATTATTAAAACTTGAACAAAATATATATATATATATATATATATATATATATATATATATATATATATATATATATATATATATATATATTGTATGCTATATATATTGCAATTTTAAGAGGAATTTACAAGATACCTTTTTAATAAATATCTTTTACACCAGTGATTCCCAGAGTGGTCTATGACGTCCTGCAAGGGGTTCCACGTCAGCAAAAAAATAATTTTGGGGTCAATAAGGTATAAGTGGGGGTCTAAGTGATATTGGCTCTCATTAAACTAGATCGGGAGTTCAATTTTAAAAGAAAATTTAATCAATTGGAAACCAAATTTTACTTATTTAGCAGATGTATTTACTAAATTTAATTTAATGACGTTAATTTGCCCATACAAGGTGACAGCATAATTTTTTTAAAAAACACAGACCATCTCAGAGTTTCTTTCCAGAGTTAAACTAAAGAAGTATAATACTGGATGTCCGGAATTTTCTCAAATTAACCCAGACAATCTGTCAGTACGTTTTAACCTACGTTCAACATTTAGCTGCCTTTTATTGAGATTTTGAAACCAATTTTTAGAATGCTTCGATAATGGTAATACCACAGTAGGCAATGAATTTACATGGTCACATTGGGGGGGGATTGTCACATGGCAACAGGAACTGATCGTGATATGCACCAATGAGGATTTTAAAGTTTAGAAGCGGATTCCTGCAATTTTGGCTTTAAAAAAGCAAACCTGTTATTTGTCCAGAATTATGGAATATCGTGAGGAAGTTTTTAATTGTTTTTTCTAGTAAGAAGAAGTTTCAGGCAGTTACCTATCTCCAAAACAAAAAAAGAAACTGGACACTACTAACAGAGGATATATAAGTTTAAACCTGACAAGATTGATACTAAATGTAAAAAATTTGTTATTGTAGCGCCAGATTCAACCCTCTCATTAAAATCAATTGTATGTTTCTTGGTTGTTTTACTTAACAGTTATTTTATATATTAATTAACTTTTAATTTAATTAATTAGCATATGGTTTTTAAACTTTTAACTCTATACTTCATCAGTTATAAATTTAATTCTTTTAAAGTAGTAGTAGTACTAGCAGTCAAAAATACATTTAAGTTGATAAATTTGCAAAAATTCCATATTAATTAAGTAGAGGTCTACCCCATACCGAAAAACATGGCAAAGGGGTCTATGAGACAAAAAGTTTGGGAATCTCTGTTTTACTCGGACAATTTGAAGGAATATTTAATGCAGTCTAATAATTATGTGTATAACTAATTATATATATTATGTGTATAATTCATTAATGATGCGTATTATTAATTATATATATTATGTGTATTATTAATTAATCATGTGTATAATTAATTATTTATATTATGTGTATAATTAATTATATATATTATGTGTATTATTAAAATTATATATATTATGTGTATAATTAATTATATATATTATGTGTATAATTAATTATATATATTATGTGTATAATTAATTATACGTATTATGTGTATAATTAATTATATATATTATGTGTATAATTAATTATAAAAATACATCAAAAATGTTTAATAGCTTTAAAATATTGTAAAACATTATGTATGATATTAATAAAGTTCATCAAAATGCATATTTCAAAAAATTTAAAAATTGAGTTAATAAATTATCTGCAGTTTAATATGAAGAAATTTTAAGAAAATATTTGAGACTTTAAGATTTTAAACTAAAAAAAATACAAATATTTTTAAAAAATGCAAAATTTTAGGTGTGAATTTTAAATTTCGAAAGACGATTTTTAAATAGATAATTAATTTGAATACATAGAGATATCAAAATAACATAGAGTTAGCAGCCCTAATAAGCAAACAACAATGACTTTAAGCCTGAATAACTTCCAAAGCATTTTTAAACTTAAGTTTCAATCTTATTAAAATATGTTTTATTTGTGATTAATACATAAATGCTTTAATTCTCAATCGCTTAATTGCAACAAATACAAATATAAAATACTTGGAATTCCTATTTCAATATATCAAAAAAGTTTCAGAACATAACCACTCATCCAAGACATAAACGAGAGGCTCTTAATCACTGTTCCGTAGAACAATGGTGCATCAAAAATTAAAAAGTCGGTGTTTACAGTTTGCACAATAGTTTTTATTTACTGTTTCATTTTTCTATAATATTTCTCAAAAATCCTTTAAAATGTATTTTTCGTGATTGTGAAAAGGTTTAAAAGCGTTAGTATGTATTTTAAGAAAAAAAAATCTAGCAATAATAGGTTCCAATCTATAGCAATATTTAAAATCTTTAAAAAAAGGCGACAATAAGAATGCCAAAATTATGACAGAAACTTCTTATAAAAAGCAACAGAAAAAGGATTTAACTAAAGTTTTATTGTTACAGAACAATAATTAATGTGAAAGAATATAGGTACTATTTTTTTGGTTGTTCCTAGTATAAAACTATTTAATTAAAGTGAAAGCAAAATGTACATTACAAAAATAAAAATATGATGAACACAATTTATAAAGTAGATAAGTGATTTCAAACAAAATCGTTGGTAAAGCCGAATAGATGCATTAAAACCACTAAGGTATCAAGTAGGAGGGATATACGATGCTTTACTTGCTCTTTGTAATAATTTGGAGATTGACAACTCTATAAAGGCTTCTGGACTATTAAGTTGAGTTAAGCAATTTAAGCCAGTGATACTCGGCCTGCGGCCCACATGTGACCCGGTCAGGGCCCATTGCACTAAGAAATTCAATATTAGAGAACAATGTACTAAAAATTTAGCAAGAAATTCTTTTAATCAAGCAATTAAATATATCGATTTTGTAATCCGTTTTTTTAATAGTAGAATGTAAGCAAGAGTTTTTTTTTTTTTTTTTTGGTCATTGACAAAAGGAAATGGAAATTATCTCATAACTATAAAAAAGTCATAAAAATAAATGTGTGTTTGATAGAAAAGTTAATATAGTATTAAAATAAAAGAGAGAGAGAGACAAAAATTAGTTTTACAAATTTTGTCAAAGTTGCTTCGGTCTTAAAGTGTGTTTTTTCCATTATCCGCATGTTGAGGCCCGCATGAAGTAACTGTCATGTGTATGCGGCCCGCGTGAAATACCTATCATGTCTTTGCGGCCCGGCGGGAACAAAGGTTGAGTACCTCTGATTTAAGCTCAAATGCTACATTGTAATTTGGTACAAAATCTTAAATTGTATCAATCCTAGAAGTAAGCTCTTGCAGACAAAAGACTCTGATTTACCATCTGCTATGGAGCTCTTGAAAAATCGTAAAGATTTTCTCAAGGTTCTTAGATAGGACACAGCCTTTAATGAAATGCTTTGCGATGCTCGAGAATTCGCCGACGAACTTGACATACCGGCTAATTTTGAGCTCCCCCAGCCACGTCATAGAATTCGAAGAAGGAATGTTAATTTCGACTATGAGGCACGAGATGATTCGATAGAAGATCGTACTTTGAAATATAAGGCAGAGTTTTATTTTTTCACATTAGATAAAGCTATCAATGCACTTGAGTCCAGGTTTGATTTGATCAGCACCCACAGCAACCATTTCCAATTTTCATACAATATTTGCGATTTAAAAGATACTCCTCAAAACGACTAACTTAAGTATTGTAAAGATCTAAAAACAGTGCTAACTGATGGGAATTCCTCATATATAAACGCACTGGACCTGGCAGACGAGATAGTAGCGGTTTTGTGGTTTTGCTAAATAAAGAAGAAAGTCCAATCGAGATTTTAAAAATTCATTTCGAACCTGGATTTTGCTCCAAATTTCGTTATAATTTTAACGATATTGCTTGTTGTTGTTACCAATGCCATCTGATCGGCAAAGGCCAGTTCGAGGCCCACGAAATTCATCATGGCCAAGATCTAAGTGACGCATGTCGTTAGCCGTAGCTTTGAGCACCATACAGGTGACAGCACGATTTGGCTCGATTCCACCCCAATTTAGAGGGAGAACACTTTGGGGATGGTCAGAGGCCTCCCACCTCTCTTCCCCTTCCACCAACCTCACGAGAGGACTTACGGCTCGACGGCTATTTAAAGTACCTCCATGCCGCGCAGGCACTACACATTTACACACATCCATGTCTTCTCCGGGATTTGAACCGAGATCCTACGGCACAGCAGTCAGCGTCTCTAACCACTATACCGGATGGGCGACAGGATATTGCTTACTCTCCCAATAAGTGTGGCATGTGGAAAAAGGAGTTCTCCAAATTAAAAAGTTTTTACACTCCACTGCTATCGACGATCGACTAAATGGCTTGACAACAATAGCCATTGAACATGAACTGGCTGAAGAAATTAATGTTAAAGAAATTATAAAAAAATTCTCAGAATTAAAAGTGAGAAAGAAACACTTTTAAGTTTAACTCTCGGTTTAAATGTATTTTTAATATTTAATTAAGTTTTAATATTTAGTGGTTCTATAATTTGTTTTAGTATTTTTTAATATCTGTATTTTATAATTATACACTAAAAATGACTCTTTTTCTTTTTTCCTGTGCAACCCTAATTTTGATTTAGTGCCAAAAACATAAATGATTTTTTTTTTTTTTTTTTTTTTTTGTTAATCCAAACTTCAACATTATTGATGGCAATTTTTTTTTTTTTTTTTTTTTTGCTCACGTTTTATTTTACCATTAAGCGTGGGAAAGGTTTAGGTTATCTCTTTTAATTCTTGTTATAAGCGGGGAGAGGCATTTACCTCTTTGCCCAGGGCGGCGAAACTGCTAGCGCCGGCCCTGATAACATATTTAGTGTACCAAAAATGGAGTTTACAAAACCGGAAGCAGATCCCTACACAAAACATTTTTAAGATATTGAATTTAAATTTTCAAAACATGTTTTACTTAGTTCTATATGTGTTATGAATCAAAATCTAATTTCTGTGTTTATATATTTATGTACTTTACTGCTTTTTTTATGAAAAAAAATTCATTAATTTTTTAAGAAATCGAGTTTTTGCATAAAATTTGGCATATTTAAAAAACTTTAAAAAGTATTACAAATCTTTCAATTCCTAATACATATAAAGATGTTATTTATGTACTGCACAAATATTATTTGAATACATTCATTAAAATTTAGTATGAAAGATCGTAACTACAATTTTTCATCAAAATTGCACTAAAAACGTGACAACTGTTATAGTCTATAAAACTCTCCAGAAAACAGCAAAAAGGTAAAAGAAAGTTCGAATTAGTTAAACATAAAGCTAAAGATATGATATATGATTATAATGTAAAGCAGTGGCGCGCACAGGAATTTTTCAAGGGGGGGGCGGGGTCGAAAGTTCACCATTCTTGTATCATGCTCCTTTTGATTTTGTCGATTTTCGGGAACAAAACACAGCAAAAAACTAATTTTTAAATAAATAATTAGCATTAATTAATAAAATTAATTAAATATTACGTACTATATACTTAGAATTATAATCAATCGGGGGAAAATCAAGGGCTTTGGGGGGGGTCCAGGACCCCCTTGTGTGTGCGCCACTGATGTAAAGAGCTATATATATAAAGAGCTATTAATATTAGTTCAAAAAAATGTACAATTAATAGAAAATTTTTATATTGTATTCAAATCTTTAAATGTATTTTCTGAGAAACTACGTTTTGCAATTTTTTTGCTTCACGGTAAAGTTCATTACAAGATTATTTCTATATATATTTATGTATTTTATATTGGACTTTTTGTTAGAAAATAGCATTCATTTTTTTTTAAAAAAAAAAATTGAGTTTTTGCATAAAAATTGAAATCTTTCAAAAACTTTCAAAGTATTACAAATTGTATAGCTTTAAGCACAGATAACGATGTTATTTAGGTACTGTATAAATATTATTCGAATATATTAATTGGAATTTTCAATACAAGAGGTTTACCGTAAATGCAATTTTTCACTAAAATTTCACCCAAAATTCCCAATATATCCAAAATTATTTTTAATTTTCTGAAAATTGTTTTTGAATTCCTAGTTTTATGCCCCATTTCAAATAAAAAAGTATTTGTTTATTTGAAAATTTATATATTTCAAATAAAGTCGTCCGAAGGTCACATACTTAAAATCAATATAATCGCTATTTGAAACTGGCTGCCTAACAAGAATTTTCTTTTCTCCAGTATATGAGAAATTTTCATAAAAAAATTTTATTTGTACTCCTACTACAAAATAAATTATTTGAAATAATTTCTCAAAAAAGTGCATTTTTTAATTTGTGTGACTCATTTCTTTAACTTGATAATAAAAGAATTTTATTATTTCTTTTAACTTAGGAAACAGTCATTTCTAAAAAAAATTTAAATATTTGTAGGTGATAATTACCAAGTAAATCAGACAATAGAAGGTATTAAGTATTAGTATTTTATCACAGGATCATTTCCAATACTTTTAAGCAGCTCACATGACATTGGTATAAATCATACAACTGTAAAATATACAATTTGCGTTTTTGGTGTTGTGGCGCCACCACTCACTGAACACTATATTTTTAATTTGCCTTATGTATATAATCTATTGGTAGTTACCATTATTTTAATAATTCAGTATTATTTATGTGTGGATAACTTCCGCATAAAATTACCTGATAAAGGGAAAACCAAAATTAACGTTGAAAAATCAACTGCGGTTGTTTTCACGCTCAAAAACGCAAACTACCACTATCACCCACAATGTTCAACACAACAATTCCATGATCTCAGGAAACAAAGTATCTTGGTCTGATTTTCAGTAATAAGCTCACTTAGAGACAGCCCATTACATATGTTCGCAATAAATTCTGGAAAGTCATGTTTAATATTTTCCCCCTAATTAACCGTAATTCTCACTTGGATCTACAAAATAAAGTGCTTCTCTATACAGTCGCTTTGCGCGTCCCATCTTAACAAATGGATATCCAGTATGGGGATATACAGCTAAAAGTAACGTTAATATACTTGAAGTACTTCAAAATACATTAATACGATTGATCGTCGGTGCCTGTAGGTACATGAGAAACGACGAGATTAATTAAGCAATTAAAATACCTTCCTTTAAAAAGCACATTCAAAACTTATCTCAATTAACTTCTATAACTCACTAAACCAGTGGCCGCAAAGATTTAAATATTCCATTTATAAATTCTACGTGGAACAAAAAGATCTTGAACTGATATTGAAGCTTGTATTCGAGTCGTGTAGCAGCCATAGACACTATTTTTCCGTATATTTGTATTTTTGAAATCTGTACAAATTTTTCGCATGCGTTTTAATTTTTCTTTTTGCCCAAATTTTATTTCGAACAAATGAATACTATTCAAGTCACAAGTCAAATGATTGAGTTTTTAGTCCGTAACCGGGCTTAATTACTCTCCAATACATTTTACACACACAGATGGAAAAAAATCCCAACACCAAGAAAAAAATATTGTCAACCAATGAAACTTCAGTAATGTATTTGTATGGGTAACAATATATAGGTATTAATTAAATATTCATTAAATTTGTTTTGGTATTAATTAAAGTTTCAAGATCACAGGTTAATGTAAACGTGAGTAGAGCCACTTCAAATGGGAAAGGATGATAAATTAAAAACCTGAGTAACTTCGCAACAATTTTATGCAAGCATGCAAACGTGCATGCCATGTGTTACAGGTACCAGATATCCGTTTTTGGGATGAAATTGCATGCCTGTTGCTCTAGGTCTGTCGATATGTAGTTGTTTAATTCTGGTTGTGGAGGAAACTGTCATTGTCATCCATTGATGTCCCATTCGTGCCCGAATGAAGAAAGATCTGGTGGTCTAGCAGACCAACGTACACACATTGACACCCTATAGAACATGTTGGTTTACAACAGGGTATGAGGGAGCACGTTACCCAACTGGAAAACACCCCTTGAATGATGTTTATGAATCACAGTGCAACAGTTTGAATCACCTGACTGACGTACAAGTTTGCTGTCAGGATGTGTAAATTAACCTATAGATTGCTCCTACAATCAAAGAAAATAGCTAGCTCATAATTGTAGGTGTTGACCCAGTGTAACTAGGTGGCAGAAAGATTGTTTGCAGGCGCTTACCAGGTCTTCTTCTAATCAAAATGCCATCACTGCAGTGGGGTAACGAACATCCCTGAACCCTTGCATCGTGGCGGGTGGGGGGTCCCGTGATTCTAGGGACCCAAAGCTCGACTGACATCAACTATGACTTTCAGCCCAACTATGACTTTGCAGGGGGCCAATAATATGCCGTTACGCCACTGCATCACTGGCACCAAGACAGAAACAGCTTGGATCGAAGAACACAACACATTGCCACTCCAATTCTTCTATGATCTAGTGTGACATCACTGAAATCACAGATGTCAATGATTCAGAGCTAATGGTCTGAACGCTATAGGGCACCTGGCTGGAAGCTATTTCTCAAACGATTGATTTTTTACAGTTACCTGTGTCACTCTGATGCCGAAAAAAACTAATTTCTGCTGTTGATGCACTACATTCCCTCAGCCATATGGGGAATATTGTGATCATCTAAGTCAGTGGTGCCCCGTGCATGATTGAACCATAGTTTTCTTCTTCATATAGAGGTAGTACCTTCCCAGGACTACTGCGGCCAAAAAGTATGCACAGTGGCTGTATTCCCTCCAAGTCTTTCTGTAATATCATGGGGGGAAAATCCACCATTTTTTTAGCTCTATTATACTACTTCGCTCAAAAGAGAGCTTATGATAATGACTTATTCGTCATTCAAAAGTCATATTGGACTAACATCAACTCACTACGTCAAATCTCAACGATAAATAACACTCACGAACTTTATAGCGCGTATTTAAAGTACACTTGATTCAAATCCTCCACGTGGCGCAACTAGCACCACACATGCGCCTGATGAGAAATTTGAGCACGTATCAAAATTCTTCCGGTGCCCTGTTTTAGATGTAAGAGTTATATTAGGACTATAGTTACACATGTTGGAGCCCCGTATCATTGATACGGCGGTAGCTACGCCCCTAAATTTGAATCAAAGTCATCTTTCAGGTGTATTAAAACGCCTACCAAATTTCGTCGATATAGCACAAATTCTACTTTGTATTGGAATTTTTATTTCCCTCGGTGTTTTTTATTTACGAAATTAAGTGAAATATAATGAAGTTACGTGAAAAAAGATATTTCTAGTTCAAAGCAAAGTATTTCAAGTTAGTTGAATTTAGACCTTAATAGCAAGGTAAAGATTTAAAAACGCGGTCTTGGCAGAAATCCATGATACGAATGAGGAAAAAGACCCCACAATACTGGAGGTTGTTTCCCTTTTGAAACAGATGGAAAAGTATAAAACTTCCCTAATGACCATGATTGGGAATACCATACTCCAGGGAATAAATGCTACTAGAAAATCATTAGAATAAGATGAGTATGAATAGTTAAAAAATGATTGAATACCATACTCCAGGGAATAAATGCTTCTAGCAAATCATTGGAATAAGTTGAGTGTTAATAATTAAAAAAGGATCCAGTTTACTAAAACCTCTAGAAAATTATATTCAAAATTTCATAAATGAATTTGGAAAAATGGAACAAGAAGCAACTGATTTATCGGGGCTCTCGTTTGAATAGGAAGCTGAACAAGCTTTCAGGCAGTAAAAGAAAAAAAACATTTTTGGTGAAAATAAAGAAATAGGTTATGAAATTTTTGAAAGAAGGGGAAATTGCATAGAGAATTCATTTTATGTCATATGCGATAGAACAAGAGCAGAACTATTACAAAGAGCTGAGATTTATCAAACTGTTATAGAACACTTAAATGTATTTTTGACCAGAGGTTATAACCTGAAATTAACAAATAATATTGTTACGTTGATCCGGGGTTCAAGGATTTTATGCAGATCAGTTGCAAAGAATAAGACAATTCTTTAAGAGCAATGAAAATTTATTGTAGAAAATACAATCCTTTAAATACAGGATTCAGCAGCAATATTCACAAAATAAATCTCAGGTTTTCACACCTTCAACAGCACGCAGACACAATTATCGGTGTCTAATCGGTGGCTCGTTATTCTTGGTTCCAGAACTGAGCTGCATGTTCGGAGTGTAACGATGGCAGGCCACATCTATCGGGATGTCATTCTGGAACAATATGTACGTTTCTTTCGGGGCGCCATGGGTGCTGAAATTCTGTTTATGGATGACAACGCCCGTCCTCACCGTGCAAACATTGTAGACGAATGCCTTCAATCGGAGGATATCACCCGTATGGATTGGCCAGCATACTCACCGGACTTGTATCCAATAGAGCATGTGTGGGATATGCTTGGCCGACGAATTGCAGCCCGTCAACTCCCTCCCACCTGTCTACCGGAACTTCGGAGGGCATTTCTTGATGAGTGGTGTAATATTCCCCAAGATCAGATTGATAATTTGATACTCAGCATGCCTAGACATAGTAAGGCCTGTATTGCATCGTCCACGAGACATACTCCGTATTAACCATCATACTAACCATGTTATACTGTTTTTTGTAAATAGGTTCTTTTTTGAAATTTGCTCCAGGGAGTAAAAATCGCAACTTTTATTAATTATGTCAAACATATAGCCTCTTTTTTTCTCTTCACATTTTGTTTAATAAATGGACTTTACAGATAAGTCAAATTTGTTTTGCTCCTGTCTCTTTCTTTGCCTGAACTTCATTATCCTTAATTTATGGACATGAGTGTAATTTAGACGATATGAATTGGAACAAGAAATGAAAAGAAAACAAAGGTACAGTGAAAACCCCCACTAGAAATTTATCAAGTTGTAAGATAGATCCTAATGTGTAAATACTTTTAAAAATACTAGGGTTGGGGCATAGGTCATGGCAACTTTTTTTTTCTTGCAGATATGTGAACGGATCACAAACGTATGTGTGTCGTGTGGAAGTTCTGCAGACATAGTGTGTGTGCAGAACAACAGATGGTTCTGTGACAGCTGATAGCAGAGCAGCGAGAGCTGTGAAATTAGTCAGTTTATGAGTGTCGTGCGAGATGGAAGTAACCCTTGTTGAGCAGCACGCTTACATCAAAATAGCCGTTCTCCGAGGGAGAAATGTGATGGAATATCACAGTGAATTAGTGGAAGCCCTTGGGAATAATACCCTACCATACCGTACAGTAGCACGGTGGGTAGGAAAGTTTCAGCAAAGGCATGTGTCAACAAGTGATGAGCAACGTTCGGGACGACCGTTCAGTGTGCGGATCTACTTGGCACGTGCCGTCATCGAGCAGCTCATGGATGAAGACAGACGATGGACGCTACTAGTGTTAGAGAGGGAAAGTGGCATCGAGAAACGCACCATCCTCAGGACATTGTATAATGAGCTACACCTACGCAAAATCGCAGCGCGTTGGGTACCGCATGCACTGATGAAAGTTCAAAGGAGGTTGCACTACGACTTTTCACGCTGGCAACAGGACGGCGATCAATTCTTGTCATGAATAATCGCCACCAATGAATTTTGGGCCAGGGCACACGAACCAGAACTGAAACTCAGTTCACGGAGTGGTGATATGCTGGATCACCAAGAAGACAGAAGGTTCGTCAGAATTCTTCCCCAGTCAAATTGATGATCATCGTCGAGTATGACGTCAGGGGTATCATTGTTTGCCACTGTGTTACTCATGGCCGAACAGTGACCACACACTAAGTACTACAAGGACTTCCTTGTGCGACAGGTATAACGTGGCGTTCGGGATAAACGTCCGGATCTTGTGGACAGTGCAATAATCCTGCATGACAATGCAAGATCGCATGAAGCAGAGTGTGTACCGCAACTACTCTGACGTTGAGGATGGGAAGAATTGGAGCACCCACAGTACTCTCCCGACATTTCACCCTGTGACTTAAATCTCATTCCCAAGATTAAGGAACCAATGCGTGGTAGATGGTTTGTAACCCAAGAGAACATTGCTAAAACTGTGTGCCAACAGGTGACATGGTGCGGCAAATGCTGAGGCTGATGGTATTCAGCGCTTCCCACATCGTTAGCAGCGTGTGGTGACATTAGCAGGGGACTACATTCAGGGTGTTTAGGCCCAGGTTTGTCATGTCAACTTTATGTGTACTACATTGTCATTCTTTTGCACCGTGAAGGCCATATTGCCCAGTATATTACCGTAATAAATTAGTGTTTTACAATACTTCAGTGCTATTCATTGTCCACACATATAGTTAATACCTTGTCCTTTCGTCAGTAAATATCCCGTTTTTCAACCGGACTGATATCTTCAAGAAAAAAATAGCTCTACCATGACTTTTGCCCAACCCTCGTATTTTTAAGAACACCGATATCAAATGCATCTGGTGAAAGAATCTTTTTCAGTTTTAAAACGAGTTAAAAATAATTTAAGAAGTACTAAGGGATTAAAGACAAATTCAATAGCATTGCCATATTATATACAAAACAAAATATTTTGGATAAAATAAACATGGTAAAAATATTTGATGAATTTGCCAAAGAGAAATCCAGCTGTATGAGTGGCGCACACTAGGGGGGGAGTCCTAGGGGTCCGGACACCCTCCATAGCGCTTGTTTTTTTTCGATTGGTTATAATCCTATGTATATATTACATAAAATTTAGTTATGTATTTGTTATTAATAATTAATTTTATTAATTAATGCTAATTATTTATTTAATAATTAATTTTGTTCCTGAAATCGACAAAATTAAAAGAATATGTTGGGTGGCGTATTGGGGCATAATACCAAAATGGTGGCCTTTCGACCCTGGAACCCCCACCCTTGAAAAATTTTTGTGTTCGCTACTGAACTGTATTGCAAAACTGTATGCTCTTCAGCAAGGTTTTTAATTTTTTTTATATACAGTTAAGATTTTTCTTTAGCCATACATTTTATTTTGAGAATTTAAAGTAAAATAAATGTAAAGTTCACAATTTTAGTTTCTCGACTCTTGAGCCAATGGGCTTCAAACATTTTACCGCCAGGGACCTCCAACTATCTTAATGCGCCTCTGATTATACTGCCCATATTAAGAGGAAATGACTCAGAGAATTCTCCTGGACTCATATAATCCTCCCTAACATTTAATTTATACTCTTAAATTTTATTGTCAGTAGTACTTAAATGTTGTTAAATTCTTTTCATTCATAACTTGCTTATACGTATTTACTTATCATTTGTTATCTCTTTACAACTAATTCCGTGGTTGTGCGCACTAAGCGCCCGTCACACTTTCGTTCAAACTACAGCAGCAACAGCAGCACCGCGCGCGGTCAATGCAAAGGTGGGTGCCCGCCTCGCAAACCCACCAGTTGTCTGTATCGATCTTTATCATCTTTCACATCTGCTGGACAATACGTCACAACACACCACACACTCTAACCCCCTTCCCTTAAGGTATCAGACTACGTTCGAAACCGTGATTTTAAAAAAGCACATAAATGGATAATTTTCATGATATTTAGTGTCACTTAGATTAGAATACATGTATAAAATTGTTTTAAGAACATTTTGACAAAAAAAAATAATTTAAATACAATATTTTGGCAAAAAATTTACTTAGAATAATCTTTTTTCAAAATGTTCTCCTTTTGTGAAAAATGCTTCAATTATAATATTTTGCCTGTTTGTAGCTCAGACCTCTGTACAGAGGCTCTACTGCGATTTTTGAAAAATTCACATTATTTTCAGAGTTACAACCCTTTGAAATAATTATCGGCGTTTTTTTCTTAAAATTTATCCCCTCTGTTGTTGTAAAACATGGATAAACCCACTTCTAAGTTATATATTTCAAAAATTCTAGTTGAGCACAGTTGAGAGGTCTGAGCTATACACAGGTAAAATATTATTATAATAGAAGCATTTTTCACAAAAGGAGAATATTTTGAAAGTTGGTTACTCTATGTTAATTTTTTATCAAAATATTGTACTTAAATCATTTTTTATTGTAATACTACTCTTAAAACAATTTTATATACATTTTCTAATCTAAGTGACACTAAATATCATAAATATTGTCCATTTATACGTCCATTGTCCATTTATTAAATCATGGTTCCGAACGTAGTCAGCAGCCTAGTAACCTTAAGCAGTCAGTAACCTTAAGCAGCCATTTTGAGCCATTATCCTCACTTCACAGCATCCAATAAGAAGAGTCTCTCTTCGCTGTGTGTGTGAACATCATTCTCCAGAAAACATCCAAGTGGCATGTAATTTACGGAATACCTGTCCCCAAATAAGGGACGTACCTCCTCATCAGAATTAATAAAAAAAAACATAAGGGGTGGGGTGCCATAAAATAAAAGAGAGAGAAAAATGAAAAAAGGAATAATTAATAATAGGCAGAAACATTAGTCTGCTAGAAAACAGTGACGGACGCAGTCCACGCACTGAGGAAAAAGATTTCCTGCTATCTGTTTTTCGATTGGACAGAACCAGCCAACGCAGAAAGTGGGCGTGGAAAACAAAATAGAACTTTCTGAATGGTCGAGCGTCCCGAGGAAAAGGAGATCTTAGAAATGAAATTCTAAGACTCCATAGAACAGGGAAGGGGGAAATGGGAACAGGAACCATCCTGAAGCCAAATTCCAAGCCTTGAAGCCCCGCCACTGGCCAGGCACCGCTCGTCTATTAGCCATGAAGCTGAACGAAGTAGGAAAATTTCCCTTTCGTCATTTTCCTCAAATATACTTTTTGCCAGATACGGAATTAAGGGTTCCTAGAAGCCCAGATCCCCGCTGAACTTTCCGTAAATTAAATTACCTAGCTGCTAGCTCTTCTTTAATTTTAATTCTTATTTTCAAAGTCTTAAATTTTTTAATTTCCTTGAAGTTCTTTCTTATTTTAACGCAGTATTAGGCTAAAATTGGAAAATAAGCCAAGCAACTCTAACCCAAACGATAGGAGATAAGTTTCCCTGAGGGAAACATGAACTCTGCCATCATATTCAACCTATAGCAACTAGATCGGTTAGTCTCAATTTACTAAACTTATAGATGAACAATCCCTTATGTTTTAAAAAAGAAAATTCATTTTCATGAAAGAGTATAGTTCTACTCAAAAAGTAAGCCTCTTGTGACATATTTTTAAAAAAAGGTTTAACATGTATTTCTAGTCACTAATGTCCTACGGATTGACAAATCTTATTACGTATTCATGTCCAAAATTATCGATTTTTCATACACAAAACTATTTTATGAACTTGTGCGGAATAGTAAATGACATTAGAGCCTATAAATACAAAAGAAAAAAATTTTAAAAAAACTCTATCATAAAAAAGTAAGAATTATGTGACTTGCTTAGAAAATATATATATTTTCATCAAAGAATAATTCTTAATATTAATTAAAAACTTTCATATTAACTGACTCTAATATTCTAATATGCACACTGGCTTCATGAAGCAAACTTTTTTTAACAAATTAATTTTTTTTTAGAATTCTTCATAATACTGATAAATCACATTGTTGTAATTAGAATAGTACGCAATTCATATGTAGCGAAACAAGTTGTAAAAAGATGCATTTATAACAAAGGATAATCAAATTAAATTTTTAAAAATTATTTTATCTTTTCCAATTATTTATTCCTCAAAACAATATTTTATTACAATTTAAGAAAAGAGTAGTATCAAATTTGACGATTTTAAAATCAATAATTTGAGAAGATACAGAATTAAATATAACTTTTCTTAATTTGCAAATCTTTTTTCAAGTGGCTTAAAATCATTACTACAGAATAAAATAAATATTACTACCTTTGTTTTTAATGTGTTTGAATCAGCTTATGATTTAATGATAAATAGCAATAATTATACAACTATAATCTATGTACAATATTAAAATTCGTAGGTAAACAAACGTATCTATGTATCGGACCCTATCTCCTCACCAACCGCACGACGCAGAAATTCGCCGAATGCACCAAAATTTTGGGAATGATCCGAGGAATCCGTTTTGACCATTTATATTCCGATATTCCAATTAGTTAAAAAGATATTAATTAAAACCCTTAAAACGCATAATTAGTGCCATTTTTCACCGTCAGGGGCCAAGTTTAACTTCTTTTCTCCCAACGTTTTTAAAACGCGATCTAATTTTTTTTCATGAGACTCAGACAAATAAATAATTACAAATTCGGAAAGATCATTTACTTCGCCACGAAACGGTATAATTTATTTTACAAAATAATTATTGTTCCTATTTCTTACGATTTTTTTAAAATGAGTCAAAATCGATACGTTTTTATGAGTATGATTTCTAAGTCGTTCCACTTGCATTTTCTTTCACGCTAATGAAAAAAATATTTTACACTAAAAAGTTCATGCTTTTCTCTTTTAGAATCAGTCATTTAAAAAATTTAACGTCAAAAACAGATTTTTTTTACAATTTTTCAAAAAAATACTCAAAATTTTATTTAAATACTTAATAACTTCTTTATTTATAAAAATAATCTCACGAAACTTTTTTTCCGTAGAACGATATTATACGTAATCTGTACAAATATTGTTAAAATATCTTAAAAATTACGGGATTTTTTTAAAAAAAAAATGGTGCGTGGAACGCCACACGATAGAAGTAAAACTTCTTTGGCGACAATGGAACATTGATTATTTACCCTAATATTCCAAGTTGACCGAGCACATGTCTCCATCGCCTAATTTGCGTGAAAGGTATTCGTTGTGAAATTAGTCTTTCTGATACCAAATCCAAAGTAGAAAGATGTCCTGGAATTTCTGGGTATACAATACCATTATATTTTGATAAATTTCATATACTTTTCCTATTTAAACATTGTCGGCAATTGTAGCATGCTTTAATGTGTATTCTAAACTAATTCCCGGTAAAATATTTTGTAAAATATTTTATGTGCTCAGCAACAGACGTTCTCAAATCATCTCTAAACCATAGTCTATCATAAATTGAACGCCCGTATCAATTGAACGATTATCAATGAAACCCATTTTGAAAATCTTTGTGAGCATTTTTATGGGAATCATTGTCTTTGAAACGAAAGATAGAATTTATTATTGACTTACAAGCATCAGTTCCAACACGCACTAGAATTGTTGAGGGTTCTGTAGGTAATGACACAGGGTGATTCACTAAGTCCGTATTAATCTGTACAGTCCTTAGAAGAGTCTCAATTGCATTCCCATTCCTTAAACTGAGCATTAAGAGAGTATTTTGCAGTGTTTTTTTCGTACTCGATATTCTCTCATGTACTCTGATAGAGATTCCGCAGTAGCACTTAATAAATTTGCGATATTTTTCTGGGTTTTTTATTTATTTATTTGCTTTTTTCTTGTCACTTTTTCGACTGGACTTGCTGTTAGTTCTTCTTTTTTCTTTCCTTCACGAAACACTTTTCCTCTTTGTGTATATTAATACTGTCAGTATATTAATACTGACTAGAATTAATATAATAATTCAACACAAGTAAAAGTCAAAAAAGCAAATTAGCCGCCGAAAACATCGCCATGTAGCAAACAATCTAAGAAAATATTTCAAAAAAGCACGCTTTTACTGCGAGAGCTATTTTGTCTACATCGTAATGTCACTGCATCTCTTTCAACCGTTGATAGATGTTCCCGGGCCTGGGGGGAAAGGACCCCCAATAGGAAGGTGGGCAAGTTGACCAATCGGAGGTGAGCAATCATCCAACTTTTACATGGATATGACGCAATCACGTTGCGTCCCCGCTCCCCCTTTTCCTTCCAACTCGCTATCCTGTCATCATGGTGACGATTCGGGGGATGGGAAGGGGCGGGGAGACTACTTCCGTTCGCTTTTTCACTGTTACGCAAAACTGGGCAAATTTCTCATTCACTCTCGAGCGCTAAGACGCTTCACTTCAAAAATGTATTTTTCGTTTTTTACGCACGTTTTTCAAAATATAATCAAAATTTTATTATACACGTGGCGCTATCTGCAGAGAATCGGAAATATCATTTACTTCGCCTTAAAAATTCTGTTTTTACAAAACAACGAAACTTTGCATATAAATAAATTTATTTAAATTTATTATAATAAAATTAATACATATCTTTCTTTTGATTTAATTATTTTACACTTTTTTTAAAAAATATGTAATCAGTGCTTATCAATATAAACGAGATTTTTTATTTTACAACTATTTTTTAAGTAAACGGTATGTCACAACTAATTGTTCAATGAACATTTTTTTATCAATTTTTTTTGTTTCAAAACCTAAGAAGGAAATTATTGTTATGTAACGATTGATTGAGTAAATGAAAATACCAAACGCCTTTTATTATTTTAAGCTCTAAGAAAATAATTACTGTTAAAACACAATGAATATGTTAGTTTTCTATAATATATTTTTTTCGTCAGATGTATGTTTAAATTGTGTTTTTTGTTTTTTTCCCTTTTTGCGAGAAATATTTTAGCATTATTTTTGTTTCATTTTTTTACTTATAAAAATAATTGTATGAAACTTTTTTCCACGTATCGAACATTTAAAAAATTGCTCACAATTTTAATTCAACATTTAATACAGTTGTGTAATTTTGTAATTGTAAAAATTTCTACTCTTTTCAACTACAACTATTTTTATAAATGTACATTTTCGTTTCCGGGGCCTAAAAAGTTGCAAAGTGAGTGAGTGATATTAAAGTCCCACTGTTCGCTTACCCGAGAGCTCTGATAGCGAGAGGGGAAAAGCAATTCCCATGACAATATGTTATGCATTTAAAAATGTTCGTGCAACGCCGGGGGAAATAAACCTGTTTAATAAAGAAAAGAAGCGAAAAAATTTCGAAACAGGGTAAAAGCCCGAGCAACGCCGGGCTAAGCGGAAGAGGGGGTGGAAGTCATTTTGAAAAAGAGTATTAGAAGTGCTGATTTTGTGAAGGAAAGGGAAAATTTATAAAAGTAGAGAAAGCCCATGCAACTCCGGGCCATGCAGCTAGTTTTGAAATACAAATCAGTTTAGTAATTATGTAATCATTAAAGCTTAATTATGTACTGAAACAGAACATATTTTAATTCAATATTTATAAAATTATAAACTTTTAGAAGGATAACAATGTTAACAATATTATCCGGAAATACAAAACAATAGCTTGTTCATTCATATTTTTTTTCTAGATGTGTAAGAAAGTTATTGAATTTAAATAAAGAGTAATATTCTCTTTTAATCCTTAGAATCAACTTTTGATTTTTTGATAATAATATTAATATAGTTAAGAATCTATTATTTGAATTTCATAACAATGAGTCAAGCTATCAAGCTATAAACGAAATCAAGCTATAAACGAAAAATCAAGCTATAAACGAAAAATCAAGCTATAAACGAAAAATCAAGCTATAAACGAAAAATCAAGCTATAAACGAAAAAGTAACTATATATTTAGTTCTAATAGTTTAACAAAGTTTCTTAATTAAAACAGAAAATACATTATAACTCTCAGAAGTTGTTAAGTAATAATATTAATAAATAAACCAAAGTATACTTATCAAGTAAGTATATTTGAACTAAGAATCATAAATATAAGTACACTAACAAACATGTGACGAGTAACTACTAAAAGTGGCTCAGCATATGTAAAATCACAAATAAACTAGAATCAAGCAAAAATTATGCAAAATCATTACTATGATTGCTACCTCATAAGTATTTTAGAATAATACATAAAATATAATTTTAAATATGTATAAGGCGATAAAACTAAAGCAAATCATAATGTGTCAACAGCTTAGACATAACGATTTGTGAAATACGTGATGCATGAGTTAAGGTTAATAACCTCATCACGTGATTTTGACTTGGAGCCGCTTGTTTGGGAATTTAACGTATTAGAATTTACGCTGGTAAAATACGCGTAGTAAGGCATAGCATACGGATTTAGCGATTTGTAAATAAAAACAAGCTTGAGTTAGGCGCGTGTTTTTGAGAAATTTTTTATACTTGATATGTTTTTGTATTATGAGTCTTCTAAATTTTCTGTTTTTCTCTTTACATTAATTTAATTTTTCACATCCAATATCATTCATTTATAAATAAATTTTCTTTGAAGAAATTGAAGTTTTTATAGAAGAAAAAAAGGGCTACCTTAGTATAATTTGTGTCTGCCCTTTTTGTTTTCACTAAATATCACCTCCTGTGTTATTCTTATGGTTATCTTTATGGATATTAAATTGAGTTTTTAAAATAAACATTCTCTTTTTTTAAAAAAGATACTGTTTTACGAACAGTTAAATTAATTGTTTTTATTTACAAATAAACATTGATTGAATATAAATAAAGTTCACTAGAATTACTGAAATGATTTACTTTCATTAAAATTAAAGACGTTGGTTTCATAAAAAACCAAAGCTTCTTTACAATGTCATGTGTTTATTTTATTCTCTTAAAGTATTGCTGTTAAATTTATGTGTGTAGACCTACAAATATTTTGTACAGTCTCACTTGTATAATCTTCATTATACCAAGCATGTATACCTCTGCTTTGAGTTGTGCATTTTTTTCTGTTTGATGGTTATTAAGAAAAAGAAACAAAGAGTGGTTGCAAATAACATAAAAACAAATGCATACTTAAAGGTGTGTTTCTGTAATTTTTTTTATTTTAGTTTTTCAAAATAATTTAGCAATCTATTATATTATTTTGTAGAAATGTTATATTTTATGGTTGAAGCTAAATATTTTTTGAAAACCAGATTTAAAAAGTTAAAGCACTTCAATTTTATTTTCTCATATTCTCTTTTATTTTCTGTTAATTATATATATATATATATATATATATATGTGTGTCATTATATCTATTCTATAATAATGAAAAAAAATGAAAGTAAACAAAAATTCAGAAATAAATATATCTCTTGTAAAAGAAATTTTCTAACAACCAGCTTGTGAAAGGGGCCAAAAATATTAGAAATTGTAATACTTACATATGTTGTTGCTTATGCCACCTGATCAACAGTAACATCAGATCAAGGTCCACGAAATTCATTGCAACTGAGGGCTAGATGTTTAATCCTGTCATTAGCCTTAGCTTTGAGCACCATGTGGGTTACAGTAGGATTTTACTAGGTTCCACCCCAATTTTGAGGGAGAGCACCCTGGAGGTTGTCAGCAGCTTTCCACCTCTCTCCCCCTTCCACCAACCTTACGAGAGGACTTGCGGCTTGATGGCTATTTAGAGAACTCCCATGTCACGAAGGCACTATACATTTACAAACATCCATGCCTTCTTTTGGATTCGAATCCAGGCCCTACGGCACCTCAATCAGTGTCACTAACCACTATATACCAGATGTGCAGCTGGTACTTATATATTAATGTCACTGCTGCCAAATTGGCACTATTCAAATCATGCCATTTCTTGCCCAAATCTAACTGATTGGGATTTTTCAAATAAAATAATTAAGAATCTTTTTTGTTATTTGATATCATGGTGCAAATTTTGCTGCATTGATGCTAATAAGTATTTAAATTTTTAGCAATAGCACCTTTAAAGCAAATACTTTTTTAAAAAAATACCTTTTAAACTATTTATTTGTATTAAAGGTACTTAACAATTAGTGTCACTGCAGCCAAATTTGCGCTATTTTCCACCAAAATCCGATTGTTTTTTGTTTTGATTTTTTTTTTCAAATAAAACATGTTGGAATTTTTTTATTGTTTTGATATCATGGGGTGATTTGCATGACACAAATTTTGCTGTGGTGTAAGCTAATACATAGTACCAAAATTTCTTTAAGTGATAATTGTCAAAAAATAAATAATTTAATTTTTTTTTTAAATTTGTACTATCATTAATTGAAAATTTAAAAGATAAATTTATTTTGGAATTCAGCATATTCCTCAAATTAGGAAAATATTTTATCAGTTTAATAATTATTAAATGTTTCTCCTTTAAAATGCATAAAATACATGTAATTGAATGCAATTATTGCCATGTTAGCCGTACGATAGCTACTGCCCTATCATTGATACAAGGGCCCCAAAATGTGTGAGCAAAACATAGTAAAATGTTAAGGGGCCCCATGCTTCACAAAGTATTTTGATACAAGGCCCATGCAGGACTAGCTATGTCAGTGTGTGGTTTGTTTTAATTTCCTTTGAATCATTAGGCAGAATAATTGTCCTTCTTGGTTCTCAGGTGGGATCTTCATCTGTTTACTGTATTTTCTATAGTTACAAGATCTGCACACATAAACTTCCTTACTACCAAATACATTTATACAATTGAAAGAAATCAGTCTCTCGTCTTGTCATTGTTTTCACATTACATACTTAATAGTAGCATGCGTATTTCCATCTAATGTAAACTATTTCAATGCCAGACTCAAAACTCTGAATTTTCATGGCTGATAATTTGAATTTTTTTTTTTCTTCACTGAAGCAGTAGCCATAGATGAGCCCTGTGCTTCTCCTTAGTTTTCCATTCATTGCCATAGTGTTCTTGACTAAGATTTTCCAATTTATCATATTAATAACTTTTCCAGGCAGTCAATCCACCTAAGTTTTGATCTCTGCTTTTGTGTGTACCAAATGGTTTACCCAAAATCTTTTTTGTGGCTTGATTATTATCCAATCTTATTGAGTGTCCTGCCCATTCAATCCTTTATATTGCTATCAGTTTAATGTTTTACATTTTTAATAGTATCTGCTTGGTGATGTAATTGATTTGTGGCACTGGCCATGTACACCCAGGTTGAGCGTTTGACCCCAACTTAAGTCAGTGAATTTTCACAATGCAGAAAATCAACAGTGTCCATGTTGTGCAATTATGCAGCATGTTAAAGATCCCTAGAATGCCTCTTTGGCTTAGGGGCTCTCTGCAAAATTAAATTCTTAGTGCAATTTTGCATTGTCAGAGCTCAGGTACTTTCCTTTTGGGAGGAAACTTGGTGTCAAAATTGCATTGCAATGATTAGTATCAACCTTTATAGTGCTGCATTCAAAAGAGATACGAGCTCCCAGGGAATGTACAAGATCTGCAATGGTAAAAATACCAATTTGCAGCCCCTTTAGAAGTAAAAAACTTTTAATAGTTTGTAAAGTTCTAAGTTTGTGTTCTCCAATAGTATTCGCATTTCCACCAAATATGCTTCTTTCAAATGTAGCTAGTATCTTTATCTTTCACAATCATTGTCCACATTTTAGCAGCATATGTGAAAACCCATCAAACCAAAGTTTTGTAAATGAATAATTTAATTTTTCAGCTAATGAAATTAGATTTTGAATATTTTTCTAGTTAAAAAAAACATCTGTTAGCAGATGTAACTCTGTTGGAAGCCTCAGGTGTTATATTTTTCAATATGTTAATTTTGAAACCTAAATATTTGTAGCTGTTTGATATTAAATTTTGTAAATGCATTGGAATTTCCTATAAGTATTGTAGATTGCTGCCACAATTTAATTGCTGCCTTTTTGGAGACTCATTAATATTAAAATTTATTGCACATCTAATAATGGGACTATTCTAGAAAAGATTTAGTGCAATTTAATATTTTACTAAAATGGAATTCATTCAGGTATGCTATGTGTATTATGAGTGGAGTGAATAGATGTTATTATCTTTAACATGCTTTAACTTTTTTTCTAAATTTACTGTTGGATATTAAAATATCGTTATTTGTAAAAAAAATTCCTCCTTCGAATCATGTATGTATATATATATATAAATTAAAGATTTTATATTTAGTAATATCTTATAAAAGTAAACATTATTAGTTTAAATTGTGTTTTTATTACTTCTAAATTTTTTTATATTTATTGATATTTCAGATTTAATAATGTTGCAGTTCCAGAAATTCTACATCAACAGAATGATTCTAACTTCATTACGTCTAAAACAACATTACCAATTCAGAAATATTTATTTGCAACAGTTATGTAAGTTTGAAAGTAAGTAAAATTTACAATTTGTGTAATAATTTCTGAAAAGCAAATTCTCTTTGTCACAAATATGAAAAAAAAAATTATTTTTTTATTCTAAAATTAAAAGAAAACGTCTAGTTTATTTAATCCAAGTACTATAAACTAATTTTTTTTAAAAATAATGTATATATATACTCAAAACATTTTTTAAGATTCTGGAGAATTCATTGTGCTTAAATATTTTTAGTAATTATTGAGGATGGGCTTAAAATATCAAGGATCCTTCTACATATGCTACTGTTACTATATATATTTTAATAAGATTTTTAAATTTAGAATGAATAATTCAGATGAAGTACTGTAAAATCTGGTGTAACGCATACTTTTAACACAAAAAATAATATCAAAATATAAGGGTGTGCGTTATGCACCGAGTATAAAAGTGAAAGCTTTAAAAATAAAGATGAGCCTAGGAAAAATTAGACTTCTGCATGTATCCAAACACTGTTTATTTTTTAAAAAATGACGTTCTTTATGAACTTAAAGGGTTGCAGTTTTAGAAATATACCATTTTTTCTAAAGCTCGGAATAATACCTTGAATAAATGTCTTCAAAACAACAGCATTGCGCATGTACACTTCAGGTTTCTTTGTAAAAAAGGTGTGCACATTATACACCATATTTTATGGTATGTCTTTAAAAATTATAAAACCATGATTCTCAGATTAATATGCTCATCTCATTATTATTATGCATAGCTTGGAAAATATAGCAAAGAAAAAGGCTGATTTTCATTGTATAATTTGAACAGTACTAATTGGTTATCTGGTGACTACTTTTCTGTGTAGACTTTAGGGATATTGCTATACACTTGTTTCTAAAATAAAATATATTCTGCTGTGTGTTGACACCATTACTCAGAACTTAGTCAGCTCATCTATAAATAAAACATGGTTTCTGTAAATGGAATTCTAAACCCCAACAACTAATAGTATGCTGGAGATTATTACGCACCTGCTATGAGTTCATAACCCTAACCACTAGGTTACTGCAGCCACCTAAGTACCGTAAAATCCAGCATATAACATGCACTTTTATCACAGAAAAATAAGATCAAAACTTAAGGGTGCATGTTATACGCCGGTTATAAAAACAATAGCTTTAAAAATAACAAAAGAGATGAGCATAAAGAAAATTTTACTTCTATAGATGTATTGAAACACTGTTTATTTAAAATAAATCACTGGCCTAAATGAACTAAAAGAGTTGTAGTTCTAGAAGTATACTATTTTTTCAAAAGCCTGGGATAATACCTCGAATAAATGACTTCAAAACATAAGAGAGCAATTTATACTAATATTTCTGATTTGTTCGTAAAAAGGGGGTGCACATAATATGGCGAATATACCTAAAAATTAAAAAATTCAGCTTAAAAGTATAGGCGTGTGTTATACGCCAGATTTTACGGTAGTTTGGGAATAGAAAACTATCTGATTGTTGGAAATATTTTGTATTAGAGAGGATCTGGAGAAAAAAAGTCAGGCAAAACTAATAAAGTTTCATGCATTACTTTTATAAATGCATTTTTTTATTTTATTCTAAATCTGATAGCTGGTTGAAGCAGTTGTTTCCATCTCACAAGTCTATGAAACCTTATGAGGTGTGGGATATTATCTTTTTTTGTAATGATTGAAAAATAATTGAACTGAAAAATTAGAAACTATCCTTTAAAGTATTATTACTTTCAGATGTTTTAATGATAAATGTTCATTTAGTACTTTTTTAGGATTCTAATCTATTTATTTGTATATTTTTGCAGGATATTTAAAGCAGCATCCTGCATATTATAAGCATGTCTTTCTCAGTGTATCACATATAGAAAATAGGTTTGTATTCATTTAATGTTTTATTTCTTGTATATATCAATTAAATCCTTAGTGTTTTCAAAACAATATGTTCTTGTGTTTCTATATGAGCTAAAAATTGCAAGTAATAGTAATGCAGAACAATCAATTACTATTAATGAAAGAGTAAAAATAGTTTTAAAAGAATATACTGTTTGATAATATAATTTTTTAATCTTTTTTTTATTGCTTCATCTGTAGAGAAGTTTATTTAAGATTAGTATAGACTAGAGAGATAGTTATTTGTGTGAAATTGCAAAACTATAAATTTTGTTCATTACTTTATAACTGTTTAATATATATGCTTACTGTGTTTAAATAAAAAATATATATATTTAATTCAAATTTGTGGAAATTGCACTTAAATAAATTTCAAGACAAAATTGCTTGTTTCATTTTAAGACAAATTGATATTTCATTTATAGAATGTGAAGAACCTTTTTGACACATGTACTTAAACTAATAATTAAGGGGAAAATGTTGTTTGGGGCATTTTCAGTGGCTTACAGAAAAGTCGAAGCACTTTAATTTTGTATTTAAATTTAGATCCAATTAGATAGTTTTAGTCAATTTTTAATGAAAAGAAAAAAATTTTGATTTATAATGTTTTAGTTTATTATTAAATAGAAAAATTCAGCGTTAATTTAGATTTGAATCCAAAATTGCTCTGTTTCCTCCAATTACACTTTTGTAAACTGTGATGTTTTTATAAGCCTTGTTTGAACAATAAAAATGCAATTCATTAAAAGTCATTAATTTATCAAATTCATTTTTTTCTTGTATTAAAAAATGTATATTTTTGAATTAATATGGAACTTAATTTAATCTATTTTATCATAAATGAGAATATTCCAATAAAAGTCAGAGGAGTTGGCTCGACTCACACACATCCCTTACAGTCAATGTGTCTGCAGTCTTGTTACCTACAATGTTACATGCAGTGGTGTAACATACACGCCTGCATTGTGGGGTGCCCAAAGCCTGACCGCAGCCAAGCAACTACCCTTTGTAAAATCCAACTTGGGGCCCAAAACCTGACTTTGCAGGGGAGCCCAAATGTTCTTCGCTACACCTCTGGTTACATGTGATGAGATCCATTGTAGATTTATTTCTTGGAACAAAAAGACAGCCACTTCAACTTATTTAAAATAGAGGTTCCTGCATTTTGTCTCTAAAAATTAATGTCAAATAACTGACTATTAGATAAAGTCTTGATACAGTTCTTATTGGGAAGTGATATAATTTTATTTTGAGGCTCTTGTCTATAACAAGTAATTCACAACAAAAAATAAAGTAACAGTTGAGATTCCTTTTATGGAACTGTAAGGAACAGTTATTTGATTTGATGTAAATTTTATGAGTGGAATTCTTATTAAGTACTTCAAATCAATGATCCTAATCGTTTTTGCTTCCATTTGTTTAAATTTGAAAAGCATCCATGAGATATCACTTTCAATAGTTAATTGCCTTAAGTATTTTGAATGATTTGATTTCATCTTTACTTAGAAGGGATGATTCCAGTACACTTTAGTGGATCAATACTCAGTACAAAATAAAGCTGTTTTACAGAACTAGAGATCATATTAAAAATTACCGTATTTACTCGAATCTAAATTGCCACTGATTCAAAGTGCACCCCAAATTCTCAAGATGCTTTTGTGAAAAAAATGTCATGAGTTCTAAGCCGCACCCCCAATTCTCTTCTCGTTTTTGAGAAAAAAATAGTGTAAAATGTTCCTCAATATCCGATAAGAAATTTTATGAAAAATAATAAGAAGTTAATGATTATATTAATTTACCAGTATTAGAAACTTTCAAAAACATACTTGAACCAAAAATTAGTCTAACCATCAGTATCAGTTTCGTCAGTTAGTCAACCATCAATTTCAAAAAAGGTTCATCACTCCCATTGTCACGACAGCTAACTTTGAAATTGGCACTAGATGTTGCCTTTCATAAAATCCAGTGCATTTGTTATGCAACCTTTTTACAAAAAAAAGAATGGAGAATGTAAAAGAATATTATTAAAGACTATTGAATATTTACAAGCAAAAATTATATCATTTTGTTTATACCATCGAAACATATTTGTTTGATCCAAAATCCGATTGTCAAATTTTCAGTGGCTACTATTCTTGTTTCTATTTTTTCTTTTTTTTTCTGCATATAAAATTGCCACCCTTTTCATACTTGCATCATAGGGAACTCTTCTTGATGCTATTATCAATGTCTTTGATATTTAGGTGATCAAAGAAAGCGTATCCAAAAAAAATTTCTTTTTATGGGCATACAACAATGTTTAGGATAGACTGAATTGCTGGAGATAAACTGCGGAATAGGATAAGTCATTGATGTATGTGACCAGAATGGATTGCTACATTTTTTTCTCTTGAAAGGGGTTGAAACTCAATTTACCCCATCCAACAAATATTTTGACTTTGATTCTAAGCCACACCCGATTTTCAGTAGCATTAACACTGGGAAAACGTTGCGGCTTAGATTCGAGTAAATACGATACTTGATGGAATAATTAGTTTTCTTGAATTTTTGATTATTGCATTAATTCGTAAGAAAAGCAAAAGTTTGGTTTTAAGCTTCAAAACTGCAGAGTTCGTTAAAATACTTTACTAGACTGAAATTTGTTCTAAGATTGAATGTTTGCAAACTGTTTTCAATTTCCTTTGTTGTTTGGACTACTATTGCAAGACCAGTAATAAAATAAACTATGCTTAGCTGAATTATTTGTTGTCCATGTAAATAGAAATGCAGCGATATATTAGAAACCATATTCCAAAATAAGCATGATATAAGTATTTTTGAGAGAGACAAAATCAGAGTTCCTCGTTGCTGTGAGAAATAATACAACAGCTTTCACTTAATATTAATTTCAGATTTGTTTTGATCTGGTATGTAAATAAAAGTCTGCATTTTTACTTTTAAAAATTATGCATATGTGTATGTATATCTATTGAAATTTTAAAAAAGTTTTGTGTATTGATCTGTAGTATTTGCTTCTTTTGGATATGGGTGAAGGCTTATTAAAATTTGTTTGTAAGTTCTCAATGCTTGTTTTATTTGTAAAAATTATGTTCAATTTTATAACCGTATTAGGCTTTCTGTATTTTGTAGGATGATATATTTTTAAAAAACTTAATAATGGGCATTTTTATCTACAGGCTATGTTCCAGTATAGCAAATAATTTATTAGAAGAAAAGAATATGGATCAAAATTTTTGCCTTCATTTTAGTCAAGCTATTGCACTAGATGATTTAGAATCAGCTGATTTAAATGTAGTTACAGAGAGATTTAATTTGAAAGTATGTGTATGTAAATAAATTTATTTTATATTAATATTTATTTTTATTAGAAAAAATTCCCAAATAACTTGTTTTGTAATTGCTTATTATTTATAAAACAATTTAATATAATATTCATTGTAAACAAAAGAACAATTCTGATTCATATAGAATTCATGAGCTTTGAGACTATTGGTATAAACTTAGTATTAATATGTGATTAATCATCTTATACATAAAATTGTTAGAATTGTTGTATGAATACTTTGACAACATTTGGTTTTAAATATATTTTTTAATGTTATTTTTTTAAATTGATTATTTGAAAGCTTCCTAAAATGGATTTTTAAAAACATCATTTAAAATTTGATAAATCATTTTTTATTAAATTCTGCAAAGAAAAATCACTGATATACATTAATTTTTTTTTACCAAAGTGAATAATGCATTTTTTACTTCTGCTTACTTTTAGGGGGAGCCATTAAATAAATCTGGTCTTAAAATTATATCCTCTCTTACACCATTTTATTACTTTTAAACTTTTTTTCTAATTTTTGAAACTATTGAATTTTTTCAAATAATACTAGTTAATTATGCAATAGAAATCTGTATATTCTCGCTGCATACATGCACTCACACATATATGCAGCTAAACCTCTATTTTGCAAATTCCTTTTTATTTAAGAACTTTTTTCTGAAACCAAGAATACAACATATATTGAAAGATGAATCTCTAATGAATTTTCCACACAATGAATTTTTTTTGGGGGTAGCAACTTTGTTAAAAATAAAGTTTCTATTGTATATAACTCACAACACAACCATTTGTAACTCACAAATATAAATAAGTGAAATATTAAATTTTATAACTTCTTTAATTTGGTTTTAAATGAATTTAATATGTTGTGATTTGGTTTAGAGCAATTTATTTAAAAATTATTTAGTTAAACTCTTTAAGATTCTTATTGTATGTGTATCTTTCTAATAACTAAATAAATTCTATTCTTATTAGCTTTTTATATTTTTAAAATTTTGTGTGTTATTATAATGAAATTCTTGACATGACAGGGTTTGAATGTTCAGTACTTAAATAAGTACAATGTCAAAGTTTCTTCTGATCTAAACACTTTGATATTTCCATTTGATTCACTGAATGGGGAATTTGTTTCTACTCAGTTAATTTCATACAAGAAAGGAGAAAAAACAATAGCTAATTCTCTAATAAAGTAAGTTTTAATCATAAATATTTTCTGTTGCATAAACATTATTTTCTAAATGTCAGTATAATGTGTCATGTTTTAGTTCTATTATGATTTACTTTTTCACTTAAAAATAGCTTCAAATTTATTAAATTTTCCTAAAACAATATGTGTAAACAAAGCATTTTTAGCTTGTAATGTAGAATTTATTCGACTTGTCTAATATTTCTTATTTTATTTATTTTTTTCTTTACTAGATAAATATATATTCATCTTGTAATATTTTTTAAAATATATGCTATTTGAAATCAAATTGTTCTACCTTTATACAAATATATAATCAATTCAAATGAATTTTAGATCACATAGTGAGATCTTGTTTGGGTGGTCATTAGTCAAGCAAAATCAAAAAGAAATTATTATTACATCAGATCCTTTAGATGCAATCACAATCAGTCAAGAAACTGATATGCTTGCTGTGTCTTTGCCATCTCATTTCAATGACTTTTCTATGGAGGTAAGATATATATATATATATTAATTTAATTTATTTTCTTTATTGTTGTTATTAATAGCAAAAAAAATTCTCATTCTCTCAATTTTAATTCTATTCTAATTTTGTTCTCTTTTATTAATTGTATGCACTAATATTAATATGCTCTCAAAAACTCATTGTTGCTTTTTTATTTTACCCTTTAAGGTGACTACCTACCTTCAGACCCAATTTTTTTATAAAAACAAATTTTTGAAACAAATTGAGTGTTTTTAGGAAGAAAAATAAAAATAAACATGTAGATACATAAAAAATTTTAAATAAATATTGTACTTTTAGAAAAATTGGTTGTTTTCAAGGAAATTTTACCAAATATTTACTAAAACAGGTAATACTGTATAAAAATTTCTAAAACAATTATCATAATTTTCTTTATACACAGCATACATAATATGGTGCTCTTCAAAATGAACAAAAATCGAAGAGAAATATTAAAATACAAAAAAAAATTACAGACAATTATACATAATAAAATGAAAATTTTGATATTTTTTAAGTTTTTTTTTTATAAATCTACCCTAAATGAAAAAATATTTAACTTACAACAAAACTTATGGTCCACTTTATGAAAAGTAGTATAATAAACATTCCCACAAAACTTCAAAATGTTATCTAGTTTGGTTCGTAAGATATCATGTACCTTTCGAAGAGTTTCTTTTAAAAACATAATTTTGAGAAAAACTCATTTAAAGTTTTATCTTACTACCCTTTTGCATAGAGTGTGATGTTTTTTAAAATCACTATACCTTTTTTTCTATTTCACGTAAAGGAAGAAGAAAAACTGTTTGGGAAAAAAATTGTTCAAACTATAAGATTTTAAAATTTAAAAAAAAAATATCTTATGTAGACGAAAAACGACATTTTCAAGGTAGACAGTCACCTTAAGTGTATTTTAATCATCAAAATCAACATACTTATCATCAAACTTCATTTTTTTTATTTTTATATTTGATACTCATAAAATACTTCAAACATTTAAATCAATTTAATCCATTTTGTGTTGTGGTGATTTTATATTTTTTATTCAAGCTTTAAATTTTGGAAAAAGATGTTAGGGGTAACATTCTCGAAACTGATGTATATTTATGGAACATCTGATGCCAATTTTAATTATTCTTTATAATTATTTGTGTTATTACACTTCTGAATATATTAATAATACTTTCTATTTAAGGAAATAATACATTTCTATTTCTAATGTTGCTGGGTTTTTTTCAGTTGCTAAGTGCCTTAAAACAATTTTCAAAGATAATTTTTTGGCTGAATCCAAGCCTTCATAACTGGGAAAATCATAAAACATTGGGAATCCACTTAAAGGAAAAGGCATTTTTCATCAGGTGAATTATTTTTATCAGACTTTTTCTCCTTTCATTTTTACTATTTATTAGGTTGTCAAAATCTTAGAATGTTCCAGTTTTCCATTTATTTAAAAACAAAACTTCATTCACTTTACATTTTATTTTATTTACTTTACATTATTAATTGCATTTTATTTAATAAATTTTTATTTTATTTACTTTGTGTGTTAAATATATTATTATTTAAGGTAGCTTTGTTGCTATGAAATATTAGGAACAGTTTCATGGTAATTTTTTTATTCAGTAAATTTTTCATTTCATGGAGAAAGTATTTGTTGCTCAACTCTTTCTACAAAACTTTTCCTACTTTTGTTTTCTTTTGACTATAATTGCAACTGACATGTGCTTGAACTTTTCTCAAAGTAATGTAACAATGATACCATAGCTACTTTCAACCAATAAAAAAAAATGAAAAGTACGAGAATCATTTTTTGATATTAGGTTCATAGATCTGAAAAAAGGATTCCTCCCAAAATTTTTTAGGAAACAGTGAATTGTGTGTTTCTTGATTTTTGTCATATGTGTTCATTTCTGTATTTTCTTGCCATATTACTGCTAGAATTTTGTCTCATCATCAATAAAATGCTTCCATGAAAAAGTATTACCATTTGTTCCAGTGTGAATATATTCTGCATGTTATATAAATAGCTGCTAGATAAATTGCAATCACATAAATATATGCCTACACTGTATTTAATTCCATTTTTATTGTACCATACATCTTTTTTTAATAATTGTTATTTTATTATTTTACAGTCCTGATGACTTTCCTTGTGCTCTCTCATGCTTACAAAATGGCTCAAACATAGAATATATTTTAAAAGATATATGCCCTTTACATGATAAGTTTATAGTAACATTTGAATCTTATGTAGATGCTGTGCGGGAAGAAATAATGGGCCATGAAAAAACTTCAGGTCTCAAGGTATTTATATTTTGATCTAACTGTCATAATAATCTTTACTGTGTTTATTATTTTGCTTGAATACTTGAAAAAATTATTTGTAGTTTCAATTTTAAATAATTTAGCTACAATCAGTATAAATTGATTTTGTATTCATTTAATATGGATTTTCAATTATAAAAATAAATTGATTATTAGAAATTTGTATTATTGCTAAATAACATTCTAAATTCATTAAGTGTTTTTTATTATTAGCTTCTTTTCTATGATCTATACTTTATTTTGTATTATATTGAGTACATGAGTTTTTTATTTTGTACAATAGTTTTTATTCTATTTCTCATTTATTTAAGTTTTGTCTTAAAATCTTTATATGTACACTCAGGAACATTGAAAATAGTGACCCAAGAAGAAAGCATCAGATTGAAATGAAATTTAATACACATAATGACACAGATGAGAGATTCACTTGATCTCAAAAACAAGACAATTAAATGAATACAGGGTGTGCAACAACACAAATACTGGGCAACTTCAATAGCGCATTGGACCACCTCCAGCTGCAATACATGCCGCCACAGGGTCCGGCATTGAGTTGATTAGACACCTTATGTTGTCCTGAGGCAGATGGACCCACAAGTCTTGAACAGCCAACTCTAAATCATGTACAGAGTGACATGATGGCATCTGCCGTTTTAGCTGATCCCACACATGCTCTACAGGGGACAAATCGGGGGAGTGGACCAGCCACGGAAGAGTCTGAAAATGAGGTAGGAAGTCTTGAGCAACTCTTGCTGTATGCGGACGAGCATTATCTTGATGGAAAATTGCCCCTGGGAGACCATTTAGGAAAGGTCCTACATGGGTTCAAAGAATATCATCAACGGAACATTGGCCCATTAAGGTTCCCTGCATCACAATTAAAGTGGACCGGCTATCATAGGCTATGGCCCCCAGACCATTACACCAGCTGTGCGGACAGTGTGACATAGAACAGTGTGGGGGGAATTGTACCGCTCACCAGGGTGCCTCCACACCCGTACACGGTTATCATCTGTCCCCAAAACTAACCGGGATTCGGGATTCATCCCTAAACACAACCTTTTGCAAATCTGTGACATTCCACATTGATCTGGCTTGGCACCACTGTAGACGCAGTTGCCGATGTTCCGGTGTTAAAGGAAGTGCACGGAAAGGGCACTTGGATTTAAGATTTGCTCCTGCAAGGTGTCTGGAAATTGTTTGTGGAACAATTGCTACGCCTACGTCTGCTCTTATCGTTGAACGAGTCACTGTGGGGTCCACAAGTGCTTGCCGCACGATCCTTCGATATTCTCTCTACGTGATCTTCCTAGTCGCTCCAGACCCAGTTTTCCGCGCGTGGGTACCTTCTCGTGTCCACTGCTCCCAACAATTTTTAACGGCACACTCCGAACGATGCACCTGGCCAGCAACACGGCGCGTCGACCAGCTTGCAGTTTTCATGCCGATGATCAGGCCTCTCTCAAACTTGCTTAACTGTGAAAAATGCCTTCTAGCACGTTTACCTGGCATGTTTCGCTTACCATAGTCTTCCTACAATCGGCGGGTAATCATCACGTTTATGAATCTTCGAATTTGCGCTGGCTTATATAGCACCCTCTTCCTGATTGTAGCGCCACCTCGGCGTGTATGAGCATGCGTATTGGCACAAAACTTGGATCATTTGCATATCACATTACGCTGTACTTATTTGCAAAGTTTCGCGATTGTACTTAGCTTCCTTCTTGGATCGCTATTTTCAATGCTCCTGAGTGTATTATAAAGCAAAAGACATATTAATTTTCTTTGTAGTTTTAAAATTCCAATATTACTCAAAAATTAAAACATTTTTTATAATTATTAAAATTTTCAACTTAATTGTAAAATTTCTGTACTGTATATAATTATTAGAGCTACATTCTATTTTATATATAACTATAATTAATTAAAATATTGAAGGAGATTATTTAATATTTCAATAAAAATAAATCATATTAACTTTTGTTTCCATTTTTTAAAAAAAGATTGTTGAATATTTTAATGTATTGAAATAATTTTTTAATTTTTCTATGAAATTTTACAGATTTTTTTAAAATTTCAGACAGATGGTATGTTAATAAAATTCTAGAATTTCTGATAATTGCTATGTAAAAAATATTTAGGTTCTTTAAATTAATGTTTTGTTTCAAAATATCATTTAATGCAATATTTATATGTATGAATTTCTGAAACAAGATTCATATAAGGATTATATTGCTTAATTTTATTTCAAATGTTTAAAAAGAATCATTTTGTGTCTTCTTGCTCTTTCATTCTTTATTCTTTTAGTTTACAGTTATTAATATATTGCACATGTCAAATGAAATATGTTCAAACTAGTCATTTAATGTTACAATATATTTTTGAATTTGATGTTAGCTAGACACCATATATCAAATTTGCAGCAGAAAATAATTATATACTTATTATCCCAAGTAGATACTTAAACAACCTGGCTTTAAATGAATCATTATCAATACACCAGTTTTCTTGGCTCTATAATTTAACATTTACTTTTTTGCTATTGTTGACTCAGTTTAACATTCATCCTAACATTATATGTTGAACCAGTGCTCTTTCTAATTATCCTAGGAATTTTCTGGTCATTTTTAATAAAATAACATTTTTAACATTTTATTATTACTTTTTTAATATTTGTCTGAATTTTTTTGTATAAATTCAAGCTTTTTTAAAAAAATTTAGTGGAAAAGGTTTACAGTCCTAAATGATCTTTTGAAAGGCCATAGACCTGGCGAGTTGACTATTTTCTCTGGTCAGACTGGAACTGGAAAAACAACTTTTTTGAGTGAATATAGTCTTGATTTATGCATTCAAGGGGTGAGTATATTTATAATAAATATCTGTACAAGTTTATAAAGTTTTAGAATATTTTTATTCATTATGTTATATTTTCTAGCTTCCTACATTATGGGCAAGTTTTGAAATTTCCAATGTCAAACTTATAAAAACTATGCTTTTTCAATTTTCTAAGTAAGTTATAATAAAATGTTTCTTTTGTTTGTAATAAGTTTTTTTGAAAATTGGTATTCCTCTCTATATTTTTTCAACTCTTAAAAAATATTGTTTGTAAAATATATTTTACTATGGAACTAAGAGATATTTAATTGTGTTGTTTTCTGCAGTTATTTTATAATATAAATTTTGTTTTCTTTGGTTTTATAATACTTATTATAATTATGTCATTTAAAACTTAGTTAATTTTCCTCTGTTTTGTCAAAAAAAAATTGTTTTAAAAACTTTCTTCTTATCAATATAGTTATATATATATATATATTATACACATTTTTTGTAGGCAGTCTTTAATTGGTGATATCGAAGCTTTTAATTACTGGGCTGAAGAATTTAAGAAAATTCCAATGAATTTCATAAGTTTTGGCAGAAAAAAGTGGTTATTTGAAAGGATATTACAGGTATTTATAACAGTATAATTTGTGTAGTTTATGCTTGAAAAGTTATGTGAAGTAAATTATTTTTAGTATCAATTTTATGTCAGTTTAATAAAGCTTATCATATTTTTTAATTCCATTAGTTTAATGCAACAATGTACACATATCTTAAGAAATTTTATTTTCTATTCTTATAATAAAGTCTGGGTGTGTGCATGCATGTGTATAAAATGATAATTTTTTTCAATAAAGGGGGGGAGTCGGGGTCCATTTTTAATTAATATTACAATAAACTTTCAATAATTCTATTCCATATCTCATAATGTGTACAAACATTTAAGCATAAAACCATAGTTGAGAGAATGTGTATTTTAATGTTTTATATTACATATGTGTTTCCGGGCGGGTTTTTTTCCTTTTGCTTTGCATGTGTGTGCTTGCTCCAAACTTCAGTTTAAAATTCATTAACATTTTAATTTTCTAGAGCATATATATCCTGAATAAAATTATGTTCATTATTTCTTCAGAAAGTTTTTGCTCTTGAAATTTAAGTATAATTGTGTATCTTTATTATTATTATTTGCACCTTAATTTTCTTTTCCAAAAGTTTTTATTAAAATTTTTAAAGAAAAATTTAATTAGGAATATATTTTTTGTATAATAGCAACTTATTGAAATCATACCACTTCATAATATAACTTTTATTTTATTTTTATACTTATTGCCAGGTGTGATGAATCATGTTTATTCAAACATAAATTTATGTAAGTACTCTAACTGACCCCAAAAATAAATATGTTTCTTTTATTCTTGGTTCCACCAGTACTTTGACTGGAATAGACAAGTTCAAGAGCTTTTAATTCTTTTTTTTAATTGAATTATTTTTAAATAAAGATGTTATTTCTGAGATTTCCATAGCTGTTGACTATTAAATGTTTCAATATAATAAGCTCATTTATTTATTTTTTGAATTACCGATCAAACTGTATGTATTTTTTTAATATATATATGCATGAATATACGTGAAAAACAAATTAGTTTTTATCCAAAAATAATATACTCTAAAATATTTATTAAAATGTTATGTAAAATAATATCTCATACCATTAAAAAGATATTTTTAAAATGTGAATGTTAATTTAATTGAAATTTTTCTCAAAAATTTGCTTTGTCTTGGGTGTTTATAAAATTTTAATTTTTTTATTTAAGGCTTTGGAAAATGCTGCTAGTGCTTATCGTATCCAACATCTAGTAGTTGATAATCTTCAATACATGATGAACATGGAAGAATATAACACAACGCTAGATCAATTTCGTAGACAAGAACAAATATTTGGTTATTTACGTGAATTTGCCAACCGTAGGAAGTGTCATGTAACTCTTGTAATTCATCCACGAAAGGTAAAGATTTGTGTCAATTGATTAACTTTACATTTCTCATATTGTTTCTTAGAATATACTGTTATATAAGCCTTTAAATTAATAAATTAAATTTATAGTTCCTTTCTCATACTTATTGAAATTTTTCATGCTTGCACTCTTGTGTGTGTGGTACATGGGGTAGTATAAAGTCTTGCACATCACAGTTAGGTCAGAAATACCTCATTTTGTTTCATGTTCTCTTTCCAATTTCATTTCTTCACATGCAACAAACTTCCCACTGTTCTACTGGTAACAATTTCTTACTGGTGGGAGAAAAGATTTCAGAAATATGTCTCTGTGTCAGCCTCAAAACCTGCTTGCCCATGCCTGAAGTTTACTCCTGAGTGATATTTTTCAGTAATATGGTCAATGAGATCATCTAAATTCTAGCTGTAAGTTTTCCCTTTTTTGTGGTAAAGAGCATATAAGTTCCATATAGCAATGTAAAAATAGAAAAAAAACGTTTCTGTCTTCCTTTTTTTTTTTTTTTTTTTTTTTGATTATTTTAAAAATGCTGATATTGCTGCATAATTTATCTTAAGAATAATCTAGACAATTAGCAGAAATCTGTATCTGAATTCATTTCATCCTGTAATAAGTAAGTGTTTTTGTTGTTTATTTCAACCTTAATTTTTTTTAAAAAAAAAGAGCTGCAACAATCTGAATATACAAACATTGCATATTATGGAACAAAAATTTAAATTGCACCATCTTCAAAAAAGAAACCTGAAGGAAAAGCATTTCAGCACCATTGAAAAATTATGCCATCTTTTGAATAACACTTATACTAAATAATATCTTTATAAAAATTAAAAATAGCAGCAAATCAAAAAAGGAAATTATAAAATATCAGTGCCTGTACAGTGTAGAAGTATACCAGTTGCAACCAACTTTGAGTACCATATATACCTGTACAGGCAAATCTGTAAAGGGTTTAACAGAATTTTTTTAATGTAATGGGTCTAAACAGGACTCACTTAACAGTAGCTTAAAAATATGTAACTTGGTTTCTGTAAATTTAACCTAGTTTTATAGTAAAATCAAATTAGATTAGAAAATGTCTTACTATTAAAGCCATTTGCTGTGTTACAAAAAGACCCTATTGCATTGAATGGTATAACTGACAAAGAGAAAACAGAAATCAAAACAAAATTAAGATTCGTTCTTTTCTCTGTGAAGAGAGATTGATGCATGTTCAATCTGTTAAAGCTCAAAGTCCTTACATCGACATGGTATGGAAATTCAGAGAGAAGGTGCTAGCTGAGATGCCATCCTCGTCGTGTGATCAAGGTTCAAAATTATGAGGTCTACTGCCAATAACCTTTGTGTTGCTTTGAAAGAATACATTTAAAAAATTTAAAAAAATATTTTTAAAAACAAGTTTTTATTTAAATGTGCGAAAAAGAATAAAATAAACTTTTCTTCCTTTAAAACTTTTTTACTATCAACTTATAATGTCATTACACAATTTATAATATAAAAGCTGGTTGCGAGAGTTAAGTACTCGTATTTACTTAGTTTGAAAATTTTAAAAATTAAAATCAACCAGATCAAATTATTTTTAATTTACTTGTTTATCTACACAGGTAAATCGTGCAACAAGCTTTTATATCATAAATTGTGTATTGGCGTTATAAGTTGATTGTAAAAAAAAAGTGTTTTAAAGGAAAAGTTTTATTTTATTCTTTTAGCGCATTTAAATAAAAGCTTGTTTTTAAAAAAGTTTTTTTAGTTATCGCTGGACAGGTTTCTCAGTCTGTTCATCTCATTCAACGCATCACTGTTACAAGGTCGTTTGCCGGTTAATTTCGTTCGGGGGTACTCAAACTTTTTTCCCGCCGCACATATACATATGATAGATATTTCACTTGGTCCACAACAAGAGGATAATTGGAGGGGGGTAAACACTGTAAGACCAAAACAACATTGGACAAAGCAAAATTATTCAAAGTATTTTATTTTTTAAAAAAAACCGTAATTTTAAGCCAATTTTTTTAATCTTTGTACAGAATTTAGATAATACCATCTTACAAACGGAAAAAAAGTTTTGTGCAATTATCTTTATAAATAACGAAGTTATTAAATGTTTAATTAAAAATTTGAGTATTTTTTTGAAAAATAGTATTAAAAAGTTTTTAGCATTTTATTTTTTAAATGAGTGATTCTAAAAGAGAAAAGCATAAACTTTTTTATTATAGAATATAGATTCATTTACATGAAAAAAAAATTCATACAGAACGATTTAGAAATCATTTTCATGGAAACGCATCAATTTTGACTCATTTTAGAAAAATTCATAAAAAGTAGAAAATTTCTTTTTTAAAAAAAAAAAAGAATTATACCATATCGTGGCAAAATAAATGATCTTTCCGATTCTGTAATTATTTTTTGTCTGAGTTTGATAGAAAAAATTATATGGTTTTTTTAAAACTTCAAAAAAAACCTGAACTTTAATCTCAATCCGAAAAGCCACTCGGCGGGATAAAAAGCCAACAGGGGTAAAGCAATTATACATTTTAAGATTTTTAAATATCTTTTTAACTAATTGCAATATCGGAATATAAATGGTCATTACATGCTTTGTCATTCAAACTAAACATGTACACAAAGTTTCAGCTTAGTCGGCTAAAGACATCAGCTTCAAATTTGAGGTGCAAGATTCCACCCGAACAAATTACATTGCAAGTTAAATAAAAGCTTTTAAAAATAATCCTTTCCCTAAAAATAATCAGCTATGAAAAATATATTGATTTTTTAAAACATGTGTGGACATTTGCAGTGTTTTACTTATATATTGTTTAAATCTAAATGTATATTTGAAAAGTATAAAACATGTATGAATCATTATAATAGCTCTTACTCTATTTGTCGACCATTATCTTCCAATTTTATTAATGATTTTTTGCAGTTCTACCCTATTTCAATTTAATATTTAATGTAAAAGTCTGTATGCTTATTAATCCAAAGTTATTGAAAGTTATATCAGAAAGCAAATGTATATTTTTTACAATGTGTTTCTAAAATGGTGCATTATTTGTTGTTTAAATAGTAAAGTTTCAATATTTAGGAACCTGAATTCACTGAATTAAACAATACTTCAATATCAGGCACTGCAAAAGCTATTCAGGAAGCAGACAATATTCTTATATTACAAACTACAAAAACTAGGCAGTATTTACAGGTAATATTATTTCTGTAATTTTTTAAAAGATTTAAATTACTTTTTTTTTGTAATATTAAAGGCATAGATTTAAAATTTTGAAACTATTACCCATTGTACTTGAATATTTAATTTAAAGTAAATTTATTTATGAATGTTTTCTGTTTTTCAAGTATAACATTATTATTTTAAATAATTTTTTTAAAAAATGGTAATTTTTTTTAATAAGTTAAAAAGCATGGATCTACTTATTTATTTCCTTGAGTCAGAATATTTTATGTTTCAATTGGAACTTTTGTGTTTGAAATAGTTTCTTGTCAAAGTTTAGTAATTGACGTATTATTTGCATTTATTAAAAAAAAATGTTTAATTTTTAAGAATGAAACAAAAAAAAAATGTTTATGTATAATGCTGTAAAGTTAAAAAAAATTTGCTCCAAATTGTTATACAAATTCATATATTGAGAGGTATGTGTTACAAAGGTTCTAAGTTATTTATCTAGTTTTCATGATCAAAAACTTACTTTACTGCACATGGAAAATTGTTGGATTTTAATAATATAGCTTAAAGTTATTGTAGTATAATTATCATTGGATTAAAACATCTAAAATGAATAACATTATTATGATTAACAATAAATTTAACTTAACTTTATTATTTTACTGTTTTGAACAAACAAATAATTTTCCACAGTTTGGGTCTTTCTGAAAGTGCAATGAACTATTTTGAGTAATCAAAAGCAGTCTTAATTAGAGATTTTTTTTTTAATATTGCTTATATAGATGCAGTTGAAGTATTTAAGTGTCCAATTTATTCAATTTTTAGGTATCCAAAAACAGATACGATGGTGATAAAGGTTGTGTCATTGTTGAATTTGACAAGAAAAGCTTGACTTTCAATATGAAACAAGTAAATGAAGTAAAAAGGTAACATTAGCTGTTAAAAAGAAGAATGACAGCTTACCTTGTGTGATAACCATCTTCCTCATCTGAATCAGAGTATTTCTAATGCAAATTATTTGCAATCAAAATAACTTACAAATTACAGTTTATGCAACACACATAATCTCTGTTTGTTGTTGATTTATATTTATGAAAAAAGCATTTTTTAGAAGAGTGTGTATAGTATACAAAATGCATTTATTTATTGATTCATTTTATTTTATTTTATAATTTTAATTTAAATCTATTCTTTAAATTTAATTATGTTCCTATAAATAATACTTAAAAATTTAGCAATAATCATTTTAAAAGATTTTGCTTTAAAAAATAATAAATTTTATTTGTATGCCTTTCTATACCATAATTTTTTTAAAGTTTAATTGTTACTTATTTATTACAAATTACTTTTTTTTTTACTTCATCCATGTATCCTTATTTTGATGTTTATACCAAAATTTAATTTTGAACATCTGCAAAATTTTATTAATGAGCAATTTTTCTTGCAAAATTTAACTAAATTAAAGCTAAAAGCTTTAATATATTAGACCCATCCTACATCATTTTATTCAAAAGTAATTTTAAAATATTAATTAATTAGTACTTAAAATGCCATTTGTAAAAATAACTATTTACTAGATATATGACCATTGATAAATAAATAGAACATTATATGCTTAGTAATCTCTCCCACTTTGCTGTAAATTTTTCAGCAATTGATAATAATTGTAAAACATTTTTATGTAAAATGCATGCATTTTATTTTATTCTTAGTAAAATCTTTTCAGAAAATTTTTATTTTACACTTATCAAAATACTTTTTGCTAGTATGTTTCAGTGTGTAATGTTTGATGTTTATATGTTTGAAATATTGGGAAAAAAACAATTATTCACATTAATAATCATGTAATGTTTATTTTAGCTAATTGCTATTATATAATGGATTATATATTTTCATATTTAATATAATGTTTTTAATCATATTTCAAAATATTACTCAATTTCTAACATTTATATGGATAATTGTGGTAGAAGTAAATGAACATTTACTTATTTTTGGAAATGCAGTATATGTATATGAATGTATTTGCCATTTTGAGTTAAAATTTAAAGATGATGATTTTAAAAGTTATTTTTCCCCCATTGTATATATTGCTCAATTTTTATCATAATGGAATTGCATTTGTGAACATTTGTACATAATCAATATAAAAACACAATTACTTTATTTTTAGTCAAACTAATGCATTTTGTCCTGGTTGTTGAATTAGTATTTGTAGCTTAAAACTTCACAATTTTATAAATTTTACTCTATTAAATTTAAAGTGAATCAGGGAATGTATTGAATTGTGACTGAAAATAAGTGAAGTAAATAATTGCTGATGAATAGAATAGGTAACATTACTTGAGAATTTCGTACTTATTGGTTATATGGACCACACAAAAGTTGATGACAACTTTTTTAATCTTTTGTCAATTTGAATATTGGCAATATTATCAATCTGCAGTTGTTTTTAGGCTAAAATTCATCTGCTGGTATGACAGAAAAATAAGCTAATCAACCCTCCAAAACAAATGTATAAGACTTCTATGAACAGAATCTTATATATATATACATACTTAGAATCACTTTATCAAATGAAGACCAATATTACACTCATAACCAACATCATTGGCATCTCCAGCAGCACTTCTTACCTACTTCTATTTGCATGGCATAACGACTTGGTCGAAAAAGCTGTCATAAAATTTTCCTCTGATGAAAAGAAGCTTATTGCTTTTTCATTCATTAGCATCTAGATTTTCATCATAATAATAAATTCTATCTACTTATAATATCAGCATCTGGTTATAAGGCATGATAGATAAAAACAGCATGATGTATTTAAAATATTTACAACTGATAAGCTCCAGTTTAGTGTGTTTTCTATGGATTCCCATGGTAGAGTTAATGGTCCCTTATCCAATAAGTACTGAGAAATTTTTGCTGAGATTTTTGTTTTTATTCTCTAACTACTATATTATCATGATTTAATAAACATTACTGAAAAACCAGTAATGGCATTTATTAAATTAAAGAATGTCAAACAAGTTTTTTTTAAGCTAGGCTTCTTTTTTAAAAAAAAAAATTTAGCAAGAATGTTTTGTCAACTGTAATTAGTATTAGTATTAAAATAATATTGTTAAAATCATAAAAGATACTGAGAGAAATTATCCCAATTTCATGTAATTGTTTTTTAATTCAAAATGTATAATATGACAAAGAAAAAAAAGAATTTAGTACAAATGCTTTTTGATATATGTCTTATTGTTAATATGAGCTATAAAAATATTTTTTTGTATTTCCTTTATAAATAAGCATTTTTATAAGCAAATCATGTTGTCACCTAATAATAAAGAATTACATTTTTTTATTTTAATTGTTTTAAAGCATAAATATATAAGGGAAAAAATGATTGATTTGTTTGTGTTTATATAAAAGAATACACTATAGTGCAAAATTTCGTAACTTTTCTGATTTTGCTGTATTTTCTCTAAAGATCAACTGAAAAACATGAAATGTATACTACAGAGGCTCAATGTAATGCTTCGGAAGAACAAAATGAACATTAATATATATATTAATTAAAGAACTGACTGGGGTGCATACAGTATTGAACAAAATAGAAAAAAAGCTTTTTTGCAGGTGGATTAGAGCCCCTAAGTGAGGGATATGACCTCTTTTAACTGTAATGATTGCATGGAACTGTCTGTTCCTACTCAGTACCAGATTATCCAGCAGTTCTTGAGAGAAGAATCCCTATTCCTCAATAAGCATCTTGTTTGATGTTATGTGGAGAATATGATCATGCTTCCAGATGCCTTCCCAAAACATCCCACACGTGTTCAATAAGATTGAATTAAAGCAAAACTGTAGGCAGTTTATTTTATGCTTATTTTTACTTTCTAGAAGTTCTTGGGCCACATGGGACCTTTGTGGATGTACATTGTTATACAGGGTAACAAAAAATATAAACTATTGACAGCTTGGATTGGACATACATGGGGAAGGCTAACTTCTTTGTAGTAATGATCTGCGATAAGTGAATCTCCATTTACAATGTAAAGATCCACTTATTGGTTAATTACAGTGACTTCCTGTATAAATACACTAGGAACATCACTGTAGCCTCTTTCCCGGATAATAGTAGTATCAAAATGTGTCTCTATATCACCTGGTACAGAGAATTCTTTGTGAGATTAAAACAGATTATCAATGATAAAGAAGATATGACTCCACACTGATGAAATGTCTAGTCCTTGTGTTATTATGCAACTGTAAACAGAGTGTCACTGATGGGCTTCTTTCAATGATATGCAGAATTCAAGATGTTAGATGAAGGCATCTGGCTACAATAAACTAGGACGTTTTCCCCTGGTTGCTGTACTTAATTGTTGAACAAATCTCATCCACTGTCTGATTCAGACTCTTTTAGTCTTCAAAGTTTCTATTCAACCATGCTGATCATTCTACCACATTTATAGGTTGTTTTATGTTTTTTCATGTCATTTACCTGATATTTTTATGTGTATAAATTTTTATTGTACTGATTGCAAAAAGATGCAATTATTTTCTACAATGCCATGGTTGTTTGCAGAAAAATGACTTTATTGCTTAAATTTTGCACACTAGTGTATTTGCTTTATCTGATTTTAAAAAGTACACAAATTCATATTTATTATTAATACAATTATTCTCAGATGTTTCAAATACATTTTAGAAATATGTTAGTTTAAAATTATGTGTAACATTTTTTACTGTAGTTAATGTTTTTTTTTTCTTTAATATGAAGAAGATTGATACTCAGGACATTTATATTGTTATTACCTATGTTATTTTTTAAACGTTAGCTTTATGTAAATGTTTTGCTTTGGCGGTTCAAAAATATATTGTTCTTGCACTTTGTTATATCCTTTTCTTCTTATTATTATTTTAGCTACATGTTCATTTTATTTTGTAAAAGCAAAAATAAGCTAATAAATTCAAAATGTACAATTTTTTTTTTACTAAGTGTATCCCCCTTTGGATCTGATTTTTCAGACATTATCTTTACATTAATTTTTTTTAGATGTGTGAAAATTAAAAATTACTAAATGAAATAGAAGTAAATTTTTTACCTATATATATATATATATATATATATATATATATATATATATATAAAATTACAGTATTTTGTAAATATGTGTTTGTGCTCTTTCTTGACATTTGTAGAAAATGACATAGTTCATTCGTACAATAAATTATTACTTTTTTATTCATGAAGCTCCTTTATATTTTATTATTTCTGATTAGATTTTAATTTTTTATGTATTTCAAATGTATATTTTTGTTTTAAAATAGACAATAATGAATTTGTCTGCCTTCAACCAAGATGCTTTATTTTCTTCATTATGAATTCATAAAATTCCATTTTATTGTGGAAGCTGCTTATTGACTCAGAATCACAAGGTTTGATTAAATATTTAAATTTAAAAACATTTCTAAAAACTTTACCAATGATTTATTTAGTTAAAGACTTAAAAATTTTAATTCTGCAGTTGAATATAACATGATATTGAACAGGGGCTCTTAAACTTATGGGGGTAGCAATCCCATTTTTTGTACAAAATTTTTGTGCAACCCCATAAGCATTGCACAAAGTTTACACACACTTGGGTAGTTCCATATGTGTTTTTTTTTGTAGTATATTATTGTTTTGCTGTAATAAACATCTGCAATAAGCTTTTACATTGGATAGAAAGTTATAGAAATTTTAATTAACAAAATTTAAAAAAATTACTGAATGTAAATACACGTAAATTATAGATAAACTATAATCTATTTATTAAGTATAAGTATTAAGTTAAGTCATCAATGCGCTAGTAATAATTTGTAGCATTTTGTTCTGAATTGCTTGAATTTTATTCTTATAGGTGGCAGCTGCTGCGCCCCAGATAGGGGCAGCATATGTTATCACTGGGCGGAAAATTTGCATTTCGAAAGCTGTTTATAAAAATTAACAATATATATATATAATTTGATTCCAAGAAATCCAATATTCCTTTTGAAAAATCTGAAAAAACGAAAAATTTATAAATTTTTTAGTTAAAATTATTTTATTTGGATATCTAAATAGATCAGAGAAAAATTTTTAATTTAAAAGTTATTATCTGATTAAAATAAATAGTCAATAGCCAAGAACGTCTTAAGGCATTGGGCCAGCTGCTCCTCATGTTTTTCTCAACCAAGCCTAAATAGAATCATGATCCGATTAATTTTAACCATCAACTGTTATTCTTGGGCATATTCTCCAAAAAACTGAATTTCAAACTGTATGTCAACTGGGAACAGTGACAAGACCATTAGTATGTGATGACCATCATCCATGTATAGACCTATCACTATACAATATCATTACTCATTTAGTCAAAAGGCCTCAGTTGGTCAAGCCGGTTTGTGTCTAGATATATGAGATTGTAAGTCATGCTCCTTTATGTATTTGGGTTACCGTTTGTACGAGTGTTTGGGGGCCGCGGTTGCCTAGTGGTCAAGGTAACGGACTCGTGACCGACGTGTGATGAGCCTTGTACCGCTGAGACCCTCCCTGCAGATTGTATCTATGCACGTTAAATCTGTCGAGACTCAAACATCCTCCCGTTGGTGTGGTGGGAAAGTTAAGAAAGGGGTGCCAGCTCAGGTGTTGACCTCATCACCTGACCATTTTTCAAAACTACGAGGTCCGTCGCCAATAGCTCAAGTGCAACTTTATAGTGAGACGTAAATATTACTCTCACTCACTATACGAGTGTTTGGCGTATGTTATATACTATCCACTCTTAAAAATTATAGAGAATGCCTTTTGCGTATAGACCCAGGGCAGTGGCGGCCCAATGTGGGCAAGACACATTTCGCGAGGCCCTCTGGTGGCGTATGAAGAGGGCGAAGAAATAAAAAATCAATTTTTATTCATAAAGAAAAAAACAAATTTTTTACTCATATTTATTTGGCACATTAAAAAATAAAGAAACAGAAATTTTCTACTTTTAGTTTTGCTGAAATCCTTAATGCTTGGTTCATAATTCATCTTAGATGCTACATCTGCTTCAATTGATAAAACTGCCAAAGCTGAAAGTCTTTCCTGACCCATTGTATTTCTGACACAATTTTTTATCAGTTTTGATTTTGAAAAGCTCCTCTCAACAGAAGCGGTACTTAACGTATTATTAGCAAAATTCGAAAGACAATGTAAATATTTGGGAAAATTTCTTTCAAATCGTTCTCTATGATATATTGGAGCAGATGTTTCACGTCTGTAATGGTGCTGGGTAAATGTAGGATCATATTTTGTAATTCTTCATATAATTCGTAAGGTTGGAAGTCACTGCTCTTACCTACTTGCAGGACTGTGTGTAAATCTTGATAGTTTTTCAGTATTTGCTGTTATGGACTATTTTTGAACTTGTTAAAGACATAGAGAGAACCAAAATTTTCCAAATGGTGATTTAAAGACATAAATCCATATTGCTTACCACAGAATCAATCATGGTATTAAAAAAGTCTGTTTCATAACGGTTTTGGACAAACTATAGGATGATCGCCGCCTTCATAGTCAAACATCCTTTCCTTTTTCGCTACCCTTTTATTTTTAAAATCTTTTGGCAAATCATAACCGCAAGGTGTACAAAATGGCCTGTGATTTATATTTAATATTCGAGTTTTAACTCCACTAATTATTCCTACCATATTTGCATCATTGTTGTATCCTTGTGCACGCCAGTTCTGAATATCTAAGCCATTTTTTCCAAGCTCTCCCGGTGTTGCATTGGTCAAATATTCTCCAATCGTTCCAGTGACAGCAAAAAATCCCGTCAAGTTTTCTTCTATACTTCCAGTTGATGTACTACAATATCTACAGCATCTTAAGTGTTAAATTCTACTACAATCTCTAGTGCAGTCGAGTAAAAAAGAATAATATTTTGCCTCTTTTATCCTACCTATCACTTCACTGGTAACTGTGTTTGATAAGATTGTGATCAATTCATTTTGAATATCGTAGCTTAGATAATGGTATGCAAGTTGTTTATTATCAATGCGATTTATGTGTTCCCGTAACGTAGGATCATATTTAGATAACAATTTAAATAAGTCTGAAGTTTCCAGAATTCTTAGTGTCTTCGTCTGTTTTGAGAGATTCTCTGTGACCTCTGTTGTTTCCAATCCCCTTAGAGCAGGAAAACCTACATTAAGCCCATTTGACCTTTCCGCATAATAGTGTCACACACAAGGTCTTGCTCTTCATACAACTGTCGCAAGGAAATGTCCCAGCAGTCCAAAAGATGAGCAAGAGAAGCAGGGACAAGTAAAGAAAGACTTTACCCCCTGCACAGAAGTCATACTACGCAGGTGACCGCTTCTAAAGCGCGCCAAGGCCGTCTGATGAGCCCTGCACTGTAGAAGTGGTAAGCAGGAGGGCTTCGCCAAGTCAAATTCATTTTAATTCTTTGGAGGGGATGAATTTCCGAATGGCTTAAGATAGTGGAACTGGGGTTAGAGAGATCACAACCCCTACCAGCCAGCTCATCAGCTGCTTCGTTCCCAAGCACACCCACATGCGATAGTATCCACTGGAGACATACTTGTTTCCTCTGACCAAGCCTAGCAAATTTGGATAAAATATCTATACCTGTACTGTCCATAATTTTTGACCAATTCTTCAAATATTGGATGTAGCTTCTGCTGAAAAGATCGAGATATTGTCCTTATAAGAGTTGAGAGCATGCTCGAGAGCCCCACTAATAGCAATGAGTTCCGAACTAAAGACGGAACAGTGGTCAGGATTCCTGATGCTGATTTTAACATCATTCCCAGGAGTGTTACTAAAAATTCCACTCCCTGCTCTACTATCTGTGTAAATAATCAAGGCTTGATCGGGTATGTCATTTATTACTTCAAGTACCAGTTGTCTGAGTAATTCCGGATGGCTGCTATGCTTGGGAGTACTGGTCAATAATTCCTCGCGGAATTCAACATGATTAAAAGAATCAATAGGTGTGATGCAGCTAAAAGGTGTAGAGGGGTCCACATTGAAATCAATAAAACCACGTTTACACACGTAATTAAGTGGACTGTCTCGCTTTAAACGTTGGTTACTTGTCCAATTTAAAATGAAAGAAGAGGTTCTATTGAAGGCACCAAAGCTTTTAATTTTGTTAAAATACCTATATGAGTTGACTCCAAAGCTCATAGTAAGAGGTTGGATGTCTGCCTCGTACAGAACTATGTCAGTAGGGCAACTATATCCAAGGCCCGTGATAATCCTCGCAGCACTGAGTTGCACTATCTCCAGTTTTTTCAAGTTAGTAGGAGATGCTACTTGAAAGATTTGGTGCCCGTATTCAAGGACTGGGCGCACCAAGGCAATATAAGTTATTCTAAGTGTGGAGGCTTCTGAAAACCAGTCTCTTCCAGAAAGATATTTTAAGATCCCTGTAACCTCTAAACGCCAGATTATGATAGGCTAAGAAATTTATGATATCAATTAATCTCTCAAACAAATTATACCAATGCTTTTGAGATTCAAAAATTCACTTTTCGTTTTCTCGGTCTAATGTTTTTCCGTGCTTTATTCCCTTCTCTAATGTTATCAATTGGAACATATAAGCCATATGTTCTTTAGTATTCTCATGTCTGTGTAAAATACTACACTCAGGTCCATAAATTAAGGATAATTCAGAATCACACAGAAATTGGAACTCTAAAATAAAAATTTCCCCTGTAGAATTATCACACACATCTTGAAGAATATGCAAATTACAGGAAACCACCAGATGGCGCGGATAGTACGTCACAAGGATGAGAGGGGTATATAAGGAATGGTGGCAAAGAAGTAAAAGTGTTCACAAGCGCTTTAAAAGCCTTTCGGTGCAATAACCGCATAGTTATCGCACAAAAGAAGCATTTGGATGATTTTTTACGTGGTAGAATTATTGGACGCCTGGAATGGGGACGTATCTAGCTGGAAGTATCCGAGGAACTTGGAATCACCCAGAGTGTCATCTCCAGGCTTTGGCAACGGTTCCAAGATGATGGTAATGTGAGTAGATGTTGCAGCACAGGTCGCCCCCCGAGTTACAACGCCGAATGAGGACCGGTATATATATATATATATATATTTGGCAGTTACTGCCTAAAGAAACAGACGGAGCACAGCATCAGACCTGTCTCGTCAGCTCTCTTCAGCTACCGGCTCGACAGTTTCAAGACAGCCCGTGTACAGACGCTTAGGGCACATTGGTCTATATGCTCGTATGCCTGTCAGATGTGTTCCACTTACCGCAACTCACTGTCGCCTGCGATTAACCTGTAGTAGAGAGCATGCATTGTGGACACCACAACAGTGGTCTTGTGTGATGTTTTCCGACAAGTCCAGGTTTAGTTTGCAGTCTGATTCTCGCCGAACTTTAATATAGAGAGCGCCAGGTACCCATTACCACCAAGAGAACACCATTGAACGACACCGTTACGGTGGTGCAGGATGGCTCGTTTGGGGAGGAATTATTCTTGGTTCCAGAACTGACCTGCATGTTCAGAGTGTAACGATGACAGGCCACATCTATCGCTTTCAAGCTACAATTTTTAGTTATATTTGCCGTGCAACGCATATCCCCCTTTTTTACGAAAAAAACCTGAAATATATGTGCACAATTCTCTTATGTTTTGAAGCCAATTATTCTAGGCTTTAGAAAAAAAATAGCATACTTCTGGAACAACAACCCTTTAAGTCAGTGTTTCTCAAACTGTGGGGCGCGCCCCCCTGGGGGGCGCGATAACACTACAAGCGGGGCGCAAGCATATCGAAAATAAAAGATTTAAAAAAATAATTAGTTTACTGGAATGAATTAAAACAAAATACTTTCAGACATAATAAAAAATGCACTTTTACTCTGATATAATTTATAAGCGCGCGATATTAAGTCATCAAAAATAAAAACTTCTTCAATACTTAATTAGCTATCTTTGATCACATAACCAAATAAAAAAAACTTTTATTTGATTTGCTGTAATCCCATGATGAGAGATTTTTTATTACGCTTTCTTTTTGAAACTAACATACTACTCTTTCAGTGAAAAAACAGATCCCAGAATCGAAAAAATTTAGGAACATAAAAAATTCATCACTGTTATTATTTTTGAAATACTGCACATTATAGCTGTAATCTGTTTGACCTTCTAAGTTATTGGTACAGTTAGTTATGACCCCTCTCTTATGTGTTCTCTGTTGCGCTTTTTTCCATGCTAAAGAGTTTTATGATATTTGGAAAACCACGGAGAGAGCACACACAAAAGCACTATGAAGGATTACTTGGCCAAGACATATTTTTATAAGTATTCTCAACATATAATGCTTAACGAAAAACGTTTCACACAATTTTTAGCAGTAGCATACATATTATCATAATGAATATACTTAAAACCCGGAAGTGGTCGCGCGGGACACACAGATTACGAAATCGTTAGTTCTGGCAAAACTGTTTATTTGTTACCTAAGAAAAATTGAAAAGTCCTTGAAAGTAGGTAGGTAAAATTTCTCTTAATTAAATTATTCACTGGAATCACGATTTGTATCGTGTACAATAAAATAATTATAAAAAAAAGGATTGGGGTGACTCAATAACCCCGCTCGACCGTATCGGGTGCGCACCTGCTCCCGGGTTATAACATGTTGAAGTCTTTTCGCTTTAAATATTAAAAATAATACAATTATTCTTCATCGATATTTTATATTATTGAACATTATTTAACATCAGTGGCGCACACAAGGGGGTCCGGAACCTCCCAAAGCCCTTGATATTTTTTCCGATTGATTATAATTATAAATATATAGTACGCAAAATTTAATTAAGAATTTGTTCTTAATGATTAATTTTATTAATTAATGCTAATTATTTATTTAAGAATTAGTTTTTTACTGTGTTTTGTTCCCGAAAATCGACAAAATCAAAAGGAACCTGATACAAGATTGGTGAACTTTCGACCCCGGACCCTCCCCCCCCCCTTGAAAAATTCCTGTGTGCGCTACTGTTTAACATCAATTATAAATGCTAATTCTGTGAGGCTTAAAATTACAATTCGCTTAAAACTAATTATAATTTGAGCACCATTTTAAAAAAATCATTTTACACATTTTTGTAAACATTGTCGAGCACTTGGCTTTGCTCCCCTTACAATTCAGCTATTATATCAATAATGTTTTATTTTCTTATAAATGAACTCGTGCAAAGAGCGGGCACTTCAGCCGGTATATACTTTTAATTTATCAGTGCTGCACAGAATATTTTATAACTAATTAATTAATACTAAATTAGGAACAAGTTTAATAAGTATTAACGACTTCCATGAGCTTGTCTTGGAAAGCAAAGTTTTTATAAGGAATGCTTATGATTAGAAATTGACCCTCTGAGTTATTTTTCTATATTTAGCAGATATCTATATTTTGTCTTCTAAGCAGCCACCGCATTTTGCAATATGTTCAATTTAAAAATTAGAGAAAGGAAAAATAACATAATTATCCTATTATTTTATTTCTTTCTTTATTTTTTTGCTTAAAAGTAGTATTAAAAATTTAATACTTATATTACTAATTTGTATGGTTTATAATTAAGATCGCCTATTGTAGCTTTAGTGTCAAAGTGCATTATTATTGTATTCAGTACATTATTAATGTATAAGGGGGCCACAATAAAAATTGTGATCGAAAAGGGGGGCGCCAGTATTGAAAGTTTGAGAAGCACTGCTTTAAGTTCATAAGGAATGTCACTTCTATTAAGCAAACAGTATTTCGTTGTATATAGAAGTTTAATTTTTTTCTTATGCTCACACCTTCTAATTTTTATACCTGGCGTATACCGCACATCCGCAAAAATCGACTTTATTTCTTGTGTTAAAAGTGCGCGTTATTCGCCGGATTTTACGGTATATGTTTGACGAGAGAGAGGGAAAGAAGTATTTTTTTCACTTCGTGGGTCAATAATAAATCTAAATTTTATTTTCTGTATCAATGTTCTAAGATTGTAAAATTCCTAATGTAAAATTAGCATGAAACTGATGTTATAAAAATGTGCCGCGTTGCGTGGTTAGATATTCTTCACTACAACACGGTTGAATGAAATAACAATAAATTTTTATTAACTTTAAAGATAAAAGATTAAATGAGCAATAAAGAGGTAAGCTTCCAAAAACTACAACACATGGTAAACCAGGCACGCTACAAGAATAACAGATCAATTCAGTTCAGTTTTGGAGTCGTTTTGTTGAGCTGTAAGGTCGCTGCATACTCCCCTTCCAGTGTCAACGATACTTAGTTGGAAGATGAACTTTGCGACCAGAACGTGTAGATGGCTGGATAGGCGTTGAAGCTGTTGGATCATGTTCCACTGTATAAGGTGTTGGAGCTGCTGCATTAAGTTCCACAGTAGCAGGTGTTTCATTTTTGGTTTGAGGTAGTTGCAAGTCCTCAGTGTTAAGAAAGAAGGCAGGTTTGCATCTATCAATAGATACAGATACCCGTTTACCATTGATGTCAAGGAAAAACACTTTATCCTTCCTTTGTAAGACTTTGAAAGGGCCATCATAGGGTTGTTGAAGTGGACGACATAACATGTCTCGACGAAGAAAAACATGTGTTGCTTCCAACAGTCCTGGATGGATAAAAACTGGACGTTTGCTATGGTGTTTTGGTGGTTTAGGGTGAACTGATTGCATGTGAGACTTGAGTTTCGAAACAAAATTCACAACATCATCATCTGGCTTGGAAGAGTCAAACATCTCCCCTGGCAGTCGAATAGTGGTCCCAAAAACTAATTCAGCTGGGGTACACAGAATATCTTCTTTAAGAGAAGCTCGTAGACCAAGTAAGATGATAGGGAGTAATTCTGTCCAACGCTCAGTAGCATGGCACTTGATTGCACTTTTCAATGGGCGGTGCAATTCTTCGATCATCCCATTAGCTTGAGGGTGGTATCCAGTTGTACGACACTTCTGAACACCAAGTAGTTTGCTAACAGCTTTGAAGAGCGAGGACTCAAACTGCCTGCCCCTGTCGGTTGTGACAATTGCAGGAGTTCCAAAGTGAGACACCCAAGAGGAAAAGAAGGCCACAGCCTCAGCAGTTATGTCTTTGAGATGTTGGGCCTCTGGCCATTTCGAAAAACGGTCAATCATTGTCAGGCAATAGGTGTAGCCATTTGATGGAGGTAGAGGTCCAATGAGATCCAGATGAACATGATCAAAACGTTGGGAAGGTTCTTGAAATGATGAAAGAGGTGATCTAGTATGATGATGAATTTTGGATTTTTGGCAAGCTAGGCAGTGTCTTGCCCACTTAGCTACATCTGATGAGATTGATGGCCAAACAAAACGCTGCTTCATCAAATGTACTGATCGACGTATGCCAGGATGGGATAAATTATGCATAGCAGAGAAAACATCTTGGCGATGCTGTTTTGGGATGTAGGGTCTGGCTGTGCCCGTTGATAGATCACACATAATTTCAGTAGACGAATTGGGAAAAGTTACCTTTTTTGAATTCCAAGGAAGTTCCAGATGCTATTAGGGTGTGAAGCTCTGATCAGTCTGTTGTGTCTCAGCAATACAGTCATAGTCAATTTGACTTGGGAAGGTGATTGCAGAAACACGAGAGAGAACATCAGCAGCAATATTGTCAGATCCTGGAATGTGTACAATATTTGTGGTGAACTGAGAGATGAAATCCAGCTGACGGATCTGCCGTGGAGAACACTTGTCACTTTTTTGCCTAAAAGCATAAGTGAGGGGGCTTGTGGTCAGTAAACACTGTGAAATCTCTAGCTTCCAGCATATACCGAAAGTGTCGGATAGCCGAGTAGATAGCAAGGAGTTCACGGTCGTAGGCACTGTAAGACTTTTCAGATGAAGTAAGTTTTCTGGAAAAGAAAGCCAATGGCTGTAGCTCAGAGTCCACAACTTGGTGAAGTGCACCTCCTATGGCATAATCAGAGGCGTCCACATGAAGAGCAAGCGGGGCAGAAGGTGAAGGATGAGCAAGAAGTGCAGCATCAGCAAGAGCTTGTTTACACCTCTGAAATGCTGTAATTGCCTCAGAAGACCAGTTTAAAGGCTTTGAGTCCTTCTTACCTTTAGAACCTTTTAAAAATTCACTTAAAAGATACTGTTGTTCAGCTGCTTTGGGCAAGAAACGTCTATAAAAATTTAACAGTCCTAAAAACTTTCTCAGAGAGCCAACAGTCTCTGGTTGTTTGTAATCAAGAACTGCTTGAACTTTGTCAGGCAATGGCTTAATGCCATCAGGAGAGATATAAGGTGGCAAGGAAAATGAGTTCAGTCACACCAAATACACATTTAGAGATATTTAGTTTTAAACCATATGAGCTCAGTCTTTGGAATATAGTTCTTAAGGGAGAACGATGCTCCTCAGCATTTTCTGAGTAACACAAAATATCATCCAAGTAGACAAAACAAAAAGGAAGTCCTCTTAGTACTTCATGCATGAATCGCATAAAGGTTTGTGGTGCATTCACAAGGCCAAAACACAAATGGGTATATTCGTAAAGACCCCATGGAGTTGTTACAGCTGTCTTAGGAATATCACACTTAGCTATAGGGATTTGGTGGAATGCCTTAAAATGTCTATTTTGGAAAATATCCTCTTGCCATGTAGTGCATGAGCAAAGTCATTCAAATAAGGCATGGGGTAGCTGTCGAACTCAGTAACAGAATTCAGCTGCCTGTAATCCCCAACAGGTCTAACTGTAGAGTCAGATTTGGGCACAACATGAAGAGGAGAACTCCAGGGACTTTTGGGAGGTCTAATAATGCCTTGAGCAAGAAGAAATTCAAATTCTACCTTCACTGCATCATACAGTTTAGGGTGTAGCCTTCTAGGCCTGGCAGTGACTGGTGGGCCAGTAGTAATAATATGGTGGACTGTGCCATGTGATGCTGATTTGGAAATTAAAGAAGGGTTGCTGAGGTCTGGATATTCCGATAAGATGTTTTTAAAACTAATGTTTGCATCTACAGTGAGGATTGAGGGCTGTACAATATTTGAAAAAACACAAGGAGGGAAAAGAGAAGTTTCCACATCTCCATCAACCTTTTTTTCTTAAGGTCAATTAAAAGGTTGAAGTGCTTTAGAAAATCAGCACCAATTATAGGAGATGATACATCAGCAATTATGAAAGTCCAGATAAAAGGTCGCCTCAGACCCAGGTTCAGTTCTTTATGGACCATACCATAGGCTGTAATTTTGGTATTATTAGCAGCAAATAAGGAGAAGTTAGACTGAGGTGATTTATTCATAGTTGGAGAAGGTGGGATGACACAGATTTCACTTCCAGAGTCTATGAGGAATTTCTGGCCAGACTTGCGGTCTAATAAAAATAACCGGCTGGTATGTTGCGAGGGCTCTGCCATTCCAGCTATATCAGAGCTTACTCGTTTTTTGCACAAATGCACAAGGTGAAACACACTTGCCGGCCTGCTCTTTATAACGGCGATGATAGTAGCAGATGCCACTTCCTCTATTGACACTCCTAGAGCGTGAATGTGATCTCCGGCGGTCAGAACTATATCGTTGGTGGCGAGAGGAATTGCGCTCTCTTGTCAGTTCAGCAACTTGTAGAGACAGCTCTTGGATCTGCCTGGCGAGAGAGTCCATGGTTGGCTGAGCACTGCATGAAGATGACTGGGATGGTGGAGGAACAGTTGTGGCAGCACAGATAGTCGAGGAAGTCAGCGATGATAGCCAGTTTATCCAAAGGCTCTGAGGATGCAGACAAAACAGTCTGGATATGTGGTGGCATTCTTTGAAGCCACAAACTTTGCAGAAAGTCATCCTGGAGTTGGCCATTAGACAGCTCTTTCATTTTTCGCAACAGGTGGCTGGGCTTCTCATCTCCTAGCTGAAGGTCAGTAAGCAGTTTCTTAATTTTTTGAGTCTCCGAGTCGCTGAATTGGGTGATGAGCCGCTGCGAGAAAGTGTGATATTTGTCACTGTTCGGAGGGCTTAACACAATGTCCGACACGTAGGAGAGAGTTTCAGCATCCAGGTTCGCAACCAAAGCAGAATACTTAGTATCATCACTGGAGATACCACTGAATGTGAATGCATGGTCGCATTGCGCAATCCATAGACGAACGTTCGATTTCCAAAATGGTGGCAGCCGCAACGCAATACGAGCGACTTCAATGGTTTCACTAGTCATATTGTTGAATAAGCAGGAAGTGAAACGAATCTCCGAGCAGATGCTTCAAGTGGCCTTGAGAAGAAGGAGAAAAAAAATCTTTCGCTACGTACTGATCATCCGTAGTAGAATTTGTATTGCATTCGCCAGTAGTACAAAATAGCTTACGTGTTTTTAAGTCCAAAAGGGGTCACCACTGCCACGTTGCGTGGTTAGACATTCTTCACTACAACAAGGTTGAATGAAATAATAATAAATTTTTATTAACTTTAAAGATAAAAGATTAAATGAGCAATAAAGAGGTAAGCTTCCAAAAACTGCAACACATGGTAAATCAGGCACGCTACAAGAATAACAGATCAATTCAGCTCAGTGTTGGAGTCGTTTTGTTGAGCTGTAAGGTCGCTGCAAATGTATTTTTTAAAAGATACAGTTGCGTATTTAGACCTTTATGTAGAGGGGGAAACTTCGCGCGTCCAATAGTCAATATTTGTGATGAAGTTAAATGAAGAGAAAGATGATTGCTACATTTGATTGTTATTCACTCTATTCGACGATCTTGGCACATTTTGTAAAATCTTGAATCCCATAAAGGAAGAGTTCCAGGCTATTAGAAAAGACTTCGCAATTCTGAGCTTTAATCAAGCGTTAAAGACTATAATTGAGCTGGAATCCCACTCTTTCAACATAAAATGCATCAATAAAAATGTGAGAGACCTGAATCTATACTATTCAAATAAAAATGTGAACAACTTGATTCAAAATTGTGATAAACCCAGCGAAATCTTGATATTTCCCACAGATTAACACTGTGAGTGATCATAGCAATGAAGTGATCAGCGTTGTCAACTGAAGACCTGTGGCCGCGGTAGCTTAGTGGATAAGGTAACGGACTCGCAGCCGGCGTGTCATGAGTCTGAACCACTTGACTGACTTGATACCGCTGAAGATTCGCCTTGTAGAAATGCCGGTGCATGTAAAATCTGTCGATGCTCAAACATCCTCCTGTTGGTGTGGTGTGGAAGTTAGAAAAGGGGTGATAGCTCAGATATCGTCCTCGCCGCTTGACCATAGTGCAAAATCAAGAGGTCTCTCACCGAAAGCGATTAAGTATGTGAACAACGTGATGTTAACATTTATTCATTCACTCACTACTATGCAGAGGGACTGATGAAGTTTAAATATGTTAAGGCTCAAAGTCCTTCCTTTGAGGCCATTGAGGTGTTACGTAAGTTTGAAGAAAGGGCTTCATGTCTTAACCATGGTTGAAAATTACGAGATCTTTCGGTAATAGTTATTGTGTTCCTTCAGAGAACGACGCAAATTAAAATCCAATCGAACAAATTAATGTTAAGCTGGAAGACAGGAAGGCTATTCATTCGGTTTCTCGTTGATCACTGGCTTCAAATCCTCAGAGTATAAACCCTGATCTGAAATGAAATTTGTCATGTTGTTATTTACATAGTCGAATGTTTTTCACAGGGAATAATAGCCTTTGTTGCTCAATATCCCACAAAACGTAACAATACTTTTCATACAGGGGTAATTTAGAAAAGTACTTGAATTGAATTGAACTGTACTGATATTTGAACTGAACTGAATTGCAGTATTTT